>CM039126.1:28086281-28686281 GCA_022036555.1 Microstegium vimineum
ACAAAGTATTGTGTGTCGCTCTACGTATCGGGTGTTGTGTAGTATGTTTAGGTTGTTTTTTTGGGTGATACCCTCACCAGCCCTTTATAGTCCAGGAACTGGTCGAGGGTTGCTCTAATTTCCTACTCGGTTACAAACTTAGAGTCCCAAGCTGTGCTTCGGTCTTGTCGTCTTCACCGAGTAGAATTCGGTTTCTTCTGTCTGTCTTCCTTTGTGGGCTGAGGAAAGGAGGCCCAAAGCTTAGGTAAGGCCGGTCCATGGGTACCCTTTGGGATATCCCATTGATAGTCATCGACATATATTTGGCAAATAAAGATATCATTATTGACTTTGCGAGTAAATAAAGTGAGATCAGCTTTCCCTATCTCAAACCCTTGTTTGAGTAGGAAGTCCCTTAGGCAATCATACCAAGCTCTACGGGCTTGCTTAATCCCAAAGAGTGCCTTCTTGAGCTTGTAGACGTGGTTAGGATACTTGGGATCTTCAAAACCCGGTGGTTGCTCCACATACACTTCTTCGGATAGAGGACCATTGGGGAATGCACTTTTGACATCCATTTGATACAACTTGAAGCATGATGGTTGGCAAAATCTAACATGATCCTTATTGACTCTAGCCTTGCCACCGGTGCATAAGTCTCCCCAAAATCCAAACCTTCAATTTGAGTGAATCCTTGAGCCACCAACCGTGCCTTGTTTCTTGTGACCATGCCATGCTCATCTTGCTTGCTGTGGAAGACCCTTTTGGTTCCAATCACATTTTGCTTGGTCCTTTCCACTAAGGACCAGACTTCATTCTTTGTAAATTTGATCAACTCTTGGATACCCTCATCTAATCTTCATCATAAGTGCTTCTTCAATCGTTGGGCTCTTTTGGAGACACAAAGGAGTAGTGCTACAAAAGGTTGCTAGCCTTGATTTGGGGAAACTCCTCTTCGAATGTTCCAAGAATGTTTCAATAGGTGATCCCGTTGAAGGATTGGGGTACTCTTGGATGAGGCACTTGAGTTTTTTTTTGTATTGGACTTCTCTTCACTATCATCTTTTGATTGATTGGTGGATAGATCTTGTCTTGGGCTTCTTCTTGATCAACATCTTGTTGCTTCTTAAACTGTGGTGGATCTTGAGTTGATGATCTCTTGTTATGCATTTTCTTGGGGGGCATCACCATGGGCATTGGTTGACCCATGATGAAAACTTGGGTCATAAATGATTTGAACGTGCATTTCAGCATCTTCAAAGGTCTTACCCCCGGTAGCAATTTTCTTTATTTTTTGATGAGAAGGTTTTCTTTCCCAAAAATATCAACATTGAGTTCCCCTTTTTGAGAGCCGTCATTTTCTCAAAAGTCATCTATCGCTTTTCAATTGCCCGGTGGTCTTGTTGAAAAATGAATTCATATTCGTTATACCAAAACAAGTAAAAACCCCTTCATCTCCTTCGGTGCAAACTTTGAGCTTTTGGATTTTGTTAAAGTATAAAAACATTTGACCCAAAAGACTTGAAAGTAATCCCACCTTAGGCTTGTTCCCCGGTGGAGCTCGTAGGCGGTTTTCTTCAAAATCTTGTGGAGATATAAGCGTTTGTTTGCGAACCCCTTTGTTGACGCCCTCCACCAATAATCTTTCTCTGGAGTTTGTATTCACCCAACATTGCTCTTGCGGCTTCTATGAGCATTCGGTTCTTCCTTTCCACCACACCATTTTGTTGCAGAGTGTCAGGAACCAAAAACTCATGCTTGATTTGTTCTTCATTAAGGAACTCTTTGATGTTGGTGTTCTTGAACTCCGTCCCGTTGTCACTTCTCACTTTCTCACTTTTTGAAGATCGCTTGGGTTTCACCTTTATCTCTCAAAAAGAACCCCCAAGTGAAGCGAGAATAATCATCAACAATTAAAAAGCCATATTTGTTACCTCCAATGCTTAGCATTGGGTCCGAATAAGCCCATGTGAAGTAGCTCTAGAGGTCAAATTGTTGACACAACGTTCTTGGCGGGATGCTTAGCTCCAACTTGTTTGCCCGCTTGGCATCCCACTACAAATTCTATCTTTCTCAAAAGAAACATTTGTTAGTCCAAGAATGTGTTTACCCTTTTGAAGGTTGGCCAAGTTCCTCATCTCAACATGGGCAAGTCGGTGATGCCATAACCAACCCATGCTAGATTTGCCACTAAACAAGTCTCGGCCCCACTTATTAGATGGAAATCAACAAAATAGAGCTTGCCATTTAATTGACCCATAAAAGCAATAGAGGAATCCTTCCTTTTTAAGGACTTTCCACACCCTTATCCATAAAGAGAAAATTGTGCCCATCTCCAAAGTTGTGATACGGACAACAAATTGTTCCCAACGAATCCACAAATAATACATTGGAAAAAGAATTTCATTTGAGTAGCAATTTTACCCAAACCATGTATTTGACTTTTTCCATTATCACCAAACACAATCCCTTTTACTTGAATCTTAACTTGGTTGAAAGGAGGTGAATATGTTCTTCTCTCCGGTCATGTGATTTGTGCATCCACTATCGAGCACCCAACTCTTTCCCTAGAGAGATATTCCTACAAGACAAGTTAAGCCTTTGTTTTATGTTACCAAAATAGATTGGGTCCTTAGGGTTTGTCAAATAAGATTTGGGCACCCAAACACTCCCCATGATTTGCCTCTTCTTGAGGGCACCCACATAATTCACAACAATCTTGCCATCCTTGCCCCAACAACACATATAATCACTAGCATAGCTTCATGAGATAGGCACTTGTTGCTTAGGCACCTCCACTTGCTTCTTCTTGTTGCTCTTGTGTTGATAGTTGTTAGTGCAGATAGAAGAATCACTGGAAATAATCCGCAAAACGCACGGATATCGGTGAGCACTTCACCCGGGAGTTTATCCAGAGTATCGTTATTTTTTTTCTGCAGGGAGAAAGCGGGGCATTGGGCTAACCAAATCTATTGCTATTATCCTTTAGGCTACAAACAAGGTGATTTGATTTTTGTGCGATATAGGAAGACCACGACAGCACTCTCGTTCTAACCTATGCAAGCTATGCACTATTGTTCTATTGGGAAGAACTGTTGAGATAAGAGACACCATAGAGGATGCTTAAACCCACAGCCTATAAACCCTACTGATCCTTCTAACGGGATTGTGGGGTCCCAAAAGGGAACAACAGAATTGTCACGTTCCATGCTACTACTACAGGTCCGGCTAGACAGGGGGTATTATGAGTATCCTAGCCCAAACACCACGTTTACGCTAGAGATGATTACCCTACTCTCTACGCGAAGAGAATAAAGTAAACTCACAAACCAAAGAACAATAAAACAGAGAACTTACTAGAATTAGAAGTCGAAATACTGGGAAGAATCCTAGGAGCAAGCCTCAGGTTAGGAGACTTGATCCCGCAGGTACATACTGGAGAGGAGACACCGATAGGCTGGGCTTCCTCCAATCCACACCTCCACTCTATCTCTCTTAATCTAGAAGTGTAAACTCTAATCTCACATAGAAACTAAAGATAGTTTTATTGAATGCTAAGCCCTAGAGAGTAGATCCATAAAGGACCTTCTTAGGCTAATCCTCTTGGAAAATATGATAATGAATAATGGATTGCTCTTCCCAGGGGGTTGGGGGTCTTGCTTATATACCCCCCTAAAATGAACATCGGCCGTTGGATCAAACCGACTTAAATTGTATGGTTTAGATTGATCCTCAAAGGTGGTGGAACCCTAATCCGCGATGCGGAGCCTCATTGGCTCTTGGCCCTGGGCGGCCACCCTAGGGGGGCGCTCACCTGCCTTGCTAGCAGGTGGGTCCCTCCTTCCAGGGGGGTGGTTCTGGAGTCTATTGATTGCTCTTTTCGTACGAAGGTGTTATATGTCTATGTAATCCTTAGTTGTGGGCCTCTTTTGGTATTTTGCAGTTGTCTCACTGTAGAAACAAATAAACACCAAAACTCGTGGAATTCTATCAGTTAAAACCTATGTCTAGGTGGTATGTTGCAAATATATCCTTTCTCATGCTTAGTTGACACTTAAAATTGATACTTAAGGAGTGTCAACATCTTGTTAGTAGCTTGTGGGGTAGGTGGAGTGGCAACATTGTTGACCTTGTTGAGAAGGTCATTGAGTGAACACTCTTGTTGTACTTGACATAAGACACTCCATTGATCATTTGCCTTCCATTGGCCTTTCCATCATACCTATTGTTGCCAATGCCATCCTTGATGGAGGGGTGTCTTGAGTCCTTGTAGATGGTTGATGGTTGACTTATCCTTGCACTTACAACCATTCTTCACAATCATGTTCAACCTATGAATCTCCTTATCCTTCTTCTCTAACTCAACAAGGTTAGTTGCACAAGAATTTATATCAACATTATAACATCTTTTGCAACCTTTGCTAGTTGAAGCTTTGGAATATCGGACTCCTTAGAAAGAGAGGAAGTGATATTCTAAAGAGTGTCATAGTTTAGTTCAAGCTCATGATATTTATTTTTCAAGCTTGTAAGGCTTTCTTGAATCAAACTATGTTCATTCTTGAGACTAGCTAAAGAGTCATTAAGTGAAGAGTGCCCTTCAGACAAGCGCTCATATGAGTCCTTGGCCAAAGATAATTCTACACCTAACTTCTCAACTTCCCCTTCTCCTTTGCGAGACATGCTTCAAGTCCTTGGTTCTTCTCCCTTTCCGCTTGGAGCAATTCACCTTGCGACTCAATGCATGTCTCACGCTTCTCAATTGTATACATTAACTTCAAGATTTTAGAAGTCGTGGCCTTTCCATAAGTTTTAATGATTTTCATGGCATATTCCTCATCATACTTATCCTCACTATCATCCTCATCACTAGAGTGGGTAGGAGAGTTAGGTGGTACCTTATCTCCCTTTGCCATGAGGCATGTAGGAGTGTGATGATCATTATCGATGAGGTTGACGAAGAGTCTAGGTGAGGAAGACAAGTTGGTGAAGAGCGAAGTTGATGAAGCCTTGTTATCGATGATGGGTGAAGAAGGTTCTTGTAATGCAATGTTGGCAACACCCTTCTTCTCTTTCTTGTCATCATCACTCTCATCACTTGAGTCCCATTCTTCACTAAGATGAGCTTCACCTCTTTTCTTGATCTTGTACTTTCTATCTTTGTCATTGTTGCTCCATTGCTTCTTCTTCTTCTCTTTTGGACAATTGGCAATGAAGTGGTTATCATCTCCACAACCATGGCAAAATCTCTTCTTGTAGGGTTTGCTTCCTCCACCACTTCTTATCTTCTCTTTCTTCCTCAATAGAAACTTCTTGAAGTTCCTCACCAATAAAGCTTGATTTTCATCAAGGTCTTCATCTTGCTCATTGTCGCTACTATCTTCATTGTCATGTCTTTTGTTGCCCGATTAGAGCCACAATCTTGAGAAGCCTTGAGGGCTACACTCTTCTTTTGTCCCATAGCTTCCTTAGCTTCATCATCTAACACTTTATGATGCTTCAACTTCGCAAGCATCTCTTGAGGAGTTATTGTATCATAGTTGTCTATCTCCATTATGATGGAAGCAAGTATAGGATTCTTTCTCCTATACACTCTACACAACTTCCTTGCGGTTGAGTTGTTATCCATCGATTGTCACCAAGAGCTCTTATTCTATTAATCATTGTCATGAATCTATCAAACATATCTTGTGTGGTTTCTCCATCAACCCAATTGAAATTCTCAATCTTTCCTTGCAATAGCTCAATGTTTCCATTCTCACACTTCTATCTCCTTCATATGATATCTTCAAAGTATCCAAATGATCTTTGCACTTTCTAACCCATTGACCTTGTTGTTATCTTCTAGAGTTAGGCATTGCAATATCAAAGTTGTAGCTCTAGCATTGAGGTGCATATCCATGTAATCTTCGGTGTCATCTCACTTCCTTCTTCCGGAATCTTCACACCAACATCCACAACTTCCCAACATCTTGTGGCAATAAGATGTAGCTTCATCCTATGGGAACAATCGGTGTATCTTACTCCATCAAACATAGGTGGCTAGCTAGGGTTGATGATAGGTATATGTGTATTGGAGCCTTTGCTTGATGATGAATAGTCAAATGAAATTTTAGCAAATCCCTTAGGTGTCTTGTCTCCATTGCCATCACCTTCTACCTCTTTCTCAATCACACTTGTCGTATCTTCAACCTTCTTGTTCAAGACCTCCTTCATCTTGTCAGTTCTTCTTGCATCTTGTTCATTTGCTCTTGTTGTTATTCTTGCATCTTGGCGGAGATCTTGACGTAAGTAACTCAACTAGTTAATTCATTGTGGTCTCATCCATCTTGACCAATTATGTTTCCTCATGCGGTGAAGCGTTATGAGAGAGGAACTTGCTTTGATACCAATTGAAAGGACCTAACTAGCCTAGAGGGGGGGTGAATAGGCGTATCTAAAAACCTGAAACTCAAAAACTTGAAATACAGAGATTAAGCCTACGGTACTACCAGTAGGTTTGGACGGTACTACCAATGCAAACCGACCGGTACTACCGGTTCCTACGTGAACTACGAAAACAAGGGGGAATTCAACTTAGAATTTCAGATATGCTAATTCCTTACTATCCTTTGATGATGTAGAGGTAGTAGATGGACTACCTTTGCCTTGATCCTTCACCAAATCGTAGATCGGCCTCTCCAACCCTAAGAACAAGGAGAGAGAGGAAGAACACCAAGAACAAGTGATAGCACAAAGTATATGAAATAAGAGCAAGCACGCAAGACACGAGATTTAATCTGACGTTCAGCCCCCACAAAGGAGTGCCTATGTCCCCGTTGTTAAGGTGACCACAAAGGTCGGAGTCTCTTCCACCACCTTGCCTCACTCAAGCAACCACAAAGGTACACCTGAGGTTTCCATTAAGAATCAAAGGGTGATACAAACGATTCGGGGTGCCCTCACAAGTAAATCAACACGGGAAACCATGAAGAACGCCTAGCCGGTTAGGATTCCAAGAACCCAAGAGTAACAAACACAAATCCAACCAGCTAGAAGCGAAATACAAGTGCTCAAGTCATAGATCGAAGCTCCCCGTTCTCTAATCTCACTTCTCTAGCTCTAATCTAGCAAGAATCGAAGTCCAAGAGCTTGAGGGAGAGAGAAGGGGGTGAGTCAATGCTTGGAGAGGGCTTTGTCTCACGGTTGGTGCGAAATGAATGAATGAGTGAGTGATAGAGGAGGGGAAGAGAAAGATTAAACTCTTCAGCCCTGAAGCGGTACCGGTACTACCGGTGGGGCCACCGGTACTACGGTGGAAAAGTGACCATTGGAGCTGTGACTGGATCTGGGCGAGAAAGTGAACTACCGGTACTACCGATAGTTGACCGGTACTACCACTGCTCACCGGTACTCCGATGAACAGCCAGTACTACCGGCAGTGCAAGAAAGTGAGCCGTCCAGGTTGGGCAGGAAAAAGGCCTAGCGTTACTACCGGTTTCTGACCAGTACTACCGGGCCTTACCGGTATACCGGTGGGGAACCGGTACTACTGGTAATGCAAGTGACATCCGCCCAGGTTGGGCGAGAAAACAACCTAGCGGTACTACCGGCTATTGATCGGTACTACCGGTCCATCACCGGTACTACCGGTGGGGAACCAGTACTATCGGTAGCTCTATTGATGGCCACAAAAACACACTTCTAAGTGTCCGTTGTGCGATGTGTCTCTCAAGCGTCTCTATACTAATAACTTGAGCATTCTTACCTACTTCTAGCTAGTCAAACTTGTATCTCTCTTTATAGTGCGTCTTTTCCTAAGACTCAATATAATTCAAAAGAATAAATCTATTAGGCACTTGACTTGAGCCGCTTTCCATAGAGTGGGATTTGAGGGTGCTTCAATCACCGAATTTCATCGTTTAAGCATTTTAATGAACTCACACCTATGAATATAATAGAGTAATCATGTTAGTCCCTAATTTGATTATTATCAATTATCCAAAACCCACATAGAGGGCGAATGCACTTATAATCCTTAACTTAATTGAAGAGTTGTTTGTTACTGAAAGGATCAAGATGCCCAAGAGGGGGGGGGTGAATTGGGCTTGTTTTAAATTTCTAAAGCAAATATGAAAACCTATCAAATGCCAAGCACCCCTAGTGCCTACGATCCGTGTGTCCTAGCTAGAAAGCGGTAGCATTTCATGGAAATTAAAAGCAACCTAAGATATTCTAGTAGGTAAGTTAAAAGCAAGACGGAATGTAATGCGGAAATATAAAGAGCTAGGGAAAAGAAATTCTCAGTGACGCAGCGATATTTTCCCAAGGTATCGAGGTGTCGACCCCCCCTAGTCCTCGTTGGAGCACCTCGCAAGGTATCGCTCCCCCTCTACCCGCGCAAGGGTAGAGTGCTCTCTACGGGCGGATTCTTCGCCACTCTGGCTCGGTGAATCGCCCACAACCGATCACAGAAGCTTGAAGAAGAGCCGCCAACAATCTTCCGGCGATCACTTCCTCCGAGCACCACCAAACCGTCTAGGTGCTGTCGAACACCAAGAGTAACAAGCACAAGACCTTCACTTGACCAACTCAAGGCTAGGAAGGCGGATGGATGCACACAAGTCACTCCTAATCACTCTATGAGGGAAGAACAAGATGAACTCTCTCTAATCTCTCCCTCACAAGGCACTTGACTCTCCAAAGGATTTCTCAAGGTGTCACCAGCTGAAACAATGGCCAAGAGTAGTCCTAAGGACGAAGGGGGCAACTATAAATAGTCCCCACCTCCAAAACTAGCCGTTTTTTACTTTTTCCTCTCTCTGCGAAGCCACCGGACTAGTCCAGAGCTTATACCACCGGACCATGCACACTGGTCCGGAGCTCACTCTAAAATCCAACTCAGGCACCGTCGGACTACTCTGCTTGGTCCGACGCACTGGTCCAGAGCCAGGGTGCTCACTGAGTGAAAAACATCCTCTCTTCTTCGAACCACCGGACGACTCTCCTTGGTCCAGAGCCCTGGTCCGACGCTCTGGTCCGGAGCCAGGGGGCTCACTGAGTGAAACCAACCTCCTGTCTTGAAGCATCGGACTAGCCGTCGGACTCACCGTCGGACTAGTCCGGAGCCTTCTCTCTCTGACACGAGCCATCGGACCACTCTCCTATGGTCCGACGCTTTCCAGACAGGTGGTCCGGAGCTTCTCGAGCTGAGATTTTGCCGAAGTCAGGGACCGTCGGACCACTCTCCTATGGTCCGACGCCTACTTGGCAGACTGGTCCAGAGCCTCTTTCTCCCCCTTTTTCAACTGTTTTCGCTGAGATTTCTCAATGGATTTTTCTCCTACCATTTCTAGGGTTAACCAAGGGCTGAAAGCAAGGTCTCTAGGACTAGTTGTGACAAGTGTGCATATACCCACTCTCCTAAACTCTCCTAGGTCAAGCTACTAATCTCATACCCCCTTTATAGTATGGTCAAAGGAAAAACAAAAACCTAGCTATACTTAGTGCCCTTCTCAACCTTATGGCACTAAGAACTAGCCTAGTCTTCGACTTGTATCATCATCCTTTGCAACCGAAACGATTTCCATCTTGGGGGCATGAATATCCATTAAGCCCATTCAAATTGCATCACTAATGACCTAACACAAATGACTTTGCCTCTGCAAAACACACGTTAGTCATAGTGACCTAGTATTGTCGTTAATCGCCTAAACACAAGGGTCCATGATTCTTCAATCTCCCCCTTTTAGGTGATTGACGACAATACAAGCTCGAGTAGAGAATAATGAGTGAATTTTGATAAGAGAAAACATGACTTGACATGAGATAGGCATGGGTTAGTGATAGAAAAGACAAAAACATGCCTAACCATTCAAGCCATGACAAGCACAATAGATATGAATTGAGCATAGTACTTGATTTCATAAAGGATATGCTATAGCCAAACGATCAGAGATTAGCGCGGAAGCAATATAGCATAAACAAGTGACATGATATATATAAAGATGAATGTCCACACATGTCACACAACCATCAAGTCTCAACCATCACACATATCATACAATGCATAAAGATGGTAAACGTGATGCATGATGCGATAGAGTTAATTACACATCAAAAGAACGAGTCCTACTAGCTCCCCCTGAAGCTAGGCCATCTACTCGACTTTCCCTCTCCCCCTTTGGTGTCGAAGCACCAAAACTAGGCGTCTGGAGGCGGAGTGGAAGCAGCTGTGGAGCGGTCGAGCACCCTGAACGCTGCCAAATAGGTCTCATCATCTAAGTCCTCCCCCTGAGTGTCTGACGCTGGAAGTGAAGCGGTCTGGGGGTTGGTAGCTGACAAGCTGGCTATCGCTACGGTCGAAGACTCTAGAGCAGTAGCTGGGGTAGTAGTAGGATCAGAAACCGGTGCCAGTGTCACTGCGGGAGCCTCAGGAGCTGCGGTATCCGGTTGTGCCTCATGCACGGACTCGACTGGAGTCTGAAGGACCAGAGACTGCGGAGGCTGTACTGGAGTCGAGGTGACCACTGTAGCATCGGTAGCAACTGCAGCTGTAGGTGGAGTAGACACGACTAGAGCCCGACTGTCGTGTGTAGCCTCTGAGGAAGGTACTGAGGAACGGTGCTGATCGGCTGTCAGTGCAACAAGCTCTGCCTCAACCTCTGCTGCTATCTGTGGACCAGTGGGGGACTGCGGGAGCCTCAGGAGCTGCGGTATCCGGTTGTGCCTCATGCACGGACTCGACTGGAGTCTGAAGGACCAGAGACTGCGGAGGCTGTACTGGAGTCGAGGTGACCACTGTAGCATCGGTAGCAACTGCAGCTGTAGGTGGAGTAGACACGGCTAGAGCCCGACTGTCGTGTGTAGCCTCTGAGGAAGGTACTGAGGAACGGTGCTGATCGGCTGTCAGTGCAACAAGCTCTGCCTCAACCTCTGCTGCTATCTGTGGACCAGTGGGGGACGGCTGCCCTGTAATGTCGCTCAACGGCACGGATAGATCTCTGGCAGTAGAACCCATCGTAACAGTGAGCGGCGTGAAACCAGTATTGAGAGGGATGAACTGCTGAGTCGGGCCGAATGTGTCCAACCACTGTGTCACCTGAGTCGCCGGTGACTGGAACGGGGTGGTCAATCTAGCACCCTGAAGTCCACTGGACTGTACGGCTGGGGTGGGAGTGACTGTCTGACCGGCAGAACTCGTAGATGCCATTGAAGGGCCAACTGAGGGGCCAACTGAAAACTGTGGTCCTCCTAGCTGCCCAACTGACTGTGAGGGCTGAGATGTGCTCATCATCTGGATTTGTGGTGCAGCTAGAAACTCAAGAGGAGGGGCGCCAGTCCACTTCATCATGTGAGCCATAAAGGCCATGTTCTGCTGCTGAAGCTGCTGAGACTGTAGCTATAGGCGTTGTGACTCCAACTGCATAGCTAGCATCTGTCGATGCATCTCAAAGTGACGCTCCTCAGACTGCCACTGCATCTCATCTTGTCTCTGCTGAACCTGAGTGACTGCAGTGACTAAGGAGCTCTGCTGCTCATTGAGACGGTCAAGGATCTTCAACATCATAGTCTTTGTAGCAAAGCTAGAGCCGCCAGCCTCAGTGTCGTGAGCCCGTGGGGCATAGGTGGAACTGGCTAGAAGTCGGCGTCTAAGCTGTCTGAAGAGGTATCCTCAGGAGTCACATTAGCTCCAGTGTCCAAACCATGAAGCTCCTGCTGCTCAACACTGCCTATAGCCTCATCCTGAGTATCAACATCAGCTCTGTCAGCTGGAGCAGTCCTCTCCCTCACAAGACAAAGGACCCGGTTCCCAAACCGGCTGTCAAATGAACCAAGGACTCTGTAGGTCGGGAAAGAAGTTGGTGACTGATCCAGCAGGGCGCGGAGTCCAGGGTTGGCTCCCTCAAGCTCAATAGCTATGATAGATGAAATCCAATGAGCATAGGGAAACTGACGACGTGCCCTCATACCATCCGCTATCACGTCCTCAATCTCTGACACAAGAAAGTCGGCGACGTCGAACGGTGTCTGAGAGATGAGTGCCTGAAGGAGTAACTGCTGCATGTTGGTCAATCCTTCCTTGTAACCGGTGCGAGGCAGCAAGGTACGACGTAAAACCTCGTTCAACCTGTGAATGGTGGGTCGAAGCTCTGCTGGGCTACGACGGGAACCCTCTGAGAAAGGTGGCTTGAAGAGAGGAGCCACCTCCTGAACTGATAGTGTACGACCACCTCGAGCTCGGCGAGGCACAGAAGCTCCTCTGTAGTAGTCATAGTGAAGATCGAGCTCGCCACCGGTCTGACGGAGGTGAAAGATCTCTCTGAGCCGAGTCAAATAGAGCATGTATCGCTCGCCTCTGAAGGTATACTGTAGAAACTTGTGCTCTAGATCAACCCATACTGAGGCATAGAACTCTCTGACCCATCTCTCAATATAGTTTTCGGAACGACCAAGTAAATCGGCGAGTCCCGGAAGGTATGTGATGAACGGTCTGATCTCCTCACCAGCCAACTCAACTATGCTCTCCAAAGAGCAAACCCTGTGTGGTCGGATCTGGATGCTGGTAAGCTGAGCTGCTCTGTAGAAATCCTCCATGAGAGGTGTGTGCCATCCTGGTGAGGCTCTAGGGTCACGTTGATCCGGGCACCACTTCTCAAGAGCGACAAATCGAAGTTTCTTCACCTGCTTGGCTATGAGATTCCTCAGATCAAGGTGAACTGATGCTGAAGCTGTTGTGGGAGCTGCTGAAGCACTCTGAGGTGACTGAGCTGACTGAGAGCGAGTAGATCGCCCCTAGGAACGAGGTGCCAACGGTGTGCCCAGGGCCTCCGTGACAAGCTCCTGCTCCTCTGGAGTGTCCTCTGTCTGTGACCCAGTAGGAGGAGTAGACGGTAGAGCCCGTGGAGGGGTGCCAAGTCTCACTGAACCTCAGTGACCGCCTCGCTTTGCACGGTCGGCTGCATCTGCCACTGCTTCGACTTTCTCAGCCTCTGTTAGCTTTCGCTTCTTTTTCTTTGGCTTTTCAACAACCTGCTTCTTGCCCTTATCTCTGGAAGGATGTGGAGGAGGAGTGTCATCACCTGAGCCAGCAGTGCGAGCACGAGAACCACGAGCCATATGGATCAATCAAAGATTCACTGCCACTGACAAGAAACCACTGACAAATCCACTGTCACAAGACCCACTGATCTCTGTAAGTATCAACTGCCAACTGATCAATCAAAGCACAACTGACAGAGGGGCCTGCAAGCCACTGGACTGAACCTTCTGAGGCTTTGCCTCAATCCTTACTCGCGAGCTTTGCCCCGAGTTTAAACTGCCACTGACTGCTGCTAGATAGAATAGACAGGGTATATATAAGCATATATAAAATCTAGAGATAAGAATCCGTATAGAAGCAAGCATCTAGATAAGTAAAGGAATGAAAAGTTTTCATGATACCTGAGGTAAGAGAGCGTATCTAATCAGAGCAATTCAAGTTCCAAACCACACTCCAAAAGTGATTTGCCAGCTGTGAATTACAATTAGCAATTGATTTAGTGAATTGGAGTTGACATGCTTAAGAGATTTTTTTAAGGAATAATCCTAGGACATGACGTTATCCATGATACGACAAAACGCGTACGCAAGGATTGAAACCATACCCTAGAATCGAAGAGGCGAAGTCGACGACGACGAATCGAGTTCGGTCAGGGACGAACACGTCGAAAAACAAACCCTAGGGTTAGGGCTAACCCTAAGGGGGGGAAGTGTTGTCTTGGCAATTTCAATTGCAATGGCAAGGGAAGGGAGAAGTCCTTGCTTGGCACTGGCAGGAAGATGGTGGAAGCTTGGTCGCCGGCGAGGGGGTGTTCCCGGCGGCGAGGCGGTGGAGAAAGCAGGGCGGCGCTGGGCGGCGATGGAGAGGTGGAGGCGCTGCTGCGGCGGGGTGAGGTGGAGGGTTCACCGGCGGCGAGATCGGTGGAGGGATGTGGCACAACCGGGCGACCGAGCTAGGGAAGAGCGGCGGCGGAAAGTGGCGGCGAAGCTATGGTGGCGGTGGAACGGCGGCGTACGGTCGGCAGAGACGAAGACAGTGCTGAAAACAGAACCGCACGCGGGGGTTATCCGCAAAATTTCGAAGCACCGGACCACTACGCTTGGTCCGGAGGCTGGTCCGAAGGGAGGTCCGACGGTGCCAGAGAAAGAAAACAGAGAGCACCCGACAACCGGACCAGTGCGTCGGACTACTCACCAGACTGGTCCGACGGTGCACCGGACTGGTCCGACGGCGTTTAGATATAACTGACAGAGGCACCGGACTACATGCCAATGGTCCGGAGGAGCGTCGAACGGCGGTCCGACGGATTCTGTGGCTGGAGAAATTTTGAGCAGAGAGGTACATAGCATCGGACCACTGAGCGTCGGGCGATGTACAGTGGTTCGGAGGGTGGTTCGGTGCTTGATTTTGCTCTGAATTTTCCTATTTTTCTCTCCAATCTTTTCTCTTAGCCAAGTACCAACACAAAAGAGCAAAGAGGAGCACTTGTTGGACTTAACATAAGAACCATCTCTCAAACCCTTAATTTAGAAATAATTTGCCATAGGCTAGGATTAGTTTTCATAAGAAATTAGTTCAATAAAGCTCCAAGGGTCACCATAGGGGCACAAGAGGGGTATTAGCTGAAGCTAGAGCGTTGAATTGCTCCCCCTAAGTGATGAACCTTAGGATGACCAAAAAACTTAACCGAAAAGAAACGAAGAAGCAACACTCATGCATATGCAATGCAAAACGGAATTTGAATCTAGGTTGCTTGCAAGTTTAAACCGCGGTTAAGCTTTGTCACACGCTTTGAGGGCGGTTATCTTAACCGCGTTAGCCAAGCCTATGTGCATTACCAAATTAAACATGTTATATTACATATGAATGCATGGTTCACACAAACTCATCTTTTAGTGAAGTTAGAGTGATCAAGCACATTCAACTCGCTTCTCAACCTACAAAAGGTTGTTTCATCGAGTGGTTTAGTGAAGATATCTGTCAATTGATCTTCGCTCTTAACTCCAACTAGTGTGATGTCTTTTCTAGCCACATGATTTCTAAGAAAGTGATTGCGAATATCTATGTGCTTGGTGCGAGAGTGTTGAACCGGGTTGTTAGCAAGCTTTACGGCGCTTTCATTATCAAGAAGTGTTTGAGTCATGTATAAGATTTGTGCACAACTTGCTCCCATGGCAATGTATTCCGCTTCAGCGGTTGACAATGCCACACTGTTTTGCTTCTTTGAGGACCAAGAAACAAGTGATCTTCCTAGCATGTGGCATCCGCCGGAGGTACTCTTCCTATCAACCTTACACCCGGCATAATCCGAATCGGAATAGCCAACTAGTTGGAAGGGAGCTCCTTTGGGATACCAAAGACCCATGCTAGGGGTGTGCCTTATGTACCTAAGGATTCTTTTAACCGCACAAAGATGCGACTCCTTAGGGCTTGCTTGAAACCTAGCACACATGCACACACTAAACATGATATCCGGCCTAGATGCGGTGAGGTAAAGTAAACTACCGATCATAGAGCAATAAAGAGTTTGGTCAATTGGTTTACCTCCCTCATCGAGATCGAGATGCCCATTAGTAGGCATTGGGGTCTTGATTGGTTTGCAATCCTCCATCTTGGACTTCTTAAGTAGATCATAAGTGTACTTTTCTTGAGAGATGAAGATCCCTTCTCTCATTTGCTTCACTTGAAAGCGAAGGAAGAAGGTTAGCTCGCCAATCATTGACATCTCGAACTCCTTGGACATCAAGTCACCAAACTCCTTGCAATGGTCTTGGTTTGTTGACCCAAATATAATGTCATCGACATATACTTGGCAAACGAAGATCTCTCCATTAAGCTTCTTGGTGAATAGTGTAGTGTCGACGATCCCGATCTTGAAGTCCTTCTTGATTAGGAAGTCCCTTAGCCTCTCATACCAAGCTCTTGGAGCTTGCTTCAATCCGTAGAGTGCCTTGGACAACCTATACACATGATTAGGCAAGATTGGGTCTTCAAACCCGGGAGGTTGTGAGACATAGACAAGTTCATTTATGAAACCATTAAAGAAGCCTCTCTTCACATCCATTTGAAAAAGTTTCATTTTGTGATGTGAAGCATACGCCAAAAGGATACGGATGGCTTCAAGTCTTGCAACCGGTGCAAAGGTCTCTCCAAAATCGAGTCCTTCTACTTGAGAGAACCCCTTTGCCACCAATCTTGCTTTGTTCCTCACAACCACGCCTCGATCATCTTGCTTGTTCCTAAACACCCACTTGGTGCCAATGATTCTTGTATCCTTTGGCTTCTCTTCAAGTGTCCACACTTGGTTCCGGGTGAAGTTGTTGAGTTCTTCATGCATGGCATTCACCCAATCCGGATCCGCAAGTGCTTCTTCTACACTAGTAGGCTCAACAAAGGAAACAAACGAGTGATGTTCAACATAAGATGCAAGTGTAGAGCGAGTCATTACTCCCTTTGATGGACTCCCTATGATTTGATCATGGGGGTGAGCTTGAAGGATAGATGTTGATCTTCTATTTGTCTCTTGAGGAGGAGGATGCGGTGCTTCAACATTGCTTGCTTCGGCCTCGGCTTGATCTTGAGGAATGTGAGTGTCTTCTTGAGCTTCCCTCACTTGATCTCCTTCATCAACTTGAGGCGTGTGGGGTAGAGAAGGATCTTGATTTGCTTCATATTCAACTTCTTCCACCTCTTGCGGGTTGATAGCACCAATTGGCATATTCTTCATTGCCTCCCTCAAGGGTTCATCACCTACATCAATATCCTCAAGCGCTCCTTGGGAGCCATTAGTTTCATCAAACTCCAAGTCATACGTTTCTTCAACTAAGCCGGTGGCTTTGTTAAATACACGGTATGCCTTGGATTTAAGTGAATATCCAACAAGGAAACCAATGTCACACCGCCGTTGGAATTTACCCAAGTGTTGACGCTTCTTGTAGATGTACACCTTGCAACCAAACACCCGGAAGAATGAAATATCCGGCTTCTTCCCATTGACAAGCTCATAGGGGGTCTTCTTTAATAGCCTTTGGACGAAGAGACGGTTTGCCGCATAGCATGCGGTATTGATTGCCTCCGCCCAAAACTTCTCCGGAGTGTTGTACTCATCAAGCATAGACCTTGCTAGAGTTATGAGCGTCCGGTTCTTCCTCTCTACAACACCATTTTGTTGTGGAGTATATGTGGCGGACACCTCATGCTTGATCCCCACTTCATCACAATAATCTTCAATCTTTGTGTTCACAAATTCGGTGCCATTGTCACTTCTAATCTTCTTCATCTTCACATCAAATTCATTTTGAGCTCTTGTAGCAAACTTCTTGAAGATGCCTTGTGTCTCTCCCTTGTCTTGAAGAAAGAACACCCAAGTGTATCGAGAGTAGTCATCCACTACCACCAAACAATAGAGATTTCCTCTAAGACTAGCATAGGTGGTAGGGCCAAATAGATCCATGTGTAGCAACTCTAGAACTCTTGAGGTTGACATGAAAGCTTTGGTTGGATGAGTGTTTGCCACTTGCTTGCCGGCTTGACATACACTACAAAGTTTGTCCTTCTCAAACACCACATCCTTGATTCCTCTAACCATTTCCTTCTTGACAAGCTTCTTCAAGGTTGACATGCCCACATGTGCTAATCTTCTATGCCATAGCCAACCCAAAGAATTCTTGGAGAATAGACAAGTTTGCAAGTTAACTTCATTTGAAGTGAAGTCCACTAAGTAGAGGTTGTTGTGCCGGAACCCTTTGAATATCATTGATGAATCTTCAATCTTGGTCACAATCACCTCATTTGGAGTGAAGAGACAATGAAACCCGAGATCACAAAGTTGACCAACCGATAGCAAATTGAAGCTCAATGATTGTACTAGCAAGACATTGGAAATTGATTGATCTTGGGAGATAACCACTTTGCCTAAGCCTTCAACTTTTCCCTTAGAATTATCCCCAAAAGTAATCTTGTCTTGATTTGCACAATCCTCATCAAGTGTGGTGAACATCCGGGGGTCGCCGGTCATGTGTTGAGTGCAACCACTATCAATTACCCAATGTCTCCCACCGGTCTTGTAGTTCACCTACACACAAGCAACTTGGAGTTAAGCTTGTTGTTTGGGAACCCCCTTGGTGCGGGGCCCCATTACCTTATCAACCAACTCCTTAGCAACCCAAAGAACCCTAGGCTTGTTCTTCATTGGTGGTCCAAGAAACACCACAAGTGGTCTACCCTTGGAATCTTTGTTGATGACATAGTGAGCATCATGAGCAAATGGCCTAGTGTGCTTAGGCAAGGTCTTGGGAAGTGGAGTCTTGCATTGAAACGTGAAGTGACCAATTTGTCCACATCCAAAGCACCTCTTAGGCTTGGGCTTTGGCTTCTCTTGATTGTAGCCATTGTACTTGTTCTTGTAGTAGTTCTTGGCTTCAATCTTGACCTTGGCCTTCATCACTTGGTTTTCCTTGTATCCAATACCAGTCTTGTTATTCTTCATGACGGTGCTCATTAGAAGCTCACTTTGGAGATTATGGCCCTTGGTGAACTTTTCAAGGCCACTTGTAAGCTTGGTCTTGTCATTCTTGAGCTTGGCAATTTCTTCTCTAAGAGTTGATCAAAGTGATAGCATCTTTGTCTTCTTCTTGAGCTGGCTTGATGGTGAAGGGCTTGTTTGCCTTGAGGTTGATTAGCTCTTCCTTGAGCTTTGAGTTCTTTTCCCTCATCTTCATATAATCATCATACTTGTCGGCTTCTACAACTCTCTTGCCCTTGCACTTAGCACTTTGCTCAAGAGCCACATCATCAAGCTCGATTTCATAAGAGGTAGCACTTGCACACTTAGCACACGGGTTAGTAGCAACATGTGTAAGATCTTGAGTAAGCAATTCATTTGCTACCACTAGTGTGCCATAATCATTTTTCACTTGGTTGTAGTCATCTTTTAGCAAGTTATACCTTGTGTCGAGCTCTTGGGATGACCTCTCAAGCTTATCATGTTTCTCATTTGCTTTCTTAAGAGAGGCTTTGAGCTCCCTAGTGCTAGATGTGAGAGAGTTAATCTCAAGCTTCAAATCATCATTAGCACTAGACAAGTTATCAAGCTTATCATGCAAGTTTTCTTTGATTTCAAGAAGTTTGTCATTTTTACTTTTGTACTTCCTTATGATGCTAGCGTACTTGTTGCAAATTTTAATTAGCTCATCATAGGAAGGTGCTTCTTCATTGTCACTATCATCACTAGAGAGGTCATCACCATCATCCTCTTTTTGTACCTTCTTGTCACCTTTAGCCATAAGGCATAGGTGTGTAGAGGATGAGCCTGGCGATGAAGGAGGAGGTGGCGGTGGAATAGAAGAACCAATCACTAATGCAGCCACCTTCTCTTCTTCACTCTCATCATCGGAGGAGTCACTTGAATCATCAATATCGGTGAGCCAATCACCCAAAATATAAGCTTTGCCATCCTTCTTCTTCTTGTGGAAGTTGAAGTTCTTCTTCTTCTTGTATGGCTTGTCTTGCTTCTTGTCATCATCACTTGAGTCATCATTGCCGCCCTTGTTCTTCTTGAAGTTCTTGAACTTGTTGTTCTTGAACTTGTCTTTCTTCTCTTCGGGGCACGCATGAGCTAGATGACCAAGAGTGCCGCAATTATAGCACTTCATTTGGGAGATTGGCTTCCTTGAAGAGCTTGTGAAGAATTTCTTCTTCTTTGAGTCAAACTTGACTCTATTCTTGTTTAGCCTCTTCAACATCTTGGCAATCTTCTTCACCATGAGAGCGATGTTGTCTTCATCATCATCATCATCACTTTCACTCTCAATGACATATTGAATCTTGCACTTCTCCTTGGAAGATGCCTTGAGAGCCAAGTCCTTCTCCTCCTTCTCTTTCTTCTTGGAGGAGGATGCACTTACATCATTGATCTTCATGTACATCTCATGAGCATTAATCTTGCCCAACACTTGCGTTGGTGTAGTTGCGGAGAGATCGCCTTGATGAAGAACCGTGACGATGTGGCTATACTTGTTATTGGTAGGACACAAAGTATCTTGCACACCACATCGGCCGGTGTAATTTGAGAGAGCCCAAGGCCATTCAACTCCTCTACAAGCACATTCAAGCGAGAGTACATTTCATTAGTATTTTCATGAGATAGCATGGCGAAACCATTTAACTTAGCAATGATAAGGTGACAAAGCTCTTCTCGTTCACATTTAGTGCCCTCGTGTAGAGCACAAATGTTTATCCAAATCTCATGCGCGGTTTTGCAATTTCACACATGGTTGAACACATCCTTGCAAATGCCACGGAAAAGAATGTTCTTTGCCTTAGCATTGTTCTTCTCAAAGTATGGATCCTCGGCGAACACCGATCCACCTTGGGTGGCGGCTTTGTGAATGCCGACGTCCACGGCCTCAAGGTAGGCCTCCATCCGCACTTTTCAATAAGGAAAGTCATCCCTATCGAACATGGGTGGCGGTCCATCCCCATGGGACATCTTGCTCTAGGTAGTGAAGCCTAATTTAGAGCAACAAGGCTCTGATACCAATTGAAAGGATCAAGATGCCCAAGAGGGGGGGGTGAATTGGGCTTGTTTTAAATTTCTAAAGCAAATATGAAAACCTATCAAATGCCAATCACCCCCTAGTGCCTACGATCCGTGTGTCCTAGCAAGAAAGCGGTAGCATTTCATGGAAATTAAAAGCAACCTAAGCAATTCTAGTAGGTAAGTTAAAAGCAAGACGGAATGTAATGCGGAAATATAAAGAGCTAGGGAAAAGAAATTCTCAGTGACGCAGCGATATTTTCCCGAGGTATCGAGGTGTCGACCCCCCCTAGTCCTCGTTGGAGCACCTCGTAAGGTATCGCTCCCCCTCTACCCGCGCAAGGGTAGAGTGCTCTCTACGGGCTGATTCTTCGCCACTCCGGCTCGGTGAATCACCCACAACCGATCACAGAAGCTTGAAGAAGAGCCGCCAACAATCTTCCGACGATCACTTCCTTCGAACACCACCAAACCATCTAGGTGCTGTCGAACACCAAGAGTAACAAGCACAAGACCTTCACTTGACCAACTCAAGGCTAGGAAGGCGGATGGATGCACAAGTCACTCCTAATCACTCTAGGAGGGAAGAACAAGATTAACTCTCTCTAATCTCTCCCTCACTAGGCACTTGACTCTCCAAAGGATTTCTCAAGGTGTCACCAGCTGAAACAATGGCCAAGAGTAGTCCTAAGGACGAAGGGGGCAACTATAAATAGTCCCCACCTCCAAAACTAGCCGTTTTTTACTTTTTCCTCTCTCTGCGAAGCCACCGGACTAGTCCGGAGCTTATACCACCGGACCATGCACACTGGTCCGGAGCTCACTCTAAAATCCAACTCAGGCACCGTCGGACTACTCTGCTTGGTCCGACGCACTGGTCCGGAGCCAGGGTGCTCACTGAGTGAAAAACATCCTCTCTTCTTCGAACCACGGGACCACTCTCCTTGGTCCAGAGCCCTGGTCCGACGCTCTGGTCCGGAGCCAGGGGGCTCACTGAGTGAAACCAACCTCCTGTCTTGAAGCGTCGGACTAGCCGTCGGACTCACCGTCGGACTAGTCCGGAGCCTTCTCTCTCTGACACGAGCCATCGGACCACTCTCCTATGGTCCGACGCTTTCCAGACAGGTGGTCCGGAGCTTCTCGAGCTGAGATTTTGCCTAAGTCAGGGACCGTCGGACCACTCTCCTATGGTCCGACGCCTACTTGGCAGACTGGTCCGGAGCCTCTTTCTCCCTCTTTTTCAACTGTTTTCGCTGAGATTTCTCAAGGGATTTTGCTCCTACCATTTCTAGGGTTAACCAAGGGCTGAAAGCAAGGTCTCTAGGACTAGTTGTGACAAGTGTGCATATACCCACTCTCCTAAACTCTCCTAGGGCAAGCTACTAATCTCATACCCCCTTTATAGTACGGTCAAAGGAAAAACAAAAACCTAGCTATACTTAGTGCCCTTCTCAACCTTATGGCACTAAGAATTAGCCTAGTCTTCGACTTGTATCATCATCCTTTGCAACCGAAACGATTTTCATCTTGGGGGCATGAATATCCATTAAGCCCATTCAAATTGCATCACTAATGACCTAACACAAATGACTTTGCCTCTGCAAAACACACGTTAGTCATAGTGACCTAGTATTGTCGTTAATCGCCTAAACACAAGGGTCCATGATTCTTCAGTTATGCTACAATTTAGCTTATACTGAACGGTTATACTGATTTGAAAAATACCATTCATTTGTTAAAAGATTATACTGAAGTAGTGAAGTGGGGCCATAAAATATTTTAAATTTAGGTGTCAAATAGGAAACCAAAAGTTCTTTTAATATCAAATAGTTTTTTTCAGTTATTATCTCTACATTGATAAGAGTTTTTTAAATATAATAGGGCACAAAAAATTTATGACGGGTCATACTTATCTACTTAGACCATTTTTTTTTACTATTATTCATTTTAGGATTTGTTCCCCTTTTATTTTCTGGTTAGAAAAAAAGAATTAAATAATTAAAAAGATTAAGAATTTTGACTTTAACGCCACTCAAGGCCTAAGACTGTCTGCACTGCTATTCCTCTAAATCTATCATCTATTCGTCCTAGTCATCAAGATTCTTTTTCTCTATACACATTTTTTTCGCACTCATCATTCTATATATCTCATACTCTATATTAACTATCAACAGTGAAGCTCACTTATCACGTTATTTAAATATATCCATGTGAGATCTTGTTTTAAAGTATTTATTAAAACGAATTTAATTATGCAAATAAAATTTAATTTAACTTTTAGTTTGCAAATTATAACATTTTTTAGCTAGTTCAAATAACAACGCACGCAACCGAGGACCCGGGGCCTACCAGCGCAGGCTTGCTTCATCCTCTGCCAGCGTCCGCGCAGGTCTCGCAAAGCCGCTCTAAATAGCGTTCGAATCCCGTTAGCGTAGGCAAATGCTTCCAGTAGCCTAGTGCAGACAGCCTAAAGGCCGAGTAGCACAGCCGGCCAACAATTCTCTTTGAGAAGAGTCCAGAATTAGTAATTAATGAGTGGCAAGGTGGAATTAACCATCAACTCCATATAAACTTATAAAACTTAAAAAATTAAAATATCTCTTGAAGTGTTTTAAAAATTATGGAATTGGCTCTCAGCTTCATCATTTTTTGAGCAGAGTTTGTGGAGATAGAAGTATTTAGCCATGAAGAGCGGGAGCCGACAGAAGTAGAGCACTCCTAAAAAGTATACACCCGCTCATGTGACAATATATTCAGGAAGAGAGACCATGAACTTTGGATAAAACAAAAATAGGAAGCAGGCAGCCCTCAGCCGCGCGTGCGGCCGATGCCAGTTACCAATGGGCGACCCCCTCGCCGCCCTCCTTCGCAGCGGCGGCCATCCTCACTCCGTCCACGGCGTGGCCATAAAGCTTGGCTGCATCGCCTCCACCTTCCTCTGCAACAATCTTCTGCATGCATACTTCAGCCGCTCCGTCCCCACGGACGCCCGCAGGCTGTTCGACGAAATGCCCCGCCGCAACCTCGTGTCCTGGTCCGTCGTCATCTCCGGCTCTGCCCGCCACGGCGTCCTCGCGGAGGCGTTCGCGTTGTTCTCCCACATGCTTCACGGCGCGGGGCAGGGGAGCTGGGACCGCCCGGACTCGTTCACCCTAGGGGCCTTGGTCGCCGGGTGCTCCCGCGCCAGAGACGTCGACGCTGGCGTGCAGGTGCACGCTTGCGCGGCCAAGTTCGGCGTCGACGAGGATGAGAGCGTCGCGGCGGCGTTGGTGGACATGTACGCCAAGTTCAGGTGGGTGGACTCGTCGTGGCGGGCCTTCACCCTCGCACCGCAGCGGAGCGTCCTGAGTTGGACGAGCATGATTGCCTGTCTGGTCAACCAAGGTTCGTCAGGTTACTGTGACACAGCAATTCTTCTGTTCAAGAAAATGCTGGCATTAAAGATTTGGCCTACCAACGCGACGTTTTCTTGCATCCTGAAGGTGTTTGATATGCCTGAGTTGCTATCCGTTGGAATGCAAATTCATGGCTGCTTGCTGAAGATGGGGACTGAGGTTGACACTGCTTTGGGGAGTGCCTTGATAACAATGTATGGCAGATGTGGCGGAGTTGATGAGATAGCTAGGTTGGCTTGTCGTATAAGGCATGACGTGTTTTCAAGGACTTCCCTGCTTGGAGCTTATGCACGTAATGGATACAATGCACAGGCAATTGGTGTTTTCAAGGAGATGATCTTGGCAAATATGTCAATTGACCAGTCAGCTATGACTAGTCTGCTGCAGGTTTGTTCATCTTTTGGACAACTGAGAATGGTTCGGGAGGTACATTGTTATGCTTTAAAAACCTTCTTCATGTTGGATACTTTACTATTAAATGCTACCATCACTGTTTATGGCAGATGTGGTGATATCACTAGTGCTGAAACTGTATTTAATCTAGTGGATGAAAAGGACATCATATCATGGACAGCATTGTTAACTTGCTATGCTCAGAATGGTCTTGATGAAGAGGTACTCTTGTTCTTTAGGAAAATGCTCCGGAGAGGCTTAGGATCTCCAGTATTTTGCATCACCAGTGTGCTACGAGCCTGTTCTAGCACCTCAAATATTGCTGTTGGATTGCAAATCCATTCGAGGACTGTGAAGCTAGGTATTGATGATGATAAGTCTGTAGAGAATGCACTCGTAACCTTGTATGCTAATTGTGGAAGTGTTCAGGTTGCATTGAAGATATTTAACTCAATGAGTAATAGAGACATCGTCACTTGGAATTCATTACTCACTAGTTTTTCACAGCATGGCAATGAGGTGGCAGCCATTCAGCTTTTTGATCTGATGCAAGAAGAAGAGGTCTGCCCAGATGATTACACTTTTGTTGGCCTTCTATCATCTTGCAGCCGAATGGGTCTTGTAAAAGAGGGCTGTGAATACTTCAATGAAATGAAGGCAAAATACAACTTGGAGCCTAAGATGGTTCATTATACCTGCATGGTTGATCTACTTGCCCGTGCTGGAAGATTTTGTGATGGAATGGACTTCATTGATGCGATGCCTTATGAACCAGACCAAATATTGTGGGAAGCTTTGCTAGCTTCATGCAAAGTTCACAGAAATTTGAGGTTAGGAAGAATAGCAGCTAAGAAGATTCTGGAAATTACACCGCATGATTATTCAGCATACATTATATTTTTCAAGCATTCATGCTTCAGTTGACATGTGGGATGAGAAATGCTGGAATCGCACTGTATTCGACACCCAGCAAGCAAGAAAGGATACTGGAAGGAGTTGGATTGGTGCACAAGAATTATCAGAGAATATATTCGATGCATTACAAATTGGAGTGACGTAATGTTAGTTGATAATGCTTCTTTTTGAAACACTAGGGTCTCTTACTCTCTATGGTTGCAGTGAAGTGTAGTGCCCTCAATTGTATGAAATCAACAAGCAGAACAAAAGATATCCATGAATGCAAGTAAACCATGGTCTCAATGTCATGCATCGAATCGAACTGATCTATGCCAGATCATCACCGAAGAAAATATATGATGTGGTGCAAAGGGCAGATTATTATCCTTTCGTGTGGGACACGGTTGTAAACTTTCAGTGTTTTTTTTTTCTTTAAATTTGTGATGCTCTATGATGCTGACAATGTTGTAAGATGTACATAGGATGCTGCAGTTGGAAAGTATGTTGATACTTCTCTATCGCAGTGATGTTGAAAATATAGAGATATCTCTTCAGTGGATACAAACAAAATCTACGTCTAGGTTTAAGTTTTTTATGTTCACCTGCCGTGGGAGGTTAGTATGAGAACAGTCCAGCTCTTTATCAGTATTGATGAGTGTATGAGTGTCCCGATCTTTCGGTGGAGATTGATAACTACGATTTGACTGGAGAGACGTTCACGATCCGACTACAACCATCCAAGGACGCTGCGCCTTAGCGATCGATACACCAAATCCAGCGGTTGCTCACGATCTTGCGGATCACAACCAACCAAACCACTAGGGTTATTCCTGCAAGCAATCAAAGACCAAACAAGAACAAGTAGAACAAGCACTCAATTACAAATAAGAGATGAAGGATCATATATGATACACATGAAGGTAGGGTTCCGAATCAAGTAGAACGGATGGTCTAGTCGACACACGTGTCTACAAGGAAGTAGCAGCAGTAGCTAAACTTTTATCTAAACAAAACCCAATCTGTTTGTGGCGGCTCTAGGGGATATAAGGAGGAGAGAGGACGACCACAAGGGTCCTGGTGTCGTCCTACAACCCTAGGATGAGTCCCTAATGGAGTCAACTTGATACACGGGCCATCGGCCCAAAATAGGGTGACGTAACACCGTTGGCAGAAAAGATCTTGGTATTAAATTGTCTACTGCGCACGCATCTGATAGGATATAGGTATGAGTCCGCACCCATTGGAAAGTAGACTTGATAAGCTTTCCAAAAAGTGCTAGAACGTCCCAATCGGAGTCCGTATGAAGTCGTGACAACCGTCGCAAGTTTGGACTCTTCTGCAGTCTGAATTGAACTTTCCAAAACGTGTTGGACTTGGACTCTTTGTTTCCTTAGATCCAATGTGACGTGATGGCCTGGTGGAGAACGTTAGGAACACTTGGATTTGGTCCCCAATCAACTTCATTGACCATCCATGCTTTCCATATGCAATCTAACCCTTCCTTGATCCATGTAAGCAATTCTGAAAATGAAAGCATACAGACTTCATAGTGCAGCATCTATTCATCAAATGTAACAATGATAAACCTCATATAGAATGGTTTCACCTTTGGTATAGAAGTGGCTGGCATGGTCATATCTAAGCCGATGATGTCCTCATCATTCTCCCTTTCTTCACAACAAACCGTCCTCGGTTTGACCACTGTAGGAGGATGTGTTGTAGATACAAGCAAACCATACTCCCATTCTTGATAGTTATCCTGTTTCTTTAAAATAAAACTAGGGAAGCTTGACATGGCATGGTTATTGTTATTGCATACTTCTAATTGATTAGTTTTGTTCACTATAAAAGGAGTTTGTATATTTGAGCAAATGTAAATTCGGTTTACCATATACTCATCTTCATAATTATATTTGCCAATAGCATGAAAACTGATATTAGAAGAACATGGCAATTCAAATCTATCAGTCAGATTATTCTGCAAATAGTTAAGTTCACAAAGATCATCGAATTCAATATATCCGATTGTATGTAAAGATGACAACAATTGAGCTTCTTCATTTTCATTTACAATATGAACAACATGCTTGAATTCAGCACTCATTAATACAGAATTTGTAGCTTTATTCACTAGTTGTGGTATGGATATAAGTGATGCACTATCACACAACTCTTCTTTGTCACAAGTAAAATCAAGCATATCAAAGTGTGACAAAAGAAAATCAGCGACCAGTTCAACAATTGATTGATCTATAATATCATGATTAGTTGACAAATGTAAGTCAACTAAAGTATTCTCATCTTGATTTAGTTTACAAGCATTTGCATACCTTGGATGCCCATCTCAATTGGTGTAGGTGTAGTCAGATTCACGCTCTCTTTAAATGTTTCACCTCTGAAGAATCATGGCCCTAGTTGGTTTCGGTGATTAACGACAATTAGAGATTATTATGGCTAACGTGTGTTTTGTAGAGGCTATGCGTAGCCTAGCCATGGTGATCAAGGAAAATGGGCTCTAAAGGTCATCACTTAGCCCCCAAGATGGATATCGTCTCGGTTGTTAAGGAGACATGATGAAGACCCTAGAATGATAGGCTAAGTGCCATAAGGAGATGAAGGGCACTTAGAATTAGATCGGGCTTCTCTTTTTTACCTTTGACCGTACTATTAAGAGGGGTTGAGACTAGTAGCTTGACTTAGGAAAGCTTCATGTTTAGGTGTGGTGCACACTTGACTTCCTTAGCTCTAAGCAAGCCCTTGGTGACCGTAAGATAGCCTAGAACAACTTCCATTTTCATCGCGACGAAAAACGGAGTTGTCAAAATCATTTTCTGGGCGACGGACGCTCCTGGCAGGGGCGCCAGACGCTGTCCGACGCGTCGGACAAAGGCGCCGGACGCTGGGTGGTTGAGTCCACAGCGTCCGTCGGCCTTCCAGAGAGGTTGTTTTCTGGCTAAGTTTTTCAAGGTGCGTCGGACGCTGCCCGTCGGCCAAGCGCCGGACGCTGCGGAGAGCGTCCGTCGACCTTCCAGAGAGGGTGTTTTCAAACCCTAGCCAGAATTCAGCGTCGGACGCTGTGGCTGAGCGTCCGTCGCCCAGTGACGTAGCGTCCGTCGCTGGGAACAGTGTGTCAGAACTAGCCGTTAGACAGAGGCGTCAGACCGTCCGTCGCCTAGGCGTCGGAGCGTCCGTCGCCTCAATTATGAACAGAAACTAGCCGTTGGGCATCCGACGGACCGTCCGTCGCCTAGTCGACGGAGCGTCCGTCGCCAACTTAAAATGCCAGCCCGAGGCAGTTTTCAGAGGGTCTATTTATAGCCCCTCCCACTTTTCTCCCACCTTGCCTTTGCTCATTTGAGTTGCTAAGTTTGTTGAGAAGTTTGGGAAGAGAGCAAGAGCCCTAGAGAGAGAGAGAGTGATTCGCGAATCCATCCATCCTCTCTCTAGTTCATCCAAGAGTTCAAGTGTGCATCCTCTAGTTGTGAAGCTTGAGTGAGTCAAGCGAAGATCGAGGCTTGTTACTCTTGGTGATCGACATCACCTAGACGGTCTGGTGGTGTTCGGAGGAAGGTGATCGCCGGAAGATTGTCGGCGGCCCTTCTCCATCGACGTTGTGATCGGTTGTGGGCGATTCACCGAGCCGGAGTGGCGAAGAATCAGCCCGTAGAGAGCACTCATCCCTTGCGCGGGATTGAGGGGGAGCTATACCTTGCGAGGTGCTCCAACGGGGACTAGGAGGGAGTGTCGACTCCTCGATACCTCGGCAAAACATCGCCGTGTCAAGCATCCCTTTCCCTAGCTCTTTATTACCGCATTACTTTCCGCACTTGTCTTTCAATTCATACTAGAATTGTGTAGGAAGTTTTTGCTTTCCATTGCCTTGTTACCGCTTTCTAGCTAGGACACACAAGCGGTAGGCACTAGGGGGTTAATTGACTCTTTATAGGTTTAATTCTTGTTTAGAAATTAAAAAGAGCCCAATTCACCCCCCCTCTTGGGCATCTTGATCCTTTTAATTGGTATCGGAGCGAGGTTACTCTAAATTAGGCTTCACCGCCTAGAGCAAGATGTCCCATGGGGATGGACCACCTCCCATGTTCGATGGAGACGACTTTCCTTATTGGAAAGTTCGTATGGAGGCCTATCTAGAGGCCGTTGACGTGGGCGTGCTCAAAGCCGCCACAAAGGGAGGTACTCTCTTCGCGGAGGACCTCAACTTTGAAAAGCACAATGCCAAGGTAAAGAACATACTCTTTCGTGGCATTAGCAAGGATGTCTTCAACCGAGTGCGTAATGCCAAAGACGCATTTGAGTTGTGGACCACTATTTGTGCACTTCACGAAGGCACAAAGAGTGAGCGTGAAGAACGCTATCACTTGGTTATGGCTAAGCTAAATTCTTTCTCTATGCATGCAAATGAAAATGCAAATGAAATGTACTCACGACTCAATATTATTGTAGAGGAATTGAATGGGCTTGGTCTCAACCAAATGGAACCGGCCGATGTGGTACGCAAGATTCTTTGTGTATTGCCCATTGAGAAGTATGGCCACATCGTCACGGTGCTTCACCAAGGAGATCTCTCCGCCGCTACACCAACACAAATTTTGGGCAAGATCAATGCCCATGAGATGTACATGAAGATTGGTGATGGTGGCTCATCTTCCTCCTCCAAGAAGAAAGAAAAAGAGAAGGAGGAAAAGAAGGACTTGGCTCTCAAGGCATCCTCGTCGGAGAAGCACAAGATGCAAGCCATGTATGAGAGCACAAGCGATGATGATGATGATGATGATCTCGCTCTCATGGTGAAGAAAACAACCAAGATGTTGAAGAAGCTAAGCAAGAATGGAGTCAAGTTTGACTCAAAGAAGAAGAAATTCTTCACAAGCTCTTCAAGAAAGCCCCTCTCCAAGATGGATTGCTACAATTGTGGCAAACTTGGACACTTGGCTCATGCTTGCCCCGAAGAAAAGAAAGACAAGTACAAGAACAAGAAAGCCAACAACAAGTTCAAGTACAACAAGGGCAACAAGGTTGAGTCAAGTGATGAGGAGAAGAAGGATGACAAGCCATTCAAGAAGAAGAAGAACTTCAACTTCCACAAGAAGAAGAAGAATGGCAAAGCCTACATTGTTGGTGATTGGCTCACCGACATTGAAGACTCAAGTGACTCATCCGGAGATGAAAGTGAAGAAGAAAAGGTGGCCGCCTTGGTGATTGGTTCATCTACTCCACCGCCACCCCCTCCATCATCTCCGGGCTCATCCTTTACACACCTATGCCTCATGGGTAAAGGTGACAAAAAGGTACAAAAAGAGGATAGTGATGATGAGGCTAGCTCTAGTGATGATAGTGATGATGAGTTTGAGGCACCTTCCTATGATGAGCTAATTGAAATTTGCAACAAATACACTAAGCTCATTAGGAAGTATAAAGGCAAAAGTGAATCACTAGAGAAAGCAAATGGAAACTTGCATGCTAAGCTTGATGACTTGACTAGTGCTAATGATGAATTGAAGCTTGAGAATAAATCTCTCTCATCTAGCACTAGGGAGCTCAAAGCCTCACTCAAGCAAGCAAATGAGAAACATGATAAGCTTGAGAGGTCAACATAAGAGCTCCAATCAAGATACAACTTGCTAAAAGATGACTACAACCAAGTTAAAAATGAACATGGCACACTTGTGATAGCTAATGAATTGCTTTCAAATGATCTTGCTACACATGTTGCTATTAACCCGGTTGTTAAGTGTGATATAGCTACTTCTTGTGAGGACTTGCTTGATGAAGTTGCTAGTGAGCAAAATGCAAAGTGCAAGGGCAAGAAGGTAGTTGAGGCCGACAAGCATGATGACTATGTGAAGATGAGGCAAGAAAACTCCAAGCTCAAGGAAGAGCTAATCAACCTCAAGGCAAGTAAGCCACTCACTATCAAGTCGGCTAAACAAGATGACAAAGATGCAATGACCTTGATCAAGTCTCTCAAAGAGGAAAATGCAAAGCTCAAGGTTGAGAAGATCAAGCTTACAAGTGGATTGGAGAAGTTCACCAAGGGCCACAACCTTCAAAGTGAGCTCTTGATGAACACTATCATGAAGACCGACAAGACTGGCATTGGGTTCAAGGAGAACCAAATTATGAAGGCCAAGGTCAAGATAGAAGCCAAGAACTATTACAAGAACAAGGCTATGAGAAGCAACTATGACACACCAAAGCCCAAACCCAAGAAGTGCTTTGGATGTGGTCAAGAGGGTCATCTTCAATCTCAATGCAAGACTCCACCTCCCAAGACCTTGCCCAAGCACATAAGGCCTTTCGCTCATGATGCACACTTCATCATCAACAAGGACTCCAAGGGTAGACCTCAAGTTGTATTTCTCGGTCCAAAGATGAAGAACAAGCCCAAAGTGCTATGGGTTGCTAAGGAGTTGGTGGACAAGGCTATGGGACCTCGCCAAGTGTGGGTTCCCAAACAACAAGCTTAACTCCAAGTTGCTTGTGTGTAGGTGAACTACAAGACCGGTGGAAGTCATTGGGTGATTGATAGTGGATGCACTCAACATATGACCGGTGACTCCCGGATGTTCACCACACTTGAGGAAGATTGTGAAGGGCAAGAAAAGATTACCTTTGGGGACAATTCAAAAGGCAAAGTGCAAGGTCTAGGAAAAGTGGCAATCTCAAATGATCAATCTATATCAAATGTCTTGCTAGTACAATCATTGAGCTTCAACTTGCTATCGGTGGGACAACTATGTGATCTTGGTTTCCAATGTCTCTTCACTCCAAATGAGGTAGTTGTGTCCAAGATTGAAGATTCATTATTGATATTCAAAGGATTTCGGCACAACAATCTCTATCTAGTGGACTTCACCTCAAATGAAGCTAGTTTGCAAACATGTCTTTTCTCCAAGAGTTCTTTGGGTTGGCTATGGCATAGAAGATTAGCACATGTGGGAATGTCAACTTTGAAGAAGCTTGTCAAGAAGGAATTGGTTAGAGGTGTGAAGGATGTGGTGTTTGAGAAAGATAAACTTTGTAGTGCATGTCAAGCCGGCAAGCAAGTAGCAAACACTCATCCAACCAAAGCTTTCATGTCAACCTCAAGAGTTCTAGAGCTACTCCACATGGATCTATTTGGACCTACCACCTATGCTAGCCTTGGCGGCAATCTCTTTTGCTTGGTGGTAGTTGATGACTACTCTAGATACACTTGGGTGTTCTTTCTTCAAGACAAGGGAGAAACTCAATCAATATTCAAGAAGTTTGCAACTAGAGCCCAAAATAAGTTTGATGTGAAGATCAAGAAGATAAGAAGTGACCATGGGACCGAGTTTGTAAACACCAAGATTGAAGACTATTGTGATGAAGTTGGAATCAAGCATGAAGTATCCGCCACATATACTCCTCAACAAAATGGTGTAGTAGAGAGGAAGAACCGGACACTTATCACTCTTGCAAGATCAATGCTTGATGAATACAACACCCCCGAGAAGTTTTGGGCCGAAGCAATCAACACCGCATGCTATGCGGCCAACCGGCTATTTTTTCAAAGGCTTCTCAAGAAGACCCCCTATGAGCTTGTGAATGGAAAGAAACCGGATATATCCTTTTTCCGAGTGTTTGGTTGCAAAGTGTACATCTACAAGAAGCGCCAACACTTGGGCAAGTTCCAAAGAAGATGTGACATTGGTTTCTTAGTTGGGTATTCACTTAAATCCAAGGCATACCATGTATTTAACAAAGCCACCGGCTTAGTTGAAGAAACGTATGACTTGGAGTTTGATGAAACTAATGGCTCTCAAGAAGAGCATGAAAATCTTGATGATGTAGGTGATGAACCCTTGAGGGAGGCAATGAAGAACATGCCAATTGGTGCTATCAACCCACAAGAGGTGGAAGAAGTTGAAGATGAAGCGAATCAAGATCCTTCTCCACCTCACACGCCTCAAGTTGATGAAGAAGATCAAGTGAGGGAAGCTCAAGAAGACACTCACATCCCTCAAGATCAAGCCGAGGCCGAAGCAAGCAATGTTGAAGCTCCGCAACATCCTCCTCAAGAGATCAATAGAAGATCTACACCTATGCTTCAAGCACATCCTCAAGACCTCATCATAGGGAGTCCATCAAGGGGGGTAACAACTCGATCTAAACTTGCTTCTTATGTTGAACATCACTCTTTTGTTTCCTTTGTTGAGCCTTCTAGTGTGGAGGATGCACTTGCGGATCCGGATTGGGTGAACGCCATGCACGAAGAGTTGAACAACTTCACCCGGAACGAAGTGTGGACACTAGTAGAAAAGCCCAAAGGAGCAAGAATCATTGGCACCAAGTGGGTGTTTAGGAACAAGCAAGATGATCAAGGCGTGGTTGTGAGAAACAAGGCAAGATTGGTGGCAAAGGGGTTCTCCCAAGTTGAAGGCTTGGATTTTGGGGAGACCTTTGCACCGGTTGCAAGACTAGAAGCCATTCGTATCCTTTTGGCATATGCTTCACACCATAAAATGAAACTCTTTCAAATGGATGTGAAGAGTGCCTTTCTTAATGGTTTCATTAATGAACTTGTTTTTGTCTCACAACCTCCCGGGTTTGAAGACCCAAATTGTCCTAATCATGTGTACAGGTTGTCCAAGGCACTCTATGGACTGAAGCAAGCTCCAAGAGCTTGGTATGAGAGGCTAAGGGACTTCCTACTCAAGAAGGGCTTCAAGATCGGGAAAGTGGATACCACACTCTTCACCAAAGTGCTAGATGAAGAGATCTTTGTTTGCCAAGTATATGTCGATGACATTATATTTGGGTCAACAAACCAAGGTCATAGCAAGGAATTTGGTGCGTTGATGTCCAAGGAGTTCGAGATGTCGATGATTGGCGAGCTAACCTTCTTCCTAGGCTTCCAAGTGAAGCAATTGAGGGAGGGCACCTTCATATCTCAAGAGAAGTACACTTATGATGTGCTCAAGAAATTCAAGATGGAGGATTGCAAGCCAATCAAGACCCCAATGCCTACCAATGGGCATCTCGATCTCGATGAGGGAGGTAAACCGATCGACCAAACTCTATATCGTTCTATGATCGGTAGTTTACTTTACCTCACCGCTTCTAGGCCGGATATCATGTTTAGTGTGTGTATGTGTGCTAGGTTTCAAGCAAACCCTAAGGAGTCGCATCTTTGTGCGGTTAAAAGAATCCTTAGGTACTTAAAGCACACCCCTAGCATGGGTCTTTGGTATCCCAAAGGAGCTCCCTTCCAACTAGTTGGCTATTCCGATTCGGATTACGCCAGGTGTAAGGTTGATAGGAAGAGTACCTCCGGCGGGTGCCACATGCTAGGAAGATCACTTGTTTCTTGGTCTTCAAAGAAGCAAAATAGTGTGGCATTGTCAACCGCCGAAGCGGAATACATTGCCATGGGAGCAAGTTGTGCACAAATCTTATATATGACCCAAACACTCTTTGATTACGGCGTGTTTTTAAAAGAAGTTCCACTCTTGTGTGATAATGAAAGCGCCGTAAAGCTTGCAAACAACCCGGTTCAACACTCTCGCACCAAGCACATAGATATTCGCCATCACTTTCTTAGAGATCATGTGGCTAGGAAAGATATAACACTAGTTGGAGTTAAGAGCGAAGAGCAATTGGCGGATATCTTCACTAAACCACTCGATGAAACAACCTTTTGTAGGTTGAGAAGCGAGTTAAATGTGCTTGATCACTCTAATTTCACTAAAAGATGATCTTGTGTGAACCTTGCATTCATTTGTAATATAACATGTTTAATAAGGTAATGCACATAGGCTTGGCTAACGCGGTTAAGATAACCGCCCTCAAAGCGTGTGACAAAGCTTAACCGCGGTTTAAACTTGCAAGCAACCTAGATTCACCTTTCGAATTGCATAAGCATATGCATGTGTGTTGTTTGCCCTTTCTTTTTCGGTTAAGTTTCTTGAGCATCCTCTATGATAGTCCACTTAGGGGGAGCATTCCAAGCTCAAATCACTTCTCTACCCCCTCTTGTGGCCATATGATGTCTCCTTGGCGCTTCCATTCGAATATTTTGAGCTAAAAACTAAATTTAAGCCTATGGCAAAATAATTGAAAATGAGTGTTTGAGAGTTGGTTCTCATATCAAGTCCAATCAAGTGTTATTTGGATCTTATTGGGATTGGGACTTGGTTGGGAGAAAGACGCAAAAAGAAAATTTGAAAAATTCCACATTTTAGGCGTCGGACGCTGCCGACGGACGCTCGGTGTCAATTGCCTCAGCGTCCGTCGCGATCGTTCGGAGATTAAAGTTGCCCGCTAAAAGGGCGACGGACGCTCTCCCAAGCGTCCGTCGCGGTCAATGCGGCTGGGCGTTCCAAATCGGCTCTGGAAGCCCGACGGACGATGCCGTCGGACGCTCTCCGAGCGTCCGTCGCATGCCGACGGAGCGTCCGTCGCCTATGCGTCGGACCGTCCGTCGCGAACTAAACGGCGAAATTTTTTTAAAAAACCCCGATTCGTCTCTGTTCCTCCCGAGTCAATCCAACCGCCGCCGCGTCTGCTTTCTTACCCTAGCCACCGAATCTCGTCGCCGTTGAGCTCCTCCACCGCGCTGCTCCCTGCGCCGCCGCGGAAGCCTCCCTGCGCCGCCGCGGATTCCTTCCAGCGCCGCCGTTAGTCCTCTGCGCCGCCTGCTACACCCTGCACCACCGCCTTCCCTACCCTGCGCTGTGTCCCTGTGCACTGCCGCCGTGCCAAGCTTCGCCACCAGCAGGCTCACCTTCTCCACTGCCACTCAAGCTAGTGCATCCCCTTGGTCGAGAAGCTCTCCTTCTTCGAGGGGTTTTTCTCTTTCAATTCTTTCAATCCCTATCAATCCCACTCCCTTTTGCAATTCAACTCACCAACTCTTTCCATCTTGTCTCTGCCCTGTTTTAGCTTGTGGATTGCGGTTGTGGTTGATTGTTCAGGGGAAATCCTTCTCTTCTCTCTTTTTGGTCAGAGGCTCGAGGTATGGCAGTGGATATTGCGTTTCTTTTCTTTCCTACTTTCATGCCTCTATAGACACACTTCCCTTTTTAGCTATATGCTTTGGTTTATATATATCTCTATCTATCTCTGACGAGCAGGGTCAGTTGGTCAGTTGATCAGAGACTCAGACAGTGGGCAGTGACAGATAACTCGGGGCAAAGCCCGCGAGTACGGATCGAGGCAAAGCCTCGCGAGGACAGTCCAGGGCCGGCGTGCCACTCTTTCAGTTGTTTGGTTCTGTGGTCTGTCAGAGGGTAAGGAACAGTGTTTGATCGACAGTGGGGCCGTGGTTTGTTTGTTGCGGATTCCTGTCAGTGGATTGCTTTGTAGATTTGAGGTATGGCAAGGACGAAGAATGCAGGTCCCATTCCCGGCAGTGGTGGTGACCCTCCACCTCCACCGCGTCCACCCACTGACCGCGGGAAGGGCAAGCAGAAGGTCATCTCCCGGAAGCGCAAGAGGCCGGCAATGGATCCAGATTCGGTAGCCGCTCTTGCAGTAGCAGAGGCAGCCGAGAGAGCTGAGCGAGGAGGACGTCGTGCCGGTTTGAGGCTCTCACCTTGCCGTGGAGCGCGTCGTGAGTCCCCTCCACCTCCAGAGTCAGAGCCCGTCGAGGCTACAGAGGCACCAGCTACAGAGCCAGTCCCAGCGACTGAGCCGACAGAGGCCGCGGGCCATTCTACTATTGGAGAGCTGATGAGCCGTCGAGTCACTCGTTCCCGAGGCTCAGGTGCACCACCCAGCCCTCCAGGACCCCGGCTCCCAGACCCCGTGAGGCATCAGGTCAGGACACTTACAGCGAAGCAAGTTCAGCTGCTTCGGTTTGTCGATTTCCAGTCTTGGTTCCCACCTCAGAGGGACCCCCGTGCCGGACGAGAGTTCTATACCACAGTGCACGAGGACTTCTACCGAGCGTATGTTGACACCGATGCTCCTCTCAGGGCCCACAGGGTGTGCCCAGCTACTCAGATTGAGGGGATCGGCGGTCCAGAGATCCTGTAGCATCTCCAGTACATCCAGGGATTGACAGATCTGATGGGTCGCTCAGGGGCATATCAGAAGGAGTGGGTCTATCAGTTCTACACCTCCCTGTGGATCTCACCTGATCACGAGTTCCTCCACTTCGCCTATCAGGGACGTGACTTCAGGGTTACAGCTGCCAGGTTCCGAGAGCTCTTTCACCTCGGATCTTCACCTACCAGGATCCACAGTCTCTGCTATGGGGATCAGGAGGCCCCTCGCCGACCTCACGATGGCATAGTGCCATCCACAGACTTTGTCAGTCTGTGCTTTCAGCAGCCGTTCACTGAGGGTTCGAGTCGGACGCCACGTGACCTCACTCCTTTGGCTCGGATCCTCCACGAGGTTCTCAGATGGACTATTCTACCCAGGATTGGAGCCAGGGATACTATCACTCGACTTCAGCTTTGGCTCCTAGCTCACATTGTCTGGAAAGAGCAGTTCGATCTATGGGATCTGATAGTGAGCGAGCTCGAGGACATCATAGCTGCTGGGTTCAGAGGTCATTGGCAACTACAGTTCGCACATTGGATCTCTTACTTGGTAGTTGCCAAGACTGGGTCAGGGTTATGAGAGTCACCCTCACGAGATCAGCTACAGAGTTTCCTGTCTATTCGATGAGCCAGCTTGTGGCCCATGGGCAGCTACCTCGCCCCAGCAGAGCTTACAGAACAGGAACGAGACAGGCCGGAGTGCCACCACAGTTAGCCGAGGTCACCGATGCGATAGTTGAGCAGATTGCTCAGGCAGAGCTGGCAGACTTGGACGCCGAGATCGATACAGCTGCAGAGACAGTATTTAGAGAGGATCTCGACTCTGACAGCTCTGACGAGGACTACCAGCCCGTGCACGAGTATACACCTATGACACATGACCACGAGGCTAGAGGGTCCGGCACAGCTGCAGCAGCTCCAGCTCCAGGCTCCAGCTCCTCAGAGGCTACCTTGCTTACTATACTCTCGAGGATGCAGGAGGAGCAGTCTCGCAAGGCAGAGGAGCAGAGACGACAGGCTACAGACCTACGGAGGCTCACTGAGCAGCAGCTGGCAGCTCAGGCTCAGACACAGGCTAGGCAGGATGAGTTCCAGCGCCAGTTCCTAGCCTATCAGTTGCAGCAGGCAGAGATCCAGAAGACTCAGACTCTTCTACTTGAGCGTCTTCTGGCCTCTAGCTCCGGGCAGACCTCGACGCCACACTTTCAGTTGCCCGCCGTGTCTCAGCAGCAGCAGTTCACCTCTCCTCCACCACAGCCTCCAGTAGTAGTGGTGCCCACTCCAGCGTTACCGTCCAGAGGACAGCAGAGTCAGGCACCAGCTACACCTCCATTCCAGCCGGCAGCTTCTCCAGAGTACCAGACTCCGAGGACCCAGGTGTCCTCTTGGATAGGTTCACCCGGAGAGTTCCAGACGGGATTCACCCCTACCCGGGGAACCGCTCTAGCAGAGGCCTCGTGAGATCTGTCAGCTTCATATCTTGAGATCACAGGAGAAGACTCCCCAGGAGCACCTCAGCAGGTCACACCAGCTCCAGAGACCGCAGTGGATCTTCCGGCGACAGGCACTCACCAGTCCTCAGTTGCGTCGTCGGAGATCGCACCTGAGCAGTCGGCACAGACAGTCACCACACCTCCAGCTGCCGTTCAGACGGATGCCATATCTCTAGCAGATGAGGTTACAGTGGCAGTGTCCTCTCCTGGTCAGACTCAGCCTGCAGAGGTTGCAGCAGCAGTGTCCCTAGTGGCACTAGCAGTGACTACGTCCCCCACGCCTCGAGTTTTCACTCGTCGGGCCCCCAGGCCCGCTACTACTGAGGCAGGACCGTTAGAGGCACCAGCAGAGTCTCAGCGACAGTCTGTTGAGACCGCAGCTCCAGAGGTGCCAGTGACAGCTTCAGAGGCCACCCCAGTTGCACCTACACCAGCAGAGACCGTGTCAGATGAGTCAGACGAGTCCGATCTTCAGGACTTCATCATGCTGGATCGCCGAGCTGCCGCTACTTCGCCCTCTTCTCCAGCCCCAGACTCTTAGTTTTTGGTGCTAGACGCCAAAGGGGGAGAGAGGGTCGAGTATAGAGATAGGGGGAGGGATTTGGATCTTTGAATGTTTATTTCCCCGTACTCTTTCATCATGTCTCTTTTATGCATTTGTCTATATGTGTGATGTGATGATGGTTGATGTATATATGGTTGCATGTGACAAACTCTTGTGTTTCTCTAATATATCTTGTGAGTTGTTTCTTGTTCATGATATATCTCATTGCCTAATGATATTTGAGCTTCCGCGTTTTACTCCGATACATCCTTTGAGAATATCATGAGGTACCGCTTTTTCATTCATATCCATAAGTACCATGCTTTGTGATTTGGCTTGGGTGAGCAAGTGTACTTCATTACCTTTTTACTAACCCTTGCTCAACCATTCCAAGTCACCCTCAATTCTTAACCAAAACTCTTATTCATACTCGAGGTTCTATTGTCGTCAATCACCAAAAAGGGGGAGATTGAAGAATCATGGCCCTAGTTGGTTTCGGTGATTAACGACAATTAGAGATTATTATGGCTAACGTGTGTTTTGCAGAGGCTATGCGTAGCCTAGCCATGGTGATCAAGGAAAATGGGCTCTAAAGGTCATCACTTAGCCCCCAAGATGGATATCGTCTCGGTTGTTAAGGAGACATGATGAAGACCCTAGAATGATAGGCTAAGTGCCATAAGGAGATGAAGGGCACTTAGAATTAGATAGGGCTTCTCTTTTTTACCTTTGACCGTACTATTAAGAGGGGTTGAGACTAGTAGCTTGACTTAGGAAAGATTCATGTTTAGGTGTGGTGCACACTTGACTTCCTTAGCTCTAAGCAAGCCCTTGGTGACCGTAAGATAGCCTAGAACAACTTCCATTTTCATCGCGACGAAAAACGGAGTTGTCAAAATCATTTTCTGGGCGACGGACGCTCCTGGCAGGGGCGCCGGACGCTGTCCGACGCGTCGGACAAAGGCGCCGGACGCTGGGTGGTTGAGTCCACAGCGTCCGTCGGCCTTCCAGAGAGGTTGTTTTCTGGCTAAGTTTTTCAGGGTGCGTCGGACGCTGCCCGTCGGCCAAGCGTCGGACGCTGCGGAGAGTGTCCGTCGACCTTCCAGAGAGGGTGTTTTCAAACCCTAGCCAGAATTCAGCGTCGGACGCTGTGGCTGAGCGTCCGTCGCCCAGTGATGTAGCGTCCGTCGCTGGGAACAGTGTGTCAGAACTAGCCGTTAGACAGAGGCGTCGGACCGTCCGTCGCCTCAATTATGAACAGAAACTAGCCGTTGGGCATGCGACGGACCGTCCGTCGCCTAGTCGACGGAGCGTCCGTCGCCAACTTAAAATGCCAGCCCGAGGCAGTTTTCAGAGGGTCTATTTATAGCCCCTCCCACTTTTCTCCCACCTTGCCTTTGCTCATTTGAGTTGCTAAGTTTGTTGAGAAGTTTGGGAAGAGAGCAAGAGCCCTAGAGAGAGAGAGAGTGATTCGCGAATCCATCCATCCTCTCTCTAGTTCATCCAAGAGTTCAAGTGTGCATCCTCTAGTTGTGAAGCTTGAGTGAGTCAAGCGAAGATCGAGGCTTGTTACTCTTGGTGATCGACATCACCTAGACGGTCTGGTGGTGTTCGGAGGAAGGTGATCGCCGGAAGATTGTCGGCGGCCCTTCTCCATCGACGTTGTGATCGGTTGTGGGCGATTCACCGAGCCGGAGTGGCGAAGAATCAGCCCGTAGAGAGCACTCATCCCTTGCGCGGGATTGAGGGGGAGCTATACCTTGCGAGGTGCTCCAACGGGGACTAGGGGGGAGTGTCGACTCCTCGATACCTCGGCAAAACATCGCCGTGTCAAGCATCCCTTTCCCTAGCTCTTTATTACCGCATTACTTTCCGCACTTGTCTTTCAATTCATACTAGAATTGTGTAGGAAGTTTTCGCTTTCCATTGCCTTGTTACCGCTTTCTAGCTAGGACACACAAGCGGTAGGCACTAGGGGGTTAATTGGCTCTTTATAGGTTTAATTCTTGTTTAGAAATTAAAAAGAGCCCAATTCACCCCCCTCTTGGGCATCTTGATCCTTTCAACCTCCTATCTCAAATTGATTGTTGTCGACATGTATACTATCATCTACTGCCTGCAAATTGTCAGTAATAGGAGAGACAAATGCTTCTATAGTATTTGTATGTTCCCTTTGTAGATTTACTTCAGCATCACAAGCAAGATCAAACAACTCATCAAAATTCTTATAATGTTTATCAACAAGTATATTCTGAATTTCCACATTAAGACCATGCAAAAATCTATGTTCCAGAAACTCATCGGTTCCTTCTAAGCCACAACGTAGCAAACCCAATTTTAGTTTCTCTAAATATTTTGCTACAGTTTTATTTCCTTGTTTTATAGATTTCAAGTTTCCATTCAAAATTTTAGAATAATAGCTAGGAACAAAAACATCTCTAAAATGTCTTTTCATATATTTCCATGATTGATGAGCTTTATCAAATCTATAAAGGTGTTTCCACTCAGTTAAAGCATAGTTGATAAGAACACTTGAAGCAATGCTAACCTTTTGTTTTTCAAATAGATCATATTTTTTAAATTCCTTATCTACATGTAGCTCCCATTCAATATATGCATGAGGATCATAGTTTCCTTCAAAGTAAGGTACTGTAGATTTTATTTTATCAAACCAAGCATCACATACCTCATGAGTAGCATGGTTATCACTTGTCACACCCCTAGAAAAGTGATTGAAATAGGCAATCTGATCATCTCCAATTTCCATGTAGATTCCTGTCATGATTAGAACAAAACAAGAAACATACACAATAATATTTATGTTCCTATCAACTATTAGGATGTGGTTGTTGTAATTCACTCATTCTCAACCTGTTCAAACAAATTCTTACAAGTTCTTACCAAGCAAAACAAGAGGTGGCAGTAACCAATAAGTCGGAAACCCTGGAATAGTGTATCGACACCGTAGCAACAACACCTGTAAAGTTGTATCCGGATATGTGGAGCTATAGGAGGGCTAAACAATAATGTGCAAGGAAGTACTAGCACCACATTAGTCACAAAAGCAAGTTGAGAAATCGTTCAACGAAGGTACCGTGCTGGTCCTAGGCTAGACCGTGCTAGAGACGCGAGCCTAGACACAAACGAAGTCACAGTATAGCAGGAAAAGGCACAAAAACAGCAAGCAAAACACTCTCTTTCTTTTCCTCCTCTCTTCTTTTTTTTCTTCTTTTGTTTCTTTTCTCTTTCTCTTTCTCTTCTTTTCTTCTTTTTTTCTATTTTCTTTCTGATTTTTTTTCTTCCTCTTTTCTTTTACTTTGCACAACTATAACAAAATTGGATCTTGACAAATCAGATTCCAATAAGCAACGTAACAATGTGTTTTCTTTCTTAAAGAACTAGCAATGCTGATATTTTTTTGTGTGCATAAATCAGATTTCGATGTGAAAAAAAAATGTGGATGGATATGGTGCAGCGAAGATGTATATGGTAGCAACGATTGCAAAAGAAATTGTTGACACCGTTTTTCAGCACGTGTCAAATGAGCTGAGGCTTGGCTGGTCAGTGGCCGTTCTCCATCGGCATCGAGAAATCTTGAGCCGATATTGTCGATAGGAGAGTGCTGCGGGAAGACCAAGTACGCTGCCGATGAAAGCTAGATAATCCTTGCCGACAAAGGTGAATCGGTGAAGTCTTGCTGATGCTGATTGCCGATGAGGAGACATTGCCGATTGTCGATGAGCATGATGTTGCCAAGTGCCAATGAGAAGCTGATGCCAAGTACCAGTGGAGAGTGGTTGCCGATTGCTAATAGGATGGTGAAGACAGTTATCGGAACAAAGTTGCCGATCGAGAAGTATTACCGATGCCGATAGGCATGAGGTGCCGATAAGGTGACTTAGCGCGTGATATCGGCGGAAGACTGCAGGTGGTCAGAGAAGGAAGTCGCGGATTGGAGGGATCTGCCGATGGAAAGTTTTCATCGAAGAGAAGTATAAAGAAACTGGTGTTTTGTACCAGTATTATTATAGTAGTTTGAGTCCGACTCTTGCATGAGTCGTTTATTTTCTTTTTAAATAGGTGTGTTTGTTTAAGGAAATAAATATTATTGTTTTAGATCCGACTCCTACGTAAGTCAGTTTCCTTGAAGTTAGGAGTTTCTTTTAGGAAGGATACGTGTCGTGTCTTTGTACAACTCTCCATGCGGGAGTATAAATATGTGCCCAAGGGCTACGAAATAACAATCAATCCAATCAAAAACAAACCAATTTTATCTTATTCTACTTTTTACCGCAATTTACCTGTATTGCATTAGTTATAGCTTTTCAACGAGTTCTTCAAGCTTCGACGGGCTGCATCACCTTGATCTCCGTCAAATCCTTGCAAGTTCTGCGTGGGAGTATCTCTGAGCTTTGGCATTCCGGGCGCATCGCTGTTTGCCTCGTTCAGCTCTGCTCTAGTTATCCTTGATCAATCTGAGACTTGACGTCCGGGCGCATCGCTGTCGTCTCGTTCAGTTTTGTTCTAGTTATCATCCTTGTCGATTGATTGGTCAAATCGACTGGCACGCCTCCGGAATACCGAGCTTTGGGTAATAGCCCGAGGTGTTCGCAAATCCTGACGTTTTTTGTGTCAACACCTCTTTTGGCACGCTCGGTGGGACACGATTGTACAAATCTACACACCTGTCATGGGTGATCATGCCGACGTTAACCAGAGGAATGTCATTGAAGTCTCTGAGGCCGATCTGAAAGATGATCAGAGGCAGGCTATGGAGCAGACGATGGAGGAATACAAGCGCTCATATCTTAGATCCTTCAGCCTAAACGGGATCGGCGAAGCAGTACAGAAGCAAGATCCGCCGTCGCCACGGCAGACTACTTTCTACGCCGATCCTGGTAAAGTACAGGATACGGTTAATTATGCATTAAATAATGTATTAATTAGTCAATCCAATGTGCTGTCCGATACCGTATGCAATGCTGTCAAGCAAGCCTTCAGGGGACAAGCACCATATTATATTGGTCCAGAGTATCATCAACTTGGATCGGCATATGTTGCGACTTCATCAGCGGTTCCAAAGGTGTCCACACTAGTTATGAGCCGATCTGCCAATAAGATCGCGCCACCACGATTGAGCCCAACAAGCACTACTCAGGTGAACACAAATCTGGTGGCTTCAACAATGCCTGGACCCGTGATCCAGAATCAACCAACTTCTGCCAACTGGTGGGGATACGGTATGTCCCCAAGTTTATCTGTTGATTCCAGATTGGTCCAAGATAATCATGCAGGATGGGTAATTCCCATGGCATCGGCAACGCCTGTACAGCCGATGGTTCCAGGAATGCATTATGCTACGTCTTCTCCAACGGTGCAGTCGCCGACAGGGAATCTGCAAACGGCAATACCCAGAAGGCCGTACGCCCAACCATCGGCAAGTCACTTGCCGATACAACAAGGCCCAGCAGTTGCGAGTCAACCCATGGCGGCAATGGTTCTTCAAACTGGAACACTTGCTAATCAAAGTAGCTATGCTGCTAATTATCCGGCGCCCCAAGGACGACAGACATCAGCTGGTTATCAGCCATCGGCAACTTGGCCGATGCAACAAGGTGCGCCGATTGTCAATCAATCTATATCGGCCATGGCTGCTCAAATTGTGGTACTCGTGAGTCCAAGCGATCATCCAAGGGTACAAGGGCAAGCATCAGCCGGTCATCAGCTATCGGCAAATGCTTGGCCGATGCAACAAGACGTGCCAATAATTAGTCAGCCTATATCGACAAATTCTTGGCCGATGCAACAAGGCATGTCGAGTGTCAGTCAGCCTGCATCGGCCGTAGTTGCCCGACCTACGGTGACTACAAATCAAAGCTATCATCCCGGGATGCAGGAGTTGCAGGAGTCAGTTGGCTATCAGCCATCGGCGAATATTTGGCCGATGCAACAAAGCATGCCGAGTGTCAATTAGTCTGTATCGGCAGTAGCTGCTCAGCCTATGGTACCCGCAAATCGAGGCTATCATCTGAGTGTACAAGGGTTGCAAGAGTTAGCTAGTTATCAGCCATCGGTAAGTTCTGTGCCGATGACACCTAATGTAGGTTGGATCGGTCAGTTGCCGATTCAGCGGCAATATGTGCAGCCTGAACACCACGTGGCAGGAGTTCCGCGGCATCCAGCGAGCCTTCCGAATGAAGTATCGGTACATCAACCGATAAGTACTACACTGCAGTACTCGCAGGAAAGAGCATACAATGAGACATCAGTACAGCAACCGATGAATGCAATAAATATAACGCCACAACACAAGCTAGCAACTGAGCAGAATCACTCATCGGCAACACAGCCGATGCATGGTGTTATCATGACTAGTGCTGTGCACGCACCAATCATCCCAAGTGCTTTGACGTCAAGACCTGGAGAGATAGATCAGCATACTCAGCCGGCAGGCATCCAGAATTGCTCATCGGTTAATCAGCTGATGCACAATATTCAACAGATTGGTGTTACTGATGTATCGGTTGCCCCGATTTGCTCGCCACAGGGGTATGAAGTACATCAACTTATTCGACTAGTGGGCGTCCAGGGTGGCCCATCGGTCAATCAACCGACGCACAATATTCAACAGACTGACGCCGCAGGTATGACGATTGCTCCGGCTTATTCATCACAGAGATATGAAGAGGTGCATCGACCCGCTCCACTGGTTAGTGAGTCTGTACATCGGCAAGATCAAGACACGGAGGTGCCTTTGACCAAGAGAATAGAAGACTCTGACTCTGACGGAGAACCAAGTATCAGCGATGCTGAATTGGAAAGCTTCACGTTTGATATCACAGAATCCGGTCAGGATGTTGAATCGTCCGAGCCCAAGAAGACTTGGAGCGCAAAAGTGCTCTTCGTTGGACAAGGGGACTCTGAGTCAGACGAGGAGGCGAACATCAGCACTGTTGAGTGGGTGAACGATGAGGAGCCGATACCTTGTGCGCTCGGCCAGAGGACTGGAAAGTTCACCTTCGATGTCACGAAGGCCGATGGGATATTTGACTTATTGCTTCAGGGAGGGCGAATTAAGCTAGCCCTTAATCAGGTAATTCCATCGGCCGAGGGACTCAAGAAGACCAGGTACTGCAAGTGGCACAATGCAACTTCTCATAGTACCAATGACTGCAAAATATTCAGGCAGCAGTTGCAGTCAGAAATTGACTCTGGACGAATCCAATTTGAAAATCCTAAAGTCCAGAAACCGATGGAAATTGATCAGCACCCGTTTCCTAATAATATGGTGGAAGCCACTGGAAAGGGCTAGCTGACAGGAGAGGCAAGAGAATTGCCGATAAAGGTAGCTGTGTCGGTAGGGCTCCTGGTGTGGTAATCACGCACAAGCTACCAAGGCAGGACTATCGGCAATCACGAGATAAACGATATCGGCAGGAAGAAGAGCATCGGGAGTGGCTTCGTCGGAAAAATCATTGGAGGTGTCCCTTCTTCGTTCACTGTTGGGAAGAAGGCATTAAGCTACCTACTGCCGATGACTATCCCGAATGCAACGGGTATCACACTGCCGATCGGTCAGGTAAAAAACCTTGTTTTGATGATCGGACATCCAGGTACGCCAAGCCGCTCAGAGAGAAGAGATCGGTACATGACCGGCGGGGGGGCAAGCTTAGTGCCCATAGCAGGCATGGCGGGCAGGTCGATCAAGAGGAGAACAAGGAGCAGACCAAGACAAGAACACCCGATGAGGAAGTGTTCTCCCAAGAGTCAAGCATCGGGCAAAAAGCCGATGCAAATAATGAGGGACGGCACCAACCCGTCTGGAAAGCCAAACTCCCTCAGTGGTGCCCTAAGGGTCTAACAAAGACCCAGAAAAGAAGAATTCAGTGTGAGCGCCGTAATAACTTATGTGATGCTGAAGTTCCTTCAAGGGAATAGCAGTGGAGGCCAAAGCGCGAAGATGGAGATCCATCGGTAGACAACAATATTTTGCCGATGATCTAACCGGGGTCAATCTTGGATCTGTTGGCTTGAAGGCCGCGTTCGGCAAACTGGCGGTTTCAATTATTATACTTGGGGGCACCTCCCGATGGTTTGTGTATGAGATGCCATACTGCCAATGAATTCGTTAACTGCCAGAAGATGGTTGTAAGAATGATTCTGTCGCGCTTACGTATGATGACTAAGTGTGTGGTGCACGTGTTCTAGGAGTTACTCCTCATACTCTTTGGTGGGTCTATCGGCATTCTGATCCGATGGAAGTATGAAGCCTCATTGCCGGTTATTGTTACAATCGGGCTAAATACCAGGGTCTGTTAAAAGTTGGGATCACTCAGGACTTTAGCCGATTCGATGAGTTATGGTGTCGGTGATGATTCTCGATAATTGGGTGAACGAGTTTGCCGATGGTACTCTCGTGTGGAGATTGATTTTACCGATCGGGATTGAATTTTAGGTCTGGAAGTGGTTTCCTAATCAAGTCCTTATCGGATGAGACAGTCTGCCCCCAACAATGCGTACATTCCAGAAACTCTCGAAGGAGTTGACGTATGGCGTGCTCGTTTGGATGCCGATGAAAAGAAAATTATAATACATCGGTAAAAACGTGTAAACATTATATTACAAGGCCCAGAATTAAGTATCGGAGTTACATTTTTGCCGATACGACAAATGGATTACAGCAAGGAGTGAATGGCTGATATCGCACGCAGGCGAATCTGTTCTATCTCGTCCATCACCTTGGCGTCGGCATCGGCGGAGCCCTCGATCGGCTTGATCTTCTTCTTCCACAAGATGGCTTGTCGGGCATTCTGGTCCCTCTCTTGCCGCAGAACCCTGATGGTATCGGATAATTGGGTTCTCTGCTGGTTGGCTGCAGTCAGGTCCTCCTCAACCTTTTGTAACTCGACTAACAACTCCTCTTTCTTGGCCGATAGCCGGGTGATTTCTTGGTCGAGGCCGTTGATGGAGACTTCTGCTTGGCCGATACCCTGGTGCTTTTCATCGGCAATGTTTTTAAACTTGAGCTTCTCTTCCTCGCTTTTGGATTGGGCAGCCCTATCGGCAATGCGACGGGAAAGCCGCTGGTATTGAATTTGCTTGATGTCGAGGAAGGTTGCCTGGAGAAGGATTTCTGCCATATCGGCAGGGAGATGGCTTTGGATGTCTTTGAAAGCAATCCTTGCTGCCGATGAATCTTGAATGAGCTGGGATGTATCTTGTAGCAGCAAGGAAAGCAGTGCCTCAAGCTTGGTCTTGATCTCTGCCGATAGAGATGGGACAGAGCTCTCTTCCTCCCCATCGTCATCGGGTATGTCGACTAAGAAGGAAAACAAGCTGTCTGCTTGGAGGAGGCCTTGGCGTCCATCTTCATCCTGCGGGTTAAGGCTGAAGGAGAAAAGACTATCTGGAGAATCTTGGGCCTGAAAACAGAGAGGTTAAAATATGTTGGTCGAAAGATTATACTGGGATTCTTAAGTGATTAACTTACCATCTTGAAGTGAATCTCTTGCCTGGGGCTCGGCATGGTGGACGGTCCAGCTTCATCCTGAAGAGTGGCGGCAATTGACGATAAAGGAACTCCCATCGGGGAAGCACTTGGCGCTGTCGGTGCTGGTGATGTTGTTGCTGGCGTCGCTTCTGATGTAGTGCCTGGTTCCTGTGGCGGCGACGCCGCTCTCTCGTCAGGAGCTTCGGCTGACGGTGCCGATGCCGATGCCACCGCTGCCATTGCGGGTGTTTCTTCATCAGGAACTTCGGCTGACGGTGCCGATGCCGATGCCACCGCTGCCATTGTGGGTGTTTCTTCATCAGGAACTTTGGCTGACGGTGCCGATGCCGATGCCACCGCTGCCATTGTGGGTGTTTCTTCATCGGGAGTTTCGGCTGACGGTGCCGATGCCGATGCTGCTGCAGCGGATGGAACTGTATCCTAACCGAGGACGTCGTCCATCGGCTGATCTGGGATAGGAGTCGATGGAGTTTCTGCCGACGATGCGCCGACAGTTGGTGGTGCGACTTGTGCCAATGGCGAAGATGGGCTAGCTAGCCTTAAGTGCCTTTTCTTGGCGCGGCAGCGGGAGATCCAGCCCGTTTCGACGAGGACTGGGGGGCATCGGCAGCCGAACTTGGAGGAACTTGTCTGCTGGGAGCAGCTGCCGATGACCTCATAGCTTGAAAATATTCAATGCAAGTTATACAAAGTGAATGTTGCCGATTAAACAGTATATAATCGGTATGAGTGAAGATGAGTTTACTGCAAACACCCGCGTCAGGGCAGCAGCAGCGGCCGATGTAGCCTTGGCTTTTGCAGGTGTCGATGTGGGTACCTGTTGAGGAGTGAAGGCAGCTAACGTGGGAGCCTTGTTACCGATGAGTGATACGGGACTCATCATTCGGAGTTTGAAGGGCTTGCCGCTCCTGCTCATCGGAGGAATCGGATCATCAGCCTGTCAACCGCAAGAAGGTTAAATACCGATGGTGGAAGTAAAGTAAGGAATACATCGGAATGAAAACTTACTGCGTCGTCGGGGATGATATGATCGGTGTCAATCATGTGCCGATAATAGTGCGATGATTTCACAAACAGTTGAAACCTCCATTCTTGCCACCAAGACTTGTACTCATTTGTAATAAAGGAGGTTGATGACCAAGAGGACAGATCAAGGTCTAACACATCGGCATTGGGAGGAAGGTTGACAACCTTATTCCAGTCTAGAGCACTGGAGAACGTCTGCCTAGGCTTCACTACCTTAAAATAGCAAAGCTTGATCGGCAGTTGACCAAACGCCAGCTGTCTTGCCACTACCGGTGGGTAGTAGAACTCAAATGATGGAGGGGCGTTCTTTCCTGATCCGAAGATGTTCACTGGGATAGCTCGAGGAGTGATGCTGGCCTTCATAATTATCTGGTTCTCAGGCACATTCCCATCGGTAAGGTTAAATAGCAGTGGGAACTGGTTGTCTTCATCGGCATATGGCCACCAGAGCCGTTCTGTGGCAGGAATTCCATTGTAAAGCTTCTGAAAAAATAGGCCAAATTGCTCTGCATCGGCATCGGTCCCTGCCAGCACTATAATGGCCTCTCCAAAATTGAGTGGAGGGCGAGTTGCCGATTCATCCTCCCCACACTGATGGTCTTCTGGTATGTCTCTCGGGAAACGTTGAGCGAACAAGTCGAACTGAAGCGCTTTCTGCATCTGTGCGTTCAGCCACATATTGATAAACCACCAGGGGCCTCCAAGGTTGCCGATGTGTTCACCTAGCAGTAACTTCTAGGATACTTGATGGAGAAGACGATATACCGATCCCAGAAGATATCTTCCCAGGGGAAGTCTTGTCCCATCGGCAAGCAGCTCAGCTGCTGGGAGATACATGGTAGTGGGTCCAACTGCCCTACCGCAGAAAATGAACTTGTCCAGCCACATGTTCAGGAAGGTGGCATGCTCCCTCTGGTTTACCGATCCTGTTTTCTGGTATTCCTGAATGTAACCCGTCCAACCGCCAATGTTCTGAGCTCTGTGCTCGGCTTTCCTATTGAATAACGTGAAGGTATCGGCAGAAGAGACGTCTAAGCCGGTCAACATGTGGACATCGGCAAGAGTGGGGGTGGCTGGTCCATGTCGGAATAAGAAAGCATTCATAGTGTCCGACCAGAAATAAGAGGCAGCTATTAACATGTTCTCGTTCTTCTCCATATCGGCAATGGAGAGCCTGATACATTGATCCAAGCTGCGCTCTTGCCAGTAAACTTGCTGCGCCCTAGCGACCCTAAGATACCAGTTCTTCCACCCCTTGGTGGACTTGGGCCATGAGCGGAAGGCATCCTTCCACAACCCTAGACTGAAGCATTCAGATCTGAATGGGATCCGATTGGTTTCTGCATTGATTAAGAAGCTGGGATCAGGATTGCCCATGGGGCCTAGGCAGCTGAAGGTGGAACCAGTAAGCGGGATCACTACATTGTTATACAGTTCCTAGGGATCAAAGGAAAGAAGGGGAAAAATCAGAAAAGGAACGGGAATAAATCCATATTTGTGCGAAGGAAGAACCAGCAGAAGGTTGGATTGGGGAGGAAATAGATCTCACCTTGGGGATGTCAACTTGGATCGCCATTGGAGTCAAGGGAGTGCTTGCAGTTCGTCCTTGGTTGCGAAGAAGGACCGTTACTCGGGCTCGTGTTCTTCAGAGCGGCTGGAGGTTGAAGACGAAGGCCGGGAGGTGAAAGTGAAAATGAGCTCGGGGTAAAAAGGTAGTGTGGATCCCGGTAACTTTTATTAGCTTCCTCAGGGGCATTTTGGGTTGCAGTCCATACTGTGCAGGACTGTGGAGAGGTCCGCGGTAGATACGCGCGGTAATCGAGGTGGTCTGCAACTGTTTGTGCTACAATCGAGGGATTTTATTATTAAATTGCAGTTCCACACACAAAGATCGAGGAAACTACGCATCTACCTCGGAGGTAACGGCTACAACAACGACTATAGTGGAGAGAATTTCGGCACGTAAAGTATTATACGTCCCGAAACTGGGGGGCATGTGTTGACACCATTTTTCAGCACGTGTCAAATGAGCTGAGGCTTGGATGGTCAGTGGCCGTTCTCCATCGGCATCGAGAAATCTTGAGCCGATATTGCCGATGGGAGAGTGCTGCGGGAAGACCAAGTACGCTGCCGATGGAAGCTGGATAATCCTTGCCGACAAAGGTGAATCGGTGAAGTCTTGCTGACGCTGATTGCCGATGAGGAGACATTGCCGATTGTCGATGAGCATGATGTTGCCAAGTGCCAATGAGAAGCTGATGCCAAGTACCAGTGGAGAGTGGTTGTCAATTGCTGATAGGATGGTGAAGACAGTTATCGGAACAAAGTTGTCGATCGAGAAGTATTACCGATGCCGATAGGCATGAGGTGCCAATAAGGTGACTTAGCGCATGATATCGGCGGAAGACTGCAGGTGGCCAGAGAAGGAAGTCGCGGATTGGAGGGATCTGCCGATGGAAAGTTTTCATCGGAGAGAAGTATAAGGAAACTGGTGTTTTGTACCAGTATTATTATAGTAGTTTGAGTCCGACTCTTGCATGAGTCGTTTATTTTCTTTTTAAATAGGTGTGTTTGTTTAGGGAAATAAATATTATTGTTTTAGATCCGACTCCTGCGTAAGTCAGTTTCCTTGAAGTTAGGAGTTTCTTTTAGGAAGGATACATGTCGTGTCTTTGTACAACTCTCCATGCGGGAGTATAAATATGTGCCCGAGGGCTACGAAATAACAATCAATCCAATCAAAAACAAACTAATTTTATCTTATTCTACTTTTTATCGCAATTTACCTTTATTGCATTAGTTATAGCTTTTCAATGAGTTCTTCAAGCTTCGACGGGCTGCGTCACCTTGATCTCCGTCAAATCCTTGCAAGTTCTGCGTGGGAGTATCTCTGAGCTTTGGCATTCCGGGCGCATCGCTGTTTGCCTCGTTCAGCTCTGCTCTAGTTATCCTTGATCAATCTGAGCCTTGACGTCCGGGCGCATCGCTGTCGTCTCGTTCAGTTTTGTTCTAGTTATCATCCTTGTCGATTGATTGGTCAAATCGACTGGCACGCTTCCGGAATACCGAGCTTTGGGTAATAGCCCGAGGTGTTCGCAAATCCTGACGCTTTTTGTGTCAACAGAAATATATATGATGTAGTGGAGATGTATATGGTGATGGTAAACACAACGGATATAGTGACCAAAATGTGACAAGAACTCAAAACTCTAAAAGCCTAACCCTAAAACCAGCAACACGACTCAACCGATGTAAACCAAACTCAACAAGCCCGAACTAATCAATACTAGTAAAAGGCTCAAAAGGTCTATGGGATTATGGGAAACGAATCTACTATTTTTGTTAGCTTTTTCTGGACTTTAGGAAATTAAAAGCAAATTGAAATCTCTCACCGATGAAACCTTGCTCTGAATACCACTTGATGAGTGTATGGGTGTCCCGATCTTTCGGTGGAGATTGATAACTACGATTTGACTGGAGAGACATTCACGATCCGACTACAACCATCCAAGGACGCTGCGCCTTAGCGATCGATACACCAAATCCAGCGGTTGCTCACGATCTTGCGGATCACAACCAACCAAACCACTAGGGTTATTCCTGCAAGCAATCGAAGACCAAGCAAGAACAAGTAGAACAAGCACTCAATTGCAAATAAGAGATGAAGGATCAGATGTGATACACATGAAGGTGGGGTTCCGAATCAAGTAGAACGGATGGTCTAGTCGACACACGCGTCTACAAGGAAGTAGCAGCAGCTAAACTTTCATCTAAACAAAACCCAATCTGTTTGTGGCGGCTCTAGGGGGATATAAGGAGGAGGGAGGACGACCACAAGGGTCCTGGTGTCGTCCTACAACCCTAGGATGAGTCCCTAATGGACTCAACTTGATGCACGGGCCATCGGCCCAAAATAGGGTGACGCAGCACCGTTGGCAGAAAAGATCTCGGTATTAAATTATCTACTGCGCACGCATCTGATAGGATATAGGTATGAGTACGCACCCATTGGAAAGTAGACTTGATAAGCTTTCCAAAAAGTGCTAGAACGTCCCAATCGGAGTCCGTATGAAGTCGTGACAACCGTCGCAAATTTGGACTCTTCTGCAGTCCGAATTGAACGTTCCAAAACGTGTTGGACTTGGACTCTTTGTTTTCTTGGATCCAATGTGACGTGATGGCCTGGTGGAGAACGTTAGGAACACTTGGATTTGGTCCCCAGTCAACTTCATTGACCATCCATGCTTTCCATATGCAATCTAACCCTTCCTTGATCCATGTAAGCAATTCTGAAAATGAAAACATACACACTTCATAGTGCAGCACCCATTCATCAAATATAACAATGATAAACCTCATATAGAATGGTTTCACCTTTGGTATAGAAGTGGTTGGCATGGTCATATCTAAGCCGGTGATGTCCTCATCAAGTATGCTTTGCGATTCCTAAATTAACTATAATTTTCTATGCTTTGGACCAGATATACATGCATACTCTTTTGCACATCAAATGGCATGGTAGAGACATGGCATACATGGGTGAGAGTGCTGAAAGCAAGGTCGTGAGCAATGCCAATGACTCTTTACCAGGATTCTGTAGATCCTTGCAATTCTTAAATTCTAAGTTGTGAGGTTCATTATTGAGATCAAAGAGTTCAGTGACATTTGCTATTCTACTAGTGTCTATTGTACCTTCTAAGTGGCTTATAAAGAAGTTTTATGTTTTACAAAATGGTCACAAACCTCTTTAGAGGTAATTTATGCATGACAGGCACAATGCAAAATTGATGAGGAGCAAAGGAACATCTGTAGAGCTGAGCTGCTGCTTTATATTGCTTGGATTTTCTAACAATGTTGGGAAACTTATAGGAACTCTACATTCTATGTAAGTGCCTATTGCTCCCATACAACTTGTCAATACTGGAATGGCCTTTATTGCTCATACAAAAAATGAATCTTATTATGGTAGTATAGTGCATGCTTTCTAGCATTAGTTGGTGTTACATACAAACTGTTTGTATTGTTAACACCTACAACCTGCTCCAGTGGTGGCCTTATTTTGTTAGTCCTTTTCTACTTCATGAAAAGGAAGTGGAACAACTTTCACTGCTCTGAACTTCCCTGCATTGTTTAGGTGTTCATTCTCCAGCCTGACATAAAAGTTTATAGTTCTTTAGTGTGACATACATGTTTATATCAAATCGAAAAGTTCCCATTTACTTGATTTTCTAAAAGCATTTACCTGTAGTAGTTCCAGTGACCTCGTCGTATCACTTCAAGTGCTGCTAAAAAGAACAGCGTTACTCTAGAATCCAGGCTTCCAATATTAGGGTGGATGACAGTCTGAAGCCAAGCAAGCCTCAAGACAAGGTTCAGACCCTGTAAAATATGTGAGTCTCTGTAAGTAAACTATCTATTTTTTGCTTTGGAACTCTTGATGCAGAGCTTAATGATTTGAAAACGCACCATGGATACAAAATAAATGTATTTTTGTTTTAGTATCAAATCATTACGGAGCCAGGTATTCTTGGAGTTGAACTGTAGAAGACCCCAGTCCTTGACAAAGTCCCAGTACAGTTGGTAGATAGTTGCAATACTTGATACAATGATAACAAGTGATAGCCACCCAGTACTATTGTTATTCTCATATGCCACCTTTGTTCCTGCAGCAAGCATAGCTGACACATACTTCCCAAGGTTGACAATGTGGTTCATATCCCCTTCATCAAACCATCTCCGTGCGCACTGTAGGATAACAGTAACGAAAGGTACCACTAGCTTAGAAATAGCCTTTTAGAAGGGACAAAAAAAGGGACACTATCATGTAGTCATGTTCAATCTTACATTCTTACTACCTCCAGATAAAAAAATTGTTGTTTTTGGAAATAAGTACAGTTTAGAATATAAATTATTTATTTGAATATAATATTTTGGAGAGCATGTCAATTTCCAAATTAACATTATTCTTTGATTAAAGTGCACCAACGGTTCCTAAACTTACACTGCTATATTATCCTTGTCCCTAAACTCACAAATCGATCGTTTGGGTCCTCAAACTTGTTCATCTGTGTCATCTCGGTCCCAAAACTTGTTTCGATGTGTCATCCCGGCCCTTAAAACATGCAAATCGACTGTTTAGGTCCTCAAACTTATTCAATTATGTCATCCCGGTCCCTAAACTTGGTTTGGAGTCTCATCTGGGTCCAAACACGATGATCTAAAAATTTGATATAAAAAAATAGTTTATAACTTCTTCATATGAAAACTCGAATGAAGACAAACTTTATATCAAAATTGTAGCTCTTGGCACGATCTACAATTTTGTAGTTAAAAAATTTTTAAATTAAAATTGTTTAGGGTCCCAAAATATTATTGTAAGTTTATACATTTTGAATTTTAAAATTTAAAATTATCAAATAATCTTGGATATTGAAATGGTCTATATGAAAGTTACATTTCTCAATATGATCTACAACTTTGTAGTTCAAAAGTTTTTTATTTGAAGTCATTCATTATCCAAATTTAATTTTAAACGTTTATAGATTTTGAAAACACTTTTAATTAGATCATTTGAATACCCTAAACAGTTTTAATTTTAAAAAATGTTAACTACAAAGTTGTAGATCACATCGAAGGCTACAATTTTTATATAAAGTTTGTCTTCATTCGAGTTCATATGAGAAAGTTACGAATTATTCTTTGATATCAAGTTTTAGATTGCCGTGTTTAGAGCCAAATGAGACTCAAAACAAGTTTAGAGACCGGCATGAGACAACTAAACAAGTTTGAGGACCTAAATGGTACGTTTGTAAGTTTAGGGACCGGGATGACACAGATGAACGAGTTTGAGGACCTAAATGGTCGATTTGCAAGTTAAAAGATGACACAACAACGCAAGTTTAGGAACCGTTAGTGCACTTTACTCTTATTCTTCTGTGGTGAATGGTACTTAGGGATTATATACCTGCATGGCTCTCCAGTAATAAGGCAGGAAGGATACTGCATAAGCGAGGTCTCTAAAGTGTTTAACTCTTGTGCAGTAGCCATAGTCTTGTGTCATGTAGCTGCCTGTTATGTAGTAACATGCCAAATACTCCAGGCTCCTGAGCACTGGTACCTGTTTGTCAGAAGTCATTACATGCTTAGTCGTTTTGATATGGATACAATAATTTATGCTCGAGTATGTAGTAGCCAATCGAGTTGTAACTCAGATAAGTATTTATGGTAGGAGAACCACTCTTATAAGTCCTCTTCAGTTTATATTACAAACACATACTTCTGAGCATTATGGCTTGTAGGGAATAGCTTAAGTTTGCCTAAGTGAACTTGATCAAGCTTTAGTATTTAATTAAATTCTTACCTGGCTGCAGAGCTGATCAGCCATGAAGAAATCAACCATGACAACCTGCATATGTACAAAAAGGTTACCAGCTTGCTACCTTTCAAATTTAATTGGAGATGTGGAACACATCTTAAACAATTGTGCTTAAGAAACTTGCTTTGTAAAAGGGTGTCAGAATGATGTTTCTGATAACTCTAAGGAATTGGTAACGACTTGATTGGTAGATGATGTTGAAAGGGCAGACTAATATCAACAAGGACACCTGAATAGAGGGAGCACGTTATAAGGTCATAATTTTTCAAATGTAATTATGAACACATTTGTTAAGTTCAGTAGTGCATACGAGAAGTAGGGACCCTGGTATTGCTTGGACTGCACTTGATGAATCTCCTTTAACAATTATTGTCAGGTGCGCAAACATTGCACCAACAACAATTGTCATGGAAGTAGTGCATATCAAGAACACGTCTCGGTACTTGAGCTCTTTAGTGGGCGTGAATTCAAATATGAATGTGTAGTTTATGCGTGTCTTTCTCCACATGAAAATGTTACATCCATAGAGGAAGAGATGCAGAAAGAAGAGGCTGAACATGCTGCAGTTTGGGATCACATATTGTCAGCAATGGCATGCTTGAATTGCAGTAGTTTTTCTTTTTCAGGAACTGCACAGCGGCAACTGAATTGGCATTTTGAGTGCTCACCTAAGAACAGGATAAGATGTTGACATGTACACCTTGTTTGACTGCTGAGTGTACATTCCAGCAATGCGTGCCATGATACAGTAACCTATGAATAATGCTATGAAGCCGCCAGTGAATAATCCTGGAAATTTTATAGGCCTGTTTAAAGGTCGGAAAATCTATGGTGATGAAACAATGGAAACCTTATTAAAAAATATTACCAATGAAAAATGTAGTGCAATGTGATTCTTCCCGCTGATTTCGTTTCAGATACACCATTGCTTTCCGTTTGTCACCTTCTGTGAAATGTCTCAAAAACAGCTTCTCGACATCGTCCATTAGCCTGACTGCCTGTTAAGATGAAATTTGCAGTCGGGAATTTTGGAGCTTAGATTAGATAGAAGGGAATTATTGAAAGCATCTCAGAATTGCTTCATTGTTGCAAAATACCTTGTCAGAGCTATTGTAGTAGGAGCTCTCCACTACTTTGAGGTAAATTTGCTGCACTTCCTTTGCTGTAATCTGAAACACGAAAATATAGCTTGTTTTATCAGAATTTCTTATATGAGGTAAATTTCAGGATATGGCACCATCAAAAGAGAGCAAGAGATACGAGCAGAAACCTTGTCAAATTTCTTCAGGATCTTCACAAAGGCCATCATGTTCAAGCTCCTGCAGCAAGCATGCTCTCCTTGTCAGTATCCACTTAAGGAAAAAGTTGAAGTACATGCCATATTGCAGAATCAAGTATGCATACATACCGGTATGTCTTGAGGTACCCCAATCCTTTGTATAGCTCAACGAGAGCACCTCTGATAATCTTCTCTGCCTGTTGCACCTTCCTCTTGTTGATGCTCAGCTTCTCATTGCCATCGGTACCATGTGTGCCAATCTTCTTTGATTGGCTCAGCACATCCTCGAACAGCAGTTCGCAAATGGCAGTGACAGTCCTGGAAGGCGTCGTGACTGGGATGTTGATCCTCACATTCCTGCCGTGGCAGGTGACCACCCTCCCTGAGAGTGTCCTCAGCTTGCTTGTGACTTCTTCATTCGGCTTGCCAAGTCTCCCTGACTCACTAAGACCTTGAGAGGCGGAGAGCTCGTCCTCAGGTCCTTCGTCAGTGGTCTTGGCAGTAACATCGTCGTTGAGTTTTTCTTCACACTCTTGTTCTTTCTCTGCAATCTCCCTAAGAGATTGGCCTCCTGTGATTTTTGAGATGCTATGTCAGGATCAGTGTATAGCAGGCAATCCAAGAAAGGTAACAGGACTATCTTATACGAAGGAAAAAGTAATATTGTTTCATCAGCCGGCTTATAAGTAATTGATGATCAGCTCACGCATGGTCTCACCAAGCTGGATGGAGCAAGAAACGGAGGGATCATGGTCATCCGTGTCGGCGCTCCCTTTGGAGGCCCCCCCACGCCGTGGCTGTGCCTGTGCCTGCTGCTGCTGGGTGATGGCCTGTGCCTGTGCCTGCTGCTGCTGGGTGATGGCAGCCTTGAGGTCGACGAGGATCTGCAGCTGCCGCCTGAGGGACTCGCCGCGCTCCAGGAACTCCCCCTCCTTCCGCTCGTAGAACCGGTTCACCTTGTTGAGCTGTTGGTCCAGCCTCTGAAAGAAGGCCTTGGCTGCCTCGGTGTCCGTGAACCCGGCGCCGTCCGCCACCACCGTCTCGTACACCTCCCCGGCCATCGCGCCGTCGATGCTCCCGTCCATGGCCAGCTTCTTGTGCACCTGCATGCATTGCACGCGCGGCATGCATGTTAATTATGTCATGATTACTTATTAGGTGATGGGTGGCCGAACTCGATCACGGCATGCATGTTATTAGGTGGTGGTATAGTTGCCGTAGCGCTCGCTTCCACTTGTTTATAGCGGTGCTTGTGTGTTCTCTTGTTAAAAGATTTTTTTTTATCTGCAGATATGGTTGTGCGAAAAGATACTTTCGAGTAGCTACTAATAGCAAAGTGCGCGTGCTTGTTTGTTTTCCAAACGTGGCGTTGCAGCATCAGGCGGAACTTCATTTATTAGGCAGCCAAGTAAAGTTGGTACGTAGTGCATGCCTGAATGGCGGCAGGCTGGCCATGGGGCTGGAAGAACGGCAGCCTCATCACCCAGTGAGCCGGAGCCCCCGCCGGCTGCAGCGACGCTGGCGCCGCCATGGCACCACCATCTCCTGCCGCGGCCTGCAGCTTCTTGACGTCCTTCTTGAGCTGCCAGTAGTCCACGAAGGCCTCCTTCCATTCGGGCACTAGCTGGCCCTCGAACTGCTTGGAGAACTTCACCATTGCTGGGGCACCTGCTTCTTCCTCCTCGTCCTCCGTGGACCAGAGGGAGAAGCAGTGCAGTGCTCTGGGATTGGGATGGTGCGTCTCAAGGGAGGCCATTCTTTGGGGGGCGTGTACTTATATCATGTGCATGGTGGCCTGGCCGGAAGTGTGTGTTCAGTTCATTGGACACATGGAACTAGAATCTATTGTGACCGGGTTAGGTTAGCACATTCTCAAGTATCTGTGAGCAAGATGGGGGGAATTGTTGCCTATGGCCTATGGGCATCAAGGCTGACAGGGAATGTAACAAGTCGCTGTGTTGGGTTCTAGTGGACAGGGGAGATAGGGAAAGTGGGAGAGAGGGTATTTTATAGGATGGATTGACGCGTAGCGCGTTTGGCTCAGGCTGCAACCTCTCATCCTTTCTGGAAAGTAACGCTGATGATGGTTGCCATGTACCAGAATGCAGAGAGATGGGTAAATGGAACAAGAATGCAGGTATTGGCAACTATCGAGATCACCAGTGGCTTTCAAAGATTGATTAAAACCATGGATGTTCTCAAACAACCCCTTCTCGTACATGTTATTTCCCTGCCTCATTATTAGTTATTATTAGTTAGTTAACTACAATATAACTCAGGTTGGCCGATGTCTGGCATAGCCACGTTATTTATTTACCACCATTTGATTTCTTTTTAACGGTGATTATTACTCTACCGTACATGTTACTGTGCACGGTGAAAATAGTTAACTACAACAATTCCTGCAGAAGCCGACGTGGCGCCACGTGACACGAACCTTGGCGCCATAGTGGCCGGCGCCGAGCTCGGCGCCAAGATCTACGGCGCCGAGGTCGACGCCATGGATCTTGGCGCTGAGCTAGTATCCATAGATCTGGGTTACACGTCTCGACGCCAGGCGCTCTGGCGCCATCATAAGTCCCGCAGAAGCCGACGTGGCACGAACCTCGGCACAATAGTGGCCGACGCCGAGCTCGGCGCCAAGATCTATGGCACCGAGGTCGACGCCATGGATCTTGGCACTGAGCTAGTATCCATAGATCTGGGTTTGAAAGAAATAAATAAAATGTCTGCGAACTCTATACATCAATATGTTCCAATCCAAATGGTTAGCTCGTGCTTAGCTGAATGGGAGGTTGTGGGTTCAGTCCCTGAGAAGGACCATTTTTTTTTGCTACATTCCTATGTTTTTACAAAAAAAATTTGTTATAGTTGCTTATAAAAAAATGGTAAAAGATTTGTCATACTCGTTTGCTTACATAAATATACAAATATAGCAAAATATGGTTCTTATTCTCTTTTCTTATAAAAATAAGCAAAACACCAACCATGAATGGGTTTGAACTCATGACCTGAGGCTTGAGAGGTTCGGTTGTTTAACCAGCTGCACTATACTTCAATTGTTATAATTTTCACGAATGAATTATATTTTATTTATTTCAAACCGAGATTTATGTATAACAACTCGGCGCCAAGATCCATAGCGTCGACCTCGGCGCCGTAGATCTTGGCACCGAGCTCGGCGCTAGCCACTTTGGCGCCGAGATTCGTGCCACGTGGGCGTCACGTCGGCTTCTGCGGGACTTATGGTGGCGCCGAGACGTGTAACCTCGGCACCAACAACAATGGCGCCGAGGTAAGGGTCTATTTTCCGAAATCTTTCCGTCAGGGATCTATTTGTGAGATTCTTTCAAAAAAATGGTCAAATAGTAAAAAAGACGGAGTATAATATAACTCAGGTTGGTCGATGTCTGGCATAGCCACGTTAGCAGATTTATTTACCACCATTTGATTTCGTTTTAACGGTGATTATTACTCTACCGTACATGTTACTGTGCACGGTGAAAATATATGCTGTGACCCTTCTTGAAACCTCCGTCCGTTCTCCCTTTTCCTCTTCTTCCCTCTCCCGCTCCAGATGCGGTGGCGCACCGGCGCCCGGCCTCGGCGCAGCACCCGGTAGCGCCTCCGTCGCTCCCGCTCCCGCCCCCGCTACCTCTCGTCTTCCTCTCTCTCTCTCTCTGGGCGTGGCGGCGCTGCGGCCGGGGCGACGGCGCGGCGACTCCTTCAGCGCCCGGCGCGGTGCTATGCTAGCGTGGCTGACTGAGAGTCCCATGTGTTTGGTTTTGAGTAATTGATGAAACCTACCTAAGTACTAACCTTGATCTCTAAGTGTGAATCATGAGATAGGTTGGTACATGCCATGTGATGGAGCTAATGAATCAAAGGTGATGATGGCAAGGCTCTAGCATGGTGGTGCAAAGGAAGGTGGAAAAGGATTCAAGACAAAGGTGAAATAGGAATATATTTTTGGTTTGGTGATCGAGACACCATAGAGGGTGTGATCACATTTAGGATAGATAGCCGTACTATCAAGGAGGGAGATCACGTGTTTGATTACGGTTATCATGTGTCACTAGGTTCATTGCATTGCATTTAAAATCAATTGAACCAAGTGAAACAACCAACTAATTCCAAGATAATTATGAACTAAAAGCTAACACACGTGCACAAGTGTTGAGATCACTTAGTGTTGGCTCTTGGAAGCTTGGAAGAAGTTGGAGTGAAGTTTGAGTAGTGCTTGGGCTGAAGAAGAGGTTCGGACAGAGGTTCGGACGCTCGGGTTTCGGTGTGTCCGGACCATCGTGTGTGCGTCCGGACACACACCCTAGGTGGCTCGGTTGAGAAGGAGTCCGGACGCTCTTTGTGGTCCGGACGCAGGGCTCCGGACGCGCGTCCGAAGTCTCGGTGCTCTCTGTTGGTTTCTGTGAAGGTGATCCGGACGCGTGTGTTAGTCCGGACAGGGGCTCCGGTCGTGCGTCCGGCGGTGCTCGCTGCTCTCGGGCGCTCTCGGGTGTTCTACAATTTATTTCCGGATGCTCGGTGCAGTGCGTTCGAACGCAGGCTACAGTCGTGTCCGGAGACGCGTGGCAGTCTCTGGTGAAGGCGTGAAGTGAGCCGTTTGAATCGGCAGGTGACCGGACGCTGTTGGGATTGTCCGAACGGCGAGACACGCGCGTCCGGAGGAAGAATAGAGGCAGTTTCTGAGCTGTGGAGGGAGTCCGGACGCAGCTTTTAGTCCGGACCCTCCGTTGTTGCTAGCGTCCGGACGGCGCGCAGGAAGTGTTTTGAGGGGGCTAAACGGCTAGTTGTGAGTGTGTGACTATATAAGGTGATATGGCCGTCCCTTGGGGGTCTCTCTTGCACATTTTCATCACTCACACTCTAGTGCTCATTTGTGAGAGCCTCCACCACTCATCTCTTTGATACATGTGCTAATTTCATGAGAGATTGAGTGAATCCAAGTGCATTGCTCTTTGATTGCATACTAGTGGCACTTGGTGATCGTCGTCGTCGCGGGAGTTCTTGTTATTCTTGGAGGTTTCCACCTCCTAGACGGCTTGGAGCGACGAGGATCGTTGAGCGGAGGAAGGTGATTGTCTCCGGCTCCGATCGGTGGATTGTGAGGGGTTCTTGAGTCTTCCCCGCAGGAGTTCGCAAAAGACATCTCTAGTGGATTGCTCGTAGCTTGTGGACCCCTATCTTGTGTTGGTTGTGCGGCACCCGGTGACGGGTTTGGCGTGTGATGCCAATTAGCTCGTGAACCTCGAAGTAGGTGAATCGCTACAACGAGGAGTAGCTTATTGGCAAACAAGTGAACCTCGGTAAAAAATCTTGTGTCACATTGTTTCTACCGAGGATTCTTATTGTGATTGATTGGTTATCTATTGGCTCATCTCTTCTCGGCGGTATAACCTTTCTAACTTTAGCTTTGCACTTACATTCTTACATTCTTGCAAAGTAGAGATTATAGCTTAGCTTGTGTAGCTTAGTCTTGTAGCTTTAGTTCTCTAGCTCTTGTGTGTGACATATGTTATCTTGCTAGTGACTAGAATCGGTAGGTGGCTTGCCTAACCGTAGTGCTAGCGCAAACTTGCTTTACGCCGTGTTTTATTCTAACAAGTTTGCTTAAGTGTTGTTGTAGAATTTTTAATAGGCTATTCACCCCCTCTAGACATATCTAGACCTTTCACTGGCCCCCACGATTGCCGCAGCCGCCAGTCTGCACCCGCTCAAGGTAAGATCACCCGCTTCCCTCCCCCACATCGCGCACTTCCTCTCTCTCTCCCTGAGGCACGGACCAAACCCTAGCACGGGAAGCACGCTGGCGCGGCTTCTCTCTCACTCTCCCTATGTCGCGCGGCACCGACCGGGCCACCGCAGCGGCGGCACACCGGCACGGCCGGAAACCCGGTGGTGGGGTGTAGCCGCAGTGCCCGCGGCTGCTAACCCTTCCCTGCGCATCGCTCTCTCGATTTGCCGGCGCATCGTGGGTTGCCCCGGTGCTGGTGGGCCCAGCATCACCGAGCCTGGAATAGGGCACACACACTGCCTGCTGGTAGTCCTCGTCTCCTCCGTCAAATATAGGTTTCATGGTCGTCCTGTTCACCAAATGAGGTTTGACAGCAAGCCTTTTCCAGAAAAAGAAAATGTCAAAGGATGAACAAGATGACGTGCTTCCTGCAGGTCGTCCTTATCCCCTTATTTGCAGTGTCCTATTTTGTATGAAGATGGTTTATTTGATTACATACGTGCTTATGCTTTTTTGCGATGCCCCTTTTTGGGGGCAGATGTTTATTTGATTTTATCAGAAAATCAAAGCTTGCGAATGGGTCTCTGTACACACTGACAAACAACACCCCAGCTAAGGTTCAAAAAACAAGGTAGCCTGGACCTCCCGACTCCTAATGATTCCATAATTTTGTTACGCTTATAGTTGTTTGGATCTGATTATCTGAGACATGGTTGTTCTGTTTATACGGTGGACATTAGCTTGGTACTTCTATTGTGCTCCCATCCTCTGCATAATCAGCTCAGTCTCACTTATTTTTGGTTTATGATTTCGCAATCCTTATGTTAATATGTTATTTATGATTCGTTTTTTCAGCCTAACCAAGTGATGTGGGCAAAAGAGCTTATCAAGGACCTTATCAACAACGTTACTCTGAATTATAGTGACAATAGGTTGGTGTTACAGCATGTTGACACAAAAAACCATCGAGGCTGCGAACACGTCGAGCTAATACCCAAAATCGATATCCGAAGTGTGCCAGTCGATTTGACCAGTTAATCGACAAGGACGATAACTAGAACAAACTTGAGCGAGACGACAGCGATACGCCCGGACGTCAAGGCTCTGATTTGCTCCCAACGCGGATCTTGCAAAGCTTGACGGAGATCTGTCAACACCTCGTAAGAACTCGTAGAAGAATTAGAACTAATGCAGTAAACGTAAATTGCTGGAAAAATAGATAAAAATAGTAAACTTCTTTGATTGATTGTGTATATATATTTTTACACCACCCCTCGGTACATATTTATACCCCATCAAAAGGAGTTGTAAACAGACACGACTCACACTTTCCTAAACAAAACTCCTATTTTTAAGAAAATAATCGACTCGCGCAAGAGTTAGATTCAAACTATAACAATAATACCTATCTTTAAGGAAACAAATAACTCGTGCAAGAGTCAGACTCAAACTATAACAATAATACTGACATAAAATCAACGATTTCTATATCCATCTTCTTTACGATGAAACTTTCCATCGGCAGACCTTTTCCAATCTGCAACCTTCTTTCATTACCATTGGCAACCTCCTGGTGACGTCAGCCACGTCATCCTGCACCCATCAGCAATACCTTCCTATCGGCAACCTCTTCCTAGCGGCAACCTCTTCCTATCGGCAAATAACCTTCTTTTTTCCTTGACGCTTTCTTCAACTAAATCTACCATCGGTAACCTCCTTTGCTTCCATCGGTAACCTAACCGATAGTATTCTTCGTGCCGATAGGACACAATGACTATCTCCTTACTGATTCAGCGCACCTGGTCCATATTGACACGTACCAAAAAAACGGTGTCAACACATGCCCCCCCCAATTTCGGAGTATAAAATATTTTATGCGCCGAAATTTTCTCTGCTGTAATCTTCTCTTCCAAGATGCCTGTGCCATCTCCTCGATTATCGCGCACAATCATCGCAAGTTACCAATAACTCCCGCAACTGTAGCGCCAATAGTTACAACTCTTCGATCGATGTGTAAACCCTTCCATATCTCTGCTCAAAAGGAAAACTCGAAAACACCCTTGGCACCTCAAGTTTATAAAGACCACAGCCTGATCTCCCTTTTTCACCCCGAGCTCATTATCTCCATCCTCCCATTTCACCGGCACTTCGAAGAACACTCCAGCAGCATTCAACCGGCGACTTCTTCTTTCCATTAGCAAGGCGCAACCCGCAAGAGTCTCCTTCGATCCGATGGCGATCAACTTCAACGTCCCCACGGTCAATCTCTTCCCCTCTCGCTTCATACCTTGCGATTTTTCTTTTGCACTGTTTTGTGATCTCTTTTCCTTCGCCTCTTTGCTTTCTGAATCTAGGAGATGCGCAATAGAATAGTAATCCCTATCGATCAACCACGCCTCTGCTATTTGGGTCCGATGGGAGACACTGATCCAATAGAAATCATCAATGCGGAAATCAACCGAGTCCCTTTTAGAGACACACATTTCGACCTAGGTTTATGGTCAGACATCTTTTGCTCTTGGCCTAAACCCACCAAAGGGTGGAAGAACTGGTACCTCAGGATGGCTAGGTCACAACAAGTCTATTGGGAAGAATGCAACCTAGACCAATGCATCAGATTATCTCTTGCCGATATGGCCAAGAATGTGAACATGATGATTGTTGCTTCTTACTTTTGGTCCAACACCATGAATGCTTTTCTATTCAGACACGGACCAGCCACCCCCACACTTGCCGATGTGCATATGCTTACCGTCCTTGACATCTCCTCTGCCGATGATGCCACTTTCTTCAATAGAAAGCCCGAACATCGGGTAGTTACCCGCAACATCGGTGGCTGGACCGGATATGTTCAAGAATACCACAATACCGGACCGGTAAGCCAGAGGAAGCATGTCATTTTCTTGAATATGTGGCTGGAAAAGTTTATCTTCTATGGCAAGACAATCGGACCCACCAACATGTATCTTCCTGCAACAGAGCTCTTGGCTAACGAAGCAAGACTTCCCCTTGGCCGATACCTCCTCAGCTCAGCCTATCACTTTCTGCACCAGGTATCGGAAAAGCTACTGCTAGGCGAAACCCATCGGCAACCTTGGAGGCCCCTGGTGGTTCATTAATATGTGGCTAAACACCCATATGCACAAGTGCCTCCAACTTGATATGTTCAGCCAGCAATTTCCAAGAAACCTGGCTGAGGATTATGTGTGTGCCGATGACGAATCGGCAATCCATTCCCCACTCAACTTCGGAAGAAGCCATAATAGTGCTTCCAGGAACTGATATCAACAAGGAACAATTCGACAGATTTTTTCAGAGGTTTTATTGTGGAGTTCCTGCCGCAGAACGGGCTTGGTGGCCCTACATTGATGAGGACAACCGATTCCCACTCTCCTTCAACCTTGCCGATGAAGAAATACAGAAGGATGAAGGAACTCTGAGGGCTATTCTTACTCCCCGGGCCATCCCAGTCAACATCTTCGGGAGTGGGAAGAACACTTATGCTACTTATGAGTTCTACTACCCATCGACATCGGCAAGATAGTTAGCGTTTGGTCAATTGCCGATCAATCTCAGCTATGCCAATGTAGTGAAGCCAAGAGAAGTCATCACCAACGCCATGGACCGGGGCAAGGTTGTCAATATCCCTCCTCATGCTGATACAACCGATATTGACTTATCCTCTTGGGCGCTAGTGTCCTTTATCACTGAATCATACAAGTTCTGGTGGCAAGAATGGAAAGATCAACTGTTCGCTGCATCGTCGCATTATTATCGACACTTGATTGATGCTGATCATATCGTCCCTGATGACGCAGTAAGCTTATCTTCGATTTTATTTCTGTCATCTCCTTCCAAATGCATTGGCATCTGATTTTCTGTCAATAGGTTGATGACTTGATTCAAAAAAAGAGCAGAAGTGGCAAGGCCTTCAACTTGCGACCAATTAATCCTATATCGGTAATCGGCAGCAGGGCTCCTTCATTGGCCTCCCTCATGCATTGAAAGGCAACCCCCAAGGTCACCATCAAGTCTAAGTCGACACCAGCTGGGGCCGTTGTCACTCCATCGGCAGCTGCCGCCGTTCTGGCGCAAGCTTTCACGGTAACAAATCTCCATTTTATTTATGCCGATCGTAAAACTTTCATCGACAACCCTTACTTAATTCTCAATTTGTACCAAACGTCTTCTCTTGTAGCAGACAAATTCATCGGCAGCTGCCCCAAGTGCACAAGCTCCTCCAATTCAGTTTGCCGATGCCCCCAAGGTGCAAAAGTCCAAACGCCAAGGTTCATCAAGCACTGCTCCCCAACCAAAACGCCTAAGGCCATCAACCTTAGCTGCGTCGCCGACAACACTCCTACCGATGCGCCACCACTAGAGCCAGCATCGGCATCTGTCCCTGACCAAATACCATTGAAGCTTCCATCTAAGGGACAGTGTCGGTACTGCAGGAATCGGTTGTAACAGAACCGCCACCGGCATCGGCACCAGCACTGGCACTAACCCTTCTAGCTACAGAGGCAAGTTCATCGGCAATCATTGCCGATTCTCAGGAAACCGCTGCACCAGCTGCTCTGCCAAGTCCAATGCGAAAAAATTATGCTAAAGCAGGTAAATCGTCTGTTATAAATTCACAAAACACAAACTTTCAATCGGCAAACTCTAATTCTTTTCTTTTTAGGCCCAAAACTCCCCCAACAGCTTATTCTCCTTCGCCATCAACCTACCAAACGAGGATGAAGAAGAAGAAAGTTCTGCTCCACCATCAGACGTCATATCGACAGAAGTGAAATCCAAACTCGAAGCATTGCTATCCTTACTGCAGCAAAGCACATCCCAACTAGTCCAAGATTCTAACGCAGTAAGGATAGCTTTCAAGGAGATTCAAGGCCAACTGCCTACCGATATCGAAGAAATGCTCTTCCAAGTGGCGTTCGTTGAGAGCCGACAACTTCAATATCGAAAGGCCTCACGTCGCATTGCCGATAGAACTGCCCAAGCAAAACTTGAAGAAGAAATGCTCAAATTCAAGCAAGCTGTCGAAGAGAAGCACAAGGGCATCGGTCGCCTGGAAGCCTCCAGTGTTGAGCTTGAAGAGGAAATCACCCGTCTATCGGCAAAAAAGGAAGAATTGCTAGCGAAGCTAGGGAAAATTGATGAAGCTTTAGATGCGGCCAACCAAAAGAAGGCTCAACTTCCCGATGCTGCTAAAACTTTACAACAAGAAAGGGATGCCGACGCTCGCCACGCCCTTCTGCTGAAAAGAAGAATCAAGCCAATTGAGGGCACTGCCGATGACGACACCAGGGAAATAGAGGAAGCAGACCAAATTCGCCTTCGTGCGATTTCATCCATTCAATCCTTATTGTAGTTTGTTGTATCGGCAACTTCAAACTTGATGACTAACTCGTCTGTATCATACTGTTAATGTTTTTATGCTTTCTACCCGATGTTTCGTACAATATTTCTTCCATCGGCATTTGTACTTGTATTGCTTTACGCGTCCATCCAAATACTAGGATAATATTTCTTCAAATATTTTCCGTTAATCACCCTGGAGAACGTAACTCCTTCAAGTGTTTCCAAAATATAAGCGTTACCAGGAATAGACTGACCTATCCGAAAAGGACCCTCCCAATTAGGGGACCATTTCCCAAACTTTGAACTCTTAGTCCCAATCGGTAAAATCAGTTTCCACACCAGATCACCATCGACAAACTCTTTCACCTTCACTTTCTTGTCATACCACCTGGCAACCCTTTTCTTGTTCTCTTTGATACTGATTAGAGCTCTCAGGCGATGACTTGCTAAATCTTCTAATTCATCTTTCATAAGAATATCATATTCATCGGCTGTTAATTGGTCCTGGGAAAACAATCGTCTAGAACCAGTCTTAATTTCCCAAGGTAGGACAACATCATGCCCATAGACTAACCGGTATGGCGAAACTTTAGTTGCACCATGACATGCCATCCGATACGACCATAAAGCTTCATTCAACACTATATGCCAGCTTCTAAGGTTTTCTTCAATCTTGCGCTTGATAAGCTTAATAACCCCTTTATTCGTCCTGACCATTAGCTTGAGCATAATAAGGAGAAGAGTTTAAAACCTTAAACCTCATACCGATAGCAAATTCATCAAACTCCCCTGATGTGAACATGGTCCCTTGATCAGTTGTAATAGTTTGAGGAATACCAAATCGGTAAACAATATGTTCCTTTACAAAGTCTATCATGTTTGCCGAAGTCACTTTCTTCAAAGGAATGGCTTCAACCCACTTCATGAAATAATCGGTGGCAACAAGTATAAATTTATGCCCTTTACTCGACGGCGGATAAATTTGACCGATGAGATCGATAGCCCATCCTCTAAATGACCAAGGCTTGATTATAGGATTCATTGCTGATGCAGGTGCTCTCTGAACATTACCAAACCTCTGATAATCTTGACACCCTTTGAAGTATCTAAAACAATCCTCAAGAATTGTCGGCCAATAATACCCATTTCGTCTAATCATCCATTTCATTTTGAACGCCGATTGATGCGCCCCACATACTCCCTCATGAATTTCACCCATCAACCCTTTCGATTCTTCTTTACTAAGGCATTTGAGCAAAACTCCATCAATCATCCGATAATATAATTCATCATCAAGGAGTATGTACTTGGTAGCCTGAAACCTTAAACGCCTTTCAACCTTTCTAGATGGATCTCTTAAGTAATCGGCAATCTCTTTCCTCCAATCATTGGCAATCAGTACCGATGTCATCATTCCTTGAATCGGCTGATACCCTGAAGCGTACTGTGCCAACCGATTAGCCTCTTCATTATGCAATCTGGGAACATGCTCAAGGCGGTATTCTTTAAATTCTTTTAATAACTGCAAACACTTTTCATGGTATGCAATTAAAATTTCACTTCGGCATTCATATGTCCCAAACAATTGATTGATCACTAACATAGAGTCGCCAAAGATTTCAATGGCATCGGCATGCACCTCCCTGAGTAATTCCAATCCCTTTAACAAAGCCTGGTATTCAGCCTGATTGTTTGTTGAGGTAGCAACAATCGGCAATGAGACTTCATACTTTTGTCCTCGGGGTGAAATTAAGACAATACCGATACCTGCTCCTTCCCTACACGTAGATCCATCAAAGAACAAAGTCCAAGGAGCAATTTCCATGGAACTTACTGTACCACAATGCTGAGTAACAAAATCGGCCATCACCTGACCCTTAACTGCCTTAGCCAATTCATACTTCAAATCAAACTCTGATAGCGCTAAAATCCATTTGCCGATTCTCCCACTCAATATCGGCATCGACAACATGTACTTAACCACATCATCTTTGCATATGACGGTACATTTGGCCGATAACAAATAATGCCTCAACTTAGTGTAAGAAAAGTACAGACATAAACATAATTTCTCGATGGCCGAATACCTAGTTTCAGCATCCACCAGTCTTCTACTCAAATAATAAATTACACGCTCCTTCCCTTCATATTCTTGGATTAAGGTTGACCCGATAACACTGTCATCGGCAGACAAATACAACCTGAAAGGCCTCCCATGTTGAGGCGGAACCAAGACTGGGGGATTTACTAAATATTTCTTAATTTCTTCTAAGGCTAATTGTTGTTCTTCTTTCCATGTAAACTCTTGACCGGCCTTCAGTTTTAGCAATGGGCTAAAAGATTTAATCTTCCCAGACAAATTGGATATAAATCTTCTAATAAAATTAATCTTGCCGATCAAGGACTGCAACTCAGTCTTGTTTGTGGGAGCAACCACCTTATTAATTGCATCAATGGACTTTCTGACGATCTCGATACCTCTCTGGTGCACCATAAAACCTAGGAATTGACCTGCCGATACACCAACGCACACTTATTAAGATTCATCTTTAACCCGTGCTCCCTCGTGCACTCTAGAATTTTCCGCAAATCGGCAAGATGCTTCTCAAAATTTCTGGACTTAACCACCACATCATCAATATAGATTTCAACTATCGTGCCGATGTACTTATGAAAAATGAAATTTATTGCTCTCTGATAAGTAGCACCGGCGTTCTTCAAACCAAAAGTCATCACGACCCACTCAAATAAACCGACATGACCTGGACATCTGAAAGCAGTCTTGGATTGTCTTCTTCAGCCATGAATATTTGGTTATATCCAGCATTACCATCCATAAAACTAATGATTTGATGCCCAGCAGCAGCATCAATCAGTAGATCGGCAACAGGCATCGGGTAACCGTCCATCGGCGTAGCTTTATTGAGATTCCTGAAATCAATGCAAACACGAAGTTTTCCATTTTTCTTATACACAGGAACCACATTAGAAATCCATTCGGTATATCGACATTGCCGAATAAATCCAGCTTCAATTAACTTTGTAATTTCAGCTTTAATGTCAGGTAATACAATAGGATTGCATCGGCGTACTGGCTGCCGATGTGGTTGGAAAACCAGACTTACTAGGTAACCGATGTTCAACTATTGACCCGTCTAGGCCAGGCATCTCTGTATAATCCCAAGCAAAACAATCTTTATATTCCTTTAATAAATCACTCAACTGTTGTTTACATTGGGAATCTAATTTAACACTAATAAAGGTTGGTCTGGGCCTACTGCCATCGCCGATATCTATTCTTAGTAAATCATCGGCCGATGTGAACCCTTGCCCAAGTTTTCCATCATCGGCGAATTGATCCATTAAAACTCTTCTTCAGGACCTTGAGGAACTCTATATCCCAAGCTTCTCCTGATATGCATCTGGTCTGCTCATAGGTTTCCGATTCTGCTGATGCAACAATCGACGGGGTTTCACTTTGGACGACTTCAATCTTATCTCTCACCCATTGCATGAGGCTTTGGTGCATCGTGGAAGGAATACAACAATTAGCATGGATCCAATCCTTCCCAGAAGCAAGTTGTAGGTGCCTTTGCCACTGATCACGAAAAACGTTGTCGACAAAGTTTTGCCGCTGATGGTTAATTCGACGCATACAACTCCCATAGCTGGTGACACATTTCCTTCAAATCTTTAAGCTTCATGTCTGTCTTGACTAAGTCTTGGTCACCTTTCCCAAGCTTTCTGAACATAACGTACGGCATTATATTGATTGATGCCCCACCGTCCACCAGCATTTTTGACACTGGCTGCCCATCTACTTTGCCTTTGACAAACAAAGCCCTTAAGTGTTGTCTTTCATCATCGGTTGGTTTTTCAAAGACAGCTGCCATTGGATCTAATACCAACTGTGCCATTTCAGCAGCCTCTTCCTCAGCATCGACAGACGCCATGAATTCCATCGGCAATATCACAACCATATTGATCTCTGCCGATGGATCCCTATCCTTGCGCTTTGGCCTCCACTGCTTAACTGGAGATTTCTCTCTTGAAGGGTTTTCACTGTGATACAGATCATTTTGGCGTTCACGCTGGATCCTCCTTCTCTGAGTCTTCGTCAGACCCTTGGGGCACCATTGAGGAAGCTTAGTTTTCCAAACAGGCTGGTACTGCTTCTCACCACTCGTATTTGCACCACTCCTTATGTTTGGATCCCTAGAGAATATTTCTTCATTGGACACTCTTGCATTAGCCATCTCCTCAAGCTCTTCTTGACCAACACGCCTGCTAAGGCCTGTCATGTACGCTGAGCTTGCCCCCCCGCCGATCATGTGCTGATTCCTTTTCTCTGATTGGCCTGCCATAGTTTGATGCCCGATCATCAAAACAAGGTTTCTTTTCTGCCCGATCGGCAGGGTAATACCCATTGCATTCAGGGCAATTATGGGCAGTGGGCAGCTTGATGCCTTCTTCCCAGCAATGAACAAAGAAGGGACACCTCCAATGATCTTTGTGCCGGTGCCACTCTTGGCGCCTCTCTTCTTCCTGCTGCCGATATTGCTCCTCCTGCGACTGCCGATAATCTTGCCGTGGCCGCCTGTGCGTGATGATGACGCCATACGGTGCATGCTTATGTCTCCTGGCGCTGCTGCTTTCATCGGCAACTCTCTTACCCTTTCTGCTATCGGTAAACTCCCTTCCCTTTACTTCATGCGTAGCTATCTGATGTTCAGGATCTACCGATGCGCTTTTCCTGGCAGCTTCCGATGTCAACACTTTAATCTTTCCACTAGTTTCCACCATGTTATTTGGAAACGGGTGTTGGTCGATCTTCATCGGCTTCTGGGCTTTGGAATTTTCAAACTTAATTCGCCCAGATTCAATTTCAGACTACAACTGCTGCCTAAAGACTTTGATGTCATTGGTACTGTGTGAAGTTGCATTGTGCCATTTACAATACCTGACCCTTCTAAGCTCTTCAGCCGATGGAATTACTTGATTAGGCGCCAGTTTAATCCACCCTTCTTGAAGCAGTAGATCAAACTATCGGCCTTGGTGATATCAAAGGTGAACTTTTCAGCTTCTTTCTGGCCAAACGGATAAGATATCGACTTCTTATCTTTTACCCATTTTAGAAGCGCCGATACTTAGCTCCTCATCTGACTCAGAATCTTCTTCTTGTCCAATGAAGGACACCTTTTTATTCCAAGTTTTTTCTAGGTTCAAAAGTTTTAACGTCTTGATCGGCAATTCTCTGCACGAGATGACTCAAACTTTCAAACTCTTGAGACGCATATTGGTCCTTGATGTGCGGCAGTAATCCCTGGAAGGCCAAATTTGCCAATTGCCGATCATCAAGCACCAAGCTGTAGCACTTGTTCTTCACGTCCCGCAACATCTGAACGAAGCTTTCTACCGATTCATCATTACGCTGCCTCAACTTGACCAAATCGGTAATCTTCTTTTCATGTACGCCAGCGAAGAAGTATTTGTGAAACTGCTTCTCCAGATCGGCCCAAGTGATCACTGAATTTGGAGGCAATGAAATGAACCATGTGAATGCCGATCCAGATAATGATGACGAAAATAATCTTACCTTCAGTTCGTCCCTGCCGACTTCTTCTCCACATTGAATAATGAAACGGTTGATGTGCTCCATCGTTGAAGTGTCGTCTTGGCCAGAAAACTTTGTGAAATCCGGCACCTTGTACCGATTTGGGAGAGTATGTATTGATTTTAGGCTTGATACCGAATTGCTCTTTCATTACTTCGGCGATCTTATCGGCCCAGTATGCATCCTGATCTTGCCGATGCGCTGGCTGGATGTTGATAGGCTGAGCTGGTTGATACGCTTCTTCATACCTCTGTGGTAAATAAGCCAGAGCAGCTGGTGCAGGCGCAGCATTAGCCCGCTAAATATTGTGCATCGGCTGATTTGCCGATGGACCACTTTGAACGCCCATTGGGAAATACTGTGGAATTATATTCATCGGTTGATGCGCCGATGCTCCACTCTGAGGGTTTTCCAGGTACTGATACCCAGGTTGTACCATCTGTTGTTGGATCGGTGTTGGTCCAGTCCATCCAGGATTACAAGTCAACGGCATATAATTTGCCGATGGCTGATAGTTAACCGGTGTCTGTCGCTCCTATACCCTGGAGTAGTCAACAAATTGACCACCTTGGTGTGCTAGCACTCCAGTTTGAGGATTCACTACCACCATGGGTTGACTCGCAATTGTCGTGCTTTGTTGCATTGGTAAAGGACTTGTCGATGGTGGCATATAAGGCACTTTGGATATCACCATCTGAAGATCTTCCGACGACAACTGCACAATTGGAGAGGATGTAGCATAATGCGTCATCGGGATCATCGGTTGTGCAGGCATTGCCAATGTCATGGGGCCTTTTCACACTGTATTGTTACCTTGGATCAGATTAAAGTCGGCAGATGGATTTGGAGGCATACCGTATCCCCACCAGTTAGCGGGAGTTGGCTGACTCTTAGTTGTGGGCCCTGACATTGCCGATGCCACCAAATCTGTGTTCAATCGAGTGACGCTTACAGGGCTCGATCTTGGCGGCGTAACCACATCGGCAGACGGATCTACAGGTTGGGAAGATGCCATTGGAGCCGCCGATGGATTTGTAGCAGATGTCGATCCAGGTTGATGATACGCTAGACCAACATACTGGGGTGTCTGTCCTTCTTTAAAAGATTGCATAACAATATTGTATACAGTATTGGACAACACATTGGAGTGGGTAATTAATGCCTGATTTAGTGCAGAATTAACCATCTCTTGTAATTTACCAGGATTGGCGTCGAAAGTAACCTGCCGTGGCAACGACGGATCTTGCTTCTGGATAGCTTCGCCGCTCCTGTTTAGGCTGAAGGACTTGAGATACAACTGCTTGTACTCCTCCATAGTTTGCTCCTGATCATCTTTCAGATTCGCTTCGGAGACTTCGATGACATTGCTTGGACTGACGTCAGTAGTATCACCCATAATCAGCTTGTAATAGGTTTGAATCGTGATCAACAGACGTATTATCGTCCCACCGGGTGTGCCAAAAGACGTGTTGACACAAAAAACCGTCGAGGCTGCGAACACGTCGGGCTAATGCCCAAAATCGATATCCGAAGTGTGCCAGTCGATTTGACCAGTTAATCGACAAGGACGATAACTAGAACAAACTTGAGCGAGACGACAGCGATGCGCCCGGACATCAAGGCTCTGATTTGCTCCCAACGCGGATCTTGCAAAGCTTGACGGAGATCCGTCAACATCTCGTAAAAACTCGTAGAAGAACTAGAACTAATGCAGTAAACGTAAATTGCTGGAAAAAATAGATAAAAATAGTAAACTTCTTTGATTGATTGTGTATATATATTTTTACACCACCCCTCGGTACATATTTATACCCCATCAAAAGGAGTTGTAAACAGACACGACTCACACTTTCCTAAATAAAACTCCTATTTTTAAGAAAATAATCGACTCGCGCAAGAGTTAGATTCAAACTATAACAATAATACCTATCTTTAAGGAAACAAATGACTCGTGCAAGAGTCAGACTCAAACTAAACAATAATACTGGCATAAAATCACCAATTTCTATATCCATCTTCTTTACGATGAAACTTTCCATCGGCAGACCTTTTCCAATCTGCAACCTTCTTTCATTACCATTGGCAACCTCCTGGTGACGTCAGCCACGTCATCCTGCACCCATCGGCAATACCTTCCTATCGGCAACCTCTTCCTACCGGCAACCTCTTCCTATCGGCAAATAACCTTCTTTTTTTCCTTGACGCTTTCTTCAACTAAATCTACTATCGGTAACCTTCTTTGCTTCCATCGGTAACCTAATCGATAATATTCTTAGTGCCGATATGACACAATGACTATCTCCTTACTGATTCAGCGCACCCGGTCTATATTGACACGTACCAAAAAACGGTGTTTAACGCAGCATGACTCATGTTTTCTTCTTGAATTATTGGTTATTATTATAAATATAAGGTCCCAACAATTCCACAGGTCAAAAAATTACTAGACCTGTACTAATCATGTATGAAATGACGGTATGTCTGTTGGAGATAGAGGTGGTGTTGCTGATCTGATTGCTACCATCCAGATATCCAAGGTCCCTATTATCTGTATTCCAGTGACCTTCATATCCACAAATTGAGCCTTGCTAATTAGTGCATGATGGTCAACTTCAGAAAACCAAAGAAACAATAAAAGCAATGATGGCATATGAGAGTAAGGCTTGGTCAGTGCATCTATTTTTTTTAGTTTTGCAGAACACTGTGTTGCTTGGTTACCCAAAGGAAATTCATTCAGTTACACAATCGCTGATTCTTTTTTACAGTTTATCGAACAGCTGGGAAAATAGGCTACAATGCCCCTGTTGGTCAGTCCGGTTTGCAGGTTAGTATATGTTATGTCGGTTTGCAGGTTAGTATATGTTATGTCTTTGCTGCTACATTTTCCTTTATTTTTGCTTAAATTTGCTCCATACATTTTTCCCTGTTCTTGTTTGCTACAAATGGAGGACACAATGCTGACATTGGGATTTCAAGGATAAAAAAAAATTACTGAGCTCCAGGTAAAGCGTTACCTCTTTTTAAAGTTTTGTGAAGATCCGTGCTGCAAGGGACGCTAGGTTGCTTGATTTTCATATGAAAGTGTTCAGATCTAGCACTTGATGATTTTGTATATTCAACAATAATCCAACTGCCAATGATGTGCTCCCATTTTCCTGGTTTCAAATTCATAAACATAGAGTTAATTTTAGCTTCATCTTATATGTGGTAACACATATTTATTTTGCCTCGGCGACATGCAGTTTAGTCCAACTTAAATCTGTGGTTCCCTGTAGCCAAAGTGATTATCTGGATAACACGTTGAATATGATTACCTTATTCTAGGAACACTATTTTTTTATAGCAGCACTGTTAGTGAAATAAAAATCTTTTGTTCTCGTGATGCTCTGTTCTTTAGGTTTTAGAGGAACACATCAACTGAATTTAATTTTAGAGGTTTATCTAATTGCTCCCTGGTTTCAGTCAGCTTTTGGTGGCATATGTACCTATGCTTTGTTTTCCTCCACTATGATATCTGATTCCAATCTGTAGTCACTTTGTGCTCATGCTGCTTGCATTTAGAGACCACATAAAATCTTTTTCCACTCTTTACTATTATTACCATTCCCAGACTCGCACCTTGGCAGTGGCAAAAGGTGGATTGAAAGACTTTAGGAAAATGTCTTGGGTTAGTATACATGCTGAATATCAATTAGAATAAAACAGTCATCGTTGAATCTGTTACTGTTTTATATTGACACAAACTGTGATTCATTTGTTATTCGCTGCAAGATAAGCTGCCAGAATACGTGGCCAGCAGATACTGTTCCATCCTGCGTCCGGTAATAATTATGGGCAGGTATGGCACATTTTTTCCTTTCTCCCTATTTTTGTGCCTTCTTGATCTATAACCATCTCTCTTGGAAAACTATTATAAGGGAATTATGAATGTAGTTGTCCTCGATTAAACTCAAAATCCAAGTGCAATTTGAAAAAAGATATCCTATATCGATGGATAATATGTACTCAAAGTCAACCAAGTTCAACTTTTTTAGCTGTGGACAACACATGCCATTGAACCAGCGGTGTTTCATGAAAAATGTGAGAAGAGTGAAAGTTTCCGTTCCAGTATATTCTCTAAGAGTAGGCATCCATTTTCCTTTTTGTGTTACCACTGACAAAGTGACAATGCAGGTTTTTTACTGAGGTAGTAGTCACTACAGGTTCTCCCTTCCCTAGGTGTTCAGATCTTACTGGAACTAGGTGATGGTATGTAAAGACCTCCTGGACAGACCATCGTTCCTAAACACCAAAGAGTTGCAGGTATGCATCAGTTTGCTCCCCTCTATTTGTTTCTATTCAAATTCCAAATTCGCTCAGCCTTATCTTGCAAGCATACATGCACACAGCTGATTGGAAGGTTATTTTTGAGACGTCTTCATCTGAGTGCAGATAATTTTAGTAACAGATCATTAGGTACATTGGTTCCAACATCCCCAGGACAGAGGATGTGTTCCATGGTGCTGATGTGCATGCTTCACGAAGGGAGTCCAAAGGTCGGATCGTATAATTCTTCCCAACTGATACCAGGAGGACCAACTGAAAGTGCAGATGAAGCCATGTTTTTTTTCTCCGTGGCAAATGCTTGCATGTTAGAATGAGCGCTTGGGTTGCGAAATAACAATTTGGTCCAGTTTCCTTGCATATTGAGTTTTATCAGATGTTAGATTTTGAGTCCGATTCATAAACTATTTGATGTATCTATACCTATTATTAACCTATGGCTGTGCAATGTTATTGAACTCGGTTCTGCATTGAAGGATTTAATGTATATTTTTGAATGTGAAAATACATATGCCTACCAATGCGCGCGATGGCGCGCGTCTTCAACTAGTATATATAGCACAGATTCATTTTGCTGCTTCAGAATCATTGGGTCTCTATATGTTGCTGCTTCAATTTAAATTAAATGCGCCAGTACTATACCCTGCTAGCCTATCACATATATAGGACCAAAAATTTAAGTAGCATCTAGGTGATAATTGGAGCACAAATATAAAATACATTTTTAAATTAAATATGGTACATGATTATTTTGGATAAGTGTATATATGTATGGATCCCCCTTAATGAAAAACGTGCTAGGCCACAGTTTCAATTGAAAAAAAAGATTGCCTTTATTATATGGATGCTTAATGATTGTTTAAGATTGTTTCCCCAAAGATACGTTGCTGATAGTTTTGAGGCAGCTCAATGCATCTACTGTATCTGAATCTCAAGAAGGAAAACAAGCATGTATCCTTACCCATCTCTTGTTTATTACTATTGACAATGATTACTTTCTTTGCTTTTGCAACTAAGACAGGGCCGTGAAGCTAAATTCTGCATCAGCTGCTATCTTAATTGTAGTTTCCTCTCCCATTTGAACGCATACTTTTTTTTTGTGAAGCTAAGAACACCTATACACCTTTGATATATATATATTTACATTCCCTATACTTGACTATTTTTTCAGTTGGTGATTAACAATATACTATACTAATTAAATGGATCTTCACACTACGCATGAGTAGCTGATCACTGGCGGTTCAAAACCCCCTTCACTGGCGGATTTGAACTGCCACAACTAACTCGACAGTGATGAGCTGATCACATCACTGCCGGTTCCTCTAACCAACCGGCAGTGTAGATGATATATCACTGTTAGTTTTATTTGAACCGGCAGTGACTTTTTTTTACAATTTACATTTTATTAAATGTTTTATTTTAATTTGGGGTTTAGGATTTAGGGTAGAGGTGGTGGTTTAGGGTTTAGAGGTGGTGGGTGGGAGGTTGGGGAGGTGGTTGCTATCGAACCATTTGATATCGATGTGAAGGTGGTTGTGGACCAGCGACAATACAAACTCATCAGCATTTACATTACAAAAGTTCCAAACAAAACTTAAAGTATCGAATTAATTGTCGCATTACAATAGCCTATCGATGCGGTCTCTTCCGTAATCCACCTTGAACTTCTTAGTCCTCGCAATGGAGAATGCTCCTTTCTTGGACAATACCTCGTCCAACACAAACGTTGCTATATCCTCTTAAGCTCCTCTTATCTTAAAATCTAGCAACATGTTGTGATTCTATTCTTTGCGTTGTAATTGAAGCAAGATGATATTGAGATGCACATACGTAAGACAAAAAATAGAAATGGGACGCCTACGTACCATGTCATATCCTATATTTTTTTTGCGCCAAAGTAGCTCATCATTGGCCACATCACATAGAACCCGCATTCGTTATTCCCCATTGGTTGATTTAGGGTCTTGACATCCTCCATATACTTCACCGTGAATGGGGCTTTTCATTTCTTTTGCATCTTGCTATCCAGTATTAAATGTATGTAAAAATATAACTAATTGCAAAGTTTATCTATAATTTTCAAGATGAATCTTTCGAACCTAGCTACTCCATGATTGGACAATAATTACCAAATAAAAAACAAAGTGCTACAACTTTTCGAATAATTTTGGATCTAAAAGCTCCAAAAAATAGACACAAATTGCAACAACCCTCTTCTTGATCATGAACAATAGTATAGCTCCAAACTATGGATTTGCACACATAAAATTCGAATTTATTTGGCTACAAATAGCAATCGTTTATACTAATTTTCACAAAGGTTGATTTACCACAATTTAAATGCCTTGCTCAAGATCCAATTCAAATGTGCTCTCTAAAATGAAGAAATTAAACAACTACAATATATAAGAATCAATATCCAAACACAAAAGCAATGTAAACCTACAATTCCAAAGAAGTAAGCTTGTTACTAACCATGAGCTAGAAGATTGTGAGCATCCAAGAGTGTCCTTGAGCAATCTAGTGAAGAGCAGCCGCAACAATGGAGGTGAAGAGAGCAGCCGCAACAATGTAATGGAGACCACTGTATTGTTTCCGTTGGGACAGAGGGGAGGAAATCGAGATATTTATATTGTCCATATATCACATGCGGTTTATAAACCACCAACCGGCAGTGAAGCTCATCATCACTGCCGGTTCATGCCACGAACCGGCAGTGATGATGAGCTTCACTGCCAGTTGGTGGCTGACCCCAATCATTTGGGGCCTGTCAGAGCTTGAACCAGTAGTGAATATTTATTAATGTCGGCCCAATAAAAAACTGGCAGCGATGGGCCGGCAGTGATGTACGAATCTGTAGTAGTGTCATGCTCCCTCCCATCACAGACATGTGACATTTTGGGTTGTTCGATGTTGTCAACTATTCTAAGCTTTGACCATAAATTACTTCTTACCTATTGAGTTTGTTTTTTTAGAAGTCGGGTGGGGAGGCCCCCATTTGATATATATATATATACACACACCCCTCTTGTAATTACTCACTAGTCTAGGGTTCTATCTACACTTTGTACATCACCATATCTGCCCCCTTTGGGCATAGTAATACCCGAGTTGGTCATTTGTAACATGGTACATAGCCTAGGTTTAGGGTTCACCATCCTACTATCGCAGGCGTGCCACTACTGCGGGTCGGCGAAGCCATCTCCACCTTCCCCTCCCTCCTGACCTATGCTCGCATGGCCATTCGCATCTCCACGCTCCCATGCAGCCACCCGCATCCCCAAGCCCCACGTGCCTGCACCCCGCGCCTCTATGGCTACCCTCCCTCTGCTCTCCCCTCCCTCTCTCTCCCGTGCTCTATCATCTTGGTACTGAATGTTATTCCTCTTATTTACTTGCTCTCTAAAGAGAGGAACACAGAGAAAAAGTAGGTGCTGCTCTCTGCTCTCCTTCTGTTCTACTCCGCTCTACTTTTTCTCTGTGTTCCTCTCTTTAGAGAGCAAGTAAATAAGAGGAATAACATTCAGTACCAAGATGATAGAGCACGGGCAGTTGTTGCTTCCATGGTGTCCCTTGGAAGGTCGAGTACCATCCTATTCCTCGCTACCTCATCATCTTCAATGGCACAAATTGGGGCATGTTCACTTTTCACATGGAGGTACACATGGGCAAAAAGTAGCTATATGGTGCTATCTCAAGGGTGAGCAGCCTTTTCCGTCCACACCACCTCTTCCCACTCCACCTATTATGCACCGAATGCAGATGATGCGGTCAAGAAGCCTCTTCTTGAGGCGTTTGAGGCTCAGATGGAGGCTACCAATTGGCACTTGATATACAAGCGAGCTGGCTACGTGAGGAGGCATGTGCCAAGGCTATCCTGCTCGTGAGCATGGAGGTTGACATCTCTTTCTCCCTCTGTGGTATCTCCACTTCTCACTCATTGTGGGCTCACCTCCACCGCAGTTACGAGATTTGTAACAAGGCATTGTATCTCGCGGTGGTGGAGGAGGCCCGATCGCTCCATCAGCATGACTCTACCATGGAGTTCCACTGTCAGATCTCTGTTATCTGGCATCGTCTAGACGTCTTGGGTGTGGAGTAACTGTGCTAGTGACACTTGTGGGTACTATGATCATCACTAGGGCTAGCGGGACACTCCACACCTTCATGAGTTCTTCTCCTGCCTTTGTCCTGAGTTTGAGGTTTGAATGCATCTAGACCCTAGAGATTTTAGTGATTAATGACAATGCAAGATTATTTGATTAACTTGTATTTTGTAGAGGCAAATTGAAGTTAGATCATGATAATGGGGATTGTTTGGATAATCAATGGTTTTAATATCGCTATTGATGGAATCGTTTCGATTTTTAAAGGATTGGTTACAAAGTTAAGGACAGACTAGTTCTAAGTATTGATTGGAGTTGGAGAGACACTTAGAGTAGTTTAGGACTTTGTTTTTTTCCTTTGGTCGTACTATCGAGGGGTATGATCTAGTAGCTTGACCTAAGTAAGACTAATGGCTTAGATGTGGTGTACACTTATTAAACTTAGTACTAGGTAGCTTAGAAACAGACCTAAGATGAAGTGCATCAACCCCATTCACAAAGTGTTTGGATTGGAAGTGATTTGGGACTTCAAGTAAGCTCTAGACTCTGCTATTCAGATGGTCTGAACCAATTGGAAGGCGTTTTGGCTTTGGACTCTGTCAGGACTAGGGATCCGAACTAATGGTGATAGTCCAGACGTCAATGAGATAGCCTATCATTTGTTTGATCTGTGAGGGTCGGACCCTAGCTCCTTGATCCAAAGTGACTAGAGGGAGTCTAGTCCAAAGCTTTCACTAAAAAGGGAAAGTACAAAAATAGCTAGTTTAATGACTGGGGGGGGTATTTATACTTGCCCAACTCATCCATTCTAGTTATCTTGCCCATTTTCTTCGGATGATACAACTCTTGTGAGTGCAAGAGCATTTTGAGGTGTTTCAGATTTGAGAATCCAAGGCTAAGGACCTCATAAGTGTCTATGGAGTAGCAAGTGTCCATTCACCACCCTCATTAGCCTTGTCATGGTCAAGTAAGATCTTGTGCTTGTTATCTTGGTGTTCGACATCACCTATATGGCTTGGTGGCAATTGAGAGCTTGGTGATCATTCGGAGAGCTTGTGGATGACCCAACTAAATATGTGATCGGTTGGTGGAGATTCATTGAGCCAGAGCGGTGAAGAGTTAGCCCGGAGAGAGCACTTGGTCTGGGCCCAGACCAAGGGCAAGCTACACCTTGTGTTGGTGCTCCAGTGAGGACAAGGGGGAGTGTGGACTACTCTATACCTCGGGAACATCATTGTGTCCCTTTCTTTAATTCACTTTGTTCAATTTACTTTGAGCATTTAAATTTTTGCATTTCCATACTTAGAATTGAACTGCTAGCTTAGGAATGGAACTATGGTTCTAAAGTAGGACTTAATTATTGCTTTAGATTTTAGTGAAGCCCAATTCACACCCCTCTTGGGCATCTTGATCCTTTCAAGGTTGTTAGGTCATAGCTCTTGACTCATCATCCTCAGTCGTATCTTGATGAGGTGATGCGGGACCTACATGCTGAGTAGAGTGGGGGCTAATTTTTGCTCTACAGTCCTTTGTTTTGGCTACTTGGGCTCCCCTTCTACCCACCACTCCTCCATAGCCACCACTATCACCATCCACTGAGCCTTAGTGTGGCTACTATGGCAAGCTTCAACACACCAAGGATGTATGCCGGAATAAGTAGCGCGACAAGAAGACTCGTCGTGGGGAGTCTAGTGTAGCTTGCTTAGTCATTGTCGAGGTTCTCATGTTGTTCTACAATCTCAATGTTGTTGCTTCCTTACCCTCTTGAACTTCTATTTGGGCTTCTAGTCCTCCTCCACCACCACCTCCTTCATCAGGTATATCATCTAAGTGGTTCCTTGATTTTGGTGAATCCTTCCATATGACTCTGGATTCTAGTCACTTTTCAACTCTATCCTATGTTCATCCTCCTCCTATTGTTCAGATAGTTGATGGCACCTCTGTTCCTGTTGTTGGTAGTGGTGTTCTCTCTACATACTTTTTTCATGTTCTTATTGCCTCTCATGTCCATTGTTAGCATTTCTTAACATCATCACTAAGGTGAGATATCCCCAGCAATGATGTCAGAAATGAGGGCCACATCTACTAGCATCACTTAAGTTAAGTTGTCATCCCTAACATGACACTAGAGACATATAAGTATTATAATCATGACCCTTACTCCAAATATATATATTAAAGGCTATCTGCAAGCACACATATAAAATACACCCATTGTAGCATTTCACCGAGGAATGTTCCAGGTACCATTATTTATACTTTACCACTAGAAAGGATCTAGGAGGTATAAATATAATAGTAGCTATAACTTCTACACATACACATGTGATAGGAGTTCCACTAGATCATTACTCATAATAGGGAATCAATCTAATAATAAAGTAAAGGTAAATGATAAAGATAGATAAAGATATGTCCATGATTATCTCAGAGCACTCCCACCTATAGCACTAGCATTGACAAGAATAGAAGATTAAAGACTAACCCCTAATGTCATTCTAATTATAAGTCATAACCTATCCTAATTAGTGCAATGCATCTAGCAATCATAGATAAAGTTTATTTATGTATATATCTAAGCAACAATGACTGAGCCCGCTGAGAACAACGCACAACCATGACCCGTGAATACATCATCCACAATTCTGTATTTGGGGAGTGGACTACAGAGGACTCTATGGGAATATCACACCCGTGATCTACCACATGACCCGGAACATAGGAGACATTCACACATAAACAATGTCTAAGCACCACACCTACACAATATCTATCACCCACCCACTGATCTAATGAATGAGCGCTATACGAACATGAATAATAACTTAAGCATAATCTATTTATGCTAGATATATAATCAAAGTAGATGATGAACATTATAACTAAGAATGCATAAACAACTAAGCATGTAGTCATATCTAGAACAATAAGATTCAACTTGAACAAGAATAAGAACTGGAATAAGAACTAGAAGAACAGAGATGAACTAGAAGAACAATGATGAACTGCATGAATAATATTGTATTATAAGAGAGGATTACAATGGTTTACCAAGCCTCCTCGTGACTAATCCGGAATCCAAGCTATGCTTGCCGCTTCTAATTCTATTCTAATTTAGCTATGCCCTAGATGTGGTGCAGCTCTGAGGTTATCCTTTCAAGGGACACCTCTTGACCTAACTGAGATTGGATTGATTCATGTATTATGACTGATTCCTCCTGAGAGGGGGATCTAGGGCTCCTTATATAGCCCGCTGGGATGAACCGCAGTCCTTAGATCAAATCAACCTTGAACAAAAGCTTAGACTAGATCTAGAGGTCGGTTAGGCGCCACCACACGAAATGTGGGGGAAGGACTCCCCCAGGATGACCGGCCTAGGGTTGGGGTCGGCCGGCCCCCCTCTGACCCATCTCGGCCTCCGCTGCATTCCATTGCCTTCTTGAGTCTTCTAGAACATTCTAGAGTTGGTGCCCAATCGGTTTACGCAGGAAGTCGTGTTGGGGTTGGATTCTTCTCCGTATTCAATCATATTTTCCTTTTTAATCTTTGTAGAATCACAATTCACCTAAACTATGAAATATTGTCAGTTTAAACCCTATTCTATTTTGGTGATTGTTTTTATATCCTTTTCCATAGTTTAATTGATCTTTAAATATACTAGTTAATTACCATCAACAAACTCTCTCAAGCTTACCCTTTGCTAGTCTCTTAGCAAACCTCTTGGATGGATCAAGAGTTGTTGCAATGCTTTCACGCCTCAAAAGTACACATGCTTTCAAACAAAAATTCTCCTCTAGATTAGACTAAACTATTCTAACTTTCAAAACATACCCATATTACCTTCAACCATGGAGCTTATAGCCTTCACTTGGGTCTTGAGCAATTGAAAAGTAGAATGATCAAACCAAGCACTATGTCTCAAGTTCTTTGCTTAGTCAATTATATCAATAAGATACAATATTACGAAGACACTCCTAATGTCCACACAGGTAAAGTGTATACAACCTAAGAAAACAAAAGAAAAAAATCACAATAACATCTATCTTGTGACAACAAGGTACAATACACAACATTCTTCATTTTGTTCACCTAAATCACAACACTTGGACCACGATGAAATATCTTTAAAAGAAACAATTATAAAGACATGACACACACACACACATCATCATCATCATCATTGCCATGATATAACTAATGGAAGGCCAGATTATAGATTTCACTCCAGAGAGAAAATTCTTCTTAGTCCAAAAAAATGCCTTAAGCAAGGCTATTGTTAGGTACAACAACCAGCTAAGATTAGATTTAGAGATTTTTCCCTAGAGCTAAAGAACAGGTACTCATGAGTACCATCAAATCAAAGATCCCCAATGCTGCTTCCACCTGCCTTTAAGTTAGTGATATCATACCACTTAGTCTTGGTCAATAACTAACGTCCACAAACTCTTCAAAGGGACAATTTTTAGGTGTTCCACACCACAATATATGATAGCTATGCTAATAGGAGAATAATCAAAAGTAAGTGATTCCTCGAATCAATGCCAAAGTGACAAAAGTATGTATAAAACGACACATGAAAGGGATGAAGATGTCATCACGAGAAGTAACTGGCCGCTATCATTGTCATTTCCATTGATTATGTTTAAGGATAATCTCTCACATGACGTTATGAAGATTGTGGCAATCTGGCAGAGAATGCCAGAGATAGGTCTGGAGAATATGAGCATGTGAAGTGAAGACCCATCAAATTTGTAAATAATTATTACAAAAATAAATTCATAACTTGTTTCATAAGAAATTAGATGGAGACCAATGTTACATCAAAATTATAGAGCTCGGAGAGATGTACAACTTGATAGTTGACAAAAGAAATCATTTGAGATTTTTTTATAGGTGCCCTTATAAGTTCTTGGATTCTTAATTTTGAATTTGAGTTCTTTCGAATGACCGCACATGGTCAACATCAAATGGGATTATTCCATTTGATGTACATCTTTGTTGTTGAAAGTTTTTTCATTTAAGACTATCGAGGTGCCCCAATTCATGGTAGAATCTTTGGTTGAAAACAATGAAATAAATGTTTGGCACAACAATAATGAGATGAGTACTTTAAGTGGGTTCACAGGGCTTAAGTTTATGGATTCTAGTCCCATAGACGATCGTAAGCACACATGTATTTTATATGTGAACTTGTGATTTCTAACGAGTGCTTGCCTATATATGGTTTCTAAAATACAAAATATTTTTGCTTTTTTGAAGAACATAGAAATCCATTTCTAGTGACAATCCACATAATAGATTGTCCTTGAAAATATATTTGGAGAGGCCGTTCTGTGGCCATCACTAAAAATATGTTATTTATACAGACACTTGCTTAGAAATGGTTGCAAAACCTGTCCCTAGAAATCATTTCTTTTGAAACTCCTAGAAATCAATTTTGGCAGTTATTAGAATCATTTTGGATTAGTATGTGTGTGTGGGTGGGGGGGGGGGGGGGGGGGGCGTGCAAAGCAAACCTAGTTTAGGAAGGAAAAATATTTGAGAGAGGAAGAGGATGGCTTAATAATCACGTTTCAATCCTGATCCAACTTATATGATAGATCGACTAAAGATAGAAAATTTCAATCACCTGTCTATAGATACCTGTATTTTTTTTCTTATAATAATATTCCTTTGTTTTCAAACATCACTTGGTCAATGCAGACATCAGCTAGATGGCATGCAGAGGTCTTCTGAAATATTAAAGAAAAAAATTAACCTTTTAATAAGGGAAATAATTGGCAACAGCATTTAAAGTGCTCCCTAAAAGAAGACGGTCACTTTGCTTTGATACATAAAAAATGATATCTTGATAACTACACAAAAGCATTGGATGGTCTATAATGATAAGTGGAGATCTGAAAGGAATGGTAAACCTTTTGTGCTAAGAAACAACGGCTTCTGTTTCCTACAACAAAAGATTGCCCTTTTTTCTCAATTTGCAGCGACCGGTCTTGTTGTGTTGTGATACCTTTATCATAGTGATGATATTTTTTTTAATTTCAAATAAATTCTGGAACATGGACAAACCGGGGTTAAGAAACAATACATCAGGCAGCCGTAATTTGTAATTGTAGCACTTCTAATTATTAAGCCATTATGGAAAGTTGATTCAAAATTTTCTAAGAATGTATATAGGTGACTAGGTGAGGTTTCATCAGCAGCAAGCAATTACGACTGGACATCCACAAAGTGGGAATGCACGTGACACAATGAGTACCTTTTTGAGAGTCACGATCAAAGGATATGAGAAGTACACACAGTATATGAGGAAACGTGTAATGTGTTGTTATCAAACTCTTCCTAGCATGGTGTTGGAGACAGAAAAACTTGCATATATAACCTGTTATAAACATGGCAGTAGAGATGATTTAGATCATCAACTACACGTGCTCCACTGTAACATTGACACAATGACACTTGTTTGATCCATACTCTAACAAGTGAGAAATATGAAACCATACCAAGTTACTCACTGCAATAACATTATACGATTTGGAGGGCATGGAAACAATCTCGAGTCCACCTTGTAGAAACTTTTCACAAACAGCATACAACATTCGTCAGCCCCATTCCTCGATCCCATCGATATATAGGTTCATAAAAAATCCAGGAGGTACCCGGATTACCATTATAATGTTTACAATAGCATCTAAGATATTGAATCTGTGCTAACCACACCAATCATTTAAATAATTGTCACACACGGTTTTAAAAACAAAACCAGATATACACCATATGTGAGCCTAGGAAGTCAATTCTCACATATGGCCACAGAACAAGGTAATATCAAAAGACAATACTTAAATACATAACATATAAGGTTAAAGATATAACCTTAAGAGAGCAAACAGCGGTAAGACACTCCGATCTTCAGGTGAAGACTCCACTCCACAGGGACCAACGGACTGGTTGATCACAAGCCTATCTGCTCAAGACTCTCGCAATCTGATACCCATCCGGGATTTTTATCCAAATATTGAAAAGAATAAACAAGCGTAAGTACTTTCGTACTCAACAAGCATATATAGGGTTCATGAGGCTCAAAAAGTTGACACTAGTTTACTACGATAAGCAGTTTTAGTTGATTCAAAACTTTACAATTGAGGTGTCATAAATTATGCTTAAGTCCCCAAACTAAACCACATGATCATATAGCAATTGAATGAATAACATCATATCATGATAAAGTGATTCATAATAATAAGCAACAATTAAACAAAGTTTTCTGTGAGTTTTCCGGGCCGCTCGTAACCGTGAGCACGGCTATTATAATAGTTTTACACTCTGCAGAGGTGTACATCTTTACCCACAAGTCGTGATCCTCATATTCCATCACCTCTACCAAGGAAGTGGAGCAGGGTACACTACGAGACCGTTCACAGGTTCCACTGGTAGGTAACAACCCGCTATACGTTTCCTCAATGGTTAGTACCACCCCTCTTACGAGGGAACTAAGGTGAGCCCCTCTTGCGCCCTTTCGGGTAAGTTGTCACAAACCAGTAGAATTCTAATACTGAGTCAAGCCAGAGCCATATAGCTTGTGGTTGTACTGTATGTCCTAGCTTTTACTGACAGATAGGATCCTAAATCCATGTTGCTAAAAAGTCAAGTTTTACTTTATCAGTTCATATAGTCATTAATCAAGATTCAAGATCATGCTTTGTTAAAAAGGAGCACTAGCAATACTACCCAAATGCAAAGATAGCCCATAGGATTCCAAGGTTCAAGGTAACAAATCTAGGTAAGCCGTAAGGTAACAAGATTAGACACATGCATATGATTTTATTCAAAAACATCATGAATAGGACATCAAGGAAGATCCCATATAATACTTGCCTTAAAAGCTTAGATCCTTTGCTCAACTGGTTCTCAACTTCAGACGACTTCTTGATCACCAACGCAAAACTCACCGATTGGACAATAGTTAACAAACACCACTCAAACACCTGACCAAACATAGCATACATACATATCTATTTAGAACAATACACCAATCAATTAAAAAGATTTAAAAAGAAATCTACGCATCTCTACGATCACACAGTCGCGAAGAACACACTAATCGGAGCTACGAAGATCGAGATACATCTACCGAAAGATCTACTTTTATAAAAGAGAACTATAGGCTTTATCAATTTTATAACTATATAAAAGAGTGTATAAAGTGTTTCAGAGAAACACCTTGATTAGATTAGATCAAACTTGTATTTGGATTTCGAAAATGAAAGTAGAAGGTATCTATATTTTATGTGTAAAACAAGTTGCATAGTTATTAATCAAGTTTAGGAGTTAACCATAAAATCACAGAGCTATTAACATGGTATTAAAGATCACTAAGGAAAAGGTTACGCCGTTACGAAGTCAATGCAACTTGAACGGATCGAATCGGATTTGAAACGGAGAAGATATGATTTAAATGAGTTTTAGGGATTAAACTTGGAATTGAAAAGCATTAAATAAATATTTATTCTAAAAAGTTTTTAAACAGATTTGATTATGGTTTTAACATGTAGATAAAAACTCTACGAATCTAATGCAACTCGATTGGATGAAAACCGATTTGAAACGCATCTCTTATAAACATTTGAAAGTGGATAGCAGTTCTGTGATTAGGAGAAAGCGTATTTTGAATTAACCAAGAAGATTTTCGTTTTCGATGGAGGAAGGCGTAAACCCGAGAGTGCGCTAAGGAGACTGCGGGTGCTGTGGTGCGGGACTGACCAGGGCCACGTGGCGTGTGGCGGTTGGGTGGTGCACGGTGGACCGGCTGAGGTGGCCATGGACTCGGGTCCACCAGTCCATGGTGGACTGGTTGTGAAGGGGTATGCCCCGATCTAATCTAGGCCACAGGTTCCGGATCGAGCAGCTAGGAACAGATCCAGGGGAGAGGGAGAGGAGTTGGCTGGCCAGAACAGGGAGGGCGCGGCGGAGGCCATGGCCAGCGACGAGCTTCTCGCCAGTGGATACTGATACAGCGATTCTGGGCACTAAGCGACGAACGGATAGCACCGGGAGGGAGAGGAGAATGATGCAGAATCACCTAGGGCTCTCGCGCGGACAGAGGAGGAACAGGGGCGGCTGACGGCTGGGCACGGCGGTGTCAGGTTCCCTGCGAACGGCGACCGGCCTGTGAGGCCAAAGAAAAGCGAGATTGAGCACAGGGTGAGGTACAGGGGTCCTCTAACCTTGTCCAGAAGAAGAGGGAGGGCAAAAGGTGGACGGAGGAGCTCGCCGGCGCGTCAATGGCGGTGGCGGACTCTGTGCTCGCGGCAGCGGCGCTCTAGGGCACTGCTGCAGCTGCTAGGGCTTGGAACGGGGGCGGAGGAGGTGTGGCACCGGCTTAAATAGCCCCTGACCCCGTCGGTGAAGGAAGGGGGGAGGATTCCCTGCTCCAAAATCGCGCTCGGCAGAGATACGTCGGCGCGGGAGAAAGGAAAGGAGAGAGGAAGAAGAAAGGAAAGGGGGGAGAGGGTGGCTGTCAGGCGGGTCCCACCTGTCGGCGAGTCGGAGAGGTGCTGGCGAGCGGGGCCAGAGTGGCAGTGGGAGAAAGGGAGGAAGGAGGGAGGCGGCTTTGCGCTGGGCCGGTCTGCCCAGTTGGGCCTGCGGGGAAGGGAGAGGGGGCCGAGCTGGGCCAAAAGCGCAGAGAGGAGGGGCTGGCAGGCCGAGGGGGTGAAGCAGGCCTTCGGGCCAGAAGCAGGAGGGACGGAGAGAGGTTTTCCTATTTTGTTTTTCTTTTCTTTTATTTGAAAGCTATTTCCAAATTCTTTTCAAAACATTTTCAAAACCAACTTGACTTCATTTTGAATTCTCATTTGAAAAGCCAAACAATTCAAATAAACAAATGCAAAGGCATGTATGCTCAAACATGTAGCTAAATTAAGATAATTTTTATTTCAATGAAAAGTTTTTATTCTTCTAAATTCTCATGAGCACAAAACTAGGAATTAAATCAATTTAACTCTATTTTTAAGAAAGCAAATTTTGGGGTGTTACAATAATCCTAGTAGTTGATTTCCCCCTGATGAATTGAACTCTTGGCATGTGAGGCCCATAAACTCTGAAGATGTGAAAGTGAAAGATGTTAGAATATGTGTCCAATATTATGTACGAGTTTAGCTACGCTAGGACTGTGAGTTGTATTTGGTAATATAGAGTAGAGTTGGTATTAGACTCTGTAACCCGGTCTCATAAATATGAGAGGAGGGTTGTTGTAACTATAATGACATAGCGACAGGTTCACAGGAAGGCGCTGACATATTGTCAGGACCCTAAAGTGACCAGTATTGCTGGTATTCGGCGGGGGGGGGGGGGAGCACCCATAGTCATGCCCCGGGGATTAGGTTTCGGATGAACCTCATCAACAAATATCGTGCCTCTAATGTCATCAGTGATCTTGCATGTTCATCTCGGTAGATTCAATCGACGTTTCCGCACGTGGAGATTAGCAGTCAGCTTGTCGTCGTTGAAGGCTAATTTCTAACAATTGGTATCAGATCTTTGGTTGAACTGGATCTAGAGACTATGCGAAAGATCATCTAGAGATTCAAGCATTATGCATCTATAAGGTGTTGTTGCATCGCGTGGGTGGTGCAAAGCGGTAACGATGCAAGGTGGAGCATAATTGTACAACTGACACATGTAGACAATACATGTATCTTGAGGCTATGCGGAAGATCATCAGAGGTTCGAGGATTATGCATCAATAAGGTGTTGCTGCATCACACGGGTTGGTGCGAAGCGGCCAGAAATTATACAAGGTGGAGCATAATTGTACAATCAGTACATGTGGACAATATGTGGATCCGGAGGATATACTAAAAATCATCTAGAGTTTCGAGGATTATGCACATATATATTTCTAGACTAGAGGAAGGCATGCACATATTTTCTGAAACAGCTGCCCTTAGAGCATCTCCAAGAGTTTGTCAAATTCTACTTAGAAAATTATGTGATTTGCCAACTCCTAAAACAATATGCAAGTAAAAAAAGAGGCTCTCTCCGAGAGCTTGCTATTTTAGACTTCGCAAATTAAAAAAACCCCACAAGTTTATCCTTAAATATCGTAGATAAATACAACAGTAAAACCATTCTACTAAAAACTATCATATTATTATTCTACTCTATAGATCTACTCATGAGGATTCCAAAGAGTCTTCATTTATTATTTTACAATCTTTCTATGAATTACTATAAATTTTCAGGTTTTTAAATGTATATAAACAAAAAAAGACTAGTAGCATGCCCGTACGTTGCTACGGGATAACAAAACTTTTGTATTAAAAAGACATAGATCGCACAATAATATTGAGAGTAGGCATCATTGATTCGAGTAAATGTAAACGTGTTACAGGCCAACATTCTTGAGATTAAAATCAAACATGTACAACTAATACTCCAGTAGTCATGTAGTGTGTATACATCATCTCCATGTAGAGTTCAATAAATATTTCTCAATACCTATGAATGGTAACAAATATAGCATCACTAAATTAATATTTATTATGCAATACAAATGGAATGAAAATGCATTGTATTAGGATCATTTTATATTACCTCGACTATGGCGTTAGAACCTCCTTAAATACAATATTTTTCGTGAAAGTTCCATGCATCATTTGAGACTTCTTATCCTTGACTTTTGTATTTGATGCTTTTTTCATTGCATTCTTTTGAGCCTTTTTATTTGCCTTTTTGTTTGCCTCCTCCTCCACTGCTAGCACATCAGGAGGTAGGGCAAGTACCTTGATATTCGCTCTTGTCGTGGCTCTAGACATCGCAACATACAACTTCCCATGAGAGAACACCGGCGCGGGCAGGTACACACCGACGTTCGGGATAGTCTGGCCCTGTGACTTGTTGACCGTCATGGCAAAGCTCAACCTGATAGGAAACTGCTTCCTCTTAAACTGGAACGGAAACATTTCATCATCTGACGGGCATAGCGGTATTCAAGGCAGGAATACTCGCTTTCCAGCATGTTGCCCCACCATGATTTCCGCGTCAATTGTATTTCTTCGGAATCCCCGCACCACCAGCCTTGTACCATTGCATAGACCATTTGTAGGATCAATATTTCTAAGAAATATGACAGGACACCTGAGCTTCAGTTTCAAGACATGTGGAGGCAGTCCGTTGGGGGTCAGACTCTTAAGGAACTCCGATGGATAGTAGTTATGTGGATCATCTACCGCAGAGTCAAAACTATGATACACTGTCTCCCCACCCTGGAACATATCAATCATTTTCATATTAACCATATCCACCCAATCATTACGTGTAGATAAAATTGCTCTCGTGGTGATGTAGTCTTTGTCTTCCATGTTTGCATTTAGATCTGAAAAGATGGTGTCGATTAATGTATGGAGATCTTTCTCAGCATCGCCAGAATACGGGACACAAATTTTATCTAGAATATGTACATCTCCATCTTCGTTAACCTCTTCCATTCCACCACCAATTCGCAACAGATAATATGCAAACCACGGGTCACTCTGAGCCCTCATGTTGCGAACGAGCTTTAGGTGTTGCATGGATTCCCAAAGATACGACCTTCTTAGAGAAGCGTCGACTATCTGAGCCCTAGATCCTTTCCGCACAACATGCAGGACCTGTCTGAGATCTCCACCAAAGACAACAGTCTTTCCACCAAACGGTAGGTCTAACCGGCTCATAATATCTCGTAGACTGTTGTCTAGTACTTCCACATTCTACCTCTTTGTCATAGACGCCTCGTCCCAAATTATGAGAGCAGCTTGCTGTAACAGCTTGGCAGTACCACTTTGTTTCGTGAAGCTACAACAACCGTCCTCTTGAAGAGTGAGAGGTATCTTGAAACGTGAGTAGGCCGTCCTCCCACCTGGCATTATAGCTGCTGTGACTCCAGATGTAGCTGTAGCAACGGTAAGCTTATCCTGGCTACGTAGTTTTGCGAGAAGTGCCCTATACAAGAAGGTCTTTCCAGTCCCGCCAGGTCCATCCACAAAGAACATCCTAACTTTTTTGCTATCAACAGTGGACATTATCTCATCGTAGGCGTATCTTTGCTCGATGTTGAGTGAGTCACACAATAGCACATCTTCAAGGTTCTGCTCGACGCTAGCTTCCTCAAATATCTCCCGAGCAATATTATTGGATTCGTCGTATGTGCGAATGATTTCTGGAAGAGGAAATGAACTTATATCCTTCCCATAGACTGCAACATGTTTCTAATGTCTATCAAAACCATCTGTCGCACAAATCTGGGGATGAATTTTTATGACTGTAGTCCTCTGCCATTGCATCATAGTGTCTGTTCCACAAACCCATCACATCATTCGGCTCGCAGAATACCAATATTGTTGCAAATAATCTTCGTAGTGAGGAAGGCATCTGGAAGACAGTAGCTTCACTTAGACATTCATCCAGTGTATTATCTTCTTCTATTAGACCCCTTCTTTCTGCAGCTTCACGGAATGAAGGTAGTAGAACGCCATCGACAGTCCTGAGGTGTTCGTATGAAGTAGCATCAGCTACATTGTTTAAGAGAACACGAAGAAAGTAGCGTTCACCCTCAGCAGGATGTGCCAAGATGACTCAGCCAATTTAAAAAATTGAGTTTTTCCTTTTCTGCCTGAATTTACCATCCCCATGCCAAGTAAAATGCTCTGGAAAGTCTCGATACAATATTCCGCGGGCTTCCTCCTGTGTCCTGTTTGCCTCGAAGTATGCTGTCAGCATTGACTCTTCTACACCGGGTCTATTAACGATATGTTCGACCTTGTCCCGTTTATTGAATGCAACCATGTGCATGTTAGGTAGATGAAGCTACAACTGTTGTACCGGTGGATGGTTCTTGCTCAAATCAAAGCCATATATCCTCCATAGTGCTTTTGGAGGTGTCACCCATCGGGCTTCTCTGTACTTCTTAATCTCATCAATGTTCCCTTCCTTGTCTGTTTTGTCAAACTCCCTGACTGCCACCGATGCCCTATCATGACCCTTGTATTTATACTTGAAAAGATACTTTACCGACGCAATACTACCACATGCTTCAACATTTATATGATAGTTGAAGGTACGTAGCAGGCAAGGGTTGTAAGGAATGACCCATTGATTGTCTAGGTAATGACCTCGGACTTTCAACGAACGTTTCTCATCACGTCACCGATAGATGGGGTACGAATCCTTTCCCTGTGACGTTGAATCACAGAATTGATGGGGGTAACGGTTATTTCATGATCCACGACCCGCCGTGCATGGACATGATGGATTAAGCGCCCCGCATGGGCCATGCATCATATGCTTGCCATCGGGCTTCTCTGTACTTCTTAATCTCATCAATGTTCCCTTCCTTGTCTGTTTTGTCAGACTCCCTGACTGCCACCGATGCCCTATCATGACCCTTGTATATATACTTGAAAAGATACTTTACCGATGCAATACTACCACATGCTTCAACATTTATATGATAGTTGAAGGTACGTAGCAGGCAAGGGTTGTAAGGAATGACCCATTGATTGTCTAGGTAATGACCTCGGACTTTCAACGAACGTTTGTCATCACGTCGCCGATAAATGGGGTACGAATCCTTTCCCTGTGACGTTGAATCATAGAATTGACAGGGGTAACGGTTATTTCATGATCCACGACCCGCCATGCATGGACATGATGGATTAAGCGCCCCGCAGGGGCCATGCATCATATGCTTGGTTACCATCTTGTATAGCTCAGGGCACTTCTTGTTTGGTAGCTCTGCTGAGATGATCATGTCATATTGCTCAGGACAAGTGAGCTTGTACTTCCGTTCCATTATTAGCAAGAAGTGTGCATGCGGCAAGCCCCTCTTCTAGAACTCCACTACATACACGTAGACCTTCATCTTTCCAAGTATGTCTTTCTCCATCAACATCTTCCTCATTGCTTCCAACTTTGCATGGAAGACTCATGTAACAAGATCTGGTCGATCTTGTGCTGTCTGGCCTGGATATAGTTCATTCTTGATCTCATCCTAGTTTGGGTTGCACGTCATTGTGAGGAAGATATCAAGTTTACCATACTTTCTAACCAGAGCCATTGCATCCATGTATCGGCGCCTCATGTCACGTGGTCCTCCAATGAATGACGAAGATAGGACAGTACGCCTTCTGACATTTTCAGCAGATCCTTCACCCGAATGCATACTATCCACCAGACCCTGGTATAGGTCAGCCCTCAACCTGTCCTGATTGTTTCTTATGTAGTCCAAACGTGAGCTCTCAATCTTGATGTAGGTGTCAACGGCGAACTGCTGGAAGAGACGTCCGCCATAGAGCATTGGATTAAAAATCCTTGGCCGCATCTAAAACTTGTAGCAGTAGTAGTCGCGCACGGAGACCCATTTGTTCCCAATAGGTTCTACAAGGAGGCATTGCAAAAATTAGTATGAAGAGTTGCGAGCAACAAAAAATTTAGATTGCACCAACATGAAAAGAGTTGAAGTTACCTCCATCATCATCACCACCATCAGTTCTTTTTTCCATTTTGCTCTAGCTACCTCAACTTCCTCCATAGTCACACCAACTTTTGGAATGGAATTGTGCCACCCAAGCTCACCCCTTGGCAAGAATAACGGATATGATAGTGGGTCATAGCACGCATTATATGAGCGAATTCCATGAAAAGACCGATCCTTCCCTTGAAGGAGGACACTATGCTCAAATTGGCCTAGACGCTCGCTCCCTTCGACCCAGACCGCGGCCACCTCTGATGTCAGTGGCACATTATATGTTCTCTGGTCAAGTTGTTGGTCAAGGTTGAACTCAATACGATAATCATCGAGATCTTTAACATGCCCCATACTCCTTAGATGCTCAGAATACGGGTTCCCATTTAAGATCCTAACAACTTGCTCCATAACTTCTCTATCTTTTTGGGCGCATTCCTTACGTCACTTGCTCATCCGATGCTCGAGGGATGGATCATCGTCGAAAAAATCAAGCTCGAGGTGTTTCTTCTGAACTCCATCCTCCTTACCAAAAGATTGCATGTTATGGTAAAAATGGCCATGGGCACGGAACGTGTAGACACCACAAATTTTCATATTAGTGGTCACACGATCTAGTTGACAATACAGTGAAGTGAAAGAGAAGTGACCAATGAAATATCTGATGTTTGCATGAAAGTGCCTGGCATCAGCATCCGAGCTTGACCACAGCCTCATGAGTTCTGGTGGTGTCTCAACATTCCCAAGATGAATCTTTCCACCACGACAACAGAATCCATTGGTTCAGACTCAAATTTCTTTGCGTTGCAATACTTGCAGTTCGACACTGATGATAGCATGTGTGTCTCTGATGGGATATTAGCATAAACCTTGTCGAATGGATCCAGGACATCAGAATCAATGTTCTCTTGCTCATACATGTCGTTGTTCTGGTCTTCCTCGATATCCTCTTCATCGTCTTCTACAAAAATGTTATGGTGTGATGACTTGCAACAAAGTGCGTGAAAAAATGATTTGACTATTCGGCAGATTACCTTGTCCAGCAAAAAAGTACGCCTCCTCTTCCTCGTCGTCATCCTCAAATATGACATTCTCATCATAACCTGTCCAACAAGACCATATATAGTATAAGAACACAATGACATATAAAAATGGACATAAAAATCTAGTTGAGAAAATACCATCTTCGACCATAGAGTCTAATGTATGGGCTTGAGCATAATTTGGAGGCATTGAAGAAGCATCTTCAACTACAGACGGTTGTGTTTGTGTACCTATGCAATTAGTAGGTGTTCGCTCTGGAGGTTCTTGAGTGACTGTCGGGGATATTACCTTGGCATATCCCCAGGAACCTTATGGGCCTACCGACCAGAAGACGGCCCAGCCCGCGAGACCTTGCGGCATGTGACCAGCCCGTCATGCTCGCCAAGGACTCCGAAGAAGTCTTGCTCGCCAAGGAAGATCCTAGTAGATAGACTCGGATCCCATGCCTTAAGGGATCGATCGTAATCTGTTAGGATATGGAAATTGTAACCCTGCTCCCCGGCTATATAAGGCGAGCAGGGACCCCCTCCAAAATCTCTCTCTCAGATCATCTACGGATCTTGTAACCTAGTACTCAGATCAATCCAGCCACCAAAACACAGGACGTAGGGTATTACAGTGATTTGTCAGCCCGAACCTGTCTAAATCGTTGTGTCTACGCTCTCTGTGCTACGCTTGATCGTTGTCGCCACACCTCTGCCTACAATCTACTACCCTAGGGTACCCCCTAGGTAGACTGCGATGCATATTTTGTCGACAGTTGGCGCGCCAGGTAGGGGGTGTGTGCATCGACTTCATAACTCATCAAGCGGTTACTTTCGCGGATTCGATGGTCCTCCTGACGACCGGCACCGCGCTCAGGATCGGATCTATGTCCTGGACCATCGGATCTACTCCACGCGGCGTAGACGCGCCGCCTCCCGTGTGTTTCCCTACTACGCCAATATACCACCCGCGAAAGAAGATCGACATCGACGACCTAGTCGACGCCATCGATCGCTCCAGCAATGGTATCATGGATTGCCTCGACCTCGTGCAGCCGGCACGATGCCGACTGTCTGGCCACCGCGGCCACCGACCACGCCGCCACTGATCCCCGCCGAAGACGATGGCTGCGACGACCAGTGACACTCGCCCTCCTCCGACGATGCCTCATGGACTCAGCAACCAGGCGGTAGCTTTCCAGCGCCAAATGCACCGAACGATCTCCGACCAGGTCCCGGCAGCTCCCATCGTGAACACTGTCGTCATCTCCACGGTCCCCAGTGACTCCGACCAGGCAATTTCCCTCGATGACACGGTATCTTCGGGTTCCGCTGATGCCGCAGGGACGGAGGTCGCTGATTCCTCTGGATCGACCAACAGTTTGCCGGAGTTCCCTCTAGGCTTCGGAGGATTAGTTTTTCAAGTCTCCGCAGACAGTGTCACCCCCGACAACGAGACGAACGACGAACGCGTCGCAAGAGAGCAACACAATGTCGAGCGTGCGTGGAGGCGCGAACTAGAGCGCCGCGAGCAAGAGAAGCACGACGAGGACGCGCCGCGAGCAGGAGCGACTCGCACGAGAACAGCGTGAGCTGGAGCAGAGGAATCACGATCGCCCGCCATGGTGCAACCTCCAGTAGGACTTCGACAAGGTGGGAGACGTTTCGGTGTATCCGACCCCCAGCTCCAATCTAGCGGTAGCCGCCTACAAGCTCTTCAAGCTCCCCCCCATGCCCGAGATCGAAAAGATAGAAGCCCACATCATGGCGGCGGCGGTCCAGATCAACAAGGCGGGTCCTCCACCCGAATTCTCCGGCCAGTCCCACAGCAGGAACCACCCACAAAGCCCGCCAAGGGAGCCCAGACGGGGATCCCCACTCCGTGACGATGAAGAACTCGACGGGCCCCGGCGCGATCGAGACCTGCACCGCCACGCTGAAGCCCTCCGAGGGAGCAAAGGCGAGGATCACCATGTCACAACGACGGTGAGCGTGAAAGACCCCGGTGTGACAGATCACCGCCACCGGCGTGCCGAAGGCCTCCGAGGGAACATCGACACAGATCCCCACGGTACAATCATGGCAACCTCCGCTGTGGTCGGACACTGCCACCAGCGCAAACAACAATCGGTGGACTGCGCCCCTTCTCCGCATGTCTGCGCACCGTCGAGTGGCCCCCGAATTTCAGAGTTACGTCGGTGGAAAAGTATGACGGCAAGGCAAATCCAGAGCAATGGGCGTCCACCCACGAGATAGCTGTCTACGCCGCCGGAGGAAATCAAGACGTAATGGCTAACTACCTTCCGGGGATGTTGTCAACCTCCACCAACAGCTGGCTCCAGAAGATCCCAAAAGGCACCATCAACACCTGGGAAAAACTCAAGAAATTTTTTGTCAAAACATACAAGGCCACATGTGTTTAGCCTGGGATGAGGTACGACTTAGATAGCGTCCGCCAGAGGAGCAACGAGAGCCTCCGGGAATACATCAGGCATTTCTCCGATAAGCGGTTGAACATCGCAGATATCTCCGACCCAGAGGCAATCGCCATCTTCTCCAACGACCTGCGGACGGATGACCTCCGAAACAAGCTAGCATGGAAAAGCATAACAACCATAGAAGAGCTCATGACAATCGCGAATCCCTACGCCAATCAAGACGACGCCACCCGCAGTAGGGAGAACAGGCGGCGCTACTCTCGATCTCCAGAATGTACAAGGGATAACGAACGCCGACCAGAATACCGTAACGAAGGAAGGGCCGGCGACCACCGGGACTACCGATCGAACAATTCCGAGTGTTACCCGCAGAGGTACGATTATAGGCGCAACAACCGCTACGTCGCCAACACGAATGCCCAACCAAATAAGAACTACGACGCTAGCTACGAGAAGGTCCTCAACGGCCCGTGCCCTATACACAAAAACTCCAAACACTCCATGCACAATTGTGAGCTCCTTGAATCCGTAGTAAAGGCAAGAAGTGACAAGAGAGCAAAGAAAGATGACTCCGACAAGGACAAGGACCAAGAACCACCAGCCCCGGAGTTCCGACCAGCTTCAATGCCGTACTCCATCTTTGGGGGCAGCGTGGTTGTAGAAGGAGAGAAGAGACGTCACCAGGTTCGCAAGGATGCCTACTCGGTCTCAGCAACAGGAGATGATTCAGCCAGCGCTCGCTACCTCGACTAGTCGGAACAACCAATTAGCTTCTCCGCAGAAGACAAGTGAACGGATTATAGATATCTCGGCTGCTTCCCACTAATTGTTGACCCCACCATCGCCACGTGCCGCTTCAGGAAGGTGCTGGTCGACGGTGGCAGTGCTCTCAATATCATATTCGCCGATGCATTCCGCCAACTCGACTACTCCAAGAAGCACCTCCTGCCCACAAATTTCTCCTTCTGGGGGATCATCCCCAATAAGGTATCAACACCGGTAGGCCGGATCACCTTGCCTGTGTAGTTTGGCGACGAAAACCACTTCAGGGTGGAGAACATTAACTTCATCATCGCGGACTTCGAGATAGCCTACCACGCGATACTTGGTCGACCAGCACTCGCCAAACTCATGGCAGTCCCACACTACACATACATGGTACTCAAGATCCCGATGCAACAAGGCATCCTCACCCTTCGTACCAACCTGAAGATTGCATACGAGTGCGAGCAGCAGACGATAAACACCGTCGAGAGGCCCCGTATCCAGGATACATACAATTCCTAAGCCAGCGACAACCCCGCCACAAAGAAGCAGAAGGAAGCAGAACAAGCAGCGACCACCGCCAACCCCCTCTGCGAGCAACCATAGAAGACTGTCTCCCCCGGGCGACGCGAGACGACGCCCTAGCATAAACATAGTCCAATAAAAGCTTGTACTGTAATACTCTCCCAATAATCAATAAAGGCTTCTCGTTTCACATATATTTTTTCTAACAGAACCTGTTGAGCAAGAAAAACACTCAAGGCGTACGACGACCTCTGCAAAACGCTCACGGTGTACGACGACCTCTGCAAAATGCTCACAGCGTACGACGACCTCTGCAAAATGCTCACGGCGTACGGCGACCATGGAAATGCAGCTACTAAACGATCAACGACCTCTCCAAAACACTCCCATAGTGTTCGACGACCTCTCCAAAACGCAATAGGGCGTTTCTCCAAACAGCCTGGCAATAACCAGAAAGCATCCGAAGCTGGCCCGCCAATGAACCATAGCAAATAGAAGTAGCTACCCTAAGCGTTATGACTTCATTGACAGGCCTCCCAAGTGGCATCTCCCTAGAAGCCGGGCGGTGTCACTTGGGTCGGGAGCCGTGAGGTTGTGTGCCCAGAATTTGTATACGACCACGGTACAGTCGTCAACTCAACAAGCAGCATGGCTTTTCGCCCAGCGTCTGCAGGAACGGTCTCCACAGGCCCTAGTCACGCCACGATTGAGTCTCTCGAAAAAAGGCCCTGTCACTGGTATCTCCCTAAGAGTGCATGAGCTGTTCGCCCTTTGCACCGCGGGTTGCCAGCAGCGTGCCTCCTTGGGACTCCTTATGTATCCTACACGTGAAGTGGCGCTAGCCCTACGATCTGGACCATTTGAGACCCAAGGCCGAACGATTCATCACTACGGCTCATGACTTAGCAGGCACGACAGGACATACAAGTGAAACAAAAGCTCATCGCCCCGAATATATTACAGCTTTGTAGTTTTCACTTACACGTCCGAACACTTGTATTCGAGATACAAATTGTCGTTGTCCCACAGCAAAATAGAGCATGACAATAAAATTAAGACTCCCAAACAGAAGGAACCACACCTCAATACGAGTCACTCCAACGATTACAACTTCATCCTACTAATACGATAAGCGACTACTTCACTAATGTTCCTAGTCTAGAGATCAAACTCATGTCGAAGTTGACATTGCAGGCTACAATACATGATGTCCCAGATGCACTGATGAGGACCGACGACGACGACTAGCTCCGGCACATCCTCCGGGGCACGAATCCACCACCGCCGCTAGATGACAGGAAGATCGTCACGAGAGCGCTCCCGAAGACGACGCAAAGCTCGATCACAAAACTGACCATCTGAAAGGGCACCTCCGCTGAGTCGATCGATGATAGCCAGCACCTCCGTATCTGCTGGATTCGCATAATACAGCATCATGGACCGAAAGTACATGGCGACCTCATCTCTAGCAGCCACCGCTCGCTTGATAAGCAACTGCCCATCAGGATCTCTCCCCCACAACATCAATCTCTCCACACCACCAAAAAACAAGGCCTCGGGGTGATCAGCCGCAAGAAAACGCTGCTCGAAGGCAGTCTCAGAAAAGGTAAGTAGGGTCGGCAATAATCTTGGACATGCCGAAGGGACAAGACCCGAATCGTCGAAGCGTCATCACAAAAGTTGCGGAAGAGACGACATACTGGACGAATCTTCACATACTCACGCACATTGTCGCCATCATCGATCATGCGAAGAAGAATCTGAAATATCAGGCCCCTCGGTAGAGCCAGCAGGGCGATGAAACCCACCGTAGGACGCGCACCGCCACCCTCCATCTCCATCGACGAAATCCTAGTACTAACGAATCCCCTCTATTCTTTGATCACCTTTCGCGAACAGCAAGCGTGGAGATTATTGAACAAGGTGGATGGAAACCCTCTCAGATCACTAGCATATATAGCACAGAATCGCCGGCTCTTCGTATCCCCGACGCACTCGGTAAGACAAGGAGACGCGACCCTTCCCATTCCGCCAACCGCCGGAGTTGTCCTTTATACCAAGTGGCGTGGCGCTTCGGCTTCCAGGGTTTTTGGGAAACCGCAATAATCAAATAAGGAACCGCCACGCCCACCTTCTGCGTCGTGGCTTGGGCCGTTAACTGCGTGGTTAATTTGGCCCATTTACTTCCTTTTTCATTATCCCTATATATTTACTTCTAAGATAATCTTCCAATTTAGGGATAACAGCTTATGCAGTGTCACCAATGCTATAGTCCCAAGGATTGGACACGCAACCTTGTTATGGTTTCTTTTCTGCAGCTACAGTAACATGGCTACAGTAGCTTGGTCGGCAGGACCCATAAAGCTTGCGATATAACCAAACTTGGGGACTCCGTCAACAGCAACCATGACTCGGCTGCCTAGTTGCATCCTCGACCAGGCTCGAGGACTTTGCCAAAAGTCATACCGAGCAAGGCTCGGGGACTGCGGCCACGACACTGAAGGACAACACCCGGGGACTGACGCCCGGGGACTACGAATCAAGCAATATGACTCCGATGCAAGAACCTCCTAAGCTCCTTACATCAGGCTCAGGGACTACGAGTATTTGTAGTCGTTTATCATTAAACTCATATTTCAGTATTTCAATTTTCAAATATATGATCCTGATACAAGAAGCTTCCAGTTTCTTACATCAGGCTCGGGGACTACGGGTATTCGCAGTCGTTTTACCAAACTCGCGCTTCAATTTATATGCTTTGTGCATCTTTTTATAAAGCATGGCACCACATGCATACTTCACCTGCTGCCATGCTCGGAGACTAAGTGGGTACACTTCACCTTGTGGTGAATGTACTGATTATCTTCTCGACAAAGCCCTGCTGTTTTGTTTGTTGTTTTTGCAGAGCCTAAGTGGATACACTTCACCAGGGAAGAACTTTTCAAAAGTTTTTTCTTCTTCAGCACATTACATCCTTCCAACAAGCCGCCGCAGCACCCGACGAGGCGACCAGCTCGCCCATCACGCTATGACGCTCTCCACCAGCCCGACCTGGTCGGAAGGCTTCTTCGATCGGCACCGCGACCAGGGATCCTGGTCGGGACTTCACGACAACCATGACGCTTGATGGCGACCAGCTGAACACCTCCAAGGACAACACTGCGGGCTCGCCGGAAGAATATAACGTGCTCGGGGACTTGTTGGGGATATTACCTCGGCACATCCCCAAGGACCTTATGGGCCTACCGACCAAAAGAAGGCCCAGCCCACGAGACCTTGCGGCACGCGACCAGCCCGTCGTGCTCACCAAGGACTCCGAAGAAGTCCTGCTCGCCATGGAAGATCCTAGTAGATAGACTCGGATCTCATGCCTTAAGGGACCGATCGTAATCTATTAGGATATGGAAATTGTAACCCTGCTCCCCGGCTATATAAGGCGAGCAGGGACCCCCTCCAAAATCTCTCTCTCTCAGATCATCTACGGATCTTGTAACTTAGTACTCAGATCAATCCAGCCACCAGAATACAGGATGTAGGGTATTACGGTGATTTGCCGGCCCGAACCTATCTAAATCGCCATGTCTACGCTCTCTATGTTACGCTTGATCGCCGTCGCCACACCTCCGCCTACAATCTACTACCGTAGGGTACCCCCTAGGTAGACTGTGACGCATATTTCGTCGACAGTGACACCATCTATAGTAAAAAAAATTCAAATATTTAAAGTAGAACAACGAAGGAGAAAGTATCATCAACGTAGAATGCACAAGGCGAATTACCGTTGTAAATTACACTTGGTTGAGTCGGGTCATTCAAATCATTGCAATTCTCATCCCCTAAACCTCTGGCCCTTCTTGCAATGTTTGCTTCAAAAGTCCGATTGCGACGTGATACAAGTGCATTTCTCTCTCCAGCGGGCACTCAATGACTATGTATGGTATGTGCCTCAACTAATTCAGGGGCATGAACTTCCTCACTTTGAACTACAGATGGCGTGATGTCAATAGGCGTGCCCATCATTTCAGGTATTTCGAAATCCTATGAAGTTCGTTTAGGCAATTGAGGTGGAGAAGGGAAAATAAGCTGAGGGTTAAAGTGAGAGCTCTCCATGGCGATTGAATCCGGATGTAAGTTGTTGGCTCGGTGTTCACTCATCATTGTTTTGTATTTTTTATTGGCGTTATATTGTGATGACTTCTTCTCTTCTGGAGTTACTAACAATTTTCTTGCGGTATTGTTGCGTGCAGTTTTTGCCGCATACAACTCACGCCGCCTCTTATTTAATTGCGCCTTTTGTTCAGGAGACATTGCTGCCCTTCATGATCTCTCTAACTCACGTTTACGGTCTTTTGCACACATGACAATATTTTCTTTAGAAGGGCACACACTAACAACACCTATACATTAATAAAAAACCAGTATTAATACATAATAATCGAAGGAGCAAAGACAACATTGATATTAGAATTGTAACTTAAAAATAAGGCTACGAAACTATAAAGACTTACATGTTTCAAGGTCATTGTTGATATCCGTGTCAGGTAATTTATTTTCAATATCAAAACGAACTTCAATAGGTAAAGGTAGAGGGCAATCTAAAATTGAATTGATATATTAATACGTATGGGCATCATCCCATAATAACAATAGATTTTCCATAATCAAAACACGATTTAACTACCTAAAGTCTGTTCCATGTCATCTATCCTCATTGGTAGCTTCGAGGAGATTTGTTCTTGTTCATTACGCGCTGCATATAATTCACTCCTTGTTTTATTCATAAGTGTCCTTTGTTCAGTAGACATTGCTGAGAGACGTGCTCTATCATATTCACGTCTACGCTCTTTTTGACACGTGCTATTATGATTGATTGAATTGGCTTCATATGCAATACCTAGTTCCATATCATGAAATGACACTTTAATAAGATTCTACTCTGAATTGTGAGAGTAGATAACAAACAATTACAACGCGTGGGCACGTCTACACAATTAACCATTGTAGAAAGAAACATTACACAAAGAAAAATAATACGTTTCTTATATTAACATCTACGGTAATGTCCTTTAATGAGAATAATTAGTAACCTGTTAATTGATCGACACTACTATACGCTGGTGTCCTATGGAGCCAATCACTATTCATTCCATGTCCATCCATCTCATTTCCTTGCTTTCCATCTGCAAGTTTGAACATAGTAAAACGTTTCAAATACATCCAATATTAATTGATTTATACAATAAGGAAATTAGTCTACAAAACCAACATGACCTTGGATATTCATCATATCTCTCTCTCGACGTCTTTGCCTCTTATTCTCATTACGGTTGCCATCTTCTAGCTGGGAATGATTACCTTAAACAAATGTTAGTGAGGAGTTGCAAACATAAGAACATAGAACATGTAGAAATCTTGTAAAAGTTTGGAATACCTTCAGTTGTTATATTGGTAAGGTCACTAAAAGGTATCTGATCACCGGTTGGACTTGGAGTTTCCATGAACACTAACCGTAAAAAATCTATCATACAATTAGCACATGATATAACAAAAACTCAATATTAGCACATGATATCATACAATTAGAAAAAGATTAATAGTATATAAGAAAAAAGAACTTGATATTTGGCCCAATAAGCCCAACGCACGGGAGCTGGCCGGCCCATTTCAAGGTTGTAGTCCTATGGTTTTCGGTAAAATGTAAGGCTTTTTTGAAATTATAACACACAAAGAGACGTTCTGCGGGTTGATTACACTGAAGATCAAGGTCTTGGATGCAAAAATCCTCCGGATCTTATCCATTCAGACCGGGGCGGAGCTCGATTCACACTGCTCTCCTCGTCTACCTCCCGAACACCGTGTCCCCCACTCGTCTCCTCGTTTCCCTCGCCCATCACGCACTCTACTCTCTCCAATCCACCCAACGCCCCCATCTCTCAGCTACGCGTATCTATCTCTGTGCGAGCTGGCGACCGGCGAGACCCGGCGACCCGGCGCAACGGAGTCCGGCTGCGGGACTTGGATTGACTCAGATCCAGCGTGGCCTGGTCCCATGGTCTCCGCTCCGGCAGCGGCTTGGCAGGCGCCATCCGTAGCCGGGCTACGCAAGCACTACAAGGCGGTTCGGTCGGCGTTCTACGCAGCCGGACTCCGCTCTGGCGACAACAAGGGACCAGCAACCCAAGTCGTTCCACCCCGCTTCGGTCCCGGCGTAGCATTTCAGATCCCAGCCCGTGGACGGGACATTGCACCCACAAGGTACCACTATCCCCAAACCTTAAGGTCTCTAGAAGCATTCCGCCTCCACCACCTTCTCGTCTTTCTTCAGTACTCCTCCCACCCACTCGTCTACCTCATCTCCATTTCTCATTTCTCATCAATACTAAAGGGGCACCTCCACCGATTCCATCTCTCACAGTTACCCACCGTGCAGAGCTCACAGATCCGGCCAGATCTGCGCGACCGGCGTATCGGCATCCTCGCGATGCGGTGTCCTGGCCAGATCTGCGCGACCGGCGTATCGGCATGGATGGTCATCTTCCACATGGCCTCCGAAAAGGCAACAAGGTTGGTCGGCCGTCGTTCTCGGCAGCCGGCCAACGCTCCGACGACAAGGCGGCTAGGTCGCTGAAAACTCCGAACCCAGCCGACCAGAACCCGCCAGGTACAAATACCCCTTTTCAAATCGAAATCACACAGATATGTGAGTTTAAACTGTCAATTAGTTAGTGTTTTCCTTTACTGGTCCGCCCTATGTGTCTAGATCTGGTTTGATTTTGTGGATTCTTCATAACAGTTCAATTAGGGTTTAGATATTGTGGCACTTTTAATTTATTTGTAGTTTTTTTTTAAGATCCAGATTGACACAATTTATGTGAGAGTGGTACTATTTTATGAAAGGTGGTGGAGCCATGAGTAAGTGTTTTAGGCTTTGCATGTGCTCATGACACTGGCTCCTTTTAGTATGGTCAGCAATTAGTCTCAAGTTAATAAAAGTGAAGCTTAGTTAACCCTAATAATATTTTAATTAGTGAAATCTGAATTGGTGCTTAGTTACACCCTGTTGCTTAGCTAACATCTACATGCTGTGTTTACTTGTGTTTCGGCTATATTTTGTAGAATGATATTAGCTTTTTCCAGTTCGGCTGGCTAACCCTTTTACATGGTTGGCTAACACATGGGCACAGACCACTTTTCCTATTGTGTCCATAATTAATAGCACCTAACTTAGCCATCCTTTATTTTCATTTTAAGCAGCAAAGGTTAATTAATTGAATCTTGAGTCTTACCATTTTTTTTGTATGACTTTTCATGTTTTGCTGGAGTGGATGACGAACTTGTCGGTGTTATGACCCGGGGGTCAAGACTACCAACTAGTAAATTTGTATATTGCGTGCTCCCTCTCCCAGATGTGATGCAAGATGGACACAAGGTTTATCCTGGTTCAGGCAAAGAAGGCCCTACGTCCAGCGGGGGAGGATGACTTGTATTATCTCGCACCCAAAGTGCCCGTACAGGGGGGGTACAAGCTGAGTTACACGGGATGGCTCGGAGTGAGCTGATGCCTAAGGCTAGCGGGGCTACCCTAGGCGGTGGATTGGCCGCTCGAGGGGTCGATCAAGCAGCGGGGTGTGTATGGAGTGTGCGGATCAGATTTGAAGTCTTGGATCGGAATCTGAAGAAGATCAGATCGTAGATCCCTATCCTCTACCTCGGTATCCCCTTTCATAGACCAAGGGGAGGCCCGAGGGTACAGGGTCCTAAGTTGTTGTGGTATGGGCGGCGTATCCGTGGCATAGTGCCGGCGAAGGGACGTCGAGCACTGTGTCAGTATGGCCTTTCCGTCCTTCCGGCGCTCTGGGGCGTGGTGGCAGTAGAAGTCGTTGTGGCACGTCGTGGCACAGCTTCCGCAGGCGGATGCGAATCCCACAGCTGAAACAAGACAGGGCGGATGGGACGGGCCCCATACTGGAGTTGTTGGAGGGAGGGGTCGGGCCCCTCGGTCGAGGAGGGGTCGAGCCCTGCGTGGCTCTGTTGAATCCCTGAAGTCGTCGTCGAGGGCCGTACTGTTCACGTTCCGAGGGGTGCTGCTGGAGTCCGTACTCGTGTCGTGGTTACAGTGGCAGCACAGCTGACAGGAGTCAGGGACATGGCGGAGAGTTGACGGACTTGACAGCGGACGCGGGCGCCCATGGCGTTAGACGGGTTTACTTTAACCCATTCCGGAGCAGTTAGGCTGATCGAGCTCCCCGTTGAGGGGTCGTTCGTTTGACCTCTTTCCGTCACTCGGCATCGAAGTAGGGTCGGAGCAGAGGTGGAGTCGGAGAGGTCGAGGTAGGGTCCGGGGGGTCGTTCGTTCGACCCTCGGTCCGTCACTCGGGATCGAGGCAGAGGCAGAGGGGTCGTTCGTTCGGCCCCTCGTCCGTCATTCGGCGTCGAGGTGGAGGCGGAGGGGTCGTTCGTTCGGCCCCTCGTCCGTCATTCGGCGTCGAGGTGGAGGCGGAGGGGTTGTTCGTTCGGCCCCTCGTCCGTCATTCGGCGTCGAGGTGGAGGTGGAGGGGTCGTTCGTTCGGCCCCTCGTCCGTCTCTTTCCCGAAGCAGGCCGGCCCACGACGGGTCGCTACGGCCGGTGCGGGAGGCCTTCGTGAGATGGGCCTTTTCTTACTAACTTATGCGATGGGCTGGTTCCTGTCTTAAAAATGGTTGCTATGTTTAGCGTTAATTTATCGAAGGGTTTAGGGTACCCCTTACCTTCGTACCCGACAGTAGCCCCCGAGGCCCCAGAGGATTGATTGAGAACTCCTCTGGGGCTATGATATGTGGATTCTCGGGGGGAGCAAGGATTACCGGAGCTTTTGCCCTTGACCTGCAGGGTCAGTAAGAAGTTCGATTCTCTGTGGGGTGCGCGTGAGCGCACCCCGCGGGGGTAGCCCCGAGGCCCCAGAGGAGTGATTAAGAACTCCTCTGGGGGCTATGATGTGTTGTATCGAAGGGATTTAAGGGTACCTGGAGACGCGGTACCCTACCGAGGGGTCGATCCCGTTCCTTTCCTTGAAAAGAGAGGTGCTCGAGGGCGGCTATCGAACCCTGCCGAGGGCCAGCCTTCGCTCCCTTGAGCATAACTAGAGTCACAGCGCCCCAACCGAGAGGTCAACTGAGTCCGCCAGGTCACGATTGTTTTCGACCCTCTTTCGTCGAGGGGTGTCGTGTGTAGTCGAGCCCTCGAGCCCTCGAATGGCTAGGCCTTCACTACCCCATGGCGTCCTTCCCACGGATCCTTGCATTCAGATTGTGGGGTGAAGAGCATCGTGCTATCCTCATTAGGACGAGCCCGAAGTCCTCGGTGAGCTGGTGTCGGGCATGAGTCCATTAAAAATGGTGCCCAGTACGGGTAAAAATCCGAGTGAGAACTTGTACCCCATTCGATAGGGGTCGATTAGCAGCCCGGAGGCGTTCTCATTACAGTAAGACCGTATGGCTTACTAAGCAAGACCGTATGGTTTACCAAGGTGCCAACCCCGTTCGATAGGAGTTGGTGGCTCAATGCCTCCCAGCGTAGGGATCCTTAGGTATTCCGTGGTTATGCCTCGGATATGTCCCAGGGGACCTCGAGAGTTCGTTCTCGAGCTAGAGGCACGCACCTGGCCCCCTAGGACATCCCTGACTCGCGTACTCGAGGGCGGCTGTCGAACCCCGTTCGTGGGGCCAGCCTCCGCTCCCTCAAGATTTGGGGGTGGACCGGAGTTCGGTAACCATGGGTCCTTCCTGACCTCAGGTACTCAAGGGCGGCTATCAAACCCTATGTAAGGGCTAGCCTTCGCTCCCTCAAGATTTGACGGATGGTTCGTCATCCGACGCTATCCTCAGAAGGAGGAGTCCTGCCTTGTGGAATGCCGAGGGGGAAAAGCAGGTAGTTGTATTGAACTTGGGGACATACATGTGCCTTTGCCCATTGGGCTCGAGCTCTCGAGGGAGGCTGTCGAACCCTATGAAAGGGCCAGCCTTTGTCCCTTCGAGGCTGGGGGTGGACTGGAGTCGACGACCCGAGGTCTCGTCAGACCTCGGGTACTCGAGGGGGGCTATCGAGCCCGTTCGTGGGCCGGCCTTTGTCCCCTCGAGATTTTGGGGGTGGACCGAAGTCCATAACCTGAGGTCATTTCTACCCTCGGGTACTCGAGGGTAGCTGTCGAACCCTCTTTCGAGGGCCAGCTCTCGGTGCCTCAAGATTCCTTACCTCCGAAGATAACGCTTCCGGCGGCGCGCCTTTTTAGGCGATACCCGTTGGGCGCAACACTTGCAGGCGCAGGGCGGAGTGCGGTGCGGAGCCCGACGATGGGACAGACTGCCTTATCCTGGAGGAATACGAGGAAGGGGGAGTACAGGCGCATTAAATGTGGAGATTCACTTGCCTGTTTACCGGATCCGTCCGTTGGCCTCCCGCTTATAAATAGCGAAGGTGGGGAGTCGGGTGCTTTTTCCGCGCACTTGCCTTCCCTGCCTCCTTGCCATTCTTCCTTGCCTCCTTCTCCCCGCCATTGCCTTAGACGCCCTGTGAGCCGGACCTCTGCGCACGCGAGAGAAAGAGAGGGGAGATTGGGAACATACCTTCCGCCCTCAAGCCCGAGCGCATCGACCTCCCTGATCCCATGGCCAAGTACAGCCTCGTCGGTCCCGATGACTGGCTCGCGTCTTCAATGACCAGCGCTCGCCTGGGGGATCTGGTGGAGAGCGGCCTCCTCCGTCCTGTCACCTCGACCGACCGACCGGAGTGGATGGTGCGGTCGTCGGACCACGCCGAGCCCAATCCGCCAGAGGGCTACGTGGTGAGCTTCGAGGTTTTCCACCGGGCGGGGCTAGGCACCCCACCCAGCCGTCTTCTGCGCGCGATCCTCCACCACTACGGTGTGGAGCTTCAGCATTTCACCCCCAACGGCGTCTGTCATGCGGCGGTCTTCGCCGCCGTGTGCGAAGGCTACCTCGGGATTGAGCCTCACTAGGAGTTGTGGCTCCATCTCTTCGAGGCGAGCATCTTTCATGCGTCGGCTGTCAAGGGCACCCGCAAGATGGTCAGGGCCGGGTGCTGCAGCATCGCCCTCAAGCGATCGGATTGCTGGAGCCTAGGGAAGCTGTCGTCGAGCCACTCCGGATGGCATTCCGGGTGGTTTTACTTGAGGAACGACGGCAACCTGCTCCCCGCCTACACCGGGAGGACGATTGACGCGCAACCCGACTGCTGGAGGTACGGCGTCGTGCAGTAGAAGCAGCGTCACCTCACCAACCTGCTGGACGCGGTCGGGCGTCTGAAGGAGGGACTTACGGCGCCGATCGTCGCGTCGGCCTTCCATCAGCGGAGGGTCGTGCCGCTGATGGCTTGACCCCTCCGCCTCGACGAGATGCGTCCAGGGGTCGACCTCTCGGGGTGTCGCCTCCTGGGAGACGAGCTACCCCCGAGAGGGTGGTCCGCCGCGTTCGTCTCTTCTTCGCGGGCGGGTTCGACGTCAAGAACGTCGCCAGGGTCCCCATGAGGCTGGACGAGGGGTACATCGAGCTGGTAAGGTTTTCTTCCTCTGTTAGAGTTCTTGTGTTTATCTTGTTCTCCTTTTTTGCTCGCGTCCTAACTGCCTCGCGTTCCTCAGGGGAACGTTTCCTTTCGGAAGTCGCCGCCGTCGGTGAAGGAGGAGCAGGGCGATCCCCAGGCGAGGCGCCTCCAGGCCGAGAAGGACAAGAAGGCGAAGGACAAGGCCAAGAAGGCCCGGGAGAGGCAGGAGAGGGATTAGCGTCGGGCCCGACAGAGGCGGGAGGGCCTTCCCGAGGAGGAATCTCCCTCGGAAGAGGAGGACGAGGAGGAGGAGGAGAGTAGCGACAGCGATGTCGAGGAAAACTGGAGTGAGGAGGAACAGACGGCGCCCGAACAGAGGGCGACCGTCGGAACTGGAGGAAGAGAGGGGTCAACGTCGAGGTCGGCCCCTACTGTCGAAGCCGACCCACGGGTGGAACGCCCCGTGGCTCCTCAAGATGAAGCGCCGCCGCAGACGCACGGGCGGTTGTCGCGATCCCCATCAGGGGGTCGATCGGGTACGCACTCGACGCCTGCCCGATCGAGCGCACGGGCGCCCGGCCCGTCGGCGCAGGAAGAAACCAGCAGGGGGCGGACGGGAGCGCCATCGGGCCCGGCCCAGGAGACGGCGCCGAGGGCGGCCTCGACCCCCGCTGCGGACCGCGGGGGGAGTGTCCCCCTGCGCGTCGCGTTCAGGCCCTCGAGCGGCTCAAAGTCCGTCGGCCAGAAATGCCTGGCCCCGAAGGGATAAGTTACTTTTCGGCTGATCGAGGGTGTCGTTTGCATTTTTCTTTTTGTTGCTTCACGACTTGTGCTTACCGTCGTGCATGGGTTTCTTTCTCAGGTCGAAGCACCTACGAGAGGACGCGTCCCTTGCCCCTGCCAAGAAGCTGAGGACGGGGGCCGCAGTCGAGGCAGCTGTCGAGGCCAGTCCCGCTGCTCCGCCCCCTTCGGCGCTCACCCTCGAGGCGGCGTGGGCAGCCAGGGCCCGGGAGGCGATGGAGCGAGGGGCAGCGCGGGGCGCCTCGGCACCTGCCCAGGCGGGAGAGGAGATGGGCCTGCCCGCCCCGCCGACGAGGGCCGCCGAATTGGCGGGCGTCGCCGCGCCTGCGCAGCTGTCGGAGGGAGTCGCACCCGACGCCTCAGAAGGCGCGGGGCCTGTGTCGACGGCAGTTGCGACCGAGGGGAGCGAGCCCCAAGCCGCCGCCGAGATGGAGGTGGTCGAGCCCCAAGCCGTCGCGGACGAGGAGGAGACCCCGGCTCGCCCGACGCCGCGGCGGTGGCCCGAGAGCCTAGCTTCGTTGGAGGCGCGACTGCAGCTGGAGCGCGAGGGCACGGCCGCTGCTGCTGCGTCTGAAGGCCCGCTACCGACACCAGAGGTCGAGGAGGGGGGTCAGGCAGAGCAGCCCGAGGCAGCACCCGCGGCGGAGAAGGGGGGAATGCTGATAGAGTCCACTACCGAAGAGGTGGCCGAGCTGGTGGGATCGGCGGAGACGGCCGTTGTCTCGGCCCCTCGGGCGGAACCGGAGGTGGCTCGGCCTCGCCTCGACGCTGGGGGGTTGTTGTATCGAGGTAAGTCGTACTCCGACTTGGTCGAGCCGTAGTGGGTCCGCGGTGCCAGGTACTAATTTCTTTGTGTCTTTCACCGTGTAGGGCCATTCTCCTGGCCGGGACTTCCCCTGCCCGGTGGTGATGGCTCGGCAGGACCGTCGACGTCTTCGCGGGGTGGCCCCGAGGCCGGGAGAGCCCAGCCGGAGGGGTTTTCTCCCTTCTTCGGCTGGCAGGAGGAGCTGGAGCGTCGCGGGGGCGCTGCCGAAGTGTGCCAGGGCATTATGCGGCAGGTCCAAGAGAGGATCGACCTCCGCAGCGCGTACTGGGGACAAGGGGTCCTTGAGCTGGCGGACCCTCAAGACCCCGAGCGGCTCTTCCTCACGCTCGACGACCAGGCCGAGCTCCGGTTGTGGGAGCATCTGGAGGAGTACCGGGCCTGGTTCGAGCACTCGGTGCGCCTTGCCGCGAACGTCGCCGCTGTGGACATATGTCGGCGGATGGAGGTAGGTTTCGTTCTGCCTTTGACTTTGCTCAGATTGTCTGACTATACTTTTCTGATGATCTTCCTTTTCACCTTCATCAGGAGCTGAGGTCGAGGTCCTACGACAAGTCCCAGTTCATTCTCCGGGCGCAGGAGGAGCTCCCCGCCCTCCGTGCTTCGCTGGGGAGGGCGGAGGCCGAGGCGGAAACCGCGCGGGAGGATGCCGAGTCCAAGATTACCCATGCGAGGGCCGGCTTTACGGCCGTGCAAGAGGCAGCCCGGGTCGCCTAGGAGACGGCGCAGTCGAGGATCAACGACGCCCTCCAGTCGACCATCAAGGTCGGGCATGAGCGGGATGCTGCCCTGGAGGCCCAGCGTAGGGCAGAGGAGGAGGCCGCCCGGCTGAAGGAGGCGCTGGCCCGGGCAACGGAGAGCATTCGGGAGCTCCGGGGCGACCTCGACGCCATCTCCCGCGAGCGCAGCACGCTGGCCGCGACGGAGGAGAAGGCTCGGACCCGCGTGGTCTCTCTAGGGGTGGTGGCGATGAACCAGAAGAGAGCCCTCGATGATGTTGGCAAAGTCATCGAGGGCCTCGAGGCAAAAGTCAGCGGCCAGGCCACCGAGCTTGTCGACGTCCGCCGCCAGCTCGAGGAGACCGAGCGGAGCTACGCCACCCTGGAGGCATATGCCCAAGGTAAGTTTCTTGAGAGGGTTGTTGAATCTGCCCGACCTCGACCCTTTTCCTGCTCTTTTGGTTTTGACCGGGTGGTGTGCTTGTTTTGGCAGAGCTCGCAACAGATAAGGCCCGAGCCCACAAGGACCTGACCAGTCTTCAAGGCCTCCTCAGGACGGAGGCGAACCTTAACGCGAGGCTCGAGGGCGCGATCTCCACCTTCTGCGACAACCTCTTGGTCGAGCCGGAGCCGGAGGGCGAGGGCGACGCTCGAGGAGATTCCCTGCTGTGCCGCTTCTACTCCATGACGCAGGAGGTGACGGAGCACGTCCATGCTGCCCTACATGTGGGCGTGAAGTGGGCCCTCGCGGTCGTCAGCTCGGCCTACAATTATGACCTCAACGTCGTCGCCAACGGGTTTGCCACCGACCCGAGGCTGACTGATGAAGAGAGCGACGCGAGGTGCCCGGAGGCGAGCTGGCGAAGCTCTTCGAGCCCGAAGTGGTCCCCTCGGCGGACGGAGGTGGCGCCGAGTAGCCCTCGGATGTTGTCGATGAGCTTCTGCAGACTCTTCACCTTCCGATGTGGCCAACGCATGATGCCCAGCTTCCTGCATTGCTTCTTGAGGACGGTGACCCCCTCGATGAGTAGTCCTAGGCCTGCGAGCCACATCTGGATAGGAAGGTTCGTGTAATAGTTAGGCTTTTGTAATGATACAATGCCGAGCCCCCGAGGGCTTCTTATATCTAATGCATTTTGTTCAATATGCGCATTGTTATTTTTACTCCTCGAGCTCTCTCTGATTTTCTTTGTCTGAGTCGACGCTTGTGAACTAAGTGTTCGACGTGCGCTCGTATCCCTGGAAGGGGGGGAGCGAGCGGGGATACCGTAGCCCTGGGGCGTAGGAGAGTCCCTGGCTCGACGGCCCGCGACCCTTAGGGAGTTCGAGGCGTCTTTACTTAGTCAGGAAGCGTACTCGAGGGAAAGATCGAGAGGGGAAGCCGAGTTTCGAAAAAACGTTCGAGTTTTTCGGGGACTTAGGAGGGGGGTGCCCCCTGTTAGCCCCCGAGGGAGGCTCGACGTTGCCAGGGCATAGTCGAGGCTACCTTTGAGTTACGAACGAATGTGAAATGTGTTTCGAGAACATTTTATCCGTCCACAACGCGATAAGTGTACATAATGCAGAAATGTACGAGGTGTCGAGGCCTCAGGGATAGAAACGACGTAGTTGTTCGATGTTCCATGCGTTGGTGAGGATCTCGCCCTTCTTGTTCTTCAGTTTGTAAGTGTCGGGCTTCAGCACCTCCGTCACGATGAAGGGTCCCTCCCAAGGTGGCGTCAGCTTGTGACGCCCCTTGTTGCTTTGTCACCGGCGCAGAACGAGGTCGCCGACGTCGAGGTCCCTTTTGCGTACGTTTTTGTCGTTGTAGCGCCGCAGCGTCTGCTGGTACTTTGCCGACTTGAAGAGGGCCACGTCTCGGGCTTCCTCGAGCTGGTCGAGGGAGTCCTCTCGGGCTGCTGTGTTGGCTTGCTCGCTGTAGGCTTTCAGTCGAGGGGACCCGTACTTGAGGTCTGTGGGGAGGACAGTCTCGGACCCATAGACCAAGAAGAACAAAGAGAACCCCGTGTCTCGACTTGGTGTCGTTCGGTGACTCCATAGCATAGCGGGCAGCTCATCGACCCATCTCCTGCCATGTCTGTTCAGCCGATCAAAGATCCTTGGCTTGAGGCCCTGCAATACCATACCATTGGCGCGCTCGACCTGACCGTTAGTTCGAGGGTGGGCGACTGCAGACCAATTCACGCTGATGTGGTGATGGTCACAGAAGTCCAGGAACTTTTGGCCGGTGAATTGCATGCCGTTGTCGGTGATGATGACGTTGGGGACCCTGAAGCGGTGGATGATGTCAGTGAAGAATAGCACGGCTTGTCAAGACTAGATGTTGGCGATGGGTCGAGCCTCGATCCACTTCGAGAACTTGTCTATATCCATGAGGAGGTGGGTGTGGCCAGCCTTGGTTCTTTTCAGGGGGCCGACCATGTCGAGCCCCCATACTGCGAACGACCAGGTTATAGTTATCATCTGGAGAGCTTGGGCGGGTAGGTGGGTCTGCCTGGCGTAGAATTGGCATCCCTTGCAAGATCAGACTAGTTTGGTGGCGTCGGTGACGGCTGTCGGCCAATAGAAGCCTTGTCAGAAGGTGCTTCCTACCAGTGTTCTTGGTGCCGCGTGGTGGTCGCAAGCCCCCGAGTGCAGATCCTTTAGCAATGCCCTCCCCTCCTCGAGGGTGAGGCAGCGTTGAAGTACACCGGACGGGCTACGTCGATATAGCTCACGGCCGTCCCCGTACAAGACGTAGGTTTTGGCGCGTCGGGCTACTCAACGGGCCTCCGTGCGGTCCTCTAGGAGTTCGCCCCGTGTCAGGTACTCGAGGTAGGGTGCGCGCCAATCCGCCGGAGGGGTTGGAGCCACGGTAGCCCCGTCGATCTCCATGACCTCTTCCCCGTTCGAGGGGGGATCGATTGAGGGGGGTGGATCGACCCCTTGCTCGAGGGCGGGAGCCCTCGAGTCTAGGTCGACGGATGGCTTGTGAAGGTCCCTCGAGAAGACGTCGGGAGGGACCGTACCTCGAGTAGACGCGATTTTTGCCAGCTCGTCGGCAGCTTCGTTATACCGACGGGCGACATGGTTGAGCTCGAGGCCGTAGAATCTGTCCTCGAGTTTTTGGACCTCCTTGCAGTAGGCTTCCATCTTGGGGTCGTGGCAGCTCGAATCTTTCATTACTTGGTCGATCACCAACTGTGAGTCTCCCCGTACATCGAGGCGTCGAACCCCGAGCTCGATGGCGATGCGCAGGCCATTGACGAGGGCCTCGTACTCGACGACGTTGTTGGAGGCGGGGAAGTGGAAGCGGATGACATAGCGCATGTGGACCCCTGAGGGTGATATGAATAGCAATCCGGCGCCTGCCCCCGTCTTCATCAATGATCCGTCGAAGTACATGGTCCAGAGCTCGGTTTGGACTTGCGCTAGGGGTAGTTGGGTGTCGGTCCATTCTGCAACGAAATCTGCCAATACCTGAGACTTGATGGCCTTCCGAGGGGTGTAGGAGAGGGTTTCCCCCATGAGCTTGACCGACCACTTGGCGATTCTTCCAGACGCCTCTCGGTTCTGGATTATCTCTCCGAGGGGGAAAGATAAGACCACACTAACCGGGTGGCCCAGGAATAGTGTTTGAGCTTGCGCCGAGTGAGAACGATCGCGTACAACAGCTTCTAGATGTGGGGGTATCTCGTCTTGGTCTCGGAAAGCACCTCGCTCACGAAGTAGACAGGCCTCTAAACCGGCAGGGCGTGTCCCTCTTCCTCCCTCTCTACTACTACAGCAGCGCTGACTACCTGGGTAGTTGCTGCGACATTGAGCAAGAGGGGCTCGGCCGGACTCGGAGGTACCAAGACTGGTGACGAGGTCAGCAGGTCTTTGAGCTTCGAGAGTGACTCCTCGGCCTCGGCGGTCCACGCGAAGTGCTCCGTCTTCTTCAGGAGGCGGTAAAGGGTTAGGGCCTTCTCTCCGAGCCTCGAGATGAACCGGCTGAGGGCAGCAAGGCACCCCGTGACCCTTTGCACGCTCTTGAGGTCGTTGATCGGGCCCATCCTTGTGATTGCGGTTACCTTCTCGGGATTGGCCTCGATCACTCGTTGGGAAACTATGTACCCTAAGAGCATGCCTCGGGGAACTCCGAAGACACACTTCTCAGGGTTTAGTTTTATGCGATTTGCCCGGAGGCACCCAAACGCGATCTCGAGATCTCCGACCAAGTTTCCGAGTGCCTTGGACTTGACCACGATGTCGTCGACGTAGGCCTCGACGGTCGGTCGTATGTGTTTCCCGAAGACGTGGAGCATGCATCGCTGGTAGGTGGCCCCGGCGTTTCGGAGGCCGAAAGGCATGGTGAGGTAGCAAAACATGCCAAAGGGGGTGATGAAGGAAGTCGCGAGCTGATCGGACTCCTTCATATTTATTTGGTGGTAGCCGGAATATGCATCAAGGAAGCAGAGGGTTTCACATCCCGCAGTGGAATCTACTATTTGATCGATGCGTGGTAGTGGGAAAGGAACCTTGGGACATGCTTTATTCAAACTGGTGTAGTCTACACACATCCTATCCTTCCCATTCTTTTTCTTAACAAGTACGGGGTTAGCTAGGCACTCGGGATGATGTACCTCCTTGATGAATCCAGCCTTCAAAAGCTTATCGACCTCCTCCCCGATGATCCTGCGCTTCTCCTCGTCGAAGCGGCGCAGCCGTTGCTTCACCGGTTTGGACCCGGCTCGGATGTCCAAGGAGTGCTCGACGACCTCCCTCGGAATGCCCGGCATATCCGAGGGACTCCATGCAAACACGTCGGCATTCGCACAGAGAAAGTCGATGAGCACTGCTTCCTATTTGGGCTCGAGGGTGGCGCTGATCGTCAGCGCCCTCCCATCCGCGAGGCCTGGGTCGAGCGGGACGGTCTTGGTGTCTTCTACCGGCTTGAAGTTGCTGGCGTGTCGCTTGGGGTCGGGGATCTCTCCGGCCAAGTCGTCGAGGGCCACGAGGATAGCCGACTCCTCGACAACTTCGGCTTTTTCCACGCACTCGACGTCGCAGTCGTATGCGTGCTCGTAGGAGGTGTCGACGGTGATGACCCCCGAGGGCCCTGGCTTCTTGAGCTTGAGGTAGGTGTAGTTCGGGACTGCCATGAACTTGGCGTACCCCGGTCGACCGATGATGACGTGGTAGGTGCCTCGGAACGCAACCACCTCGAAGGTCAGCTCTTCCTTTCGGAAGTTTGAGGGGACGCCGAAGCAAACAGGTAGCTTGACACGACCGATTGGAAGTGCCTTCTTCCCCGGGACGATCACGTGGAATCCCCCCGCGCTGGGCAGGAGCATGGTCCTCGGGATCCCTAGGAGGTCGAGGGTCTCGGCGTAGATGATGTTGAGGCTGCTCCCCCCATCCATTAGTACCTTTGTGAGGCGGGTGTTGAGGATGATCGGATCGACGACGAGCGGGTAGACCCTGCGTTGGGGATGTGCTCGGAGTGGTCGTCCTGGTCGAAGGTGATCGGCGTGTGTGACTAGTCGAGGTACCGAGGAGCCTAGGCTCGAATGGAGAAGACCTCTCGACGCTCCCTCTTGCGCTGGCACGTGGTGAGTCGAGTCGAGGGTCCCCCGTAGATCATGTAGCAGTCGTGGATTTCGGGGAAGCCCCCTTTCTTGGCATCGCCCTTGACGTAGAGGTCGCAGGGCGGGTCTTCCCTGCCGTCGTCTCTTTTGAAGCCGGGAGGGATGAAGTGCTTTCGGAGCATGCGACAGTCCTCGAGACGGTGGTTGGCCGGTCCCATATGGTAGGGACAGGGCTCCTTCAGTATCTTGTCGAAGACGCCCCCGTCGGGAGGGGGCCCTCGAGGCTTCTTCTTGTCTGCTACGGCGACAAGATCGTCGGGCTCGTCGTCGGGCTCGACGTTGCGTCGACCCGGCTGGTTCTTCTTTTTCTTCTTCCTGCCGCCGTTGCCGTTGTTATTCCTCCGGGGCCCATTGTTCTTCTTGGGCTCGTTGTCCGAGCCCCCGGGCTCGTCCGCCTTGCCCTTCCCCTTGTCTGGAGGTATCTGGAAGAATGCGCCAACGGCTTCCTCGCTAGCTGCGTAGTTGGCGATGATGTCCATGAGCTCGTTGGCGGTCTTGGGGGTGTTCCGCCCCAGCTCCCGCACCAACTCCTTGCAGGTCGTTCCGGCGATGAACGCCGTGATGACCTCGTGGTCGGAAATGTGGGTTAGTGCGGTACGCTGCCTCGAGAACCGACGGGTGAAGGCGCGGAGGGTTTCCCCTAGCTTCTGCTTGCAGCTGCGGAGGTACCAGGGGTTGCCTGGTCGCTCGTAGGTGCCTTTGAAGTTGCCCTCGAAGATCCTGACCAGATCGGGCCAGTCTTGGATCAAGTCCGGGGGCAGCTCCTCGAGCCATCTGCGAGCGGTGTTGGAGAGGAACAGTGGGAGTTGCCGAATGATGACGTGATCATTGTCGGCTCCTCCCAGTTGACATGCCAGCCTAAAATCGGCAAGCCAGAGTTCTGGCTTGGTTTCGCCGTTGTACTTGACCAGGCTGGTCGGTGGACGGAAACGGACGGGTAGGGGGGTCCGCCGGATGGTTCTGCCGAAGACTCGGGGTCCCGGTGGCTCCGGAGACCGACATCGATCTTCGTCGCTATCATAGCGCCCCTCGATGAGCGCTGTAGCCTCGAGCCTCGACGTCGATTGTTTACCCGTGGGGGTCGATCGTCGACGAGGCATTCCCGAACTGGTCGTCGCTCGACTTGGCCTTGGGGTGCTTTGTCCTGGTGGACGAATACCTCTCGATTTTGTCGAGGGGGCACTTCCTGACGCTTGGAGGCAGCCCCTCGACGCCTCGAGGCCGAGCTCTCCGCCTGCTGCACGGCCGCAGTTTGGAGAAGCCCCTGGATCTCGTTCCTGATGCGCCGTGCTTGGGGGGTCGATGGCGTCGGCATGTCGCGGAGCAGCATCACGGCCGCTACGACATTCTGGCTGGCACAGTTGTAGACTCGGGGTTCGTTTGCCCCCTCCTCGACGATTTGCCGGTGGACTTCCCGGGCCCGCTCGCGAGCTCCTCCACCCTGTGGGCACCCTCGATCCCGCTCGAGGGCATGCTCGAGTTGCTGAAGTCGCAGGCGCTCCTCCTCGAGCTTACTGAGCAGCTCTCGGACTTGCATGATCTGGACGTCTGGGGGTGGATCGGCTTGGTTAGGACTCGGGGGGTTGGCATCTCGCGCTGGTGTAGCGTTGCCCCCTCCTCCTTCTTCTGTGGCCGCGGTGTCGTTGACGTCGTCCTGCGGGTCGGCTTGCTCGTCGAGGTGGAAGCTTTCCCGGGTGGAATCGTAACTCTCATCAGGAGAGTCCGAGTCGGGGTCGGCGTGGTAGAAGTGGGGCAAAGATCCCCTGCGCTCCTCGGCCAGGCGTCGCCGCAATGTGCCCCACGTCCGGGCTTGCCTTGGCTCCGGTTGCCCATCCGGTGGAGAGGTGGTAACGGGGTCAATCGTCGCACGCGGCGGGGTCCCTGGAGACCCGTAACGTGTCTGTAACTGCAGTTCCGCAAGGGCAGAACAGAGCCTTGCGCTGTCGTGGAGCCCGTATGGAAACGGGCCACACGGTGGTGACGGGGTCGAGTGTGTCGGAAAGGCCACGGGAGCCCTCGGGGATGACGATATGGCAGAGCCAAAGTCACGCCCAGAGGGGTGCCCGCCCCCGACCCACGCGCATGGGTCAAACAGATCCTCGCGGGGAGGGACTGTGTCGCCAGCTGGGGCCGGAGAAAGACATCCGGCACCTTGGAGTCCGCACGGTGACGAGCGCGTCGGATTCGCTCGCGCCTCCTCCTGATCGTAGGCTAGAGGCGCAAGCAGAGGGACTGTCGCCTGATCCTCGCTAGCCCCGGCATACCGGTGCTACTGCCGTCCAGGCCACGAGCAAAGGGAAAGACTATGTAGTGTCCCTGCCCCGTGGATACGAACCCTAGACTGCCAAACCAGACGACGGTGGTGAGTGGAGGTGACGGGATCGTGGAATCCATCTGAGAGAGTAGTTCGGAGTTGATTGACACGCAATCCCACCTACCTGGCGCGCCAACTGTCGTTGTTATGACTCGGGGGTCAAGACCACCAACTAGTAAATTTGTATATTGCGTGCTCCCTCTCCCAGATGTGATGCAAGATGGACACAAGGTTTATCCTAGTTCGGGCAAAGAAGGCCCTACGTCCAGCGGGGGAGGATGACTTGTATTATCTCGCACCCAAAGTGCTCGTACAGGGGGGGTACAAGCTGAGTTACACGGGGTGGCTCGGAGTGAGCTGATGCCTAAGGCTAGCGGGGCTACCCTAGGCGGTGGATTGGCCGCTCGAGGGGTCGATCAAGCAGCGGGGTGTGTATGGAGTGTGCGGATCAGAGTTGAAGTCTTGGATCGAAATCTGAAGAAGATCAGATCGTAGATCCCTATCCTCTACCTCGGCGTCCCCTTTTATAGACCAAGGGGAGGCCCGAGGGTACAGGGTCCTAAGCTGTTGTGGTTATGGGCGACGTATCCGTGGCATAGTGCCGGCGAAGGGACGTCGAGCACTGTGTCAGTATGGCCTTTCCGTCCTTCCGGCGCTCTGGGGCGTGGTGGCAGTAGAAGTCGTTGTGGCACGTCGTGGCACAGCTTCCGCAGGCGAGCGCGAATCCCACAGCTGAAACAAGACCGGGCGGATGGGACGGGGCCCATACTAGAGTTGTTGGAGGGAGGGGTCGGGCCCCTCGGTCGAGGAGGGGTCGGGCCCCTCGGTCGAGGAGGGGTCGAGCCCTGCGTGGCTCTGTTGAATCCCTGAAGTCGTCGTCGAGGGTTGTACTGTTCACGTTCCGAGGGGTGCTGCTGGAGTCCGTACTCGCGTCGTGGTTACAGTGGCAGCACAGCTGACAGGAGTCAGGGACATGGCGGAGAGTTGACGGATTTGACAGCGGACGCGGGCGCTCATGGCGTTAGACGGGTTTACTTTAACCCATTCCGGAGCAGTTGGGCTGATCGAGCTCCCCGTTGAGGGGTCGTTCGTTTGACCTCTTTCCGTCACTCGGCATCGAGGTAGTGTCGGAGCAGAGGCGGAGTCGGAGAGGTCGAGGTAGGGTCCGAGGGGTCGTTCGTTCGACCCTCGGTCCGTCACTCGGGATCGAGGCAGAGGCGGAGGGGTCGTTCGTTCGGCCCCTCGTCCGTCATTCGGCGTCGAGGTGGAGACGGAGGGGTCGTTCGTTCGGCCCCTCGTCCGTCATTCGGCGTCGAGGTGGAGGCGGAGGGGTCGTTCGTTCGGCCCCTCGTCCGTCTCTTTCCCGAAGCAGGCCGGCCCACAACGGGTCGCTACGGCCGGTGCGGGAGGCCTTCGTGAGATGGGCCTTTCCTTACTGACTTATGCGACGGGCTGGTTCCTGTCTTAAAAATGGTTGCTATGTTTATCGTTAATTTATCGAAGGGTTTAGGGTACCCCTTACCTTCGTACCCGACAGAACTCAACAAAGGGGGTGCGGTGTGTGAATGACCTTATGCAAATGAAAAGTTAAGATCCATTTACTGAAACACTGTCTCAACATTATGAACTCTTCTTTAAACTGTTTAAATGGCCTGCTCATGATTTCTTAATACTCTTGGCTTTGTATAGCTTATATATATAGGTTCCTTTGACAGGTTCAGATGTCATATCTGGAGGATTGGTATTACATCATGGTTCTGAAAGGCTAATAATCTTCATCTTCCCTTTGCTGATATTGCAAAGGTTGGCAAATGACTGATATAATATATTTAGTAGCATGATTAAATATGCAAAAATTAATACTTCTATATGTCTGTTCAGGATGATGTGCAACCTGTGGATGAACTGTTAAATCAGCATTTTGTATTCTTAGGACAATGACATCCTAGATTAGTGGTTATTTGTTGTATATAAGGTGCGCATATCCTGTTTGGCAAATTGATTGTTAAGTATTTTAATCGGACTTGTGGTGGTGGAAGAAACAATAATCTGAATTTTAATTCTGTAGTCTTTATATTATTCATTAATTTATAACATCTTTGGACTAAATTCAATGGAAAAAGCAACACATGAGATGCTGAGCAAATTTAGGTCACTGCTGTTGCTTTTTTGAATACTTATTTCCACACAACAAATAATAGCTGTTTATCAAATCTGGCTTTTTTTGTTGAGTCCATTGGTTAAGGTTTTTATTTTTATGCATATTATTATTTTTTTGATTGTAGAGGCTGCTGTGCCGTGCAACAGGAGGTATATAAACTGTGGTTTGTTTGGATAATCTCGAACCTTTGTAGAGTTGACATCAGCCTATAACTGAGATGCATCAGTGAAGGTACTTGCTTTCAATCTTGAAAAATAAATAAAGAATTGACAGTGACACTTAATTAAGTTTATTTGTTTTAAGCCCTTTTATTTGTTGTCTGTCGCATGTTTCATGTGTTGACTTTCTCTTCTAGAGCTGACAGTAGATACTGAGGAGCTCCAGCTGCACTTAAATATAAGTATTGAATTACAACTCTTTTACAAATTAATTGTTAAGTATTTAAATCAGGCATGTGGTGTAGGAAGAAACAATAAGTTGAATTGATTCTTAAGATGTGACATATATGCTTATTAGTTTGTAAAAGCAATTGCTTAAATGGTAGGTTCAGGCTGATTAACAGTCATTACTCTAACAGGGTAGCTGGGATGTTGGATTTTGTATCTAAGCGTCCTCTGCAACTCACATTGCTGTTCTTGATCATGACTTGGATACTAAAGGGCCAGTTCAACACAGATAAGTGACCATGGCTGCTTATTTATCTTGCATTTTTTAGATTTAGATTTTTTCTGAAATTCTGAAACTGGTTAGACAATAAATTCATCTTCGGTGACTCAAAAGATAAGCCACAAATTCATCTATTATTATGTTCTTATACATGTATAGATAGTTGCATAGGTTGATACAGATGATCTGTTCATTTCCTACTTTCTGAGAACATTTTTTGTGGAGATATTGCATGGTTTCGTTATAGAATAGATGTTTATAGATATATTTTGCATGGTCTTTTGACAACGCACGACACATTTGTTTTTGTTTCTATATGGTAATTTGTTCTAATGTGGAAGGAGTTTTATGTTACCCTAAACTTGTAATCTTAATTAGACTTGATCTGGGCTTGTTTTTATCGTGCCCGTGCAATCATAGTTTCTGTGAGACTCTAGAAACACATTTGTTGTTAGTTCTATATGGTAATTTGTATCAATAAGGGCTTGTTTCTCAGGGCCTCAAACTGCTACGCCTTGTTTTTCAGGGCTTGTTGTTAGTTCTAGCACAAGAGCCTTGTGTGTATTGATTTCTAGCAGCAATTTGGCATTTTGGTCTAAGCTGTCTTTTTCACTCTAATAATAATTTATGGAATGCAAGATCAAAATGTTTCTCCTTTGTTTTAATACCTTTTTGTCTTATTTCACTTTTTACACAGACTTTACATCTAGGATAGCTGCTATAAGTTGATACAGATGATCTCCAGTGACACAAAAGATAAGACTCGAATTCATCTATTATGTTCTTGTATAGATAGGCTATTAGTTGGTAGTGTTTGATGTGTTTGGTAGTTTGAAGATGTTTTTGTGTTGTACACATACACAAACATGAATAGATGATTATTTTTTTATTTAGATATATCTGAGATATTTTCCAATCACTATGTTGAAAATAACATGGGTTTTACCAAATTAAGCTACCAGTGTTTGAGTATAATGAATAATTTACGTAGCCATTTCCTTATTGAACTGTGGCTTTGTTATGTGTTAATTGTATTACATTTTTTAATTGGCATTCCATAAAAAGATGTGTTTAGTTTTCACTTTATGATTCAATCTTTTAGTATAGTATATCTGAAAACTAACTTCATATTTTTATTTATGTTATCAGATAATTGTTGGTAGCTATTTTGGCTATCTTGGAGCTTCAATTTTTATCTCATAGGAGCTAAACAGCTATCTACATTGATATTTCACCTGATATCAAGCATTGACTTGTATGCCATGAAAGATTATTATGCAGATAAGTTCTTATTCTATTTATTTATTGTGCAAGTTAGTTTACAACATCATTTTTTCTCTACAACTAAATGTCAAAGTGTAAACAGTTTAAACCTAGATTAATTACTAAATGTGAACTTCATTCATTCAATGTATGAGACAAAAAGTTAAGCTACATGGATAATACTTTATTTAATCTATTGTTTGATATTAATGTGTAATTTAATCTGATTGGGTGCTACATATGTTATAGTGTGATATAATACACACATACAATCATAATAACACAGGGGCTGGCTGGCTTTTGGCCGCCAGTTTCTGGCTGCTCGTATTTGTGGGCTATCTGCTAGTACAATTAGTCTGGACTGGCTCTTGTGCTAGGTCCTGGGATGTATTTGATCAGGATAGGTTGTGGCCATGTGTTAAAATGGATAGGAGGTGACCCTGTTCAGGATAGGTCTAGAATAGAACTCTAATCTTAGGAAAACTCAGTAGTTTAGGGTTTAAGGTTAGCATTTGCTTATGATCTCTGCCATGCAATCTAAAAACTACCAAAGACATGTGAAAATCAATCTAGTTCTTTGAAAAATCAATCAGCAAAATACTAACAGGAAAACTCATCAAAAAATAGAAAACTACTATAGGGTAAACTCATTCACAAAGTTTGTTACCTTTTGAGCACGGGCACGGTAGTTGTCTTAGGGGACTCCTCTTCCTATCGCTGCCCGAGAGGAACGTTAGCCGTCGTACTTCTTTGTCTCAATGGTTAGGACGACTGTTAGACGTGGAGGAAGGCTGCAGAGGAGTGGAGTAACGGAAGACTGCAGAAAACATTTAGGCACAATTTATTGTCCAAGAGCACCATCTAAGCGCAAAATGTAAAGGACATGGACTCACCTGGATACTCAGTGTGATCAGAAAACCAAAAGTTGATGACAGCAGGCAGGCTCACGATAATGTCAGGCAGACTCACGACAAGACCAACCAGGTAACAATCAGTTGGTAGTTGTATTATAGATTGATGATAGTCAGGAATATATTGGGTTTAGGTTAATTGTCAATTTCAGCATTTTTGGAGATATCTTTTGATGGAATTCCGTCTAAACAGATGATAAACTCTGATTGTGCTTATTGGCTTTTGCAGCATCACAGGTGAAACCGATCCACGCCTAATAATAACAGCCCCCTCACCCCAGTTTTTACAAGCCGCCCTCAATGTCAATTTGTTTCCCTCAATGGCACCAGGTATGACACGCCCCTATCTTCCCTAAGTTCATTATAAAAAAAATGATCCATACAGTCAACGCATCTGGTAGAGGTTTGCCATTTTGCTTTTAATCAGTTCCAAGATTTAATCATTTCCCAGATAGCACATACTCAATATCCTAAAAACTCTGAACTTGTGTTGAACTTGATTAGATAATATCGTTCTGAAGTAGGATTGTGTTACAGTCAACTATAGGTGATTGGCTGTGTAGTTGAGTAAGAAGACAACACAACACATGCAAAAGGTAAGAAGACACCATCAGAAAACCAAAAGTTAAAGGACCGGTTACTAATGGAGCAGAGGGAGTGAAAAAATACAACATTTGCATTATGTTTTCTTGATGCTTTGCCAACCATCACATTTGCAGGTTAACATCGAAGAGATGCTGTAACAGGACACTTACAGTTGTTTGCCGCGCTTCGAAAGAGGAGATTGCCGCCAGGACGATTGGCAGCAGCGATGGAAGACCCTACCTCCTCCAGAACGCTTCTTCCTGTTCCTGCCTGTTTGGAACCGGAATGCTTTTGTAATTTTTCTTTGGTAATTTGTGGTTCTGTAATTTCGGCTTCCTTTTATATCTGTGTGTGATCCCATCGTTATTGAGCCATGCGCCTGTCATTTCGGCTTGATTGATGTTTCCATCTGTAATAGCATTTGCGCCTGTAATAGGATAATTGATGTTTCCTTTTATATCTTGTTGTTTCCTTTTCTTACTGTTTGATTGATTATGTATTTGTAAGCGTCATTATTTTCACGGTCCACATGTCGGCGTGGTTGTTTGATCGCACGGTTCCTACGCCGTGTGAGGCGAAATTTTACCGCACCACATAACCTTTTCGTGCTTTTTAGTTGTGGGAGATAAAAGAAAAACAGTTTTGCATCGGGAACTTTGAACTTCTCAGAAATCAAATAAGCCCAGATATGTAAACTCTTCTCTATGGAACTTTTATAAAAATAAACACAATAAAGAGTTTCTGTTTACTAGAAAGTCCTTCCACTTCAATCTCCTGATGGGAAGCGAGTCGTATACATGCACGCATATATGCGAGTCGGGAGGAAAGATTAGCCAAGTTTTTATTTTTGCCAAGTTAGGATACCAAATTGTTGGATGATGTTTTTCATGTTTTGCCAAAAATTTATAGATGCCAAGTTAATTTGTAAACTTTTGGAAATACTCTCAGGCAACTTCTTAAAATGTTTGGGACCTCACCACTGTAAATTGCATCAGTAAGAATGCTGGACTGGTTGGTTAATTTGTTTTATAATAAAAAGGGGTTGATAAAGGATGTTTCGTAAAGGACTTAACAAAGGGCGTTTGACAAAGCTTTTGGACTGTAACCCTCAAAGATTAATTAAAGCATTTTCTTAATAGTGAATCCTGTCGGTATCAAGATATAATCAAGCTGCTAGCTGCATGCATTCCTACATGGCTGCATCGCTGCACTAGTGGGAGTGAAAGCAAAGCAGTGCAAATCTTAGGATCTAATTTATTGAGTCCGTAGACCATAGACAGCTCTTTTATACTTTAGATCAGTGTGACCTCTCTCTAGAGAATATTTGATAGGATATTCCGGTGCTTCATGGAGAGGTGCCCTCTCAGCCAAAAGGGGTGCACCCCGATGGTTAACAAGGCAACCATCAAGAATGGCATCTTGATTTGCCAAATATATGTTTGATTGTAACCTCTAAAATAACAGGATTTCTGGATTCCCACTAAGATGTTGTCAATTTAAAACAGAAATATTAGATTTGTTACAGTACGAAATTGATTCACTAAACTGCTGGGAGTCCTCGAAAATATCAACATTTTTGGTCGAATGTAGTACGTCGAGTCATATAACAAATTTGATCGTGTAACAAAGTTGTTGGTAGATCTTTTTTTCGAAGAAAGAAGATTAGCGCGACTGATAGGGGCTAATTGGTTACTTGTATTAACTTGCATAGCATATATATCTTATCAAGTATAACTAATCCTAAATTAGGCAATGCAATTTGATGTTGTTTGATTCAGCTGAATAGAGAGTTGCATAGTACTATGTACTTGATTAGTGGTATACATAACTATCGTATCCTCATGATAAAGTGATAGTCAAAGCCACATGGACATTACTCGCCTACTTATTGTTGGGGGTAGCACATGTGTGCTCTACCTCAAGACGTATCATCAATTGTTTCAGATTAACAGGGAGAAAATACGATACTCAAGTGAAAAAAAAAAATGCAGTATCATTTCGGACATGTTATGAGTGATATGACCCAATCACTCCCTTGAGCTATTATACAAGTCTCTACTGAATTGTTTTTGCTGGACTGAGTAGCTTGCCTTTTGTTCTCCCCACTACATCCTGCAAAAGAACATATCATGGATTTGGTTGCTATCTCATCTTTATACACCTGCAAGATATTCTTGTCTAAGGCCATGTGCAACTCTACTTTAGTGCTAAAGATTCTTGTTTTCTTGATGAAGATCAGACGGCCAGTAGATATGCCAACTACTACTCTAGAGTGATGATGCAATCTTTTGTTACACAGGAAACACTACTACCTAAAGGATTTATATATAGAAACGACCGGTAATCCTCTATAGAGGCGGTTTCTACCTGTCCATCACTACAAATAGATTTGTAGGAACGGCTGAAAACACGAGCCACTGTACAAATCGATTTATCAACCACACTAAATATTGTTTCCTAGAAATCACAAAAATTGAAAAAAAAACTCCTAGGAATCATTTTCTAGAAGGACCTTGTTGTGGTACCTCCAAACAACTGTGGGCTGTTTATTTAATTAAATTGGAGGGCTGATAACATCTATTACTTTTTAGGAGGTAATAGGTGAAATCCATATTTATTTAATTTTTAATTTTGTAAAATATAGTAAATAAGGAAATTATTAGATATAAAAATTATTTTTTTCAAGATCTAATTGATGCATGGGTGAACTATTAGATATGGTAAATCCTTTTATTTTTAAATTTTGGATATGACAGCATTATTATGGATTTGGCCATACTTCTTTTTTAACATTTCTTAATGTGAACAAAGTTGAACGTGCACTGACAACTAGAAAAAAGCATACATGTAACCATACCATTTTGTACGTGACAAATTTTATTAAAAAAGTTAGGAACCCGTCATTATATTTAATTTTATATAAAAATCTTGTGACATAACAATTGTACATGTCATTGTAGTTATTTTTATACCAAAAAGTTATACACATATGAATCTTGTATATGACCGTGATTATATTTAAACTTTAAATATACGTTACTCACATAATGAAATGAGGATCCGTGCATGTATATACATGTCTAAGTCATATGCAAATTAACAAATATAAGAGATAATAATCATATAAAGAACACCTATCCTATGAAAGACTGGCTCGTTGCCATAGAGGACGAATCCACACTATGCATATGATGCATACGCGTCATAATTCTCTTGCGTGCTCCTATATCAGATATGACAAGGAAGTAGCACATAGATATAGCTAACATTTTTCTCTTGATTATTTGGTTCTTTAATTATCTATAATATTTTCAAAAATTCAATGGCCGTGATTTATTCAAACTCTTACCTCCACTATTAGAGAACAGACATTTGATTGATGTCTAAAATGAGCTTTAGTCTCGGTAATTTTTGCGTACAGTACTAATATATCTTTAGTCCCAGTTGGTAACACCAACCGGGACTAAAAAGTCTCATTTAGTCCCGGTTGGTGTTACCAACCGAGACTAAAGGTCCAGACCATTAGTTCCGGACCGGGACTAAAAGTAAACCCTTTAGTCCCGGTTGGTGTTACGAACCGGGACTAAAGGTGTCTTGATGGGTTAGTTCAAAACGAAAGTGTCTCATTCATTGTCAGATATATTTTGTAGGTGGGGTGGTAAGCTACGCGCGAGGCAGTGCATGAGGTCTTGGGTTCGATTCTCAGGGGACGTAGTTGGGGGAGACTATATTTTTTAACTGGATGTACATTTTCCAGTCCCGGTTCGAAAAACCGAGACTAAAGCCCTTCCCAACCGGCCTTCCCAACCGGGACTAAAAGGTCTGTGGGACATTTTTTAAGTCCTGGTTCGAAAAACCAGAACTAAAGACTTCTTTTTTAACTGAATGGACATTTTCCGGTCCCGGTTCGGAAAACCGAGGCTAAAAGGTCTGAGACCTTTTCCTGGTCCCGGTTCGAACCGGGAATAAAGGGCCTTCCCGGTTCTGTGTGTAGTAGTGCTCATAAGGGGTAATGGATACCCTGGCAAAAACCCCTTTATAGAAATCATAAAATGGAAAAAAATAATACGGAGAAGCCTCCACCAAGGTGGGCCCATTATCGCAAGCCACGTGATTTTTGTGCAAAATACGCGCGCATGTCGCCTGAGGGCTTTAATTCACGACCTCAGGCCTCGAGCTTACCTCCTCTAGTCACTCCACTCTAATTCTCCAAAGTCACTTGTTGTGACTAACAAGTTGATACGTTCCTTGCACTTAGTCTTCAAGCGAGCAGAACTACATGTTTCAGCTATGCTATATTTACTAGCCATGGACCATGACAAGTAGCAGCTAGCTAGCTGCCTAGCTTGTCCATTTCTTCAGACACTTTTGGAGGCAAACTATGACACCACTGACCAGTAGAAGTGTTGATGTGTGGCCACTTTTCCTTTCAACAAAGTATCAGGTTTCCATAGTTCAGCTCAAATATGATGGTGAACGACGCGGCGCAACGTCTCCTTTGTCCACTTTATATATATCAGATATTTCTTTTACCATGTAAGTATTCATCAAGATGAGTGATACTTCAACTGAGCAGCATTCTGCAAAAATCAAGAGTTCAGTTGGATCTCTCTCTTTTTTTGGTCTAGCGAGATGGCATCTGATAGGAAAACAAGAAAAGGAAGGTACTTCTGAATAAATAAAGTATTTCGATTGACGAATTGAAGACCAAGTTTAACCAATCCCTGCCAATTATCTTGTATCCAATGATATGAAAGCAAAATATTTAGACTAGAAAGTAGACAGCAAATCAGTAGCTTTCTTTGGTTAGTGTTGTCCTAATAGGCAGCATATCTGAACCTGTTCTTCCAAAATGCCACTTTACCTGATGCAAACCGATATGCCTGCTTGTGGGTATCAAACTTGGTCGGCAGGATGTTCCTCAGTTTCCTTGCCCTTTGACGCCACCTAATATATTTCTGATTATTTGCCGACACTAACCGATGAACAGTGAGTTCATCGTCCATGTTGTTGTGGTATAGGATTCTCAAAAAAAGTTCAGATTCTGACATTGTCTAGTAATGGAAAAAAAAACGTAGCAATACTACTTTAAACAGCTACGAAACTGACATACTTTATTTCTTTATTAACACATCCTAATATCATGTCTTACAAGCTCTAGTGCACATAGGCATACAATACTGAAAAGCAGAAATTCTTTTCAAGACCACTATATATAAGAACCTATTCCTTCCTTGTAAAGATTATACAATACTCTTTCTCATAGTTGGATGCAAACCAATTGCATTTCAGTAGATGCTATTAAATGTACTATTAAGAACCTTCGACCAGTGTATATCATGTACTGCATCTATTCTTCCAGAACCACCATGGACGAGCCACCTGTCATGAACACCATTAGTTACTGGTAGGTGGTTCGACATTCCACGTGACCTGGCAGTAGTTCTGCATGCTGCATTTGTTCCCTGCCGGAGATGCTAACGGGATTACAAGATCAGGTGTAATATACTGAGTATAAACGGATTTATTGTTCTCAGAATTTTTCAGTGCTATTTGAAGATAATGAATGGGAATTACTGATATTGTTGAACGGATTTATTGTCTGTTTGAGGTCTGAGCATGATAATTGAGTAAAGTCAAGGCCATAATATGCCATAGAATAAACTATTTTTCTTTCATAACTAAAAGTCTATATATTGTTGAATAAATGGGTCTAGCCCATATTATATTTAACGATTCATTAAATCCTAGTCACATTTTAAATGTTATGTTGTGTTATATAGTTTAGTCTCACATGCGATTTTTACTATTGGTTGACTCAACTTAAATAGGTGGACTACATATGCACCAATTGAGAAGTTGAGTGAAGGTTGACTGAGTGCCACAAACGCACCGCCGTCGTCGCCGAGCCGAGTCATAGCGTGCCGTGACGAGCTGTGCCGTGTGGCTATGAATGACATTCATGATCCGTTACCGGAGTTTCTTCTAGTGATTTGGTCTATCCTTTGGCATTAGTTTCCTTCCTTGCAAAATTAGATCTTGTTGTTTTATAAATAGTCTCACCTTCCCTGTCGAGTTGCACTATAGTTCTTCCCCATTTGAATCCTCGGCGAGTATAGAGAGTCGGATGTGTGGCGAAATCAGGTTTTTGGGGAGCGCCTTCGCGACTGCTCAACGATCTGATCCATGCACTACTCTTGATCATCGGCGTTGGCACGAGTCTTCCTGGTGACCGCAAGTGAGTCTTCTTCCTAGTGACCGCAAGCGGATCGTGCGTGAGGATTCTTCCTGGTGACCGAGACTGCACTGCGATCCTCTTCCTACATTGACTGTGCTCCATTACTTCGAGCAACTCACGATGTCGACTCAGGGTATTGTTCTATCTTGCAGTATATTATGTGAATAACATGTTCATGTTCTTCATGATTTTCCTATCTACTAGCAGTATCACACACGTGCACATATCTGTTGTCATAAATTTGTTACTATTTTCTAGATTAAGTTAAACATCAAAATGCCTAATTATCCAACAATGTGCAAAAATGATATTATGACTTGCTACGATGAACTGTTATCACGCCACACATGGGAATCCTGAACAATACACTCTTATAAAAAGAGCCAAAGTTCACCGGTGTCGTGATTAGCGCGATTCACAGTAAGTACGAGGACAATTACATCATTTTGCACGATAGCCAAAAAATTATGAGATGCTCTTGAGGCTCAGTTCTATGTTTTCTGATACTAGGAGTGAGTTTTATATCATGGAGCAGCTATATAACTACAAGATGGTTGATAACCGTCCAGCAGTAGAACAGGGCACTAGCTACAGAACTCGAACAATTTCTATGCGCCTCCCCTGACAAGTTTGTGATCAGCGGTATTATCGCTAAGCTGTCACCTTTTTGGAAGGATTTTGCTACACCTCTAAAACACAAACGAAAAGAGTTTAGCATTGATGAACTTATTGGATCTCTTGATGTTAAAGAGAGAGGACACACGTGGAAAAGGAAGGGAGTCTTCTAAGGCTAACATGATGCAAAATAAAAAATAATAATGCATTTCATAATAAGAAGAAAAAAGAACAAGCAAGAGAACAACTCTAATCCAAAGAAAACAATCAATTTTAAGAAGAAGAAAGGAGGTTGTTTTATTTGGGTGATCGATGAGCATTGGTTAAGTGTGTGGCCAAACCGCAAATTTCAGCAAGAAAAGCAATTTGCAAATATGGTTATTAGCCAAGTAAGGGGAAGATCTAGGTATGGTAATTCTTTACTTACTGTTCTTTTAATTTTTCATTCTCTTGGATGGATACTAGAGCTAATATTTATATGTATGTTGATATTTCTTTGTTTTCTTTTTACAGGTCGGCAGGACTTGAGCCTTACTAATGGGTCGGCAGGACTTGAGCCTTACTAATGGAAACCGATCGTTTGTGCGTATTCTTGGTGTTGGTATAATCAATCTGAAGTTTGCTGTAGATAAAGAATGTGCAGCATGTCCCATCTATCAAAAAGAATCTAGTTAGCGGCTATCAATTGTATTCATATGGTTATAAAATTGTATTAGAGGGTAATAAATGTGTCTTTTCTAAGTATAGAACATTTGTTGGTAAAAGTTTTGATTCTAGAGGCCTCTTCCACTATCTTTACATGTTTATGGGTGTAATAAAGTTGTGAACAATGCTGTTATTTTAGATGAGTCCAATATTTGACATTCTTGACTTTGTCACGTAAACTTTAGTTGTTTATCATGGCTAGCAAATCTTAATTTAATTCTAAAATTTAATTTAGTCAAAGGTTCTAATTAACATGTATGCGTGCAATCCAAGCAGCCTTACAAACCTCACAAGGCTGCCGAGGGGAGGAACTTGGGGCCACTAGAACTAGTTCATTTCAATTTCAATTTATGTGAAATGATCAATGAGTTGCCTAATGGTAGGAAAAGATATTTTATGAAATTTATAGATGATTGTACGAGATTTTGTTATGTGTTCTTGTTAAAATCAAAAGATGAAGCATTACATTATTTTAAGACCTATAAAACTAAAGTAAAAAATCAACTGGAGAGAAAAATTAAATGGTTAAGATCTAATCAAGGTGGAGAATATTTTTCAAATGAATTTTTTAAATTCTTCGTAGAACATGAAATTATTCATTAGAGGACACCTCCATACTCACCACAATCTAATGAGATTACAATAAAAAGAACCTCACTCTAATCGAGTTGGTCAACACTATGTTAGAGACAATGGGTCTATCCAAGGAATGGTGAGGTGAGATCATATTGTTAGCTTGTCATGTCCTGAATAGAGTTTTTATAAAAAAAATTACACCATTCCAAGAACGAGAGAAGAAAAAAGACTAAATCTCTCATATTTGTGCACTTGTGGTTGTTTGGCAAAAATGAATGTGCCAATAAACAAGAAGTGTAAACTCGGACCTAAAACTATTGATTGTGTATTCCTTGGTTATGCTATTCACAGTGTTGGTTATAGGTTTTTAATAATAAACTTTGGAGTACCTGATATACATGTTGGTACTATAATGGAGTCTAGAGATGCTAAATTTTTTAAAAATTAATTTCTAAGAAAGAACCTGACGCTTCTAATCATAATTCTATAATATTCCATGAGCATTTTACTTCGATAGAACACAATGAGAAATCTCACGTGCACATTATAGAGAATGCCACTATAGTGATTCAAAAGACTAGGAGATAAAGGACTGAGAAGTCTTTTGGTGATGACTACATCATGTCTTGTGGGTGACACACCAAGAACCATTGAAGAGATATATTCCTCTCCTGATGCTAACATAGTCCACATTTGAGGCTCTGTTCGGCTAGTAGAAAAGTCAATTGATTTCCACTAATTTAATAATGTTCTATAATAGAGAATAAGCTGAAATAAACTAAAAACGGTTCAAGTGAAGGTACTATTATATATCTGGTTTTGATCGGCTGATTGTTGCCGCAGTTCAAGTGAGGTACTATTATATATCTGGTTTTGATCGGTAGTGATCGGCTGATTGTTGCCCACGATCCAGCCTCAACCTATTGGACATGTACTGCTCATTGTGATGAATGAAACAGAGCATTCCCTTTTCTACTCTTGGCATGCAAGGTCAACAACCATAACAGAAAACTTACTTCGCGCACCATTTATTTTCCTTCCTCAGTCGGAGCACGAAGACCTGGTGTGCTCAGAGTGGTACACCATCTACAGCCCTTATTAGCACAAGAAGATACAACGGCTGACGCTTGTTTCACTTATCTCTCACGATACAAACTGGTAGCTGCCACCTCTCGGTAGAAAAACACTAAATGCACAGAAAGAAATGTATTTTTCACACTTTCGTAATACGAAAGCTAGAGAGCCAAAAAAAGAGAGAGGCAAAGCTATAAACAGAATATCGTGCCGAACATGTGGTGCATCTTGCTGAAAAACTTGACAGGATGGTGGTGCCCAGGGCGGTGCGCCTGGGGTGGTGACTGTGGCTTCTTCTTCCTCCTCAGCTGGAAGAACTGCTGCATTATCTCTGAGCACTCGGCTGACAGCAGACCACGCCTGATGGTTATCTTCGGGTGGAAAGGGTGGACAGGCCCTGCGTCCTTGCTCTGGTTTGTTGAATCCAGAGTGCTTGTTTGTCCATCCCCAGGGAACAGCCTGTAAAACAAGTGTGTGAGCAGCTCTTCTTGAGCTTTCTAACAACGTGATGTGTCAATGATGTTGGGTCAACAAAAGCAAATAGAATAGGGAAACCCTCTCCATTTTAATTGGGACTATCCTTGTATACAAACTGTGTACAAATACAGTTTCCATCTAAACAATGAGCCATTGAGGACCACAGTATGTAACAATTTGATTTGCACACAAGGCATATAGTAACAATGAACAGTCCCCAGTGCGAACATTGACAAACCAGCAGCTGTTTATAAACACTACAGTATAGCATTGGCATTTGTTTTAGTCAACTAATCCATATAATAATTGATACTAAACTGATTGCAGAAATGAAAAACAGCTTAACCCTCGACTGCTTTTGTTTCTAGATGGGATTATCAAGGGTTGGCCAAAATGAAGGAACTGAACAGCATCAGGGACACTTCAGCGCTTCAACATTTTTAACTGATTTCCATGTTCAATCTAATAATAAAAAATTAACTGATCTTATAGTGAGATGTAAGAGCATAAAAGCTCCCTTTGGTGTAGCATATGCTAATTTTTAAAAAAAAATTGAAAGACTTCAACTTCTCTTAACTAGACCATCACTGGCATCTGCCACAGGTTGCAGTGAGCGTTCACTGCATGCAGTAGCAGCCATGCCCATAACCAGGGCCCTAGATCTGATTATGTACGATTACTATGAAATTCCAACTATGGTATATCACATACCTAACCCAGCTGCCATCAGCTCCCAGAAGCTTGTTTGGGCACCCCATACCACAGTATCGATTCTAGCTTGAAGAATAGCGCCAGCACACATGGCACAAGGTTCTAAAGTCACATAAAGCGTTGTATCCTGCAATACTTTAGATTAGAATATTTCTAAAATAGCAAATTAATACATACATAAACCATAAACACAAAAGATTTCAAAAAATGCTGTGCATTCGTGGTCAGAAAGTTCTACACTTAAAAGTGGATTTTTATTTCAAAAAGCCATACAAAGAAAGATAGTTTGAGGTGTCCTTATGAATATGGAAAGCAATAATCCTTTTGCATTATAAATTTTAAAGTTACGTGAACTCAAATAAACATTGAGCAAAGCCTCGGGTCATGACGAGCCCAAATCTATGAAGTAATAACTAGCATGTAAGTACATGTATTATCAATTTGATCCATAATCACTTTGAGATGATCTCACAAAGACAAATAAAGATATTATACAAAAAGAAATGATTAAGTATGAAGGGAATATATTGTTTAATGCTTCTACAGTTAGGAAAAAGGTAAAATTTGCTACCGGACATCATTAGAAGTTTTCTTTTGCCACAGGCTACTAAAAAAGGGTATCTTTGCTTGAAATTATTACAGTTTCATGTATAGCTGCTGGAAGACATCATAGTTGATATTATAGCATTTTATCTCAAACATGTCATAAAACACGTAAATCTGGACAAAATTACCCCTGCCCTTCACTAGTTTTGGGGGACCAAAGCCAAGCCTCGCTAGTGCCCTTTGGCCAAAGCCTCATGGCGCCGCCCACTGGACATACTCGGCGAGCGCTCCTAGCAGTTGTAGCCTGCAGGGCGACCGTCACACATCTGAGTTCCAACGCTTGCTCTGCCTAGCCACGTGCTTGCCGTGGAAGCATACCAGCGTTGTATCCTACAAGAGTGTGCGGCAGGGCACTGAGGTGCTGTCCCAATCGCCATGGACAGGTGCCGCTATGAATACCAGTGGTGGAGAAGGTTAGCGCTGCCGGGAGAGCACCATTCCTCTATTTTTTTTCGTTGGAGGCGACAAAAGTAGGCATAGGAAGGGAAAGGATATATTTGTCAATTTTAATAGGATTTTTGTTAAAATCAAATATAATATATATTTAGTGTCATACAGCATATTAGCACTTATTTGTGGTCTTTTGGCAAAGACACTCTTTTTTAATGGCCTGTAGCCAAAGCCATATTATAACAGTGTCTCCTTGCTAATTTTGCCTAGGAAAAAACAGCATGCTATGGGGGTGAAATAATACCGCTAGACGCCATGTCTTGAGTTTGTTAGAAGCTTCTCTTATACAAACAATTTCAGCATGCGCAGTTGAATCCCTGAGATCTTCAACTCTGAATACATGCAGGGCACAGAACAATTAGCAAAATAAATATTTCCAATTTTTAAGTTTATGCTTTGCTATATAATATAATATAATATAATATATGATATAACTTACAGATTACAACCACGAGCAATAATTTCTCCATTCTGTACTAGCACTGCTCCAACGGGTACCTCCCAAATATCTGCAGCTCTCTGGGCTTCCAGTAAAGCTTCCCTCATGAATAACTCATCAGCCTTTCTCTGCTCGGCATCACGCTGGTATGCTTCCTCCCATTCATCAAATGTATCCTTCAATACCTGTTTATTTCTTTGAAACATTCTCCTTTTCAATTCCATATCTTTCCCTCCTGTTTTAATAATTTGCGGGGCCTCTTGCATGACAGTCTTCTCTTCAAACCTTGTAGAAACTCCCACAGGTAACGCTGATGATCCAACGATACCAGTTGAGGTATTCTCATGTGGCATTACTACTTGCGTTTGAGGATTATGATAAGAAGTTATAGCACCAGAAGGATCATATATCCAATCAGCTCCATCACCACTGCGACCAGCTTCCATTGCACTGATGGTCACAGCAGAGCTGCCAGCCAACATTCCTTTCGCAGTAATAAACTCATCAGAACCCTCTGTTATGATCCTTGAAGTAGCAGTTTTGTGTTCAGGTAAATGTCCTATCGTGATATCTAGCAAAGTTGGAGTGCTATCATCTATGCCATTTCCTTTGGGTAATTCACCCACATCAGATTGTTTTATTCTCTCCCCTGTTATATGTAGATCATCCGTAGAATTTGTAGGCAACAAGTCTCCCTCAGATCTACCTCTTTGAGGTTATAACAGTTTCTGATATTTGCAAACCATGTGTATCAGTGTGCAAATATTCCTCATTTGACATTGAAGCCACTCCAGATTCTTGTTCACCACCATGCAACTTTACCAACTGCGGATGTTTTACGTTGGTACTGCCATTTTTCTTCTTTGTGCCATCATTATCACGTTCCTGACTAGAAAGCCAACCCTCTGTACTCTGAGAATTATTAGATGAACTTTTCTTAACTGATTTGTGACTAGAATCATGGGAGTCACCACGTTGAATAAATCCAAGACGGATTATATCAGCAACATAAGCCCAGAGTGACTTGTGAACTTTCCTAGCAAGAGCAGATTCATTTTTGGGTGACTGAGAGGCAGAATTAGTAGCTCCATCAGCTGAGGAACCTTCCTCCTTGTCAGCCGTCTTGAAGGTCTCTTGAGAAGTAGTACTCTGGACATCCCACATTTCATCTGCTGGTCCTTTTGTTCTAGACCTTGACGAAGAGCTTGCTATACCTTCCACTATGGATTTCTCATTTTTCTTTGTTGAAGTGTCTGCATCTGAGACTCCCTTTTGGAGCTCATCAACAAACTGTCCAACAAGAAAGGTAGATGATTTCTCTAATCGAGCAGCTGATTCTAGCATGCTTTCCTTGGCAGACTGTCTGGAACTTGAACCACTTGGTAAACTACTTCCAGCAGTAGTTTCACTCCTTACTTCTTGCTCATAGCTTTCCCTTGTTGCTGCTTGTCGTCCCATATCCACGTTATTCATAGATGATCCCTTTTCAGTACTCTCTACAAACAAACCAGTAATGTTTTTGTTATCAGAGATCCCGCTGGTATCCGCCTGCTGCCAGATCAAATCCATGTTATGATGTGTATCCTGAGAGGATTCAGGAAAAATACTTCTTGCTTCATCATCTCTTTCTATATTAGAAACTTGTGTAATTTGCTGACCATCCTTGCCTTGTCGCTCCCTTGACCAATGTACAGTTGATGCCTTATGAACTTGATTGTCATGTCTCGTCTCAGGACCTTGTGAACTGCTGACTGTAGCATTACTAGCATGGATCTTAGCCAAATCAATTTGCTCTTTCATACTGCCAATTGTTACAGCTGAAGATGATTGAAATGGGTCATCCATTCTGGTTTGGAGATGACTGCCTGAAGTGCTAGCTACAACAGCATTACTAGCATTGGCAATATTAAGTTTAGCTTGTTCTTGACTTTCCCTTTTGCTGTCAGCAATATTATTAGATGGCTTTGAGTGAAACGGATCATACAGTCCAGTCTCAACATGACATTGTGAACCCCTAACCATGGAACTATCACTAGCAGAGATCTTATTTTGGTACCCTTCTTTTTCCTTACTTATTGTTCTATTAATGAAACCCATACTGGAAGCTGAGTTAATGTCTGATCTAGTTTCCAAGTGACTTTGTGAACTCCTAGACGTGGAAGTATCACTAGCATGGATCTTCAAAATATCAGCATGTGTAATATTCTGCACGCCTATATCTGTTTCATGTATCACTTGTTGGTTTACCATCCTCTTCTTGTCTCTTGTAACGTGAGTTATATTCTGCAAGGAAGTAGAACTGTCATCAATATCCGTCTGGTTTACTTCATCATATTTTCTCAGTGAGAGAGAGGCCCTGCTGACATTGCTACTGTTATCAGTTGTTACATTGAGGTTCTCTGAGTTTTTCCTTGAATCAGTGACTAAGATCAAGTTCTGGTTCACCTCATTGCGCTGATTAACTTGTCTTCTATTGTCACTAGCCATCTTCACAGAATTTTGAACAGAAGATGATATATTCTTAATGTAGTTTTCTCTATCTTCCTGACGATAATGCTGTGCTCTTGAATCTTGCTCGGTGCTATGATCTTGGACTTCTGATATCTCCATTATCTTCTGTGAGCTCTTACTCGAACCATCCTTATGTACTGTAGCTTGATGATCAGCATTGCTACTGTGCTTTAAAATGGATCTGTTCTTTGAACTGAATGTAAACCTAGTATCATCCTCAGTTATAAACTTGTCATCTTGTCTTCCTATCCTAGAATCTCTTACTCTCACAAACTGTGAATCATCATAATCATATCTCTCCTCTCATCATTTGACCAATCAGCTGAACGTCGCTGGTCCCTCTCTTCAGATATCTGCTCCGTTCGTTGACCTACCTTGTCATGCCACCTCACACTTGAGGCTGAATTCTCCTTCTGCCCAGTATGTCTAGCATCGAATGTGCTCTTAAAACTTGAAGCCCTCTTTGAATCATCCTCATGCAATGAAGATGCTCCTGCAGACTTTTGAGATCTCACCCCAGAGTAGTACCTTCGGTCACCAAGATCTTGCTCATCGTAGTCAATCTCTTTGTCATTCCAATGACGTGATCTCAAGAGTGAAATATCATCTCCATCTGTATCTCCACTTCTTCTCTGGTGCTGTGAAACATATCTGTGGTCATTGCCATGACACCTGCCTTCTCTCCTCACCTCAACCTTATCATCAGTCTCAAAATCCCTACTCTCTCTTCTCCGATCAAATCCTCCTACATCCTCTGCATACCGATCAGCCCTCCTGACATCGGCCACATCATCAGAGTGAAAATCCCTCCTTTCTCTTCTGCGGTTATATTCCCTGCCATCATCACAGTACCTTCTAGTTTCAGCACTCCTTGTGTTAATTGCATCATTGGATACAAAATTCCTCATATTCCTCCCTTCCCATCTCTGCCTTCGCCGTGTAAAGTCAATATCATTCTCATCGTCATAGTACTCATTTCGCTGCCGCTGCCTCCGATTATAATCTCTGAAACCGTGACGGCCCCCATCCAGATCCCTCCTCTCTCTACGCCGGCCACTGTACACATCCTCATCATTGTAATAGCTTTCTAGGCCCTCCCTCGGACAGGAATCCCTACAATGACCATACTCATCATCAACATCATCATCTTCCCATCTACTGAAGGGCATCCCACCTGCAACCTCCAATCGACCATAACCGCAATCCTCGTCTTCCTCCCCCCAATCATCTAGGCATTCCGTCGAAGACCTTCCGTGCAGCCACTGGCCGCCCTCATACTCCCACACCTCCTGCCGCGTCGCCCTCCCCACCAACCTCGGCACATCCCGCCGTACGCAACCAGCTCGAAGCAAAGTCCCATCCCCAGAGCTGCCGCAACGGCACTCGGGTGCTTTCAATCGCCGGCGGCCCGCCCTAAGATCCGGCCTCCCAGCGCCACTCCCACAGCCCCGGCACCCGCGCGCCTCCACCTGACAACAGACTTGTCCAGTCATCTGCCTCCCACCACCGCCGTCGCGCCAACATCCTATGGGAGCTCGCCGGCGGCAGCATCGGAGTGCATACGGGTGCGGTGGCGGCAGGGGCCGCAGCCGCGCGGAAAGGAGCAGGAAGTGGGCCGAATGGCGGAGCAGGCAGCCGTCGAGCAAGAAGCGTGGGGCAAGATACGGGCTCTGCGAGATGAGCTCGTTGTGGTGGCGGTGGCGGTGCTCGTCGGCGTCGTCGCGATGGCAGACGGGGGAAGGTGGGTAGTAGAAGTAGGAGTATGAGGAATGGCCGTGCAAGGATGGCTTCGCGGCTCTCAACGCGAAGGCGGCGGCGGAGTAGGAACTGTACATGGCAGCGGAAAGAGGATCGGCAGCGGCCACCGGCTGGTGCCGGAGTATAGCGGGGAGGGGGTCTGGGACTTTGAGTTGGATGCAGCTGGAAGTGTGTGTGCGTTGTGCCCCAGTGCCCCGTTTTGGAAAGCTGTGGGGCGATCTGGCAGGGATGGATGTGGATTTGCCTCGGTTCGGATCGCTGAAGCTCCACACGGTCGAGGTTCAGCTGCTTCGGCGAGGATCAATCTAGTCCAAACTCTAAAATGCCTATTAATCTATATCTATTCTATTATTCTTTCTCTATCTCTTCTTTTCTCTTCTCTTCTTCTTCTTCTCTTCTTCTTCTCTTCTCTTAATCTTAATAATAAAGAGGTAAAATTTCCCTCCCCCATTTTTTTGGTCCGGTTCCCTCAACTACCGAATAAAGTACGGTGTCCAATTCCTATACGTATTAAGTTTGGTTGCAACACATAAAAATAAATTATATAAATTGGTTTGTCTAATAATTAGAGTCCGTATAGTACTCAAATTAATACACATATTAAATTTTGTAGCAACACATAGAAAAAATATAAAATGGACTTGCCCAAAAATTGGAGTCCATATAGGACTCAAACTGATGGACGGATGCAGCGATGGCCACCATGGACCATCCGTCCAGTAGTAAATGGTACGTAGATGTAATTATCGAATTTCAATTAATATACCAATATGCTCCTATCAGTTTAATCTATTTAATTTTTTTGCTAATATATGAAAATTAAATCTATGCAAGGAAAATAATGTGAGGCTGTGACAGTATGAAATCCAATTCCATCTCCAAACCGCAACTCTTCTAGGTCACTACATGACAAACTATATTCTCATTACAACGCACGGACATATTTGCTAGTCATTTATAAAAATATCAATTAATTCATATAGAGACTTTTTTTTTGCGAATGTGAGATTTTTCCTCGACTCCTGACCCTCGGGACGAGGGAACACCTCGTTCCAAATTTAGATGGAGACTAGCGGCCTGTTCGTTTGACCGTTTCTATGGCTGATAAGCCGACTGATGTTGTTTTTGGCTGTTTTTCTATGAGATAAAAATATTGTTTCGGTGACTGATAAGCCAAATGAACAGATAGGAGAGAATCATTTCTCCATTTAACTATGAGCAAGGAGCCAAAGAAATCTACTTCACCTTTTACATGGTATTTTACTCTAATGAAGATTAATAGAGAATCAAATTTGATCAGCCTACACCTTGCTCTCAAGAATAAGGCAACAGTGCTCACCCATCTAAACAAGCAACATGTGGCGAACCGCTCTGGTCAAGCATGACGATGTCTAATGCGAGCTTGGGTCCCCGCAATACATAGCAACTACAACCACAATACACGATAGCCTAGGTCTGTAGGGCGAGATGATCTGCACCTTTGGTGTCCCGTGCGGCAAGCCGTTAAGTCGGCCCTCCACGTGGCTCATGCGGCGACCAACAAGGAGGTCTATGGCTTGTGCGAAAGAGATGTAGTGTACGACGACTTATTTCTCAATGTAACCCACCTCCCTCGTTGGGTTTAAAACATCGGGAAAAGAGGCTCTCATTTCCCTATCCCTATCCCTATCCCTATCCCTATCCCTGTGGTGGCGTTTGGATAAGGATAGAAAAATATAGCTAGGTATGAATGATGGGGTACCGGATAGGGATGTGATGCTTCATACCAAGTTTGAGTTGTCCATGGTTTGGGTCACGAAAACGGTATGGCCAAAAAATCAACGCCTCCTTCCTTTTGGTTCCAATCTTCTCGAGATCCCTTCCATTTTGCTCATCCCTGTCATCGGCTCCATCCCTACTGCACGACTGCTTTGTATTGATGGGATATCAACTTATATTATCCCTATCACATACCAGTTCTCATCTCCTTCCTTATATCCAAAAGGACTCACATATCTATCGTCGATCATTTTCCTTCCACTATCGTTTTCCCACAATCCAAATGCTGCCTCTTGGTTTTCCTTTCTCATTATCCAAACATAGGAGACGATATTTCTCTCCATCATTTTCCATTACCTCCACTCAAGTAACGTTTGGATATAATTTGGGAAAGGGGTCGGGAAATATGTGGATTATGGTGGATTGGGTTATGGCCTAGTTAGGAGATCCATATATCATATTCCCTTGTTTGGCAATTTGGTGTGGGATAACATCACAAGGTGGGACCCACTCGCTACTAATAATAAAAAATGGTGTGTCCCTATGTTCGGAACTCGATGGTTCTCAGTCTCCATGTGCTCATTTGATCGACTAGACACATGCATCTACTCCTTCCGTCATGACAGTATGGGAAACGTGCGTGTCAAACTTTCTTAACTCTGACTAGGTTTTATACAAAATAAGTGTAATATTTATATCTCCGAATAAGTTTATTATGAAAGTATACTCAATGATTTATCTAATGATATTAATTATGTATTATAAATTTTAATATTCTTTTATATATAATTGGTCAAAGTTGATAAAAGCTAACTTCTTGGAAAGCGAGAATGACTTCTATTTTGGAACAGAGGGAGTATGTATCTAGCATGCCGATGCACGTTATGCGAACATATGGTTGATATGTGCCTATATAGTTCAGTTTTGATGATGAGTGATTGCACAACATGTGAGTATTTCAGTTTGAGCGGTTTCTACTAATCCTTTGCGAAAGCAAATGTGTGCCTGTCTATCGGCTTGTGGTGTGCAGGTACTGAGCCCGGAGACAGTGGTCAATGGCAAGGTGAAGGTCGAGTAGAGGCTTGTCGTGCCGATGGACTGAGAGCGATGAAGGGCGGAAGCGGGGCTCAGACCGATGGACCAGAGTGTCGGTGGACTAGCTGTGGTGGCTAGTGCTTCGCACTGGCGAGCGCGACAAGACATGGAGGTAGACCGAGTCGACCGAGTCAAGACGGTGGACGAGCGGAGGCTCATGGGACTCGGAGTCCGACCGGGCGAGGACAAGGTGGCTCGAGTCGAGCAGTTTGGTGGTTTGGGCCGCAAAACCACCGGTGGACGGTTTCCGAGTTTAGGTCTCAAAACTCGGGGTTCAGTAGTTGAGCCCAAAGCTGGCGGGTTTCGCGGGTTTGGGCCTCAAAACCCGGGCGGAGCTTCCGAGGAAGCGGAGGCGGCACGTAGTGGAATTCTGGAGGTTGCGTCGAGGCGACGACAAGTCCAGGCAAGAAGCGGGGTCGTCCGTTCAAAATCGAGGAAGATATTTTCTAGAGGTTGGTCACAATGCTTAGGCTAGGTGGTTCTCTCTATGTATCGAGGGGATAAGTGAAAATGTCCACTTAGGCCTCCACTACTTAGGGGATGAAGGGTTATCTTCTCCCTATCTCTTGCACACTTCTTCTTCCACCTCCCACCTCCTAGGTCTTCCCCACCTCTAGGTGTTCTTGCTTGAGATCCATGGTGTCTCCCATGTCAAACTGAGATTTTGGTAAGTAAAGGAGGCCGTAACCTCCTTGTCTCCTCCGGGATTCAATTTTGAAACTGCTTGTGCTTGCGTTCTTCGTTTTGGGCTTTTTCGTTCTTGATTCTCGTCGCTTGATCTCCCTCCTCGCTGTATGGTTTGGAATTCCGTTTGAAGTGAAAGTTGTTGCTACCCCTTGTGATCAAATCCACCGAAGGAATCGGGCTAGGATGGGGTGAGCGAAGAGATCGATCCGTTTGCGTTTTGGCTTGTTCTCCACTCCGTTTTGCTTGTTCATCTTTGATTCATGAACTTGTGAGGGAAGAATGGACTAGATCCTCCAAGAGTAGAGTCACATCTACCTCAGAAACCTCCCCAAAAAGTTTGGATTCAATCGGAGTTGAAACGAACAAGTTCCGGCGTTTTTCGTGTGATCCATGCTGTTTTCGGGGGCGTCGGACGCTGCCAACAGACGCTGGATTTCACCCGTCGGACGCTGCCTTTCCCCTAGCCGAGCATCCGTCACCTGGGGCTGTTTCGGGCTATTTGTTTGGGTGCAACAGACACTGGCGTTGGACTCGTCCGTCGCCCTCTTCAGCGTCCATTGCCCTTCCAGCAGAGTTTCCGTCGCCCACTGTTTTGGTTGTATCTCTCTCGTCTGGACTACGAATTGAGTTTCGTTTGTTGCGTTAGTTTCGTAATCACGTAGGGAACTTGATGAAGCACTTATGAGACCAGTTCTCATAAGTATTTTTGGGTGAGCTCTCTTCTCCTCTCTCTAGGGTTGAGAGTCTCACTATCGGTGTCTCAGTTTGAGCTTTTGGGTTTCCAGAAGATCCGTTGTACCTCTTGGTCATCACCAAAGGTATCCACCCTCTCTAGGGTCGTGATCTTGCTGTGTGAGTAAGCTTGCTTGCTGGGGTTGTTTTTAGGAAGAGTGGCCGGAATATTTCCGAGTGAAATTTGAGGCTCCCATTCACCCCCCCTCTGGTCGCCGTTCTCGGTCCTTCAATTGGTATTAGAGCTTGGTTAAGGATCAATCCACCTTAGCCGGTTCTTGATCCGCGAAGGCAACATGAAGCGAGGTGTTGGCAAACCTCTATTTTTCGATGGAACAAACTTCTCCTACTGGAAGGTGTGCATGTCCGCCTATCTACAAGGAGTCGATTCGAACATTTGGGAGATTTGTGAGAATGAGGGCTATCGTGTTCTTGCGGCTCGTGTTGACCAACTACAAACCACTCAACACAACGCAAACAATAGAGCACGTAGCATCCTCTTCTCAAGTTTGTCTCTTCCTGAGTTTGAGCGAGTCTCGAACCTCACTATGACGCGAGAGATCTGGCAAACACTTGTGCGATATCATAAGGGCAATCCTCAGATCAAGTCCAGACTCTTCGACGCGTACCGTAGGGAGTACGAGAACTTTGTTCAGTTGGCCGACAAATCTGTTGACGGGATGTTCACTTGCTTCCAATCTATCGTCAACAAGATGTGTGCCAATCGGGCCAACTTGCCCTATGATGATCATGAGATGGCTATCAAGCTTTTGCATGCTCTTGATCGGAGGGTGTGGGAGATGAAGGTGGCTACCATTCAGGAGTCACCAGGCTATGACGCCCTAACTGTGGACGAGTTGTTCAGCAAGCTCAAGTCCTCGTAGATGGACCACCACACCCGGGCCAAGCTTGAGAACCCGTCGAACCCATCCATGGCGTTGGTTTCCGGCCCCGGTGGTGTGTCTTCTTTCTCTAACCCTTCACAAGCTTTGTTCGCTCTTTTGTCTTTGATCTCTGTGACAGAGGAACAAGTGGAGGCTCTTGGAGATGAAGAGTTGGCTTTGGTCATCACTAGGTTCTCGCGGTTTCACAACAACCGCTTGAACTGGTGACGTGGTGGCGCGGGCAAGGGGTGCTACCGTTGCGGTGATGAGGATCAGTTCATCGCAAACTGCCCCAAGAAAGCTGCGGGGGACTTCACCAAGCGCAAAGACAAGCGCGAACACCACCACGGCAACAAGCACAAGCCCAAGGGCGGCTACAAGCGAAGATCCGCCAAGGAGGTGCTCAACAAGGTGAAGGCCGACCATCGAGCCTTCCTTGCCTCCCTCAGCGACATCGAGTGCTCCACCGATGGAGGCTCTTCTTTGAGTGACAACGATGAGTCAAAGGGGAAGGTTGAGGACAAGCTCAATGACCTCTGCTTCTACGTCGATGCCAAGCACGGTGGCTTTTGCACCATGGCACTTGGAGCTAAGGAGGTCGGTGAGCAGAAGGACGACTTCGATGACGCTCCAACACACCTGAGGTAACACCCACCATCGAATCTCTCTCTCTCGAGCTTGAGACTTTGAACACTACCTTCCTTAGTCAGGACTCCATGCTCAAGCGTGCGATTAGAGAGAGGAACGACTTCAAGGCTATGTTTCTGAAAACGCTAGAAGAGCTTGAATTTGCTAAGTCGTCAGTGATGGTTACCAAGGAGGTAGAGTGTGATGCTTGCGCCATTCACATGTCTAGTCTTGTCACTCTCTAGGACAAGTATGGCACTCTACTTGAGGAGGTCAGTGAGCTGAAGGCTAGGCCTTGCTTACTTGGTGCGTTCAAGTCTTGCATAGGCTTGCGATCTGAGCTAGCACAGAAGGATGCTAGGATCACTATGTTAGAGAAGGCTAGCTTAGATAGCGCCAGAGAGTCAGATCGCATTAAGGCTTTGGAGCTTGAGGTCGCGACATGCCGACACGACAAGGCGCGTACCAAGGAGGACAACACACACCTTCGGTCCATCTTGGGTTGGGTGTCTGGCAGAGAGCCACAGCTGGGTGTTGATATTTGTTAACGCAGACAGAAGCATCACTGGGAAGTAACCCGCAAGCGCACGGATATCGGTGAGCACTTCACCCGGGAGATTATCCAGAGTATCATAATTTATTTTCCACAAGGAGAAAGGGTGCATCTGACTAACCAAATCTATTGCTATTAACCCTTAGGCTACAAACAAGGTGATCTTGATATGAACGATTAGAGAAGACCGCGACTGCACTCTCGTTTTAGTCTAAGCAAGATATGAGCTATTATTCTATTGGGGAGAACCGTCGAGATAAGAGACACATCAGAGGATGCTTAGCACGCGACCTATAAACCCTACCGGTCCTTCTAACGGGATTGTGGGTTCCAAAGGTATCTACTGAATTGTCACTTTCCAAGCTACTACCACAGATCCGAGTAGACAGGGGATATCTATGAGTATCCTAGCCCAAACACCACGTTTACGCTAGAGATGATTACCCTAGCCTCTATGCGAAGAGAATAAAGTAAACTCACAATCCAAAGAATAATAAAACAGAGAACTTATTAGAATTGGAAGTCGAAATACCGAAGAAATCCTAGGAGCAAGCCTCGGGTTAGGAGTCTTGATCCCGAAGATACAAATTGGAGAGGAGACACCGACAGGCCGGGCTTCCTCCAATCCACACCTCCACTCTAACTCTCTCAATCTAGAAGAGTAAACTCTAATCTCACATAGAAACTAAGGATAGTTTCTCTTGAATGCTAAGCCCTAGAGAATAGACCCATAAGGGATCCTCTCTGGAGAATCCTCTCTGGAAAATATGCAAATGAATAATGGATTTCCTTTAGCCAGGGGGCAGGGGTCCTCCTTATATAGCCCCCTCAAATGATCGTCAGCCGTCGGATCAAACCGACCTTAATGGAGGGTTTAGATTGATCCTCAAAGGCGGTGGAACCCTAATCCGCGAGGCGGGACCTAATTGGTCCTTGGACCTGGGCGGCCGCCCTAGGGGGGAGGGCGCTCGCCCTACCCTGCTGATAGGTGGGCCCCTCCTTCCAAGGGGTTGGTTCTGGAGTCTTCTAGATTGCTCTTTTTCGTTCGGAAGTGTTATGTGTCTATGTAATCCTTACTTGTGGGCCTCTTTTGCTCTTTTGTAGTTGTCTCTTTGCAGAAACAGATAAACACCAAAGCTCATGGAATTTTGTCAGTTAAAACCCTATGTCTAGGTGGTGTGTTGTAAATATATCCTTTCTTCTGCTTAGTTGACACTTAGAATTGATACTTAAGAGGTGTCAACAAGCTCCCCCATACTTAGGCTTTTACTCATCCTCGAGAAAAGGATGGTTAAAACATAAGCTTAAGGTTTAGACATCAATAGTAGAAAGATTCCTTTTTATACCTGTACTGCGGGAGTTTAGTAGAGTCACCATATAACTATGAGCAGTTGAGGAATAAAGTAGCTAGAAGTAGAGATCCTTCATCTTTCAATCTTGTCACTTGGAGTTTTTGCATGTTTAGCTTACTTTTTTCCTCGTGCTCTCAGATCACTCATAAATGAATCTTAAAAAGTATAGGTAGATGTGGCATACTTACCTTGCATGTATTGTCTGGTCAAATCGGGATCCGAGGAGAATAATGCCATACTCTTAGATCAAAACTTGTTGGTCAAATTTTATTATAATGTCATCTCTTGCTGGTGTATTGTTATTAGAGGAACCATGGACTATCGTTATTATTATTATATATATATATTTCAGGTGGGTGTTGAAGTACCCCTAATTCTACTGCGAGGTTGTCAGACATTTTGCTCATTTTTATTTCCTCGAATTGAATATTTTTGCATAGCCCATGCCTCTAATGCAATACTACTTCGGAAGAGTCAATCTTTTGTGTTTGTAATGTATGAATGAAGCCTTGATCTTCGGAGTATGATAAAATTCTAACAAGGATCCACACGGTTCGAACAAACTCAATACAAAATAAGTAGCCTTTTGACTTTTGATTGGTAAGTGTAAAGCATGTATGAGATGGTAGTTATTTATTTTAAAGAAATTCTCCAAGTGACAGAGATTATCAAGAATTAAGTTCTCATATTCTACCATCTCATATTCCACAACGACTTAAGTAACATGGAGTCTCTAATTGAATTTCCAAATATTGAAAAGTAAAGCAAGCGTAAGTACTTTCGTACTCAACAAGCATATATGGGGTTCATGAGGCTCAAAAAGTTGACACTGGTTTACTGCGATAAACATTTTTAATTTGTAACAAAACTTTAGAAGTGGTAGATCAAGGTTATGCTTAAGCCCCAAAATTAAACCACATGATCATATAGCAATTGAATGAATAACACAAATAACATGATAAAGTGATGACCAACATGTAAACATTGTTTCTGTGAGTTTTGCATTATTAGTCTGTGAGTTTTCCGGGCCGCTCATTATGATCCATCTATTATACAGAGAGATAAGAGTTAGAATTTTGGGACAAGGTCTTTTACAATAGAATAGGGATAGAGCGAGCATAACTTTAAACATATATCAAGGTTAGAGAGAAAGCAAGAACTAGGCAAGGTTAAGAGCTTGCTAAAACGACCAGTTCTATCTAGGCTTGCGTCCTATAGTCAACCTCGCTCTGATACCAATCTGTCACACCCGGTTTTAAGAACAAAACCAGATATACCCTATATGTGAGCCTAGGAAGTCAAATCTCACATATAGTTACAGAACAAGGTAATATCAAAAGACAATACTTAAATACATAACATATGAGGTCAAAGAAATAACCTTAAGAGAGCAAACAGCGGAAAAACGACTCCGAACTTCAGGTGAAGACTCCAACTCCACAGGGACCAACTGACTGGTTGATCACAAGCCTAACTGCTCGAGACTCTTGCAAACTGGTACCCATCCGGGATTTTTATCCAAATATTGAAAAGTAAAGCAAGCGTAAGTACTTTCGTACTCAACAAGCATATATGGGTTTCATGAGGCTCAAAAAGTTGACACTGGTTTACTACGATAAGCATTTTTAATTTGTAACAAAACTTTAGAAGTGGTAGATCAAGGTTATGCTTACGCCCCCAAATTAAACCACATGATCATATAGCAATTGAATGAATAACACAAATAGCATGATAAAGTGATGACCAACATGTAAACATTGTTTCTGTGAGTTTTCCATTATTAGTCTGTGAGTTTTCCGAGCCGCTCGTGTCCGTGAGCACGGCTGATATATCAGTTTTTAACACTCTGCAGAAGTTGTACACTTTACCCACAAGTCGTGATTTGCCCTTTCGCCCAAGGTAGCGAACCTCTTACCCACTTCCAAGGAAGGTCGGCAGGGTTCACTATGAAGTCTTTCAAAGGGGCTCGCTGACAAACAACAGACACTACGGATCCACGGGCAAGGGGTATACGGGAGCCCTTCGATGGTACACACACGTAGCGGTCGCCACTCCAGCCGCAACCCGCAACCGCTCGTCAATGGCAACTTTCGCGAACTGCCACATGCGAGAGAGTTACCCTCATACTGAACTAAAGCCAGAGCCATATAGCCCTCATGGTTGTACTATATGTCCCAGCTTTTGCTGATAGATAGGATCCTAAATCCATGTTACTAAAAAGTCAAGTTTTACTTTATCATCTCATGTAGTCATAAATCAGGATTAAAGATCATGCTTATTTAATGGAGCGCTAGCAATAACTACCCATATGCAAGCAACCCATAGGATTCCAAGGTTCAAGGTAACAAATCTAGGTAAGCCGTATGGTAACAAGATTAGACACATGCATATGATTTGATTTAAAAACATCATGATTAGGACATCAAGGAATATCCCATATAATACTTGCCTTAAAATAGATCCTTTCTTCAAAGATCAACGTCTTCAAAGATTAACTTCTTCAAAAGATCTTCTGAAACACCAACTTCTTGATCTCCAACGTAACACTCACCGATTGGACAAATTATAAACACCACTCAAGAATCTGATCAAGCATACAAAACAATACCAACATATACATATTTAGAACAATACACCAATCAATTAAAAGAATTTGAAAAGAAAACTACGCATCTCTACGTCACACAGACGCGAAGAACACGCTAAACGGTGCTACGATGATCAAGCTACGACTAACGGGGATTTTGCTTTTTAAAACAAGAACTAAGAGCTTTATTAGTTTTAGCTATGAAAAAGGATGGATAAGGTATTTCAGAGAAACACCCAAGTTAGATTAAGTCAAAATTGTATTTTGGATCTTGAAAACAAAAGTTGAAACTATCATTATTTTATGTATAAAACAAGTGGTAAAGTGGTTAATCAAATTAGGATTTGAACCCATGAAAATACAGAGCTATTAACATGGTATTAAAGATCACTAAAGAAAAGGTTATGCCGATACGAAGCCAACGCAACTTGAACGGGACGAAACGGATCTAAAATGAAGAAGATATGAAATTAACATGATTTTCAATACCAGATTAATACATTAAAAAGGGTTAATCTAAACTTTATTTTTAAAAGACTTTAACATATATGAAAACTGTACCATTAGATAGATCATGAAATTACGAAGCTAACGCAACTGGTTTGGATAAAAACGGAGCTAAAACTTGGAAGATAGGATTTAAACAAGATTTAGAGATTAAACATGGAAATTAAAAGACATTAAATAAAACTATATTTTCAAAGTTTGCAAAACAGATTGATTATGGTTTTAACATGTAGATAAAAACTCTACGAATCTAACGCAATTTGAATGGATGAAAACGGAGTTAAAACGAATATTTTATGAGCAAAAGAATATCGGTAGCATTTTTAAAATAAAACCGAACTGCGGATTAAAATTTACCAAAACTCGGGGGCCTTTTTGCAAGATGCGCAGCGCTGACGGCGGGGTCCGGCTGTGGCGCCGCGCGGGTGGCTGCTGGCTGCTGCATCTTCTGTTGCGGCTCTCGGCGGCGGGGGGGGGGGGGGGGGGGGGGGGGGGGGCTCAGGGGGGGATTTTATAGGGGGAGGGGGCTGGCCTAGGGTTTTTGGGCGGCTGGGCCGCTGCTGGGCTGCGCTGGCGCGGGGCAGGGGAGAGGAAATGGCCTGGGGGCCTGCTCAGCCGCTGGGTGGGCCGCGAGGGGGGGGGGGGGAGAAGAGCAGTTGGGCCGCGGGATGGGGAAAGGGAGGGAGCTGGGCCGCGAGAGGGGGAAAGGGACGCTGGGCCAGCTGGGGGGGGGGGAGAGGCGCTGGTGGGCCGAACTCGCGGCTGGGCCAAGGGGGGAGGGGGAGGAAAGAGGAGCAGGCCGGTTGGGCCTTGGGCCAGACAGAGGGAGGGGAGGGTTTTTTTTCCTATTTTGTTTTTCTTTTCTTTTCTTTTATTTGAAAGCTATTTCCAAATCCTTTTCAAAGACATTTCCAAAACCTTTTTATTCTCTTAATCCAAAGCTCTTTTCAAAACAAGTTTCCATTTAATATTTGAAAGGGTTTTTAAGCCCTTTTAAATTTCTTTTGCTTGGAAAACTTTTCAAGGTATTTTCATAAACCTTTTTGAAACCCACTTTTGAAATTCTTTTGAGTTTTAACAAAACCACACCAACATTGAATCATATGCAAAGGCATGAGTGCACAACCACGTTGCTAATTAAAGGGCAAATTTTAATTAAACGGAAACTTTTTATTTTCCTATGTTTTTATGAGCACCAAATCACAATTAAATCATTTTATTACTATTTTTCCAGAAAGCAAAATTTGGGGTGTTACAGAGACGTTGACCATTTACCTTGAATAACGTACCTTCGTTATTTTGAAGTGTGATTGCTCCGTGGGATGATGAATTGATTACCTGATATGGTCCTTCCCATTTGCTATGTAGCTTTTCGTGTCCGAAGAGCTTCACCCTGGAATTAAAAACTAATACCTTATCTCCGGGTGTGAACTCTTTCTTCTTGATTCTCTTGTCATGCCATCGTTTAACTCTTTCTTTGTAGATCTTTGAATTGTGATATGCTTTTTCTCTCCACTCCTCTAACTCTGATAATTGCATTTGTCTTTTCTCTCCAGTAGCATCAAAATCCATATTCCATCTTTTTATAGCTCAGTGTGCTTTAAACTCTAGTTCAACAGGTAGGTGACAAGTCTTATCGTATACAAGTTGATATGGAGACATTCCAATTGGAGTTTTGTATGCAGTCCGGTATGCCCAGAGTGCATCGAGTAACTTGTCCTTCCATGCTGTTCCCATCTCATTTACTGTTTTCTGGAGAATATTCTTGATTTGTTTGTTTGAGGTTTTTGCTTGGCCACTTGTCTGAGGATGATAAGGTGTAGCGACATTGTGGCGGATCCCATGCCTTGCTAGATACTTTTCAAAATGTTTGTCGATGAAATGTGATCCTCCATCGCTTATCACTATTCTGGGGACTCCAAATCTTGGAAATATGGTCTCTTCAAACATCCTCTTTGAATTTACGTTGTCAGCATTTTTGCAAGGTAGTGCTTCCACCCACTTGGAGACGTAGTCAACCGCCACCAAGATATACTCACAATTCTTTGATGGGGGAAATGGTCCCATATAGTCGATTCCCCAAACATCAAAGAGATTTATCTCCAGATTGTTGGTGAGTGGCATGGCATCCCTTGATTTTATGTTGCCATGTCTTTGACATGGCCCGCATCTTCAGATAAATTCTCTAGTGTCTTCATACATTGCTGGCCAGTAGAATCCACATTGCCAAATTTTTGCATGTGTGCGGAATGCCCCATAATGACCTCTGTATGGTGATGAGTGACATCTTTCAATGATCTTCATTCCTTCTTCAATAGTCACACATCTCCTGAGTAAGCCATCAGAGCATACTCAGAAGAGGTATGGTTCATCCCATATGTGTGAACGACTCTCTTGAATAAGCTTTCTTTTGTTTCCCCCTGGTGGTACATATCCTGAAACCATAAAACTAACATTATCTGCATACCAGGGGTCGGATCTGTTGATCCCGTAGAGCATGTCGTCCCGGAGTGAATCATCAATGGTAGTTCATGTGGATTCTTAAAATACATTCTAGACAAGTGATCTGCAACAGGGTTTTCTACTCCCCTTTTATCTTTTATTTCTAAGTCAAACTCTTGGAGCAGCAGGATCCATCTTATTAAATGAGGTTTAGTATCTTTTTTAGTGAGTAGATATTTTAAAGCAGCATGATGAGAATAAACAATTACTTTGGCTCCTACTAAATAACATCTAAATTTGTCTAAAGCAAAAACAACAGCCAGGAGCTCTTTTTCAGTGGTTGCATAATTAAGTTGAGGTCCTGTCAAAGTTTTACTAGCATAAGCTATTGCATGATGCTTCTTATCCTTAGTTTGTCCCAAAACTGCCCCCATAGCATAATCACTAGCATTACACATGATTTCAAAAGGTAGAGACCAATCAGGGGGTTGAATGATTGGTGCAGAGATGAGCGCTGTTTTCAATAATTCAAAAGCTTTTAAACAAGCATCATCAAATTCGAAAGGAGCATCCTTGGCTAGCAAAAGAGTTAGTGGTCTAGCAATAAATGAAAAATCTTTGATAAATCTTCGATAAAAACCAGCATGACCAAGAAAGCTTCTTATTCCTTTCACATTTACAGGCGGAGGTAACTGTTCAATTACTTCAATTTTAGCTTTGTCTACCTCAATGCCTCTTTCAGATATTAGGTGTCCTAGCACTATTCCTTCTTTGACCATAAAGTGACATTTTCCCCAATTAAGGACTAAGTGTTTTTCTTCACACCTTTGTAAAACCCTATCTAAATTTTCAAGACAACTATCAAAAGTTTTTCCATAAACAGAGAAATCATCCATAAAAACTTCCATAATGTCTTCAATCTTATCAGAAAATATAGACATCATGCTTCTTTGAAAAGAGGCTGGAGCATTACATAGCCCAAAAGACATTCTACGATAAGCATAAGTTCCATAGGGGCATGTAAAGGTGGTTTTCCTTTGGTCATTAGGATGGATCAAGATTTGGTGATACCCTGAATATCCATCTAAGAAACAGAAGAATGAGTGGTTGGTTAACCGCTCTAACATCTCATCTATAAAAGGTAAAGGAAAGTGATCCTTTTTTTAGCTTTATTCAACTTTCTAGAATCTATACACATCCGCCATCCTGTGATGGTGCGTTGCAGAATCAGCTCATTCTTTTCATTTGTGACAACAGTCATGCCTCCCTTCTTAGGCACAACTTGCACTGGGCTTACCCACTCACTATGCGGCACAGGATATATAATCCCTGCATGCAGCAATTTTAAAACTTTCTTTTTAACTACCTCTCTCATCGCATTATTGAGTCTTCGTTAGGGCTCTCGAGAAGGTGAAATGGAAGGATCTATAGGAATGCGGTGAGTGCAAATGATATGAATGATTCCAGTGAGATCTTGGAGTGAGTAACCAAAGGCTGAACGATGTTTTTCTAAAACAGCCATCAAATGCAGAGTTTGCTCCTGAGTGAGTTTATCACTTATGATTATAGGAGACTCTGAATCATTATTGAGGAAGGCATACGTAAGACCGGGTGGTAGAGGTTTAAGCTCTACACAAGCGGTCTAGGTGTTTCTGCAAACTCATCTAAGGGTTTAGGTTCAGAATGGTCAACTTCTTCTTCTATGAAGAAAGGAGCGTCTTCTTCAAAATCTGGTTCATTAAAAAGCTCTAGAGAAGCAGTTTTTACTTCCTCTATAGGATCAGGTAAAAGATATGATTCAGTTTTATTGTTCAAAGAATGAGAGATTGTCATTGGGATTTGAAAACTCTTTCCAAAGGAAATGTTTAGTTTCCCATTTTGTCCTTCATAAAGAAGTCTTCTAAAAGGTTGTCCTATCAATAGGTCATGGTCCCATGTATCAAAGATATAAAAGTTCAAACGAACCATGGCACCATCTACCATAATGGGTAAGACATGTAAAATTCCAAGACTGGGGACTATATGTCCGTCAAGATTCTTCATGAACTTTTTTGTTGGGGTTAAAGTCACTTTTCCCAGTAATTGTTGCGCAAGTGATTTAGACATGATATTGACCCCCACAACAGGATTATAGATAGCATCAAATTGATCTGAATTGAAAGCACAATGTATTGGAATAGAAGGTGAATCTAGCCGGATTACATCAGAGGAAAGCTCTGATTCTTCTAACCATTCGCTACTTATGATTGATACAAGCTCTCTCAAAATGCTTCCATCTGGCATTTGGTATAAATGGTTGCTAAGGTGATGATTTCGGGGTTTTGAAATAGAAAGGTAGTTTGAAATATTTCCGAAATCAGTGAAAAGATTAGGATCTATATCCAGCATGAAATCAGGTGGTGGAATTTCTTCCTTTTTAGGTTTAGAACTTGGGATAGCTGAAATGGATAGTGGATCTGGCAAGGTATTGTCTTCAGCTTCGTGAGTTTCTTCATGGAGGGTATTATCCAACTCAGCATCTAGGATTCTATCTAAGGTTAATTTTGCTTCTATGGATGGTATATGAAAGAAAGAACCTCCAGATGTGGTGTTTAGCAACTCTCTATCCTTTCTACGAAGACCTTTATAAAAATGTTGAAGAAGAACAGGGCCTTCGATGCTAAGGTGTGGTCCAGATTCTAAAAGCTCAAGAAAACGTTTCCAGGAGTAAGCCAAAGATTCGTTCTCTTCTTGGTTGAAGGTTAGAACCTTGACTCTAAGGTCGATGATTTGGATGATGGGATAGAAATCTAGACAGAAGTTGGAGCGCATAACTCCCTAATCTCCTTGTTGTTGGCTTACCTTCTGATTATACCATTGTTTAGCTCTTCCTTTTAAAGAAAAAGGGAAAAGCTTCCAACGTAAAGTTTTATCAGATATGCCTTCTATGCGAAGACAATCACATGTTTGCTCAAAATCTCGAATATGAAGGTAAGGATTTTCGTCTTCCTTTCCTGAAAAGGATAGGCTTTGAATCATTGCAATCAACCGCAGACTCAACCTAAACTAGGGAGTTTGGATAGGCTGTGATTACTCCCATGGTAATAGGTCGGTCTCTGTGGGTGCAGAAAATTGATAGATAGGTGTGGAATTTAGATTTTCCATAAGGATAGAAAAGATAAGAAATAAAGAAATTGAAAAAGATAAGAAAAGATAAAAGTATAGGTACAAGAAAACATCAAGATTCAAGGTTATCTCAGCAAACCGTCTTTCTCCCCGGCAACGGCGCCAGAAATGCTTGTTGATATTTGTTAACGTAGACAGAAGAATCACTAGGAAGTAATCCGCAAGCGCACGGATATCGGTGAGCACTTCATCCGGGAGATTATCCAGAGTATCGTAATTTATTTTTCCATAGGGAGAAAGGGTGCATCTGACTAACCAAATCTATTGCTATTAACCCTTAGGCTACAAAATAGGTAATCTTGATATGAGCGATTAGAGAAGACTGCGACTGCACTCTCGTTCTAGTCTAAGCAAGATATGAGCTATTATTCTATTGGGGAGAACCGTCGAGATAAGAGACACATCAGAGGATGCTTAGCACGCGACCTATAAACCCTACCGGTCCTTCTAACGGGATTGTGGGTTCCAAAGGTATCTACTGAATTGTCACTTTCCAAGCTACTACCACAGATCCGAGTAGACAGGGGATATCTATGAGTATCCTAGCCCAAACACCACGTTTACGCTAGAGATGATTACCCTAGCCTCTATGCGAAGAGAATAAAGTAAACTCACAATCCAAAGAATAATAAAACAGAGAACTTATTAGAATTGGAAGTCGAAATACCGAAGAAATCCTAGGAGCAAGCCTCGGGTTAGGAGTCTTGATCCCGAAGATACAAATTGGAGAGGAGACACCGACAGGCCGGGCTTCCTCCAATCCACACCTCCACTCTAACTCTCTCAATCTAGAAGAGTAAACTCTAATCTCACATAGAAACTAAGGATAGTTTCCCTTGAATGCTAAGCCCTAGAGAATAGACCCATAAGGGATCCTCTCTGGCAAATCCTCTCTGGAAAATATGCGAATGAATAATGGATTGCCTTTAGCCAGGGGGTAGGGGTCCCCCTTATATAGCCCCCTCAAATGATCGTCAGTCGTCGAGTCAGACCGACCTTAATGGAGGGTTTAGATTGATCCTCAAAGGCGGTGGAACCCTAATCCGCGAGGCGGGACCTGATTGGTCCTTGGACTTGGGCGGCCGCCCTAGGGGGGAGGGAGCCCGCCCTACCCTGCTGACAGGTGGGCTCCTCCTTCCAGGGGGTTGGTTTTGGAGTCTTCTAGATTGCTCTTTTTCGTTTGAAAGTGTTATGTGTCTATGTAATCCTTACTTGTGGGCCTCTTTTGCTCTTTTGTAGTTGTTTCCCTGTAGAAACAGATAAACACCAAAACTCGTGGAATTCTGTCAGTTAAAACCCTATGTCTGGGTGGCTTGTTGTAAATATATCCTTTCTTCTGCTTAGTTGACACTTAAAATTGATACTTAAGAGGTGTCAACACTGGGGATGTTGTACAGCCAATTCAGGCGGGCTAGCAACATGGGTGTAGGCTTTGCTATAGGTGGGAAGGACGATAGTGTCACGGAACCGCCCAACTAATATAATATCAAGCACGACTGTCCCCATTTAACACGTTGACACGCACATACTCTCACTTATACCAGTTCGGTAGTCCGCCAAGTACCCCGAAGGACCTCGATAAATGAACAACCCAACCGGGATCGCTAGATTAAGTAAACACCAATAACTTACACTGAGTTTTGCAGCGGAAATAATATTACAAATAAGCTTAGAAAGAATAATATAAGTTTGAGTTCAAAAACTGTTTAATGAAACAACATAGCATTGAAATGATTATACTAACGTAAGTTGAAATACATTGCTAGCTTAAAGTGACATCCTCCAACAACAACATATAGATAAGAAGTAACTATATAATCACCGAGCCTACCGGTGGTTAACCACTCCTTCAGCAGGACGAAGCCCTTCACCTGCAACAGGGTGGGATAAACCCTGAGTACTCGAATGTACTCAGCTAGACTTAACCGACAGGAGATAAATAAAAGACTCCCAAGGATATGCAAGGCTCATATGGTAGAGTTAATATGATAACATAATTTTGCAAAAAAGAGCATTACTACCTTGAGTCCTATCTTTCAATATTTTAATCAATATTTTAGCATCAAGATTAGTGAAGCTTACCAAGTCTAGATTTGCACCTGATCTAGAGCAATCACTTAATTAAAGCATCATAATAGTAACCATATCTAGTTTGGTATGTAAACCATATAACCATCTTTTGGTTACTTATTAGGATTTAGGTTTCTACAGTGGGAGGAAGATCTTTCAAGTTTCTCACTGACGGGGAGAGACCACGTTTCGAATCGAATTCCTATCCAGCTGGAGGTTTATTCCTCAATCACACCCAAGCCTTCCCCGTCGGGTTGACTTTGATGGGTCACCTTCAATATAGTTTGGGTAGCCGCGGGCCCCCAATTACAGGCATGAATAGCGATTCACGGATAGCCAGGTCGATCAAGCATTGCCTGCCCTTGGTGCCAGGCCAGGACGATCAGGATACTTGCCCACGGTCTAGTATGGCGCTCGCGGTCCTTCATGACCCAACTAGGAGGGGATTCCGGCCCGAACGTACAGAGTTAGGCTTCGCGGTCGAAACGAGTTATTCGGCCAGCTATGAAGGAGGCATGCGTTCAATCTCGGCAGATGTCCAATCACGATCCAGTGCCTAATGATACAGGCGGAGAGAACCCGCTCACAAGACCTCCAAGTCAAATGGCTCACAACACCTTGTCCGCCCGGTATCGATTTATTACTTCCACATGGTTATTTTCCACGATAGCAAATATAGCCAACCGTGACCAGTATCAACCTATCATCGTGGGGGATAGTAGACCAGCCACTCTACTGGTCTAAGCAAGAGGCTAAGCATATGTTTCGATCCTGGGCGTACAAGGTTCTTTTTAGTGGACAAGGAAGGTAATGCAGTAAAGGGTTTCATTCAACTCCTACTAACTTAATGCACAAGCAATATTGTGAATTGAAAGTGAATACTTTTAAAAGAGAGGGAGGAGGCATATGATGCTCCGGGGCTTGCCTTGGGAACCGACACAAAGTCAGCGATGATTAGATGACACTCGCTTGGCGAGCTCTGTAGATCCACGCTCGTACTCTTGGTGCCTTTTGTCTCTTGGATTCATCCACCACACCATGTCCGGGTTAGCTCCAACCATCACATCTCCACGTAGTGTACCTAGCATACCTAAATGAGATGCAAGATGCACATGTATGAATGCGGAGAATGATCACAAGAGATACATATACAAGCATACAAGACCAACATAAGAGCATGCCAGACATATAAGCACTTAAAGAGTAATTTATTAACTACTATCACTCAAGTCTAGAATTCAAGACGGCAAGCAAATGGTTACAGCACCTACTTAAGCATATGGATTTATTTGAACTAGTTATCACACACGCATATCACAAGAGGATAGCAAGCACATCAAGTATACGAATTAACTTCATCCAAGATCAACCATTACAAGTATGCAACAACCAAGAATTACTTAACAATGATAGCATACAAGAACTAGGGCTGCTATAAGATAACCACCACATAAGCATATAGATTTTGTTTGAGCTAAAGATCACACCTGCATAGTACCAAGGATAACAAGTATACCAAGCATAACCCAATAACTAACTCAATCAAGCTATTGGAAGCATTCGACATAAGTACAAGAGACATTTAATTAACCATTCAAGACAAGTATAAGATCATGCATGATATATAGATGCACTTAGATTTAAGTATCAATTATAACTAGAGCATAACTTAGGAGATAGAAGCACATTACATGACATACCTAGTCACTTAGAACTGTTTAGCTAAATATCGCCCAAGCTTAATCATAGAAGATAAAAAAACACTTCAAGCATGATCTACTATCAAATTAAAGTCAAATCATGATAAGTATTCATCCAACAAGTTTACTTAATAGATTAAACTAACAATAACATGTCAAAGCATTTAACTTACACATGCAAGTTTGGGATAGCAATATGCAGTCACAGTTTTAATCATAATTGGAGATATAAGCATCCAAAAGAGGTGAACTTAAACTTTCTGGAAAGGTATTGAAATTATCTACAATATTGTTAATACCACCAAAAGCTAATTCACAAGTTAAACAAGTCAAACATACCAATGTTTCAGATCTGCTCTAACTAGGACAGAATAGCAATATTTCATTCCAACATGCATAACTCGAGTTGCAAACATCCAAGAAGCATGAATATTAACTTAATAGAAATCTTAGTAAGTTATCTAAAACATGCTTATTATCATAACAAGATGATTATATACTTAACAAGGTTAATCAAACATAAATGAGCAACTCTGTTCAAACATGGACATATTTGACATGCAACTTATAAAATTAATAACTTGAGTTATAGATCTCACATATGGGTGGATCTAGACATTTTAGAAACCTTAGAACATTATGCTCAACATTGTTATCCATTGCAACTACAGAAAACCATATTAACATCGTGAAAAAGATTGTTTAACAAGTACTGCACATGCAGCCCACAATTGAGTAAGACAACTAAAACATACAACCTAGCTGAAGTTCATAGAAGCATAAATAATGTTCTACTTATCCAACACATATGGTTCTTGAATATTTGGAAAGGTGATTAAGTTGTCTACAAGTTCCTTATAAACATCTCAACATGATGCAAAGCTTAATAAACACTAAACAAGCAAAGGATGCATCTCTGTCCAAAAAGGGGACATATTCTGTTCTCTACTTCAAACAGTCATAACTCACAATCTAGAGTTCCTAAAAATATGAACTTGGACATTCTAGAAAACTTAAGAAAAGCACTACAAATGTTTCCAGAATCTCAAAATATGATTCGAAGTTTAACTTGGTCAAACAACACAAACATCTAGATCTATCCAGAAAATGACAGTTTTCAGCCATCAACTTGATAAATCCATATCTCTCAAACTACTAAGGATATGGCCATGAAAATTTAACACAAGCTCCATCATATCATCACCTACAACTTTTGCATTCATCATACCAACAGAAAAGAACCTTTTATTCACGAAAAACATTAATCTTCAGATAACATGCATGCAGTCCAAAACAATGAATATGACATTTGTTAACTTCATAAATAAATTCTGATAATTATATGAATCATCTATTCACTTAACTTTTTGGTTCCGAACTTCGTGAAACTTCTCCAATGGTTTATATAGATGGAAATAGAGACGAGGCATATGGAATAATTACCTTATCATAAATTTCCGATGTATGAACTATAGTCGTTGATTATCGCTTGATCCGATATAATTAGGCTTAATTACTTCTTAGCCCATGCTTAACACCGAGGGTGTTACAGATAGCATGTTTGGCAAGATTGGGGAGTGTAGTGGTTTTAGCGCTAGTGAGAAACCCACCACAACTCCCAAGTTCACCAAGTTCACCCCACCTAGGCCTACCGAGCCTACCGAGCTACCTGTGAGAGATGGTGTGTTTGAGGAGCCACCCAAAACCACTCCATAGAAGCAAGTGCAGATTCCCAAACCGAACCACCTTTGGAACCCACTTGATGCAATGCTCGACATCTTTAGTGATCCCCTTCCTAAGAAAGCGAGAGCCACCCAACCCCACAAGAGAGTGCCTACCAAAAGTGCGGTGAGGTACCATTGTGAGTATTGTGAGCGGGATGGGCACTTGGCTGAGTTTTGGTATAGGAGGAAGAGAGATGATCGACGGTAGTTTGAGTTGAACAACTAGGACATGTACCACCCACTAGTTGGGGTGCGTGAATCGGAAGTTCAGAGGCGCACTACTAGGCCTAGAGGTGCAATGCCTCAAGGTGCTAGGCCTCAGGAGGTGAGACCACGAGATGGTCGTGCCCAGCGAGGTACCAGTCGTGAGCCATACGGCTATGGACCTCGTAGCGGTGGCTTCACTCCCCACACCTTTAGCGGACCACCTTTTTCCTATGGTGGTGATCGCTACCCCTCTATGGGAAGGAAGATGTTTTGTATGCCTCCTAATCCTTTCTTTGGGAAAATGAACCAACACTGGTATCCTTCATACTTTACTAACCCCAGTGTTGCTTTGTTTGCTCACCCTATGTCTTTTTATTGATGTAGGAAGGAGGACTGGAGGAGACTTGGCTTGTGGATTCCGGATGTTCACGCCATATGACTGGAAGTGCCAAGTGGTTCTCCAGCCTCGACCCCGTGCGCCACACACCGAGTATATCACATTCGGGGACAAAGTAGAGGTAAGGTTGTGTCCCGAGGGTCAATCCATGTCAACTCATCTTTTGTTCTCAAGGATGTTGATTTGGTTGCGAATTTGCATTTTAACCTTCTATCGGTTTCGCAACTCCTTGAAGACGGTTTTGAAGTGAATTTAAAAGTTGGCTTTTCTCGGATTCTTGACTCTCGAGGTGATCTTGTTTGTCAGATTTTGCCCTTCGGGAAGGTTTTTCATGTAGAATTTTCTATCTCTTCTGGACCTTCTCGTTGTCTTCTTGCCAGTTCTTCTTCCAATCTTTAGAAGTGGCATAGGAGATTGGGACATCTTAGCTTCGACTTGCTTGCGAGGCTTAGCTCGATGCACCTTATCCAAGGATTGCCAAAGCTAAAGTTTGAGAAAGATTTGGTTTGTCATTGTTGCAGGCATGGCAAGATGGTTGCCACTTCCCATCCTCCAGTGACTGAGATTATGACCAAACAACCCGGCAAGCTCTTACACATGGACACAGTTGGTCCAGCTCGGCTTAGGTTGGAAGGAGGGAAGTGGTATGTGGTTGTAGCCATTGATGTTCGAGATACTCTTGGGTGTTCTTTTTGGAGAGTAAGGATGATGCGTTTCCACTTGTGCATGATCTTATTTTGAGGTTACAAAATGAGCTACCTAAAAATGCCATGAGAGCTATTCGCAATGATAATGGCGCAGAATTCAAGAATGCTCATTTTAAGACCTTGGATCACCAATTTTCCTCTCCTCACACTCCTCAGCATAATGGCGTTGTTGAAGGCAAAAATTGGACCCTTGTTGAGATGGCTAGGACGATGCTCAATGAGCATAGGACTCCTAGGAGGTATTGTGCCGAAGCGATCAGTTCTGCTTGCTATGTTTCCAATTGCATTTTTCTCCGAGCTTTCAAGAAAAATACCTCTTATGAGTTGCGATTTGGGAGACCACCCAAGGTAAGTCACCTACAAGTGTTTGGGTGCAGGTGCTTCATCCTCAAAAAGGGAGGTAAGTTGGATAAATTTGAGTCTCGGTCTTCTGACGGTATCTTTCTCGGTTATTCTACACACTCTCGTGCTTATCGTGCTCTTAACCTTGAGACTAACCGAGTGATGGAGACTTATGAGATTACATTAGAAGAAACTATGCCTTGTAGTTCCACTGCTTTTGAGCTTGCAGGTGAGGATGAGCTGCACTCTAGCATCTTTGTGGAGGAGGAGCAGGACGACACCGATTGGGGTGATCCCGAGCCGACTCCACCGGCTACCCCCGTCGACCCTGCGACGTCCACATACGGCTCACGGCCCTGACCCTTCTACTTCCTCTACATGGGGGCCGTTCAAGCAGCTTCCTCAGTCGGTGCCCGTTGCACCTGAGGGAGCTCCAGGTGCTGTCGAGGGGGAGGCTACTTCTTCTAGGCAAACTCCCCGCTATATCCAACAGCAGCACCACCGGAGAACATCATCGGCGATATTGACCGTCGAGTCACGTAGTCTAGGTCCTGTCTCTCTCACTTTCCTCATTCGGCTTTTGTCGCTTCTTTTGAGCCCGAGATGTTGGACACGCTTTGATGGATCCGGATTGGGTCAATGTCATGCATGAGGAGTTGGAAAACTTTGAGCGAAACTGCGTTTGGGTCTTAGTGCCACCACCACCTAGTTGCCACCCTATAGGTACCAAATGGGTTTTCAAAAATAAACAAAGTGAAGATGGGGTGGTAGTGTGTAACAAGGCTAGGTTGGTAGCGCAAGGTTTTTGTCTAAAGGAGGGGATAGATTATGAGGAAACCTTTGCTCTCATAGCTCATTTAGAAGCAATTAGAATCCTTCTAGGTTTTGCGGCTTCTAAGGGTTTTAAACTTTTTCAAATGGACATTAAAAGTGCTTTCTTAAATGGCTACATAGAGGAGGAAGTGTATGTTAGACAACCTCCCGGTTTAAAAAAATTCCAAGTTTCTAAACCATGTTTTTAATCTTCACAAAGCTTTGTATGGTTTGAAACAAGCCCCTAGAGCATGGTATGATATGTTGAAAACTTTTTTGCTTGCTATGGGTTTTAAAATGGGATCGGTAGATAAGACACTTTTTCTCCTCAAGCAAGGCAAAGACACTCTCCTAATCTAGATTTACATGGATGATATCATCTTTGGTGGTTCTTCTCATGCTCTTGTTGCTAAGTTTGTAGATCTTATGAGGAGGGAATTTGAGATGAGCATGATGGGAGAGTTGACGTTCTTCCTCGGGTTGCAAATCAAGCAAACCCGGGAAGGGACGTTTGTGCATCAAGGTAAGTACATGAAGGATATTCTGAAGAAGTTTGACATGGGTGAGGCAAAGACTCTTTCGATGCCCATGGTGACTACGACTGCCTTGGATGCGGACGAGGAAGGAGAGATGGTGGATCAGACGGAGTACCAAAGCATGATCGGGTCGCTCCTGTACTTGACAGCGACCCGGTCGGACATACAGTTCGCCGTCTGCTTGTGTGCGCGCTTTCAGGCGTCTCCACGCACTTCGCACAAGCAGGCGGTGAAACACATCATGAGGTACTTGCGCTTCACTCCCGAATTTGGTCTTTGGTTTTCTGCCTCCTCCTCTCTTGTGCTTTGCGGTTATTTTGATGCCGATTTCGCCGGTTGTCGTCTTGATCGGAAGTCCACTTCTGGGACTTGCCAATTTCTTGGGTCTTCTTTTGTGTCTTGGTCTTCTCGTAAATAGTCTAGCGTGGCTCAGTCAACCTGTGAAGCTGAATACGTTGTCGCCGCTAGCTGTTGTTCGCAGTTGATTTGGATGATTGCAACTTTGAAGGATTTTGGTCTTGTGCTTACTAAAGTGCCTCTGCTTTGTGATAGCACGAGTGCCATTAGTGTGGCCAAAAATCTTGTGCTTCATTCTAAGACCAAGCACACTGATGTTCGTTTTCACTTCTTGAGAGATCACTACGAGAAGGGCGACATTGACCTCCGGCATGTCAAGACCCACAACCAGCTTGCAGACATTCTCACAAAACCTTTCGATCAAGCTGCGTTTTCCCGCTTGAAAGGGGAATTTGGTGTGTGCTTTCCTTTTAGAGGAGGAAAGCTTTTTGTATCATAGTTCTTTTTTTGGTTTTTATTTTACCTTTCTTTTGTTTCTTAGTTTTTTCATTGGTGTCAGTTTGCATTTTGCATCTCATTGCATTTGTGCATAGTTCATTTTGAGCTTCATACCTATAGCCGATATAATAAATCTATGCTCTATTTGAGGTGCTTTATGTGTCTATGATGTTGCTTAACTTAGACTCTCTTTGATCTCTTGATATGCATTAGAGCTAAGTTAGAAAAGCTTTAAAACTGAATTTAATTTCCTATGTCACCTCTGAAATGACACTAGCATGTGTAGGCTTTTGAAGATCCCTTGTAGCTGTTTTGTATATAGCTTGTAACTATGGCTCTTCATTGATTCATTCACTTCCATTAAGCACCATGCTTAAAATTGATCTAAAATGAAGTAGCTCTCTGAATAGTGAATTGAAAAGATTGAGTTGGGTTTACATTTGTGAGCACTTCACCGTGTGTTCCAGACTACTTCCCATATGGGTTGAACTTGAGCGGTGTCGTGTATGACTGAAACCGGTGTGTTGAGATCTTTCGCTTCACCCGGTTGATAAGTGGCATCACTTTGCTTACAACCACTCGCATACACTTGTAATGTGCCTAAAACTGATTTTTGCTGCAAAACTCTGAAAAATGATGAATTTGATTCAGTTTGAGTCATTGGCTTGTAGTATGATCTTTGCTTGGGATAGTTTTACTCGCTATACATGAGATAGTTTTGAGGTTGATCTTATCTTGTATGCCATGTTTAGTTGTCTTTCGGTGGTGATACCCTTTCTGCGCTCACACATGTAATCTTCTCTAAATTAGCTTCTAAAGTGATCTTTAGCTCAACTAGAGTCTTTGTTGGGAACTTAGAGCTTTTCCTATTCTCACAGGATCACATCACTTAGAGCATCCTTTCATTGTCTTAGCTCTATGTATGAAGCTTTTGCACTCATTTTGCATTTCATGGCATTTGTGGCAGAAATCTTGAGTTTTGAGCTTTGATGAGTTACATGTGTCAACAAGGGGGAGAGATGTGCATTTCACCCTATTTTTCAGCCATCTACATCCAAGGGGAGAAATCGTGCATTCCATACCTTCATTGGTTAAGGGGGAGAAAACGTGCATTTTGAGCAAATTTTGACACTTATGCTTTTTCGGGTTTTCTTCACCTCTCCTTGCTTTAAGGCTCTCAATTTGGTATCTTGGAGAGCTCCTTTTCTGTAAGGCGATTGGTATCTTGTGAGTGTGTATTTGTCCAGGGGAGCTTTTGCTAGATGTGTTGAGCCTTTGCCTCTTCTAGAGGGTCTAGCTTGTGTTATTGGCCCTGACAGGTTTCGATTTGCGTTTGAGCTTTGATAGCTGAAATTGGTGTTGCAATTGATATCCTTGGTTTGCTAGCGGTGTTGAGCCTTTTCTGCCTCTTCTTGAGGGCTAGCTTTGTTTTTCTTGGTTGCGTTGAGCCGTTGCCCATGTCTTTGGGAACCAAGTTTTCGATGTGTTTTGCCTCTCTCAAGTGACCCCGTTTTGGCTTTCTTAGCTTTTGGTCATTTGGAGAAGCTTTACCTTGTGGCTCAAATCTGAAATACACTTGTGTTGATAATGCACTCATCCAAGGGGAGATTGCGAACACATGGTTGATATGTACCCATGTAGTTTAGTTTTGATGATGAGTGATTGCACAACATGAGAGTATTTCAGTTTGAGCGGTTTTCTACAAATCCTTTCCAAAAGCAAATGTGTGCCTGTCTATCGGCTTGTGGTATGCAGGTACTGAGCCCGGAGACAGTGTTCAATGACAAGGTGAAGGTCGAGTAGAGGCTTGCCGTGCCGATGGATTGAGAGTGGTGAAGGGCAGAAGCGGGGCTCAGACCGACGGACCAGAGTGCCGGTGGACTAGCTGTGGTGGCTAGTGCTTGGCACTGGTGAGCGCGACAAGACATGGAGGTAGACCATGTCGAGCGAGTCAAGACGGCAGACGAGCAGGTCGAGCGGAGGCTCATGGGACTCGGAGTCCGACCGAGCGAGGACAAGGTGGCTCAAGTTGAGCGGTTTGGTGGTTTGGGCCGCAAAAGCACCGGTGGACGGTTTCCGAGTTTGGGCCTCAAAACTCGGGGTTCGGTAGTTGAGCCCAAAGCTACCGGTGGTGGGTTTCGTGGGTTTGGGCCTCAAAACCCGGGTGGAGCTTCTGAGGAAGCCGGGGCGACACGTGGCAGAATCCTGGAGATTGCGTAGAGGCGACGACAAGTCTAGATAGGAAGCGTGGCCGTCCGTTCAAAATCGAGGAAGATATTTTCTAGAGTTGGGTCACAATGCTTAGGCTAGGTGGTTCTCTCTATGTATTAAGGGGCTAAGTGAAAATATCCACTTAGGCCTCCACTACTTAGGGGATGAAGGGTTATCTTCTCCGTATCTCTTACACACTTCTTCTTCCACTTCCCACCTCTTTGGTCTTCCACCACCTCTTGGTGTTCTTGCTTGAGATCCATGGTGTCTCCGATGTCAAACTGAGATTTTGGTAAGTAAAGGAGGCCGTAACCTCCTTGTCTCCTACGGGATTCAATTTCGAAACCGATTGTGCTTGCGTTCTTCGTTTTGGGATTTTTCGTTCTTGATTCCCGTCGCTTGATCTCCCTCCTCGCTATGTGGTTTGGAATTCTGTTTGAAGTGAAAGTTGCTGCTACCCCTTGTGATCAAATCCATCAAATGAATCGGGCTAGGATGGGGTGAGCGAAGAGATTGATCCGTTTGCGTTTTGGCTCGTTCTCCACTCCGTTTTGCTTGTTCATCTTTGATTCACGGACTTGTGAGGGAAGGATGGATTAGATCCTCCAAGAGTAGAGTCACATCTACCTCAGAAACCTCCCACAAAGTTTGGATTCAATCGGAGTTGAAACGAACAAGTTCCGGTGTTTTTCGTGTGATCCGCGCTGTTTTCGGGGGCGTCGGACGCTGCCGACGGACGCTGGATTTCACCCGTCGGACGCTACCTTTCCCCTAGCCGAGCGTCCATTGCATGGGGCTGTTTCGGGATGTTTTTTTGGGTGCAACGGATGCTAGCGTCAGACTTGTCCGTCGCCCAATAGACTCAGTCTGTCGCCCTCTTCAGTGTCCGTCGCCCTGCGTCCGTCGCCCTTCCAGCAGAGTTTCCGTTCTCCACTGTTTTGGCCGTATCTCTCTCGTCCAGACTCTGAATTGAGTTCCATTTGTTGTGTTGGTTTCATAATCATGCAAGGAAATTGATGAAGCACTTATGAGACCAGTTCTCATAAGTATTTTTGGGTGAGCTCTCTTCTCCTCTCTCTAGGGTTGAGAGTCTCACTATCGGTGTCTCGGTTTGAGCTTTTGGGTTTCCAGAAGATCCGCTGTACCTCTTAGTCATCACCAAAGGTATCCACCCTCTCTAGGGTCATGATATTGCTGTGTGAGTAAGCTTACTTGCTGGGGTTGTTTTTGGGAAGAGTGGCCCAAATATTTCCGAGTGAAATTTGAGGCTCCCATTCACCCCTCCTCTATCGCCGTTCTCGGTCCTTCACGTGCCTAGGCCTAGTAGTGCCAATGCATGGATTGCTCCTGTGTTGCCTTCCCTCATGCCACTCCTATCGAGGCACTCATCTCGTGGTGACTACTCACACTGCATGTAGGCCTGATGCAGCTATCATGTCGTTTCATTTGGACAAGATCTGATGTAGTCGGTGCCCTCCCTATCCTGCAGATGTTTGTGTGTTGTTCATGTGGCGGCCTTTGGTGGCATAGGGAGTCAACTTTGGGTATGTCTCTATGCTCATTCCCTCGGCCCTCTTCATTGCCTCATCGTCTTCCTCGATGTTGCCGTGCTCGCTAGCCCTATTGAAAGTCCTTGTTTAGTTTTGGTAATTGAGTGACAACCTAGGTGAAATAATATGTGGTTATGTGAGATACATAGGATATTAGTCCACATGTAGCAATGAAAGAGCTTATTGCATATGAGACATGATATTGAGTCATGTGACTTAGGTGGAGAAGATCAATATGAGGATTGGCTTAATGGACCAGTTGCAAGTGTGAAGGGCAAGCAAGTGATGCTTGGTGTTGATGGATAGAAGAACAATGAAGATCAAGTGAGGTGAAGATCAATGGACCAATAAGTTCATGTGATGATATGAAGTGAATCATAAAATTTGGTGATACCTTAGTGCATATGTTCCATCAACACTTGGAGGAGAAGGAATGGAATGCACAAGGAAAGGGTATAATTGTCAATGAAATATGGTCGACAGTCTACCTAGGGGGTACCCCAAGGTAGTAGATTATGTAGCAGAGGTGTGGCGACGGTGGTCAAGCGTAACACAGAGAGCATAGACACGGTGGTTTATATAGGTTCAGGATGGCAAATCGTCGTAATACCCTAAGTCCTGTGTTCTGGTGGCTAGATTGATCTGAGATATCGAGTACAAGATGTCTTTCGAAGGGGGTCCCTGCTCACCTCATATAGTCGGTGAGCAGGTTTACAATTTCCATATCCTAACATATTACGATTGGTCCCTTACGGAAAGGGATCGGAGTCTATATCCTAGGATCTACATTGGCGAGAAAGGCTTCGTAGAGTCCCTGGCGAGCACAATGGGCCTGGTCACGTGCCGCAAGGCCTCGCGAGCTAGGCCGTCCTCGGTCGAGAGGCCCATGTAGGTCCATGGGGGTATACTGAGGTAATATCCCCACAGCTAGTCCCCGAGCATGTTGCATCCTTATGGCAAGTTGTCCTGGAGTCCTCCGAGGAGGTGTGGCCTGGTCGCCTTCCTTTATGAGCATCGTTGAGGATTTCCGACCAGGTGGCCTAGTCATGATGTAGTTCGGAGAAGTTTTCCGACCAGGTCAAACTGGTCAGAACCATCGGAGCTTGGTTAGCAAGCAGGTTGCTTCATCGGAGATCTGTAGTTGTTTGTCGGGAGGATGTGAGGTGGTGAAGAAAATTTTGAAAGTCTTTTCTAGGTGAGTTGTACCCACTTAGACCCTACAAAACACATGGAACAACAGGGTTTTCCGAGAAAGAAACGAATACATTCATCGCAAGGTGAAGTGTATCCACTTAGTCCCCGAGCATCGTAGTAGGTGGAGTATACACGTGGTGTTGAGCTATAAAATGTTAAGTGAAAATAAGGAACAGAGTTTTTGTAAAAAATGACCATGAATACCCGTAGTCCCCAAGCTTGCTGTAAGGAGCGAGATGGTCCTTGTAGCAGGGTCATGATCTTTTTCGAAGGACTTGATGTGGTCGACGCAGTCCCCGAGCCCGCTTGCAGAGAAGGTCGGGTAGAAACTGGCTAGCGGTACTAGATGCGTAGGCTACATGGATGTTAGGTTCCAGTCCCCGAGTCTACTCGCAGAGAAGGTTAGGAACGAGTCAGTGATTTGTCTATTGTCAGCGTAGTCCCCGACCATGGTCGCAGCTGAGGTTGGTGTTGGTTGGACGACCAAACGTCGTGGCCGCCACAAATGAAGTCATTGAAGAGCTAGTCCCCGAGCATGTTCGCAAACATGGTTAGCAGTAGACCAGCGACTAGGTATCTAGGAGGCAACTGCAGGTGATGAGTGTCGATGTTTTACCACCAATAGCCTGCCACGGGGTTACCCGAGACATTTGTTCATGCCTCGGCGAATAGTGAAACCTTGGTGGTTGGACACATAGGGACACATGATTTTATACTGGTTCAGGCCCTCGACGTAGTCGAGTAATAACCCTACGTCCAGTTAGGTCACTTATTATTGCTTTGTGTTGGTATTTCTTATGACTATTGGATAAATCCGCAAGCGCACAGATTATACCGTTGTAGCACTTTACCTAGGAGTATTCCAAGGTATCATAATTTATATTTTCCCAAGGGAAAGATGGGCTAGAAATGATAATTAGAGAGAGATCCTAGAGAGCACCTCAACTTAGTACCAACTAGTATAAGGGGGTAAATGATATATGTGATAGGAAGGGTTGATGAATGAATAAGCCAAGGTAAATAATACTTAGAACGGACTAGATAGAATAGCTAGGTGGGAGGACAACGAGAGAGTAAAGGGACTCCTGTGTAATTCACTCTACATCAATATACTTAGCCAATTAACTAGACTAAACACTATAGTTTGCCTCCTCAATACATGTATGCTAGGCGAGGGGATAGATCAGTAGGAGGACAAAACTCCTACCAGACCGCGCCCTCTTCTTACGGGGGCCTTACCTTTTAAGAACTTGTGTAAGAACATGTGGTGGAATACAAAGACTAGACAAGGTTGTCACTATCTTGCTAGCTACCACAACAATCCATGCAACAAGCGGTAACCAAGGATAAGATGATGTATAAGCACCACACTTACACACAACTTATTACTTTGACTACGATCTATAATCAAAGCACCCTATGACAGACAATGATCGCATACGGAAAAGGCCACAAGGATCACAAACTATTGATGTAAAGGCTATTAAAGAGCAAAAGCATATAACAAGACTATATCTAGTATACAAATGCTCAAAGTAAATACTGAGTAAAGTAGAGGAAAAGTAATATATTGAATAAGATAAAGTCTTACAAAGAAGGAAAGATACAAGAGCTATACCAGACTTTCTAGAAGACTACTCCGGAAATCCCGAGCGCAGCTCGACTCAACTCTAACTCCCAGTCTAGACTAACTACTAGAACAATCTAAGGAATAGAGCTTGTAGTCTTCTTCAAAATGTCTATAGAGGGGGTTATTGTTGGTATTTCTTATGACTATTATATAAATCCGCAAGCGCACAGATTATACCGTTGTAGCACTTCACCTAGGAGTATTCCAAGGTATCGTAATTTATATTTTCCCTAGGGAAAGCTGGGCTAGAAATGATAATTAGATAGAGATCCTAGAGAGCACCTCAACTTAGTACCAACTAGTATAGGGGGGTAAACGATATATGTGATAGGAAGGGTTGATGAATGAAAAAGCCAAGGTAAAAGATACTTAGAACGGACTAGATAGAATAGCTAGGTGGGAGGACAATGAGAGAGTATAGGGACTCCTATGTACTTTACTCTACTTCAATATACTTAGCCAATTAACTAGTCTAAACACTATAGTTTGCCTCCTCAATACAAGTATGCTAGGCGGGGGGATAGATCAGTAGGAGGACAAAACTCCTACCGGACCGCGCCCTCGTTTTACGGGGGCCTTACCTTTTAAGAACTTGCCTAAAAACACGTGGTGAAATACAACGGCTAGACAAGGCTGTCACCTCTGGCTTGCTACCACAAACAATCCGTGCAGCAAGTGGTAACCAAGGATAAGGTGATGTATAAGCACCACGCTTACACACAACTTACTACTTTGACTACAATCTATAATCAAAGCACCTATGACAGGCAATGGTCGCATACAGGAAAGGTCACAAGGATCATGGACTATTGATGTAAAGGCTATTAAAGAGTAAAAACATATAACAAGACTATATCTAGTATAGTAATGCTCAAAGTAAATACTAAGTAAAGTAGAGAGAAAGATATATATTGAATAAGATAAAGTCTTACAAAGAAGGAAAGATACAAGAGCTATACCAGACTTTCCAGAAGACAACTCCGAAATCCCGAGCGTAGCTCGACTCAACTCTAACTCCCACTCTAGACTAAACTACTAGAACAATCTAAGGAATAGAGCTTGTAGGCTTCTTCACCATGTGTAGAGAGGGGGGTATGAGCCTCTATTTATAGTGGAGGATGGAGTAGGGGCTACTCTAGCGCCACGTTAGCGATCTAGGGGGCTTCAATCCTCCACCCTTGGATCAAACCGCCTTAGAACCGATCAAGGATGGAGGGATGTGATTTCCACCATGTGTAGAGTGGTATGGTGGTTGGCAGGGGCCAAACCGACCTAGGGGGTGGTCGGCCTACCCCCCTATGGTCAGTGGGCCCTCCTCTGGCCTCCTGGAAGTGGCCCCACTGGTCAGGGACCAGATGGGAGCCAGGTGGGCCCAGGGGGTGGTCGGCCGACCCCCCCCTGGGGTCTCTGGCCCACTTCGTCCTCCCAGGTGTTGGTCCGACTTGTCATTGAGGTTGATTGTTGGTTCTGAGGTGGTTGTCACGTTTATCTCCTTGGTGTGGGCCCATGGATCCATGTGCTATTCTTGTGAGCCGTTGAGAGAAAACACAGAGTGATCCAAGGGTTGGATTTCACTCTAGAGTGCCTCTCTTGGATCATGGACAAGAGGGGAGAGCTGGTGGGCCCATAGGGTGGTCGGCCGACCCCCTATGTGGGTCCCACTGGCTCTCCTTTGTTCCATTTATTCATTCCTGCATTCAAACACTCATGGACATGTGGAACTGGTTATTTGATAAAATATGCTCATGATGTGTTTGTTTATCCTTGATCCTGCTAGCATTACTTCTAGGAAATAGAGTCATATTCATCTAAAGATGCATGAAGCGAAGGGTTGGATTATGAATTTTCTTAGGTTTGGGACTTGAGCAATCATTGAGAGCAGAGATAGACATCCAAAATTTTCTTTTGTTAAACCTACGCATGGCAAGGTCTAAATCAAGCAAGCATGAATCATCAAAGCCAAGAGCAACATTTAGATGACTCCAAGTTAGACTAAAGCTTTGATTAAATATGTGGAAAGATATCCCATCATTAGAGCTTTCTAGAGAACACAAGAACTCTATGGTGAGCAACTCAATTCCAAGTTCATCTACTTGCCAAAAGCTAGACCATCCAATGGTAGAAAAGATAGTGTTGAATTCAGTGGTCATACCTGCGTTGGAGAGAAGAATAGGATTCAATATCCTTGTATGCTCGAAAGATCGATCCCGAAGAGATAGATATCGCTGGTACTCTAGTTGGTCAAACCATAGTCCACTTTGTTGATCATAGGTCCTCATCGGGGGCACCATGAATGCCCCAATATGATGTACCTCCATCGACACTTCTTCCTCCTCCTGAGGGTATTCTTCGGTTTGGACGTTCTCCCAAGTATATCGGGCAGAACCTCCCCTTCTTCTTCCTTGGGAAGTATCCTCAGATTGGTGGGAGCGTCGATATGAGCTCCCACTAAAGGCTTGTTTTGCTTTCTTGAATACGGATCTCAGAGGGTTCTTCATCTTCTAGAAAGGAAGAGAGACACAAGGACAATACTAGGACAAGGTTGTGTGTAGAGTGGGCTTCCTAGTTTGCCTTGCGGGGATAGGCTTGAGCTAAGAGAAGCTTTGATGAAGACAAGATATCTTCTTGTGGACTTGAGAGGGCAGCACTACTTCTCTAAGAGAGCTAAGAACTTCACTAGAGAGTAGAGAGAAGAGAGCAAGGCAAGGAGTGGTTTGAGCTTGAACTAGATTCTGGTTGAGGTGTGAGGAATTGAGCTCTCCTTGCATGAGCTTTTATAGAAGGAAATGGCACCAAGGAGGAACCAAGGGGTGGTCGGCCGACCCCCCTTGGGCATGCCCTTGGGTGCCATGATCACTGTCTTAGGAGATGCCTTACACAAAGCAAAAGAAAAAGGAGGAGGTGACCAAAGGTGGTCGGCTGACCCCCTAAAGTGGGGATTCCACTCACACTTTTTCTAGTGCTTGGTGAAAAGGGAAGCATAATTTGTGATGTGATCAAAAGCTGAGCTAAAGTGCTCAAGATTCTCCTCTTTAAACAAAGAGTAGTGGGAGACAAAGGTATGTCATGCTTTGATCAAAGGTGATTGATGTGTTTTCTTTTTCAAAGCATGACAAAGTGAAAGGTGTCATGATTCTCCACTTTGAACAAGGAGTAGTGGGAGACAAGAGTGTGTCATGCTTTAACCAAAAGTGATTGATGTACTTTAAAGCATGACAAGACAAAAGAGATGTCTCCTCAAGCAAAATCTGAATTTTGAATTTTCCACTACTCAAATCATGAGATGCTTGGACAAAGGAAGGTGAGGAAGAAAGAGGGATGCTAAAGGAGCAACTAGGGTGGTCAGCCGACCCCCTAGGCCTCCATTTTTTTATTTTTCTTTTATAAAGGTCATATTGTACTCTTTATTTAAATAAGCCAAGATAGGGTGCATAGGGGTGGTCGGGCGACCCCCCTATGGATCTGCCTTTTGTCAAATTTTAAAGCTACACTAATCTCAAGTTTTATTTAATCTGAACCTTATTATTTTTCTTCTAAATTTTAAGCATGATAGAAATTGAAGAATTTAACTAAATGCAAGAAGGGAAATAAGGAAAATAAAAGATAACTACCGACTTACCTTTCGGCGAAGGCTCCCTAGTTTTAAGTCCTCGGAGTAGGACTCTCCTTGTTCATTCTTCAGGTACACTTGATGGCTCCGGAGATGGAGATCGTGGAGTGTGCACCTCCTTTGCTTTCCAATCCTGCCTTGGATTGGCAGGTTCATCCTCCTTGAGTTCATTGATCTTGGCCTCCGGGTACTGCTTCTTTTGGCGTGGAGCTCGAACTCTTCTTCTTGGTGGGTGTGCCTTAACCTATTTGTTAAGTTTATAACCATTGAAAGCACACTTTACCTTGTGACTTGGGAACTGGAAGTGGATCTGGCCCGATCCTACATAGATGACTGCATTGGTGGTGTTGAGGTAGGGCCTTCCCAAGATGATGGGGACTTCCACGTTGGCTCCCATGTCCAGGATGATGAAGTCGGTGGGGATGTACTCATCTTGGATGTTCACCAAGATATCCCACACGAGTCCCTCGAGAAACCTCATTGTTTGATCTACCATCTACAAATGAACACATGTAGGGAGCAAGGGTCCTCCTAATAGATTATCATAGGTTACCTTGGACATGATGTTGACACCCGATCCAAGGTCGCAGAAGGCGTTGTGGAAGGTTTGTTGTCCGATTGAGCACTTGATTGTCGGGTGGCCTAGATCTTCCTTTTTCATGATGAAGGGAGGATCGAGAAGATAGCCCCAATAGGAGTGAAGTGGAGGCTTACCGAACCTTGTTGTGACCATGTTAAGATGCTCAATTGAATCATCTGTTTTCCCAGGAATCTTACCTTGCTCTAGAGATGGCATAGCTGCTACTAATTGAGCTAATTGTGTTTCTAGCATTTTGTTAAAGCTCAATTGATTTTTCATAGCAGTTGCAAAGCTATCCATTTTTTCACCAAGAGTTTCAACAACTTTATCAGTGGCAATCATCTTTTTATTTATACCATCATTAATTTTAGATTAACCAAGAACAAGATCTTTCAATGAAGGTTGATTACTATAAGAATTGTAATTATTGTAATTGCTATTACCTCCATTACCTTGGTAGAAGGGGCACGAATTCCATCCTCTTTGTTGTTGGGGTCGATACCCGTTGTTCTTGTTGTTGCTGATGAAGTTCACATCCTCCTTCGATGTCTCGGGGCAGTTGTTGCTCGAGTGATCATTTCCTCCGCAACCTTGCACCATGGATCATCTTCAATAGCTTGTGCAGCAGTGATGGGGTAGATGGCCTCTCGTTCCTTCTTGGAACCTTCTTCCATCTTCTTCATCAGGAGGTCTATCTTGGTAGAGAGCATGTCCACCTCATTAATGGTGTGCATACCTCTCCTCTTTGGATGGAGACGTTCCTCACCCCCCATCCTTGGTTGATCACCATCTTTTCGATGAGGTCCTTGGCATTCCTCACTGTGTATTGGATAAATGCCCCTCCAGCGGTAGCATCAAGGTGACTATGGGTCATACTAGACAACCCGTGGTAGAATCCTTGAATCAAGAGCCAATCGTCTATCCCATGATGAGGACAGGCACGAATGTACTCTTGGAGACGCTCCCATGCTTCGGGAATCGTCTCGTCAGACTGTTGTTGGAAGCTTGAGATATTTCTACGAAGAGCATTGGTTTTGCCCATCGGGAAGGACTTCTTGAGGAATGTGTTGGCACACCTCTCCCATGTAGTGGCCTCTTCTTTGTGGGCGTAGAACCATTGCTTCGCCTTCCCCAATAACGAGAATGGGAAAAGGCGAAGGCAAATGGCGTTAGACGCCACTCCCTTGATAGTAAAGGTGCCACATAACTCCATGAAGTTCTGGAGATGAGCATTGACATCCTCATGGGGCTTCCCGGAAAATGGATTGGCCTGCACCATGTGGATCAAGGCGGGCTTCAGGTTGAAGGTGGCATCCCCGAAGTTGACCTCCGGGCCTTGAGCTACGTGGGTAGCGGACGGAGCTGAGAAGTCAGAGATCATCTTCTAGGCCATAGCTTTCTTGAGTGGTGGTGTAGAGCCTTCTTCCTCGAACGGATTCAGGGTCGAGAGGAACCTCTGAGGGGGAACTTGACGACATCTAGTCCTCCTCAATAGCTGCTTGGGATCTTCTAGATAGTTTCCCGGCAGTTGGAAACTGCTCATACACTGTCTGGCTTCACAAGAAAGGAAGGCACAGACAGGGGTAAGACCCTATGACTAATTGATAACTAAGTTAACGAGAATCTATGGATTCAATCTAATTAAAATTTCTAGGCTAAACTTTCCCCGGCAGCAGCGCCGGAAATGCTTGTTGGTATTTCTTATGACTATTGGATAAATCCGCAAGTGCATAGATTATACCGTTGTAGCACTTCACCTAGGAGTATTCCAAGGTATCATAATTTATATTTTCCCAAGGGAAAGCTGGGCTAGAAATGATAATTAGAGAGAGATCCTAGAGAGCACCTCAACTTAGTACCAACTAGTATAGGTTAATGAATGAAGAAGCCAAGGTAAATGATACTTAGAACGGACTATATAGTATAGCTAGGTGGGAGGACAACAAGAGAGTAAAGGGACTCCTGTGTAATTCACTCTACTTCAATATACTTAGCCAATTAATTAGTCTAAACACTATAGTTTGTCTCCACAATACAATTATGTTAGGCGAGGGGATAGATCAGTAGGAGGACAAAACTCCTACCGGACCGCGCCCTCTTTTTACGGGGGCCTTACCTTTTAAGAACTTGCCTAAGAACACATGGTGGAATACAAAAACTGGACAAGGCTAACACTCTCTTGCTAGCTACCACAAATAATCCGTGCAACAAGCGGTAACCAAGGGTAAGATGATGTATAAGAACCACGCTTACACACAACTTACTACTTTGACTATGATCTATAACCAAAGCACCCTATAACAGGCAATGATCGCATATGGGAAAGGCCACAAGGATCACAGACTATTGATGTAAAGGCTATTAAAGAGCAAAAGCATATAACAAGACTATATCTAGTATAGAAATGCTCAAAGTAAATACCGAGTAAAGTAGAGGAAAAGTAATATATTGAATAAGATAAAGTCTTACAAAGAAGGAAAGATACAAGAGCTATACTAGACTTTCTAGAAGACGACTCCGGAAATCCCAAGCGCAACTCGACTCAACTCTAACTCCCACTCTAGACTAACTACTAGAACAATCTAAGGAATAGAGCTTGTAGGCTTCTTCACCATGTCTAGAGAGGGGGGCGTATGAGCCTCTATTTATAATGGGAGTTGGAGTAGGGGCTACTCCATCACCATGTCATCGACCTAGAGGCTTCAAATCTCCACCCTTGGATCCAACCGCCTTTGAACTGACTTGGAGAGAATGGTTTTGATCTTCAGCATGTGTTACTGAGTTTGGCGGTTGGCAGGTGCTAAACCGACCTAGGCGGAGATTTGAAGCAGCCCCACCAGTCAGGGACCAAGTGGGGGGCCTTGTGGGGCCAGGCAGAGGTCGGCCAACCCCCCCTTGGGGGCTCTGGCCCACCTCGGCCTTCTAGGTGCTGGCCCCATTTGTCATTGGTGTTGGATGTTGGTCCTGAGGTAGTTGTCACGTTTATCTCCTTGGTGTGGGCCCATGGATCCATGTGCTTTGCATGTGAGCCAGTGAGAGAAAGCACAGAGTGATCCAAGGGTTGGAATTCACTCTAAGGTGCTTCTCCTGGATCATGGCCAAGAGGGGAGAGCTTGGTGGGCCCATAGGGAGGTCGACCGACCCCCTATATGTGTCCCACTGGCTCTCCTTTGCTCCATTTCTTCATTCCTACATTCACATAGTCATGGACATGTGGAACTTGTTATTTGATAAGGTATGCTCATGATGTGATTGTTTTATCCTTGATCCTGAGGTTGTTGGCAGCATTTTGGTTATGTAAAAGTGTATCATTCTTGGTGCCAACACTCTGATCTCGTAATACAAGCTCTCGGTATCTCGTTCTGCGTATCGGGTGTTATGTAGTATGTCGTGTGTTTTTTGGGTGGTACCCTCATTAGCCCTTAGCTACGTAGTATGTCGTGTGTTTCTAATTCTACTGGGTTACAAACTTAGAGTCCTAAGCTACACTTTGGTCCTTTCATTGTATCTGAGTAGAATCCGAGTTTGTAGCTTGTCTTCCTTTGTGGGCCGTGTGATCAGGGCCCAAAACTCCGGTAGTCCAGTCAATGGGTACCCTATAGGATATCCCATCGACAAACCCCCGAGCATCTCATAATTTTTCTTCAAGATGTCGGGTTGTCTGAGAGTAAACCGAGTTCTTCTTGAAGTAAAATCGTGGGATGATCTTTTGTGTCTTCTTTTTGTGGTCTTCCTGCACTTTTTGTTTAAGGCATAAAGTGCACTCATTGAGTGTAGCCCCCGAGCCTCTGGTTACTTGGTATAAGTATCTGGAGGATCTGAAGTTTTGAGAGAGATGTTTTGTGGGGTAGGTATTTCTAGCCCCCGAGCCTTCTCCAAGTTCTTGTGCGTCCAGAAGAAGTCGGCAGAAGGGTCTGAAATACTTGCTTCTGTCAGCTTATGTTTACGGGTAGGTACTGTGCTTTCACGGGTGTGCAGAATCTTTCTTTCACTGTTTGCTTTTGGTCAGCTTTTGCTCATTTGTAGTCTTCTTACTTTTCTTTCTTGTGATCTTTGGTTCCTGGTGCTCCTGTCTTGCTATAAATTTTTTGGTGCTCGATTGTGTGGTGCGTTGATACTTGATTGTGAGTGTTGCATTTTCCTCTTGTATAGCTATGCTGCTGAGTGAAACTGAGCAGCCCCCGGGCTTGTGTTTGACTGTTGGCAGTCGAGTGGGTAGAATAATTATTTTGAAAGGAGTTAGAGGTAGACTAACTCCTCGGTGAGTTTTTCCTAGGAAGTTTGGTATGGTAGGTTGAAGAAGTCTTGTGATTTGGCTTCCATGCTTTCTCTATCTGTTTACTAAACTCTGGGTTGTCACCGTTGCCGCTCCCGATTTAATTGATGTGGTGTGCTCCATCTGCCTGGCCGTCCATGCTTGCCCAAACTCCTGCTGGAAAGGCTAGAGTTGGAGCTATCCAATCTCATTTGTTGAGGGTGTCTTTCTGCCTGCGAAGTAGGCCTTTCTACATGCTGTGTGGAAGTTCTGGGTTGTTTTATCCTGTATTGTCTTGGTCGGAAGCTGTTCTTTTTCTGGTTGTAAGACTGATTTAGTCTTAGCCTGTATACCTTGTTACTTGCTTACTTTTGTTGTCGTTGAGTCTTCCTTGACGTTTTCCATTAGTTATTCGACTTTTGTATCTATAACCTTTGTAGCCGAGTTGTTCCCAGTATGCTTCATTTGCTGTAGGGTTGTTTGTGAGATGGCATGGGTTGTACGATTGTCCTAGACTATTCCTTTGGATATTCTTCATGTTGTACTGATGTACTACCTTTGTTGTATCCGTTTGTATCTCATTAATGCAGTCCTTGTAGAATCTTTTACCTTTACTGCTTTCTTTATGTCCTATCACTATTGTTCTCCCTTTCTTCATAGACTTGGTGTATGTGCGCCCACTGTTCCTCTATAAATAGCTGTATTCTAGCTCCCTTGCCATACATCTTCTTTCTTCTTTTGTAATTCTCTCATTCTTGATCTTTTCTATCATAGATATTGTGGTTAGCGAGCTTGACGAGCCCCCGGGCGTCTTTTTTCCTTTTCTTGTTGTAATATGGTGAATGGTGTAAGTCTTGTGATAGAAACTAGTGGCAGACTAGTTTCGAGGTAGTATCAAACTATGGGCAGCTTTGAGGCAAATGGTGTAGGTCTTGTGATGAGATTGGTGCATGTTGTGCTGCCTCATCTTCCATTGTCCTAGTTCCATGTGTCTGGCTTATCCCGTGGTCTTGGTTGAAGCGTGTCTGGATTTGTTTTGCTGTTGTTAGCTGCAGAGCGTTCCTTGATCTGATCTGTGCCGTGCCATTTTGGTGCGTGCTGGTGCTGATCAACATGTCTTCGGTGCGGGAACTCGGCGATTCCTATTTTGCTATATGCTTCGCTGCCAATCTTGAATGACTTCCGTGTTTTGCTTCTACTACCTTTGGCGACCAGGATGTGCATTGCTCCGTTGGGCATCGGGATTGTTTGAGTTGTTTGGCTCTGCTTGGCAATATTGGATCTTGGTTCGAGTGGCTTTAATCTCGTATTCTACTGGGTTCCTTGTTGCTAAATTATATAAGTTTCCTGTCGTTTAGTAGCTGTGTTGCTCCATATCCTTGTTGTAATCAAACTGTTTCCTAATTGAATGATCAACAAGATTTATGGCCCAAGTTCTTGCATCTTCTATTGGGTACTTTTCTCTATAATGTCCGTGCTGTATCATTCGGGTTGTTTTCTTCATGAGTTGCTTGATTACTATGAAATCCGGTCTATTAGGATGCGATCTGACCATTGGCTCTGTTTTGGCACCCATTGCGTAATTGCCGGCTTGGTTGTTTTGGTAACCTATGTGCTTTCTTACCATTGTGGGAAAAGACTTGCAGTTTTTTACCACCTTATATATCTGCTTTTTTGTTTTATCTTTCTCCTTACCCTGCGGTACAAAACTTCCTCTCTCTTGCAAACCCGAACGCCTCTGCTGTTCTTGCTGCTTCTACCTTCAATTCCCTTCGGATGGTGAAGAAAAGCAAGGGCAAGGCTGAGTTTGTCGACGAGGATACTGTTTTGGAGTCAATTGATAACCCTGAGTATGTTGAGATGTCACGTGAAGCATCTAGGCCCCATTGGTTTAGGAGATTAATGACAATGCTAGATCACTATGACTAACGTGTGTTTTGAAGAGGCAAAATTATTTGAGTTAGGTCATATGTGATGGCAAGTGAATGGGCTTAATGGTATTCATGCCCCCAAGATGGATTTCGTTTCAGTTTTCAAAGTATGAAGCTCAAGGTTGAAGACTAGGATAGTCTTATAGCCACTAAGGTGTGAGAAGGGCACTAAGTATAGACTAGGGCTTTGTTTTTCCTTTGGCCGTACTATTAAGGGGGGTATGAGATTAGTAGCTTGACCTAGGAGAGTTTGAGAATGTTGGTGTATGCACACTTGTCATAACTTGTCCTAGATAACCTACAAATAGCCCTTGAGATGGTATGAGAAAAACCCCTTCAAGAGACTTAGTGAAAAGAGGTGAAGAAGGGGGTCAAAGAGGCTCCGGACCAGTTGGTCGAGGAGGCGTTGGACCATTGGAAGAGGTCCGACGCCTGCCTTAGGCAGAGTGCTGAGAAGGAAGGTCTGGACAACCTGTCCGGAGGGCACGAGACCATAGGTGATTGGTCCGGTTGCCAGTGAGTTGTGACAGAGCCTGAGAAGAGGCTCTGGACTAGTCCGATGGCCTGGTTCGACGGCTAGTCCAAAGCACATCAGAGAGGTGCAAACCGTCAGACATCGTGTCGGACCTTGTCCGACGCCGAGCTCCAGACTAGTGGAAGTAGTCTAAAGGTCCCCTTGCACAGTGAACTTCCTGTTACATCTGTGAGCTCTGAACCATGCATTATGGTCCGATGGACCCGACTCTGGTATTGTCCGATGCCTCGCAGGAAAGTGCAAAAGGCACTAACGACTAGTTTGGAGGGTGGGGGCTATATATAGTTGCCCATATCGTCCAAGTTAGCTCTCTTGGCCATTGTTTCAGCTGAAGGAAGTTTGAGAGAGTTCTTGAGAGACCAAGAGCCTAGTGGGGAAGATAGTTGTGAGATCCAAAGCTTGTTCTTCCTCCCTATGGTGAATAGGAGTGACAAGTGTGCATCCATCCACCTTCCTAGCCTTGAGTGGGTCAAGTGAAGGTCTTGTGTTTCTTACTCTTGGTGATCATCATTACCTAGACAGCTTGGTGGCGATCGGAGGCTTGGTGACCACCGAGAGCTTGTTGGTGTCCCTCCTCCACATGTTGTGATCGGTTGTGGGCGATTCACCAAGCCGGAGTGGCGAAGAATCAGCCCGTAGAGAGCACTCAGTCCTTGCACGGATCGAGGGGGAGCAATACCTTGCGAGGTGCTCCAACGAGGACTAGGGGGAGTGTCGACTCCTTGATACCTCGGGAAAACATCGCGTATCAACTTGTTTCTATCCCTAGCTCTTTACTTTCCCGCATTTACATTTTGTACTTGTTCTTACATTTGAAACTAGAATTGTGTAGGGTATTCATACTTTCTATGGCTTGCTACCGCTTTCTAGCTAGGACACACATCCCGTAGACACTAGGGGGTGACTGGCATTTGTTAGGTTTTACATTTCTGCTTTAGAAATTTAAAAGAAGCCCAATTCACCCTCCCTCTTAGGCATCTTGATCCTTTCAATTAGTATCAGAGCCTTGTTGCTCTAAATTAGGCTTCACCGCCTAAAGCAAGATGTCCCATGGGGATGGACCGCCACCCATGTTTGATGGGGATGAGTTTCCTTATTAGAAAGTGCGGATGGAGGCATACCTAGATGCCGTTGATGTCGGCGTTCATAAAACCACCACCATTGGAGGTTCTATGTTCGTCGAAGATCCTTACTTTGAAGAAAACAATGCCAAGGAAAAAAATATCCTCTTCCGTGGCATATGTAAGGATGTGTTCAACCGTGTGTGGAATTGTAAAACCGCACATGAGGTTTGGACAAACATTTGTGCTCTACACGAGGACACAAAATGTGAAAGAGAGGAGTGCTATCACTTGATCATTTCTAAGATGAACTCTTTTTCCATGCTTCCTCATGAATCTGCTAATAAGATGTATTCACGATTGAATGTTCTTGTAGAGGAATTGAATGGCCTTGGTCTCACCCAAATGTCACCGTCAGATGTGGTGCGCAAGATTCTTTGTGGCTTGCCAATTGATAAGTATGGCCACATTGTCATGGTTCTTCACCAAGGTGATCTTTCCACTTCAACTCCTACTCAAATATTGGGGAAGATCAATGCCCATGAGATGTACATGAAGATCAATGATGGTTCATCTTCCCCCTCCAAGAAGAAGGACAAAGACAAAGACAAAGAGAAGGAGAAGGACTTGGCTCTCAAAGCCTCCACCAAGGAGAGATGCAAATTGCAAGTGATGGTTGAGAGCTCAAGGGAAGATGATGAAGACAACATCGCTCATGGTGAAGAAGACCACCAAGATGTTGAAGAGGCTAAACAAGAATGGAGTCAAGTTTGACTCAAAGAAGAAGAAATTCTTCACAAGCTCTTCAAGGAAGTCAATCTCTCCAATGAATTGCTACAATTGTGGCAAACTTGGCTACTTGGCCCATCATTGCCCCGAAGAGAAGAAAGACTAGTTCAAGAACTAGAAGAACAAGAACAAGAACAAGAACAACTAGGGTGACAATGATGATTCAAGTGATGATGAGAAGAAGCAAGACAAGCCATTCAAGAAGAAGAAGAACTTCAACTTCCACAAGAAGAAGAAGGATGGCAAAGCTTACATTGTGGGTGATTGGCTCACCGACATTGAGGACTCAAGTGACTCCTCCGATGATGAGAGTGAAGATGAAAAGGTGGCTGCCTTGGTGATTGGTTCTTCTACTCCACCGCCACCTCCTCCACCATCATCGGGCTCATCCTCTACACACCTATGTCGCATGGCTAAAGGTGACAAGAAGGTACAAAAAGAGGAAAAATATGATGATGATAGTGATAGCTCAAGTGATAGTGATGATTAATTTGAGGCACCTTCCTATGATGAATTGATAAAAATTTGCAACAAATACTCAAGAATCATAAGGAAGTACAAAGCTAAAAATGAATCACTAGAATAAGTGAAAGAAAACTTGCATGCTAAGCTTGATGCCTTAACTAGTGCTAATGATGAACTAAAACTTGAGAACAAAACTCTCTCATCTAGCATGAAGGAGCTCAAAGTCTCATTCAAGCAAATAAGTGAGAAACATGATAAGCTTGAGAGGTCATCTCAAGAGCTCCACACAAGGTATAACTTGCTAAAAGATGACTACAACCAAGTAAAGCTTGATCATGGAACTATTGTGGTTGCAAATGAATTGCTTACTCATGATCTTGCCACACATGTTGCTACTAACCCATGTGTGAAGCTTGATGTAGCTACCACTTGTGATGATTTGTTTGATTATATTGCTATTGAGCAAATTGCCAAGTGCAAGGGCAAGAAAGTGGTAGAAGCCGACAAGTATGATGACTACGTGAAGATGAGGGAAGAAAACTCAAAGCTCAAGGAAGAGCTAATCAACCTCAAGTCTAACAAACCCATTGTCATCAAGCTGGCAAGTGATCAAGACAAGGATTCTAGCAAGTTGATTGACACACTAAGAGAAGATAATGCAAGGCTAAAGAATGAGAGGATCAATCTTGCAAGTGGTATGTAGAAGTTCACCAAGGACCATAACCTTCAAAGTGAGCTCTTGATGAACATCGTGATGAAGAATGACAAGATGGGAGTTGGGTTCAAGGAGAACCAACTCATGAAGGCTAAAGTGAAGATTAAAGCCAAGAACTATTACAAGAACAAGTACAATGGCTACAATCAAGAGAAGCCAAAGCCAAATTCTAGAAGGTGTTTTGAGTGTGGAAAAGTTGGACACTTTGCAATTGAGTGCACCACTCCTCACCATCAAGCAATGCTAAAGCACACAAGGCCCTTTGCTCATAATGCTCATTATATCATCAACAAAGATTCCAAGGGTAGACCTCAAGTGGTGTTTCTTGGTCCACCTATGAAGAACAAGCCTAGAGTACTTTGGGTTGCTAAGGAGTTGGTTAACAAGGCAATAGGGCCTCTCTATGAGTGGGTTCCCAAACAACAAGCTTAACTCCAAGTTGCTTGTGTGTAGGTGAACTACAAGACCGGTGGAAGTCATTGGGTGATTGATAGTGGTTGCACTCAACATATGACCGGTGACCCCCGGATGTTCACCACACTTGATGAGGATTGTGCAATTCAAGACAAGATCACTTTTGGGGATAATTCAAAAGGCAAGGTTCAAGGCTTAGGCAAAGTGGCTATCTCCAATGAGCAATCAATTTCCAATGTCTTGTTAGTGCAATCTTTGAGCTTCAACTTGCTATTGGTTGGTCAACTCTGTGATCTCGGTTTCCAATGTCTCTTCACACCAAGTGAGGTAGTTGTGACCAAGGTGGATGACTCTTCATTGATATTCAAAGGATTCCGGCACAACAACTTGTATCTAGTGGACTTCACATCCAATGAGGCTAGCTTGCAAACTTGCTTATTCTCCAAGAATTCTTTTGGTTGGTTATGGCATAGAAGATTAGCTCATGTGGGCATCTCAACCTTGAAGAAGCTTGTCAAGAAGGAGATGGTTAGAGGAATCAAGAATGTGGTATTTGAGAAGGACAAATTGTGTAGTGCATGTCAAGCCGGAAAGCAAGTGATAACTACCCATCCAACCAAAGCTTTCATGTCAACCTCAAGAGTCCTAGAGTTGCTACACATGGATTTATTTGGACCTACCACTTATGCTAGTCTTGGTGGGAATCTCTTTTGCCTAGTGGTAGTGGATGATTACTCTTGGTACACTTGGGTGTTTGTTGACGGCCCTTAAGTACCAATTTTAACCGTCAACTAAACAAGGAAACGGATCTAAATGAAACCAAAAACTAGAATTAGGGTTTATACTGACAGAATTCCACGAGTTTTGGTGAATGTCTGTTTCTACAGGGGGTTATGAGTAAATACCAAGGAAAGGCCCACATGTCATGTTTATATAGAGATAATTATCAACCGCACAATTTTCTGTACTCTAGAGGGTTCCAGAAGACACGAGAACCAACGGGAGGCGAATCAGGCCCGAAGTCAGGGCGCCCGCCCTAACCCCTCGGGTGCCCGCCCTGCCCCTTCGGCCAATCAGCATCAACTTCGCGGATCGTGCTCCACCGCCTATGAGGATGAATCTAAACCCTTCATATAGGTCGATTTGATCCAACGACCCACGTTTATTTGAGGAGGCTATATAAGCAAGGCCCTGACCCCCCTGAGGATCATCTCATCTCATTATATAAGCTAGGGTTTCAATTAGATGTAGAGAAGGAGAGAGGTCCCTCTAGTTGTCTAGATCTAGTTCTTCTAGTTCTAGCTCATCTAGTTGTAATTAGAGGTGAGAGAGAGGAGGAGAGAGCAAGGAGGAGCCGAATCTATCAGATCTTCCTCAACATTGTACCTTTGCAGCATCTGGTTCTGAGCAATCTCCAGGTTATTCATTCACTATTTCTATGTATCTTATTTTAGTTCTTACTTTATTCTATTTACGGGATCTCCGCTTGTATTGAATGCTCTAGTTTACAAATGGAATTAGAGTAGTAAGCAATAGCGTAGACGTGGTGTCTAGACTAGAGTTTACATGAGTTTGTGCCCAATCCTACGGATAGTTGTGGTAGCCCCAGGGGTGACAGCTCTGTAAGGCCTTTGTAGTCCACCATGTTCGGGTTGGTGTTTTCGTAGAGCTTTTGACAGCCTCCCCCCGACTACCTTTTTTCCAGTCTTTCTTGAGAGTCGGGAAGGTACTTTTGCTCCAAAGTAAGTAGATTATCGTAGGCCTTTGATTAGATAGAACCCCTTAGAAAACTCTAAAATCTCTCTCGACTTAGTTATCATTATTTACCTATTCGTCATTCTCTACCCATTTATCTTATCTACTACCAAAATATTCTATCTTATCTATCCTTGGATGATCTTAGTTCTTTTCTAGTTCACTTTGCATTCCCCATGGAAATCGATACCCTTGGAATACTCACGTGTGAAAGCTACAACGGTATCCGTGCGCTTGCAGATTTATCTATATGCGTTAAGAAATACCAACAAGCTTTCTAGCGCCGTTGCCGGGGAACAGTAGCTGTGCTAGTTTTGAACTATGGTCATCCATCTACCTTTTTCCTTTTCCCTTTTTACCACCTTTATCACCTTACCATATTCTTCTTACCATATTTATAAATACTCTACTCCAAAGGGAGACTTGTTGGAGATTCCACCATCTTTATCCCCTATTCTTACAAATGGCTATGAGCTTCGCTCTGCTTGTATAGCCATGGTTTGGTAGAAATCTTTCTCTAGTCTTGGTTTAGTTTTAACTCCATTTGAAAATATGAATTATCCAAGTATAGAGGAGGCCCCAAATAAGACCAATTTGAGGGTTACCAATCCAAGTGGAATTTTGAACTTACATGAAGAATCAACCATAGAGATTGGAGAGGAAGATGATATCTATGAGCATGAAATCTATTCCTTAACAATCTCTTTAAATCCATGCTCATATGAGACATCTCCCATGCCCATTGGTCTCTTTATTACCACACATGACATCTTCAACACCCTCACACTTTCTGTTTACAAATACTTTAAAGGGTGGTTGTCGATGCATATGTTTATCATAAATATTGCAGATCTCGTTGTGCTAAATCTTGAGATAGGTAATAGAAGGGAAACCTTTACACTAAAACACATCTTGAAAGGTTTCCCAAGGACAAGCTTAGTGTCCTAAAGCAAGCACCTCTCAGATCCTAACATAAGTGTTCACCTTTATGTTACCAACCCTTGTAAATTGAGCATAGAATTATATGATTATATTCCTTCAGGTATTTTTGTCACTAACCTTTCTAGGTATAGAGCAGAAAGAATGAAGGAATGACAAGCATAAGGTATGTCCAACCAATTATTATGCAACATTGAATTTCATTCATCCAACCTTGATTTTTGCAAAATTCAAGCTTGGGGATAACCCATCGTAAAAACACCTTTTGCCATGTTGCTACATCATCTTATTTGTACCTACCTTTAAGGCATGCTCAAACTACTAAATTGCTAATCATGCTCTTTCATCGTCACTTGAGTAAATCTCTATAATACTTTTATAACCTTTGTCTGCTATAGTATATGTTTAGGTTTTGAAGTATATTCATACACCTTTTAAATTATGCATGGTGTTTAGTTTAAATCAAAAGGTATTTGGATATTACTTCTAAAAGCTTTTTAAATTAAGTGTGGTGCTTAGGTTAAAATGTCTTCCTAAATCAAATTAGACGTGGTGTCTAGGTTGATTTTTGAACCGATAGTATACTAGAGTAGATATTGGATATTTTGTTGGACTAACCCTGCAGGAAAACTTTCAATATCAAATTGGGAAGTCCTGAGATGAACTCACACTGAAGATGAAGAGAGACACATGAACTTCAACAACCTTCACAAGAGAGAGGTAGCTAATTCATCATGATGAATTCCATGGAGCAAGGAGAAGGCGAGTGACAAAGGACAACATCTATCACACCACTCAATCCATGGAAGAGGGTGAATAAAACTTCAAGACAAGATCAACAAAAATTTCAAGATCGGAAGAACAAGGATGAGAGAGGAGTGGAACAAGAAGACAAGTCGTAAATGCACAACCAGTTGATGAAGGGAAGCTTCCATGAAGGTACGATGTCATCATTCTCCAATGACAAAGGTAAAAGTAAGTAAGCATCACTCTAAAAGCATTTCTTTTGATTCTGGTAGTCACATATGAAGATCTAAACATGTTTGAGCTACAACTTTATTTCCAACTTGATTAACTAAACATGTTAGTTCTTTAAAGCTTGATCCTAGTACCATTTCTTGATCTCATAGTCTTAACCATATTTGCTAATATGTTGCACATCCAACCTTGGAAGATGATAATCTTAATCATGTAAAATTCATATTATTCATAGATAATCCTTCCATATGATAAAGCAATCTGGTTTGCTAAGTGTTGTTGAAGTGCTACATTCATGCTCATCTTCTGATCATATCACTCATGTCATGGCTAAACAAAGTATTCGATTTTGCTCAATATGTTTAGGCTGGAGAAGAACGAATAAACTTTTGGTTCTGTTGGTGTTTTTCCACCAGCAGAGCCCATGCACTTGATCTCTGCCTTGTTTCTATGAGCAGGACACTTCTTCACCATTCCATCAAGATCATGGGTGGATGAAACCCTACCAATGAAGAAAGGAGATCCAGGGAGACCTGTTATTCCAATCTCCATTGGAGCTTACAATTTTGAAGAAGTAGTCTGTCGCCTTGGAGCAAGTGTCAACATCATGCCAACTTATAGATCAAACACTATGCCATCCCAAGGGAGTTCTTGAAGATAGTTTCATAGGAGTTGGACACTCGTTTGTATCGGCAGACTTTGAGGTTGAAGAAACAGGTGGAGTGCCAAGATATGTTTCACGATCAAGGATGAGAAGGAGAAGTTCACTTCCAAGAAGCCTACACTAAAGGTTCCTACTCATCCTCATACGTCGTACACCTATGAGGATACAACTACTTCTACAAGGAAGAACAACATCAACAATAGAAGAGGAAGAATAAATCTCAACAACCAAGAGAAGACTCCATGTGGATGGTCAACACTGTCGATTTAGGGTTTGATAACCTCCTTCTATCACCTTGCTAAGCTAGATGATCCAGGAGTACCTACCATTGACTGCAAGATCAAGGAAAGTACATTCTACAAGATATTCTGCAATATTGGATCAAGCAGTAACATAGTGTCTAAGGTGATCTACCAACATTTATATGGCAATAGATCATTGTACCAGACATATGTGCAGCTATAGCTAGCAGACCAATCATACTGATTTCTGGAGGGAATAACAAAAGGCATCATGATTAGAGATCACTATATTCCCGCCAACTTCATGGTTCTGGATATGAGAGATAAAGATGAAGTCCACCTCATACGAGGAAGATCTTTCCTCAACTCCCATAAAGAAGAAAACTGCGGATTGAAGGGATCTGCTGATGGAAAGTTTCCATCGAGGAGAGGCATAAGGAAACTGGTGATTTTGTACCAGTATTATTATAGCAGTTTGAGTCCGACTCTTGCATGAGTCGTTTATTTTTTCCTTTAAAATAGGTGTGTTTGTTTAGGAAAATAAGTATTGTTATTTTAGATCCGACTCCTGCGCGAGTCAGTTTCCTTAAAGTTAGGAGTTTGTTTTAGGAAGGATACGAGTCGTGTCTTTGTACAACTCTCCATGCGGGAGTATAAATATGTGCCTGAGGGCTGCGTGTAAGATATCAATTCAATATAAAACAAACCAATTTATTCTTATTCTACTTTTTATCGCAATTTATCCTTTACTGCATTAGCTGTAGTTTATCAACGAGTTCTTCAAGCTTCGACGGGCTGCATCAGCTTGATCTCCGTCAAATCCTTGCAAGTTCCGCGTGGGAGTACCTCTGAGCTTTGGCATCCGGGCGCATCGCTGTTGCCTCCTTCAGCTCTGCTCTAGTTATCCTGATCAAGCCTCAATCCCAACATCCGGGCGCATCGCCGTTGTCTGGATTGAATCTTGTTCTAGTTATCGTCCTTGTCGATTAACTGGTCAAATCGACTGGCACGCCTCCGGATATCAAATTTCGGGTATAAGCCCGAGGTGTTCGCAGATCCTGACGCTTTTTGTGTCAACACCTCTTTTGGCACGCCCAGTGGGACACGATTATACAAATCTACACATCTATCATGGGTGATATCGCCGACGTTAACTAGAGGAACGTCATTGAAGTCTCTGAGGCCGATCTAAAGGATGATCAGAAGCAGGCCATGGAGCGGGCTATGGAGGAGTACAAGCAATTGTATCTCAAATCCTTCAGCCTAAGCAGGAGCGGCGAGGCAATCCAGAAGCAAGATCCGCTGTTGCCACGGCAGGTCACGTATGACGCCAATCCTGGTAAGTTACAAGAGATGATTAATTCTGCTGTAAGTCAAGCATTAATTAGCCACTCCAGCGTGTTGTCCAATACTGTCTACAATGCTGTTACACAATCATTCAAAGAAGGACGTGCACCGCAATATGTTGGTCCAGCATACCATCAACCTGGATCGGCATCTATAAGTCCATCGGCAGCCCCAATGGCGTCTTCCACTCCTGTGGAACCGTCTGTCGATGTGGCTACATCGCCAAGACCGAACCCTGGCAGCATCACCAAGCTCAACACAGGTCCAGTGGCGTCGGCAATTTCAGGACCTGCTATCCAAAGTCAACCAGCCCCTGCTAACTGGTGGGGATACGGTATGCCTCCGAATCCATATGCTGGTTCTAATCTGATGCAGGGAGATAGCTCGGCTTGGAAGAGCTCTATGGCATCGACAACGCAATCACAGCCGGTGGTCCCTATGATGCATTACTCTGCGCCTTCTCCAACTGCGCAAATGCCATCAGAAGATCTTCAAGTAATCCCCAAGATACCTCTGATGCCACCATCGGCGAGCTCTATGCCGATGCAGCACATGATAATAGCCGGCAGTCAACCTCCGGTGGCAAATCCTCAAGCCGGAGGGTTACCTCCCCAAGGTAATCTGGTGATTGATTGCTCCAGAATACAAGAGCCACACGCTCCACTCAGCTATCAGCCATCGGCAAGTCATATGCCGATGATTTGTAATCCTGGGTGGGTCAACCAGCCGCCAGCTCAACTGCCTGGTGTGTCAATGCATCATTATGGAGGCCTAGCATACACTCAGAGTGGACCATCGGTACAGCAACCGATGAATACAACGACTCAACCTAATATGCCAAGTGTACAAAACTATCCATTGGTACATCAACCGATGCATAGTGTTCAGATGACTGGTGTTGCGCCCGTGACTACTCCACATCATCTTCAAGAGGCGCATCAGCCGACTCCACCAGTCAACAACCAGCCAATGAGTCGGCAAGAGCAGGACGCATATTGGGCCAGTAAGATTGCCGAAGTTATGAAAGAACAGTTCGGCATCAAACCTAAAGTCAATACATACTCTTATCAGACTCCGTATCCTCCTGCATATGACTTGATTCCTCTCTCGAATCGGTACAAAGTGCCCGATTTTACCAAGTTCTCGGGCCAAGATGACACATCAACGATGGAGCATATTAACCGCTTCATTATCCAGTGCAGAGAAGCTGCCAGCAGGACGGAATTGAGGGTGAGATTGTTCTCTTCGTCATTGTCTGGATCGGCATTCACATGGTTCATATCACTGCCTCCAAATTCCGTAATTACATGGGCCGATCTAGAGAGGCAATTTCATAAATACTTCTTCGCTGGCATACATGAGAAGAAGCTTACCGAGTTGGTCAAGATGAGGCAACGCAATGACGAATCGGTAGAAAGCTTTGTTCAGAGGCTACGGGACGTGAAGAACAAGTGCTACAGCTTGGTACTTGATGATCGACAACTGGCAGATTTGGCCTTCCAAGGATTATTGCCGCACATCAGGGACAAGTAGGCGTCCCAAGAGTTTGAAAGCCTAAGTCATCTGGTGCAAAGGATTGCCAATCAAGATGCTAAAACCTTTGAACCCAGGAAGACTTGGAACAAGAAGGTGACCTTCATCGGGCAAGAAGAAGGTTCTGGGTCAGATGAAGAGCTGAGCATCGATGTGGCCGAATAGGTGAAGGATAAGAAGCCTGTGTCTTGTCCGTTCGGCCAGAAAGAAACCAAGAGGTTCACCTTTGACATCACCAAGGCCGATAGGATGTTTGACTTATTACTTCAAGAAGGGCGAATCAAGTTGGCGCCCAACCAAGTAATTCCATCGGCCGAAGAGCTCAAGAAAATCAGGTACTGCAAGTGGCATAACGCAACTTCACACAGTACCAATGACTGCAAAGTATTCAGGCAGCAGTTGCAGTCAGAGATTGAATGTGGGCGTATTAAGTTTGAAAATTCTAAAGTCCAGAAACCGATGAGGATTGATCAGCACCCGTTTCCAAACAACATGGTGGAAGCTAGTGGGAAAACTAAAGTGCTGACATCGGAAGCTGCCAGGAAGAGCTCATCGGTAGATCCTAACCACCAGGTAGCTGAGCGCGACGCAAGAAGGATTACCGATGACAGAAAGGGCAGGAAGGTTGCCGATGAAGGTAGCAGTGCTAACATGGCTCCTGGTGTTGTAATCACGCACAACCAGCCAAGACGAGGCTATCGGCAATCACGTGAGGAGCGATATCGGCAAGAAGAAGAAGAGCACCAGGAGTGGCTTCGGCATAAAGACCACTTGAAGTGTCCCTTCTTCGTTCACTGTTGGGAAGAAGGCATCAAGCTGCCTACTGCCGATAATTGCCCGGAGTGCAATGGATATTACACTGCAGATCGGTCAAGTAAGAGACCTTGTTTTGATGATCAGGCATCCAGGTACGCCAAGCCGCTCAGAGAGAAGAAATCGGCGCACGACCGACTGGGGGGCAAACTTAGCACCCATGATAGGCTTAATAGGCGTGTTGATCAAGAGGAGCTGGAGGAGATGGCCAATGCAAGAGTGCTTGACGAAGGCATATTCTCCAGAGATCCCAACATCGGAAGGAGGGCCGATGCAAGCAGCGGGGAGTAGCGCCAGCCTGTCTGGAAAACCAAGCTTCCTCAGTGGTGCCCTAAGGGTCTGACTAAGACTCAGAAAAGGAGGATTCAGCGCCAACGCCATGATGACCTGTACGATGATGAAGAACCCTCAAGGGGAAAGCAGTGGAGGCCGAAGCGCAAGGACAGGGACCCATCGGCAGATATCAACATGGTCGTCATGTTGCCGATGAAGTTCATGGCACCTGTCAGTGATGACGAGGAACCTGCTGAGATGGCACAGTTGATCCTGGACCTGATGACGGCTGTCTTCGAAAAGCCTGCCAATGACGAGAGGCAGCACCTGAGGGCTCTGTTCATTAAGGGCAAAGTGGATGGACAGCCGATGACAAAGATGCTGGTAGATGGTGGGGCATCAATAAACATAATGGTGTACGTCGTCTTCAGAAAGCTTGGGAAAGGCGATCAGGACTTAGTCAAGACCAACATGAAGCTCAAGGACTTCGAAGGCAATGTGTCGACGGCTATGGGAGCCGTATGTGTTGACTTGACCTTGGCAGTAAAACTTTGCCGACGACCTTTTTCGTGATCAGTGGCAAAGGCACTTACAACTTGATCCTCGGAAGGGATTGGATCCATGCCAATTACTGTATCCCTTCTACTATGCATCAGAGCCTCGTACAGTGGATCGGGGACAGAATCGAAGTCGTCCGAAGTGAGGCGCCATCTACTGTTGCATCGGCAAAATCGGAAACTTATGAGCAAACCAGATGTATATCAGGTGAAGCCTGGGACAAGGAGTTCCTCAAAGTTGCCGATTACCGCATTACACCGATCCAAGCAGTCGGTTCTGAAGAAGAGTTTTAATGGATTAGTTCGCCGATGACGGAAAATTGGGGCAGGGCTTCAAGTCCGCCGATGATTTACTCGAAATCGACATCGGCGATGGCAGTAAACCTAGGCCTACTTTTATTAGTGCTAGGCTAGATTCCCAATGTAAACAATAGTTAACCGATTTATTGAAAGAAAATAAAGATTGTTTTGCTTGGGATTATACAGAGATGCCTGGTTTAGACCGATCGATAGTTGAACATCGGTTACCCATTAAGTCTGGTTTCCAACCACATCGGCAACCTACGCGCCGATGCAATCCTACTATTTTACCTGACATCAAGGCTGAGATTACAAAATTAATCGAGGCTGGATTTATTTGGCAGTGCCGATACGCCGAATGGATTTCTAATGTGGTTCCTGTGTATAAAAAGAATGGAAAACTTCGTGTTTGTATTGATTTCAGGAATCTCAACAAGGCTACGCCGATGGATGGCTATCCGATGCCCGTTGCCGATCTGCTGATCGATGCTGCTGCTGGACATCAAATCATTAGCTTCGTGGATGGTAATGTTGGGTATAATCAGATATTTATGGCTGAAGAAGACATATCCAAGACTGCTTTCAGATGTCCAGGTCACGTCGGTTTATTTGAATGGGTTGTCATGACTTTTGGCTTGAAGAATGCCGGTGCTACTTATCAGAGAGCAATGAATTTCATCTTTCATAAGTATATCGGCACGATAGTTGAAATTTACATTGATGATGTGGTAGTTAAGTCTGGAGATTTCGAGAAGCATCTTGCCGATTTACGAAAAATATTGGAATCGGCAAGGCAGTTTCTGGGTTTCATGGTGTATCAGAGAGGCATTGAAATCGGCAGAAAGTCTATCGATGCAATTAACAAAGTGGTTGCTCCTACAAACAAGACTGAGCTGCAGTCCTTGATCGGCAAGATTAATTTCATCAGAAGGTTTATATCTAACTTATCTGGTAGGATTAAGTCCTTTAGCCCATTGTTGAAGTTGAAAGCCGATCAAGAATTTACATGGAAAGAAGAACAGCAGTTAGCCTTGGAGGAGATCAAGAGATATTTAGTGAACCCTCCAGTCTTGGTTCCACCTCAACACGGGAAGCCTTTCAGGTTATATTTGTTTGCCGATGACGACGTTATCGGGTCAGCCTTAATTCAAGAATTTGAAGGGAAGGAACGTGTAATATATTATCTGAGCAGAAGGTTGGTGGGTGCTGAGACCAGGTATTCGGCCATAGAGAGATTGTGCTTATGTTTATATTTCTCTTGCATTAAATTGAGGCATTATTTATTGTCGGCTGAATACACTGTTATCTGCAAAGATGATGTGGTTAAGTACATGCTATCAATGCCGATATTGAGTGGACGAATCGGTAAGTGGATTTTGACACTTTCAGAGTTTGACCTGAGGTATGAATCGGCTAAGGCAGTTAAAGGTCAAGTGATGGCCAATTTTGTTACCCAGCATTGCAATGTGGTGAGCTCTGTCGAGATCGTGCCTTGGACTTTATTCTTTGATGGGTCGACGTGCAAGGATGGAGCAGGTATCCGTATTCTTTTAATTTCACCCCGAGGATGGAAGTATGAGATTTCGTTGTCGATTGTTGCTACTTCAACAAACAATCAAGCTGAGTACCAGAATTTGCTTAAGGGGTTGGAATTACTCAGAGAAGTGCGTGCCGATGCTGTGGAAATCTTTGGTGATTCTATGTTGGTGATCAACTAGTTGATTGGGACGTATGAATGCCGAAGTGAAGCTTTAATTGCAGCCCATGAAAGGTGCCTGCAATTGTTGAAAGAGTTCAAAGAGTACCGCCTCGAGCATATTTCTAGATTGCATAATGAAGAGGCCAATCGGTTGGCACAGAATGCCTCAGGGTATCAGCCGATTCAAGAAGTCATGCCATCGGTAACAGTTACCGATGACTGGAAAAGCGAGATTGCCGATTACTTAAGGAATCCGTCCAAGAAAGTTGAGAGACGTCTAAGGTTTCAAGCCACTAAGTATGTGCTCCTTGACGATGAATTGTATTATCGGACGATTGACGGAGTTTTGCTTAGATTCCTCGGCAAAGAGGAATCAAAAGAGTTGATGGGTGAAATCCATGAAGGTGTGTGTGGAGCGCATCAATCGGCATTCAAGATGAAGTGGATGATTAGGCGGAATGGATATTATTGGCCGACAATCCTTGAAGATTGCTTCAACTATTTCAAAGGGTGCCAGGACTGTCAGAAGTTTGGTAATGTGCAGAGGGCACCTGCATCGGCAATGAATCCTATAATCAAGCCTTGGCCATTCAGAGGATGGGCTATTGATCTCATCGGCCAGATTTATCCGCAATCGAGTAAGGGGCATAAGTTTATACTTGTTGCTACCGATTACTTCACTAATGGGTTGAGACAATTCCTGAAGAAGTGACATCGGCAAACATGGTGGATTTCGTTAAAGAAAACATTGTGTACCGATTCGGTATTCCTCAGACTATTACTACCGATCAAGGAACCATGTTCACATCGGGAGAGTTTGATGAATTTGCTGCTAGTATGGGGTTCAAGGTGTTGAATTCTTCTCCTTATTATGCACAGGCTAATGGTCAAGCTGAAGCGACTAATAAAGGAGTTATTAAGCTTATAAAGCGCAAGATTGAAGAAAACCCTAGAAGGTGGCACGTGGTGTTAAACGAAGCCTTATGGTCATATCGGATGGCTTGTCATGGTGCAACCAAAGTCTCGCCGTATCAGTTGGTCTATGGACACGATGTTTGTCCTGCCTTGGGAAATTAAAATTGGTTCTAGGCGATTATCTTTTCAGGATCAGTTAACGACCGATGATTATGCTACTCTGATGAAAGATGAGTTAGAAGATTTGGCATGTCATCGGTTGAGGGCATTGATTAGTATTGAAGAGAATAAGAAGAGGGTTGCCAGATGGTACGACAAGAAAGTGAAGGTGAAGGAATTTGCCGATGGCGATTTGGTGTGGAAGTTGATTTTACCGATCGGGACTAAAAGTTCTAAATTTGGAAAGTGGTCTCCTAATTGGGAAGGTCCTTATCGGGTAAAACAGTCTGCTCCCGACAATGCTTACATTTTGGAAACTCTCGAAGGAGTTGCATTCTCTAGAGCGATCAATGGTAAATACTTGAAGAAATATTACCCTAGCATATGGGTAGATGCATAGTGCTCAATTGAATGCCGATGAAAGAGAATTATATAAGCATCGGTAAAAATGTACTGACATTATATTACAAGAACCAAAATCAAGTATCAGAGTTGCATTTGCCGATACAACAAATAGATTACAACAAAGAGTGGATGGCTGATATCGCACGCAGGCGAATTTGTTCTATCTCATCCATCTCCTTGGCATCGGCGTCGGCAGAGCCCTCGACTGGCTTGATCTTCTTCTTCAATAGGATTGCTTGTCGAGCGTTTTGGTCTCTTTCCTGTCGCAGAACCCTAATGGGGTCGGACAGTTGGGCTTTCTGCTGGTTGGTTGCAGTCAGAGCCTCCTCAACCCTTTGTAACTCAGCCAGTAGCTCCTCCTTCTTTGCCGATAGCTGAGTGATTTCTTGATCAAGGTTGGCGCTGGAGACTTCTGCTTGGCCGATGCTCTTGTGCTTTTCATCGGCAATATTTTTGAACTTAAGCTTCTCTTCCTCGGTCTTGGATTGGGCAACTCTATCGGCAATGCGACAGGAAAGCCTTTGGTACTGAATTTGTTTGCTATCGAGGAAGGTTGCCTGGAAAAGAATTTCTTCCATATCGGCAGGGAGGTGGCCTTGGATATCCTTGAAAGCAATCCTTGCTACGGACAAATCCTGAATGAGCTGGGGTGTGTCTTGCAGCAGCAAGGAAAGCAATGCTTCAAGCTTGGACTTGACCTCTGCCGATAGAACTGGAGCAGAACTTTCTTCGTCTTCATCATCATCGGGAATGTCGATGGCGAAGGAAAATAAGCTATCTGCTCGAGCAGGGCCTTCTTGGTGCTCCTCCTCATCCTGGGGATTGATACCGAAGGAGAATAGGCTATCTGGGGAGTCTTGGGCCTGAAAAACAAAGAAGTCAAAATGTGTCGATCATAAGGCTATATTATGAATTTTTAGGTAATTGACTTACCATCTTGAAGCGAATCTCTTGCCTGGGGCTTGGCATGGTGGATGGTCCAGCTTCATCCTGAAGGGTGGCAGCGGTTGCCGATGAAGGAGCTCCTGTTGGAGAAGCAGTTGACGCTGTCACTGGCGTCGCTTCTGCTGTTGTGGCTGGCTCCTGTGGTGGCGATACCGTTCCTTCATCGGGGATTTTGGCTGGTGGTGCCGATGCCGATGTCGCCTCCGCTGCTACAGCGGGTGGTGTTACCTCCTGATTAGGGATGTCGTCTAATGGGTGATCAGGAGTAGGAGCTATTGAAGGTCCTGCCGATGGTGCATTGGTAGTTGGTGGTGTAGTTGAAGCCGATGGCGAAGATGGGGAAGCCAGCCTCAGACGCCTGGCGCGGCAGCAGGAGATCCAGCCCGTTCCGACGAAGCCTGGGGGCATCGGCAGCAGGACTTGGAGGTGCCTATCTACTTGAAGCAGCTGTCGATGACCTTATTGCCTGAGAATATAATGCAAGTTATACAAAATAAAATGTTACCGATAAAACAGTATGTAATCGGTATGAGTGAAGATGAGTTTACTGCAACAACCCGCGTCAGGGCAGCAGCAGCGGCTGATGTAGCCTTGGTTTTTGCAGGCGTCGGTGTAGGTACCTGCTAAGGAGTGAAGGTAGCTAGCGTGGGGGCCTTATTGCCGATGAGTGAGATGGGACTCATCATCCGAAGGTTGAAGGGCTTGCCGCTTCTGCTCATCGGAGGAATCGGATCGTCAACATGTCGAGTATAAAGGGGTCAGATGCCGATGATAAGAATAAAGTAATGAGGAATGTGTCGGAATAAAACTTACCGCATCGTCAGGAATGATGTGATCAGCGTCAATTATATTCCGATAGTAGTGAGATGACTTGGCAAACAATTGACACCTCCATTCTTGCCACCAAGACCTGTACTCATTTGTGATGAAGGAGGTTGGTGACCAGGAAGAGAGATCAAGGTCTGACACATCGGCATTAGGAGGAAGATTGACGACCTTATTCCAGTCTAGAGCACTGGAGATTGTCTGTCTAGGCTTCACTACCTTGGAGTAGCAGAGCTTGATCGGTAGTTGGCCAAATGCCAGTTGTCTCGCGGCTATCGATGGGTAGTAAAATTCAAACGATGGAAGAGTATTCTTCCTGGATCCGAAGATGTTAACTAGGATAGCACGGGGAACAATACTGACCTTCATGATTGTTTGGTTCTGAGGCACATTCCCATCGGTAAGGTTGAATAGCAGCGGGAACTGATTGTCCTCATCGACATATGGCCACCAGAGTCGCTCTGTGGCAGGAATTCCATTGTAGAATTTTTGAAAGAATAAGCCGAACTGTTCTGCATCAGCATCGGTCCCTAGCAACACTATGATGGCCTCTCCAAAGTTGAGTGGAGGACGAGTTGCCGATTCATCATCCCTACATTTGTAATCTTCCGATATATCCCTGGGGAATTGTTGAGCAAACAAGTCGAACTGAAGCGCTTTCTGCATATGTGCATTCAGCCACATGTTGATGAACCACCAGGGACCCCCAAGATTGCCGATGGGTTCACCTAGCAGTAACTTTTGGGATACTTGATGTAAAAGACGATATATCGATCCGAGGAGGTATCTGCCTAGGGGAAGCTTTATTCCATCGGAAAGGAGCTCAACTCCTGGAAGATGCATAATGGTTGGTCCAACTGCCCTGCCGCAGAAGATGAATTTTTCCAGCCACATATTCAGAAACATGGCGTGCTCTCATTGGTTTACCGATCCGGTCTTCTGGTATTCATGGATATAGCCTGTCCAGCCGCCGATGTTCCGGGTGTTCACCTTGTACTCAGCTTTTCTGTTGAACAAGGTAAAGGTATCGGCAGAGGAGACGTCCAAGCCAGTCAACATATGGACATCGGCAAGGCTAGGGTGGCTGGTCCATGTCAGAAAAGGAAAGCATTCATGGTGTCCGACCAGAAATAGGAGGCAGCCATCAGCATATTCTCGTTCTTCTCCATATCGGCAATGGAGAGCCTAATGCACTGGTCCAAGTTGTGCTCTTGCCAATAGACTTGCTGCGCCCTAGCAACCCTGAGGTACCAGTTTTTCCACCCCTTGGTAGGCTTGGGCCATGATCAGAAGGCATCTTTCCATAATCCTAAACCGAAACATTCGGATCTAAAAGGGATTTGGTTGGTTTCTGCGTTGATTATGAAGCTCGGATCCGGATTCCCCATGGGGCCTAGGCAGCTGAAGTTAGACTGAGCAAGCGGGATCACTACCTTGTTGTACAGTTCCTAGGGTTCGAAAAGAAACGAGGAAAGTTTTGGATTCGTGCGGAAAAGAACCAGCAGAGGATCGAATGAGAAAGAAGGTGGACTTACCTTAGGGATATCGACCTGGATCGCCATTAGAGTCGAAAGAGTGCTTGCGGTTCATCCTTGATTGGGGAAAGAACTGTTGCTTGGGCTCGTGTTCTTCGGAGGCGCTGCCGGAGGTTGAAGACGAAGGCAGAGGGTGTGAAAGTGAAAGTGGACTCGGGGTAAAAAGCAGGTTGGATTCCGGTAACTTTTATAAGCTTGCTCAGGGGTATTTTGGGATTTCGGTCTACACTGTGCAGGAATGTGGAGAGACCTACGGTAGATGCACACGATAATCAAGGAGATTTGCAACTGTTTGTGCTACAATCGAGGGACTTTATTATTAAATTGCGGTTCTACGCGCGGGGATCGAGGAAACTGTGCATTTATCTCGGAGGTAATGGCTACAGTAGAAAGAATTTCGGCACGTAAAGTATTATATGCTCCGAAACTGGGGGGTATGTGTTGACACCGTTTTTCAGCATGTGTCAAATGAGCTAAGGCTTGACTGGTCAGCAGCCGTTCTCCATCGGCATCGGGAAAGTGAGCCAGTATTGCCGATGGGAATATGCTGCGGGAAGACTAAGTGTGTTATCGATGGAGGCTGGATGGTCCTTGCCGATAAGGTTGATTGGTGAAGTTAGGTCGCCTGGGCTGTAAAGTTGTTGTTGCCGATTGCCGATGAAGAGTGGTTGCCGATTGCTGATAGGGATTGATTGGTGAAGACAGTTACCAGTACAAGTGGCCGATCGGGAAATATTGCCGATGTCGATAGGCATAGGGTGCCGATGAATACAGGGTGACTTAGCGTGTGATATCAGCGGAGGATTACTGGTGGTTAAAGAAGAAAACTGCGGATTGAAGGGATTTGCCGATGGAAAGTTTCCATCGAGGAGAGGCATAAGGAAACTGGTGATTTTGTACCAGTATTATTATAGCAGTTTGAGTCCGACTCTTGCATGAGTCGTTTATTTAGGGTTTGATAACCTCCTTCTATCACCTTGCTAAGCTAGATGATCCAGGAGTACCTACCATTGACTGCAAGATCAAGGAAAGTACATTCTACAAGATATTCTATAATATTGGATCAAGCAGTAACATAGTGTCTAAGGTGATCTACCAACATTTATATGGCAATAGATCATTGTACCAGACATATGTGCAGCTATAGCTAGCAGACCAATCATACTGATTTCTGGAGGGAATAACAAAAGGCATCATGATTAGAGATCACTATATTCCCGCCAACTTCATGGTTCTGGATATGAGAGATAAAGATGAAGTCCACCTCATACGAGGAAGATCTTTCCTCAACTCCCATAAAGAAGAAAACTGCGGATTGAAGGGATCTGCTGATGGAAAGTTTCCATCGAGGAGAGGCATAAAGAAACTGGTGATTTTGTACCAGTATTATTATAGCAGTTTGAGTCCAACTCTTGCATGAGTCGTTTATTTTTTCCTTTAAAATAGGTGTGTTTGTTTAGGAAAATAAGTATTGTTATTTTAGATCCGACTCCTGCGCGAGTCAGTTTCCTTAAAGTTAGGAGTTTGTTTTAGGAAGGATACGAGTCATGTCTTTGTACAACTCTCCATGCGGGAGTATAAATATGTGCCTGAGGGCTGCGTGTAAGATATCAATTCAATATAAAACAAACCAATTTATTCTTATTCTACTTTTTATCGCAATTTATCCTTTACTGCATTAGCTGTAGTTTATCAACGAGTTCTTCAAGCTTCGACGGGCTGCATCAGCTTGATCTCCGTCAAATCCTTGCAAGTTCCGCGTGGGAGTACCTCTGAGCTTTGGCATCCGGGCGCATCGCTGTTGCCTCCTTCAGCTCTGCTCTAGTTATCCTGATCAAGCCTCAATCCCAACATCCGGGCGCATCGCCGTTGTCTGGATTGAATCTTGTTCTAGTTATCGTCCTTGTCGATTAACTGGTCAAATCGACTGGCACGCCTCCGGATATCGAATTTCGGGTATAAGCCCGAGGTGTTCGCAGATCCTGACGCTTTTTGTGTCAACAAAGCCCCATATGAATAAGTTTCCCAAACTGTTTACTGTGGAGGCATAAAAAATATTTCATTAGTCATATGCATATAAAATTAAAAATCCAAAAATATTTGAATATTTGAATTTTGTAAGGCTCTGGGCAATCAAGGCATAAATGGTTTACCGCTAACGCTTAATCTGTTCCACAAGCTTTGTTGTCTATTTGAGTTTAGCAGGATTTGGAAAGACTAGACAAGATTAGATATCTTCACCCACTTTGAGAAGTACACCTACATCAACTATCAATCTTTGGAGTCTTAGAGAAGTGAATTAAGTCTACACTATCTAAATGAATGACTATGTCAACATCCAGCTTGGGGAGAGCACCCCCATGTGTCCAGGTAAGTATCCTTACCCACTTAGGTTTACTTTTACTTAGATATTAGTTACATAAATTAATTCAAATAAAAAAATATGAGCACATGAAGGTTCACACCTAAATAATTACAAATCACAAAACTAACAACTTAGACATTGTTTATCCATGGTATTTCATTGTCTATTTTATCCTTAAGTGAGTTTTCTATTTAGTAATAATAATAGGTATGTTTAGAAGTTGCTAATAATAAAATCAATAACTCCGAAGAATATCTTATACATGCTCAAATGCTCAAAAGAGGTCCAAGAGGTGGCCTCAAAATGATTTATCGTTGGCCATACAACTGAGGTTCCTCTTCCAAATGAGAAACGTTGGTTGTATAGGACCCGCCAACTAACCCTTGATTTAGATCAAGGACGTGGGCAAGGAGGTGTTGCAGGTTCTAGCAGGAGAGCACATAAGGAACCACGGTTTGCTCATTTTGAGCAAGGTGGTCCTTCCCAAGGAGTTGTTGGTGAGGAGGAAGACGATGCAACTTCCGATGACATGGACACATCTAGTGGTATGCCTCCTCGACCACCAGGTCCTCAAAGACCACGAGCATCCTTCTCGTCCCCACGAGATAGGGAGCATCATGAGAGGAGGAAACAAATGGACAATCTCACTGATGCCATAGGCGAGCTTCGCATTGAGCATGGTGTGACAACAGGTATAGTCCAGCAAAACACCGATCAACTCCAAGCACTTCAAGAAGAAGAAATCCAGCAATGGAGGATGTGGTGGCAACAACATCCATATCAGCCACCACACTATTGAGCAAAGGATAAGCTTGGGGGAGGCTCCCTCCCCCACTGAGTAAGTGTTTAATTCCAGCATTTACATTCATGCATTTTCTTTCTTATCTTTGCTTGCAATAAAAAAATCTCTAAATATGATAAAAAGAACAAAAATACTTCTCTCTACTCTCATATGTTCCATGAATGTTTATCTCTCTATGGAAATGATGAACAATTGTTCTGTCATAATTCCTTTCTAGTACCTAGTTTTCAACCTTGAATTCTCCCGAGTTTTTAGACATAATTGTTTTGACATAATATTTACCTTGAACCTGAAACTTGTGGGTTGCAAATGCTTGAGCTAAGCCTAGGTAGTTGATAGGTATGATATGAAAAAGTCTGAGCTGTTATTTTTCTTGTTCCTAGCAATACTAGAGTTTTGGAGAATTTATCTTTTGAAAATTAAAAATATTACATGTTGAGTCTCTATATGACGAGATCTTGAATTCCTACCACAACCATATATACATGTCTGGTAGATTAGGAAAACATTCACTATCATATTTACTGCTTGTATTTGCATTGAGTTTTGTCAAGCTTTGTTGACCCTTAGAGACTTGTCATGCTTTTAAAATCAAGATCACGTACACTCCACTCATATATGCTACTTCTATCCTGGAAGTACGCATCCACATATATGCCATTCAGATCCACCAGAAAAATACTCTATTCCTACCTTGGGAGAAAGCAACCAAAAATATCCCAGTTCTCCACCTATCCATATATTCCATTACCACATATGTAACTGCTCCAAAGAATTCCTTGTTATCATCTCTCAAAAGTGTTATTATAGAAAGAGACTTGGGGTTGTCAAAAAAAAATAATAAAATAAAGAGAGTAAAACATGGACAAGTGTCCTATCAAAATAATGGGTACTTAGATGCCCGCCTCTCTAAAAAAAGCAAGCCCAGGTTCTCTCAAAATTCCAAGTTCCAAAAGAGAGATGCATGTATATATGTATTCAAGGAGCATAGTAGAATTAGGTTTCCATCATACACCCTCATATATCCACCATACACCATTATATATTCACCACATATCCACCCTCATACATGCACCATATATCCCATACACATGCACATCTTGATTTGATTGTATGCCCGGTTTCTCTAGATCCATTGTTTGACTTAACAATATATACTTTGCAAGAATGTATGCATTGTTCTCCCCCACCTATGAACTCCATATATTGCCTATTAGTTATAGGGTGAGAGAGAGAAGGCACATTGTTACTTTCCCTATTCCAAATAATATTCTGAGAGAAGGCATAACACCATTGTTGCCTTGGTGAGGATCCACAAATACCACATATAGACTTAAGAGGGTCGTACAAAAGAGACTTTGAGTTTTATTTTGAAAACTTTGCAAAACTCTAGGATGAAGGTAAAGTGAAGAGCTTCAGATATAGTACTTGGCTTGATCATTCTACTTTTCAATTACTCAAGACCCAAGTGATGGCTATAAGCCCCATGGTTAAAGGTAATATGGGTAAGTTTGAAAGTCAGAAAGTTTACTCTAATCTAGAGGAGAATTCTTGTTTAAACGCATGTGTACCTTTAAGGTGTGAAAGCATTGTAGCAACTCCTGATCCATCATTGAGTTCAACTTTGCTCAGGGACGAGCAAAAGGTAAGCTTGGGGGAGTTGTTGACGGTCCTTAAGTACCAATTTTAACCGTCAACTAAACAAGGAAAGGATCTAAATGAAACCAATAGCTAGAATAAGGGTTTATACTGACAGAATTCCAAGAGTTTTGGTGAATGTCTGTTTCTGCAGGGGGTTATCAGGAAATACCAAGGAAAGGCCCACATGTCATGTTTATATAGAGATAATTATGAACCGCACAATTTTCTATACTCTAGAGGGTTCCAGAAGACACGAGAACGAATGAGAGGCGAATCAGGCCCGGAGTCAGGGCACCCGCCCTAACCCCTAGGGCACCCGCCCTGCCCCTTCGGCCAATCAACATCAACTTCGCGGATCGTGTTGCACTGCCTTTGAGGATGAATCTAAACCCTTCATATAGGTCGGTTTGATCCAACGGCTCACGTTCATTTGAGGAGGCTATATAAGCAAGGCCCTGTCCCCCTTGAGGATCATCTCATCTCATTATTCTTCTCTAGAGCAAAAGCTAGGGTTTCAATTAGATGTAGATAAGGATAGAGGTCCCTCTAGTTGTCTAGATCTAGTTCTTCTAGTTCTAGCTCATCTAGTTGTAATTAGAGGTGAGAGAGAGGAGGAGAGAACTAGGAGGAGCCGGATCTGTCGAATCTTCCTCAACATTGTACCTTTGCAGCATCTAGTTCTGAGCAATCTCTAGGTTCTTCATTCATTATTTCTATGTATCTTATTTTAGTTCTTACTTTATTCTATTTACGGGATCTCCACTCGTACTGAATGCTCTAGTTTACAATTGGAATTAGAGTAGTAAGCGATAGTGTAGACGTGATGTCTAGACTAGAGTTTACCTGAGTTTGCGCCCAATCCTACGGATAGTTGTGGTAGCCCCAGGGGTGATAGCTCTGTAAGGCCTTTGTAGTCCACCATGTTTGGGTTGGTGTTTTCGTAGAGCTTTTGGCAGCCTCCCCCCGACTACCTTTTTCCCAGTCTTTGTCGAGAGTCGGGAAGGTACTGTTGCTCCAAAGTAAGTAGAGTATCGTGGGCCTTTGATTAGATAGAACCCCTTAGAAAACTCTAAAATCTCTCTCGACCTAGTTATCATTATTTACCTATTCATCATTCTTACCCATTTATCTGATCTACTACCAAAATATTATATCTTATCTAACCTTGGGTGCTCTTAGTTCTTTTCTAGTTCACTTCGCGTTCCCCGAGGAAATCGATAGCCTTGGAATACTCACGGGTGAAAGCTACAGAGTATCCGTGCACTTGCGGATTTATCTGTATGCGTTAAGAAATACCAACAGTGTTCTTTCTTCAAGACAAGGGAGAAACAACCGATATATTCAAGAAGTTTGCTACAAGAGCTCAAATCGAATTTGATGTAAAGATCAAGAAGATAAGAAGTGACAACAACACCGAGTTTGTAAACACAAAGATTGAGGATTATTGTGATGAAGTGGGGATCAAGCATAAGGTATCCGCTACATATACTCCACAACAAAATGGTGTTGTAGAGACAAAGAACCGAACACTAATCACTCTAGCAATGTCTATGCTTGACGAATACAACACTCTGGAGAAGTTTTGGGCGGAGGCCATCAAACACTACTTGCTATGCGGCAAACCGCCTCTTCATCCAAAGGCTACTCAAGAAGACACCCTATGAGCTAGTGAATGGGAAGAAGCCAGATATTTCATTCTTCTGGTCGTTTGGTAGCAAGGTGTATATCTACAAGAAGCGCCAACACTTGGGTAAATTCCAACGAGGGTGTGACATTGGTTTCCTTATTGGATATTCGCTTAAATCCAAGGCATACCGTGTATTTAACAAAGCCACCGGCTTAGTTGAAGAAACGTATGACTTGGTGTTTGATGAAACTAATGGCTCCCAAGGAGCACTTGAGGAAATTTATGTAGGTGATGAACCCTTGAGGGAGGCAATGAAGAACATGCCCATTAGTTCTATCAACCCGCAACAGGTGGAAGAAGTTGAAGATGAAGCCAATCAAGATCTTTCTCCACCCCGCACGCCTTAAGTTGATGAAGAACAAGTGAGGGAAGCACAAGAAGGTACTTTCATCCCTCAAGATCAAGCCGAGGCGGAGGCTCAAAATGTTGAAGCACCACATCCCTCTCCTCAAGTGGTAGATAGAAGATCAACACCCATCCTTCAAACTCACCCCCATGATCAAATCATAGGGAGTCCATCTAAGGGAGTGATGACACGATCTCGACTTGCTTATTATGTTTAACATCACTCTTTTGTGTCTTTTGTTGAGCCTACATGTGTAGAGGACGCACTTGCGGATCCAGATTGGGTGAATGCTATGCATGAAGAACTCAACAACTTCACCCGGAACCAAGTGTGGACACTAGAAGAAAGGCCAAAAGATGCAAGAATTATTGGAATCAAGTGGGTGTTTCCGGAACAAGCAAGATGATCAAGGCCAAGTTGTGAGGAACAAGGAAAGATTGGTGGCAAAGGGGTTCTCTCAAGTAGAAGGACTTGATTTTGGAGAGACCTTTGCCCCGGTTGCAAGACTAGAAGCCATTTGTATCCTTTTTGATGACGACCCGTAGGGTTCGCTGTCTGATCTTTCAATGAGAGATGGTGGATAACTCGATTGGTGAATGGAGATGATGTTCACGGCTCGACTACAACCATCCACGGACGCTGCGCCTTAGCAACCGATACACCACCTCCGATGGTTGTCGCGATCTTGTGGCATGACAACCAGCCACTAGGGCCCCCGTCCTGCAAGCAATCGAAGAACCAGCAAGAACAAGATGAACAAGCACTCAATTGCAAGATGAATATGAAGGGTTTAATCTGAGGACACAATATGGTGAGGTTCTGATGACAATCAGACGGACGGTTGATGCAACACGCGCGCTGAAAGGCGGTAGCAATGGCTAACTCGACGAAACAAAACCTAAACTGTTTGTGGCGGCTCTAAAGACTTATAATAAGTTGGGAGGACGACCACAAGGGTGTTGGGGTCGTTCCCCAACCTTAGGACGCATCCCTAATGGACCCAACTTGATACATGGGCCATCAGCCCAAATTAAGGTGACGCAGCACCGGTGGACAGAAAAGGAATCGGTACAAAAATGACTACTCTGGATGTGTCCGATAAGATATAGCCTTGGTTCTGGATCCGTTGGAAAGTAGACTTGATAAGTTTTCCAAAAAGTGTGAGAATGTCCCAATCGGAGTCTGTATGAAGTCGTGACATCCATCACAAGTTTGTGTTGTCCTGCAGTCCAAATCCAGCTAGCGCCCATCCCGTGTCCCGCTGATCCTCTCCATTGTTCCTGAGCAAAACAAGAGTGCACGTGTCTCCATTGTCTAAATATAATGGACAAGAGTTTGAGAATGAACTTACTTGATGGTTGAGTTCACGGGCACGAGCACGAGTAATAGGACCAAGTGGTGCTGGAGATGGTGTTGGTGTGGTGTTGATGTCCTCATCATCCTCCCCTTCTTGCATTTGAGTCGTCCTCGACTCAAGCTCATCTTCCTCTCGCAAATATGGCTTCAAATCTGCAATGTTAAATGTGGGACTAATCCCAAAAGCTACAGGAAGATCAAGCTTATATGCATTCTCATTAATACGTTTTAGCACTTTAAATGGTCCATCAGCTCTAGGCAGCAATTTAGATTTTCTCAATTCAGGAAACCTATCCTTTCTCAAATGCAACCAAACCAAATCACCAGGTTCAAAAATCAATTGCTTTCTACCTTTATCACCAGCAAGCTTATACTTAGCATTCATGCGCTCTATGTTTTCTTTAGTTGTTTCATGCAATTTTAACATCAACTCAGCACGTTGCTTAGCATCAAAATTCAATTGTTCAGAAGTTGGTAGAGGCATTAAATCAATAGGAGCATGTGGTAACAAGCCATAAACAACCTCAAATGGGCACATCTTGGTAGTAGAATGCAATGAACAATTATAAGCAAACTCAATATGAGGCAAATAATCTTCCCACATCTTAATATTCTTCTTTAAAACAACCCTTAACATAGTAGACAAAGTTCTATTCACAACTTCAGTTTGACCATCAGTTTGAGGATGACATGTGGTAGAAAATAAAAGCTTAGTCCCAAATTTACCCCATAAAGTTCTCCAAAAATGGCTAAGAAATTTAGCATCTCGATCAGAAACAATTGTATTTGGCACACCATGCAAACAAACAACTTCGCAAAAGAACAAATCAGCAATATGTGTAGCATCATCAGTTTTATGACAAGGTATAAAGTGTGCCATCTTAGAAAATCTATCCACAACCACAAAAACACTATCACAACCCTTCCTAGTCCTTGGCAATCCCAAAACAAAATCCATAGAAATATCTTCCCAAGGTGCGTTAGGAACAGGTAGAGGCATATACAAACCGTGGGGATATAATCGTGACTTTGCCTTCTGACAAGTTGTGGAGCGAGCAACAAATCACTCCACGTCTCTCCTCATCTTTGGCCAAAATAAATGACCAGCAAGTATGTCCTCCGTCTTCTTTGCTCCAAAATGTCCCATCAAGCCACCTCCATGCGCTTCCTGAAGCAACAACAAACGAACGGAGCTAGCTGGGATGCATAGCTTGTTAGCTCTAAACACAAAGCCATCATTTAGAACAAATTTATTCCATGCTTTACCATCCTTACATTGCAGCAACACGTCTTTAAAATCATTATCATGTATATATTGTTGTTTAATTGTTTCCAAACCAAAGATCTTATAGTCAAGTTGTGTTAATAAAGTATATCTCCTAGACAAAGCATCAACAATGATATTCTCTTTCCCTTTCTTGTGCTTAATGAAAGGAAAAGATTCAATAAATTCAACCCACTTAGCATGTCTACGGTTCAGTTTTACTTGACTATGAATATGCTTTAACGATTCATGATCAGAATGAATAACAAATTCTTTGGGCCACAAATAATGCTGCCATGTTTCTAATGTTCGCACGAGAGCATACAATTCCTTATCATAAGTAGAATAATTCAGAAGAGGCCCACTTAGTTTCTCACTAAAATATGCAATGGGTTTACCTTCTTGTAACAAAACACCACCCAATCCAATTCCACTAGCATCACATTCAAGTTCAAAAGTCTTATTAAAATTAAGAAGTTGGAGAAGAGGTGCATTTGTCAACTTATCTTTCAATGAAGGCATTCTCTTGTGGGGTTCCCCAAGAAAACACGACTCCCTTCTTCGTAAGCTCATTCAATGGTGCAGCAATGGTGCTGAAATCCTGCACAAAGCGTTGATAGAACCCAGCAAGTCCTAGAAAACTCCGCACTTGGGTGATAGTCTTTGGTACTGGCCAACCCTGTATAGAGTCCACCTTGGCTTTATCAACCTCAATTCCCTGTGGAGTAACAACATAGCCAAGAAAAGAAACACGATCTGTGCAAAAGGTGCACTTATCAAGGTTACCAAATAAATGTGCCTCCCGTAGAGCTTTAAAAACAACACATAAATGATCAATATGTTCTTCCATAAATTTGCTGTAAATTAATATATCATCAAAATAAACAACAACAAATCTTCCAATGAAAGCAAGCAAAACCTCATTCATCAATCTCATGAAGGTACTAGGTGCATTAGTTAACCCAAAAGGCATGACTAACCACTCATACAAACCGAACTTAGTTTTGAAAGCAGTTTTCCATTCATCTCCCAATTTCATGCGAATCTGATGATACCACGCATATCCACTTTGGAAAACACAACAGCACCACTCAATTCATCTAGCATGTCATCTAATCGTGGAATTGGATGACGATATCGAATAGTAATATTATTAATAGCCCGACAATCCACACACATACGCCATGATCCTTCTTTCTTAGGCACTAAAATAACCGGAACAGCACAAGGACTTAGAGACTCACGTATGTAACCTTTGTCGAGGAGTTCTTGCACTTGACGCTGAATCTCCTTTGTTTCTTCTGGATTGGTCCTATATGGTGCACGGTTGGGCAATGAGGCACCAGGAATCAGGTCAATTTGGTGCTCAATGCCTCGAAGTGGTGGCAGGCCCGATGGTATTTCACTTGGGAACACATCCGAATACTCCTGCAAAATGTTAGCGAGAGTAGGAGGCAAAGAACACTGCATATCATGAAGGGAAATCAATACCTCTTTGCATACTATAGCATAAGCAACAGTAGTGGAAGCATTCAATTCATTAATATTAGATTTAGTAGCAAGCAAACAATTTCCTTTCAATTTTATCTCCTCTTTCATATCAGCAACAAATTGGTCATTTTTATTGCTCTCACTTTTAGCTTTTGAGGCTTTAGCTACATCATCTTGCATAATAGCTTCAGGGGACATAGGATGCAGCACAATTTTTCTATCATGGTATAGAAAAGAATATTGATTTGTTCTACCATAATGCATAGAATCTCTATCAAATTGCCAAGGTCGACCAAGCAGCACATTACAAGCTTGCATAGGCACAACATCACATTCAACCACATCTTTATAGGATCCAATGGAAAAATTGATTCGCACAAGTCTTGTTACCTTTGCCTTACCATTGTTATTTAACCATTGAATATAATATGGATGTGGGTGTGGTTTGGTGGTAAGCGCAAGCTTCTCCACCATGTCACCGCTTGCCAAGTTGTTGCAACTACCTCCATCGATGATCATGCGACATGAATGCTCCTTGATGACACACTTTGTTTGGAACAACGTGTGTCGCTGATTTTGCTCTGCCTTCTCCATTTGTGCACTAAGCACACGCTGTACAATGAGGCTCTCATAGCGGTCGGCTTCACCTGCATTAATATGTTCTTCTATACATTCTTCACTACCTGAATGGTCAGCGACAAGCAATGCAAGTGTATCTTCATCAAAATCACTAGCGGATGAATACTCACCATTATCTTTGACGACCATAACATGCTTGCTGGAACACTCACGCATCACATGTCCATATCCCTGGCACCGGTGACACTGAATGTCTCTCGTTCTACCTGTCGATGCTATGGACGAAGCACTTGCACTAGGCTTCTGGGCTGTCTTGGCTACTGAATTTGTGGGAGTAGCACTAGGCTTGTCACTTGAGGATGGCATAGTAGCACGTGTGCGGGGCTGCCATGAATTTGTCTTCCCTGCAGAAAAGTTATTCCGAACACTAGCACATCGCCCCTGCACTTCCCTTTCAGCTTTACAAGCAAGATGAAATAAACGGGTTACATTAGTGTACTCTTTATATGAAAGGATGTCCTGAATTTCATGATTTAACCCACCCAAAAGTCTTGCCAAAGTAGGTTCCTCATCCTCCTCTAAATTACAACGCAACATACCCATTTGTAATTCTTGATAATACTCTTCTACACTTTTAGCACTTTGTCTTAGTTGTTGCAGTTTATGTAGCAAATCCCGTGCATAGTAAGAAGGAACAAATCTAGCCCTCATGATTTTTTTAAAGCATCCCAAGTATGTGGTATGTTATTAGGATTTTTCTTACTATACTCTATCCACCATACAGTAGCAAAGTCAGTAAACTCAGTAGTAGCAGCCCTAACACGTGTATTCTCAGGAAATTCGTGGCATGCAAACTTTTGGTCAACAGCAATTTCCCATAAAATGTATGCATCAGGATCATACTTACCATCAAAAGGAGGTATTTTAAATTTAATCTTACTGAAAGCATCATTGTTATTATGTACCTCATGTCGACGGTGACCCATTCCTCTCCTATTAAAGCGTAGGCGATGTCGATCACGAAGGTCATTGTTATCAAGGTCCATATCACCAGAGTAAGCATCCTCGTCATTATCTTCGACTCGCTCCTCATCCTTGTGGTCGTCATTATGTTGACCCTTGCCTTTTGTGTGGCAGTCATCAAAACGACTGAGAAGAGCGGCACGGCTTTTGTCCATACGAGCAACCGATGCTTCGACTCCTGTAAGCTTGGTGGTGGTGGCAAGTTGGGCGGCCTCTAGTTGCCCAATCTTGTCATTGGTCACCTGTAAATCTCCATCGAGTCCTTCGGTATGCAGCTGCACTTGCCTTGTAAAATGTTGAATGATGCCCTTGGTGCGTGGAGATTGCGGCATGTTGTTATTATCCTCTGTTCCTGACATGGTTTAGAAGACAAGAACAACAAGAAAATAGGTGAAGAAATAGAAGCCCTACAACTATTAGGATGTAGCTACAGCAAGGCACTCGCTCTCAACCTGTTTCTCAAGCTCTTACCAGTTCTTACCTTGCTCAGCAGGAGGGGTCAACAACCAGTAAGCCTGCAACCTTGAAAGTGAATGTATCGGTACCGCAGCAACAACACCTGTCAAGTTGTAGTCGAGTATGTGGAGCTATAGGTGGCAAATGTTATGCTCAAGGACAAATACTAGCACCACGTTAGTTTAAAAAGTGAGCTGAATAATCGTTCAAAGGTGGTACTGTGCTGGTCCTAGCCTAGACCGTACTAGAGACACGAGCCTAGACACAAAGAGAGTCACAAACACCACCTATCCAAAGGAGAGAAACACAAAGATCAGCCCCCTTTTTTTGTTTTTTTTTGTTCTTTTTTTTGCTTGCTTTTTTTCTTTTTTTTCAGGGATCCTCAAAACTGATTATATGAACAAAGAGATGTCAAAAGAGCAATTCACCACACACACTTTTTCCAAAAGTGCAGGGGTATATAGGTAATTAAAAGATACTCTCTCTCTCTCTCTCTAAAGTAAGTTTCGCTATAATATGGTATGAAACTTGTAGTCCCGACTTGTAGTGCGCGAACTTAATTATGGAAAACAACTCGAACGGAGGCAATTTATAGCAGCGAATACCAGGGTAGTACTCAGACTTGATTCCCGAAATCAACTCGGACTCGAACTTGACAGCAGCGAATACCAGGGTAGTACTCGGACTCGATTCCAGAACACAACTCAAACTCGAACTGGACAACCGCGAATACTAGGGTAGTACTCGGACTCGAACTTGATAGCAACGAAATCTACTTAGACTCGGACTAGAACGTGACAAGAACTCGAAACTCTAAAGGACTATAACTAAAACCAGCAACTCGACACAACCGATGCAACCGACAACTCAACAAGCCCTAACTAAGTAGTACTAGCAAAAGGCTCAACGTGTTTATGGGATTACGGAAAACTAATCTACTATTTTTTTCTGGCTTTTCTGGACTATAGGAAAAAAAATTTGTGAAGAATTGGAAGTCTCTCACCGATAAACCTTGCTCTGATTACCAACTGATGACGACCCGTAGGGTTCACTGTCTGATCTTTCGATGAGAGATGGTGGATAACTCAATTGGTGAATGGAGATGACGTTCACGGCTCGACTACAACTGTCCACGGACGCTGCGCCTTAGCAACCGATACACCACCTCCGATGGTTGTCGCGATCTTGCGGCGTGACAACCAGCCACTAGGGCTCCCGACCTGCAAGCAATCGAAGAACCAGCATGAACAAGATAAACAAGCACTCAATTGCAAGATGAATATGAAGGGTTTAATCTGAGGACACAATATGGTGAGGTTCTGATGACAATCAGACGAACGGTTGATCCAACACGCGCGCTGAAAGGCGGTAGCAATGGCTAACTCTACGAAACAAAACCTAAACTATTTGTGGCGGCTCTATAGACTTATAAGGAGTTGGGAGGACGACCACAAGGGTGTTGGGGTCGTTCCCCAACCCTAGGATGCATCCCTAATGGACCCAACTTGATACATGGGCCATCAGCCAAAATTAAGGTGACGCAGCACCGGTGGACAGAAAAGGACTCGGTACAAAAACGACTACTCTGGATGTGTCCGATAAGATATAGCCTTGGTTCTGGATCCGTTGGATAGCAGACTTGATAAGTTTTCCAAAAAGTGCGAGAATGTCCCAATCGGAGTCTGTATGAAGTCGTGGCATCCATCACAAGTTTGTGCTGTCCTGCAGTCCAAATCTAGCTAGCGCCCATCCCGTGTCCCACTGATCCTCTCCATTGTTCCTGAGCAAAACAAGAGTGCACGGTCTCCATTGTCTAAATATAATGGATAAGAGTTTGAGAATGAACTTACTTGATGGTTGAGTTCACGGGCACGAGCACGAGTAATAGGACCAAGTGGTGCTGGAGATGGTGTTGGTGTGGTGTTGATGTCCTCATCACTTTTGGCTTATGCTTCACATCACAAGATGAAACTCTTTGAAATGGATGTGAAGAGCGCCTTCTTAAATGGTTTCATTAATGAACTTGTCTATGTCTCACAACCTCCCGGGTTTGAAGACCTAAATTGTCCTAATCATGTGTATAGGTTGTCCAAGGCGCTCTATGGATTGAAGCAAGCTCCAAGGGCTTGGTATGAGAGGCTAAGGGACTTCCTACTCAAGAAGGGCTTCAAGATCGGGAAGGTGGATACCACACTCTTCGCCAAGAAGCTTAATGGAGAGATCTTTGTTTGCCAAGTATATGTCGATGACATTATATTTGGGTCAACAAACAAGATCATTGTAAGGAGTTTGGTGACTTGATGTCCAAGGAATTCGAGATGTCAATGATTGGCGAGCTAACCTTCTTCATTGGCTTCCAAGTGAAGCCATTGAGGGAGGGCACCTTCATATCTCAAGAGAAGTACACTCAAGATGTGCTCAAGAAATTCAAGATGGAGGATTCCAAGCCAATCAAGACCCCCATGCCTACTAATAGACATCTCAACCTTGATGAGGGAGGTAAACTAATTGATCAAACTCTCTATCATTCTATGATTGGTAGTTTACTTTACCTCACCACAATATCATGTTTAGTGTGTGTATGTGTGCTAGGTTTCAAGCTAATCCTAAGGAATCGCACTTAAGTGCTGTAAAAAGAATCCTAAGGTACATAAGGCATACCCCTAGCATTGGCCTTTGGTATCCCAAAGGAGCTCCCTTCCAACTTGTGGGCTATTCTAATTGGGATTATGACGGGTGTAAGGTTGATAGGAAGAGTACCTCCGGAGGGTGCCATTTTCTAGGAAGATCTCTTGTTTCTTGGTCCTCTAAGAAGCAAAATAGTGTGGCTTTGTCTACCGCCGAGGCGGAATACATAGCCACAGGAGCATGTTCTGCACAAATCTTATACATGAAACAAACACTCCTTCATTACGGCGTGGTTTGAAAAGATATACATCTCTTGTGTGACAATGAAAGCGCCATAAAGCTTGCTAACAACCCGGTTCAACACTCTCGCAACAAGCACATAGATATTCACCATCACTTTCTTAGAGACCATATGGCACAAAAGGACATCACACTAGTGGGAGTTAAAAGCGAAGAGCAATTGGTAGATATCTTCACTAAACCACTCGATGAATCAACCTTTTGTAGGTTGAGGAATGAGTTAACTATGCTTGATCACTCAAACTTCACTAGAAAATGAGTTTGTGTGAACCAACCATGCATTCATATGTAAAATAACATGTTTAATCTATAGTAATGCACATAGGCTTGGCTAACGCGGTTAAGATAACCGCCCTCAAAGCGTGTGACAAAGCTTAACCGCGGTTTAAACTTGCAAGCAACCTAGATTCAAATTCCGTATTGCATTGCATATGCATTTGTGTTGTTCGACGTTTCTTTTCAGTTAAGTTTGATCATCCACTGGGTTCGTCCACTTAGGGGGGAGCATTCCAAGCTCTAGTTGTTACTATACCCCTCTTGTGGCCCTATGATGATCCTTGCTCTTCATTTGAACTATTTTCATATCAAAATATGTCTAGCCTAGGACAAACTATTTGTAAAATTTGAGTGTTTGAGAGATGGTTCTTATGCCAAGGCCAACAAGTGTTCCTCTCTGCTTCTTTTGTGTTGGTACTTGGCTAGGAGAAAGACCTAAGAGAATTCCAGGAAAATTCAAAGCAAAACAAGCTCCAGACCAACCTCCTTACCACTCGTATTTGTCCAACACTTGGCTCCGGACCAGAGTCCGACGCTCGGGAGCATACTGTTGTTTTCTAGATGGTTCTAGATGACTCATCGGACCACCCATCCTGTGCACCTCCGGACTATAGTCCATTTTTCCGGTTGCTCGGTCAGCTCTGCACTATTTTTAGTCAAAGGCTCCGGACCACGTCCTATAGTCCAACGCTCATCTTCGGACGCGGTCCGATGCCTTTTTCGATGGTTTGGTACTCTCTATACTTCATCGGACCTCCCCTCTGAACTAGTCCGACAGTTCTTGATCTGGTCCAACACTCGTTTTACACGTGATATAACCTTTCATTGAGATCTTTGTTCGGTAGTTGCTCTCCTCGCCATTGCCCGTACACCGCGTCGCTGCCCTTATCATCCGCACCGTCCACGCTCATGCACCTCCTCGTCGTCGGCGAACTTCTTACCGGAGCACCGCCTCTCATCCACGTAGAAGCAGCAGCACTGCTCGCCTCCCCTATGCTGCATGACAAGAAGCAGCCGCACTGCCGCTCACTTCCACCGTGCCACCCATCGCCGTCGGGAACCCCTCACGCCGGTGACCACGCCTTGGCCCACCACCTCCACTGCAACACTGCTCCCAGAGCACCACACGCCAGGGTTTTTTTCCCTCTCAACCCGCCAGCAGAGAGTGTTTCCCCCTTTAGGGTTTGCCTAATCCCTAGGGGCTTTGTCGTTTCGTCGATTCGTCAAATTCAACTTCAAATTCGATGCTTCATCAACTTTGATCTACTCTCTATGGTATGGTTTTGATCCTCGACTCGTGATTTGTCAATTAGAGTATCAATTTCATGCCCTCATTCATGTCATTGCAAATTCAATTCAATCCAATCCACTTATACATTTGTATCGATTTTGATCCGCAGTTGGTATACCCCCTTGTGGAGTTTGTCTTGGAGTTTGTGTTGCTTCGATTAGACGTGCTCACTTTCCTAAGGTAGCATGCCAGTTGATTCATTCTATATTCGTATCTCTATTGCTTTCTTCCATAGGATCCCTTCTCTGGAGTGTATATATGCTTATATATTCCTGTCTAATCTTTCTAGCAGCAGTCAGTGGCAGATAAACTCAGGGCAAAGCTCGCGAGTATGTATTGAGGCAAAGCCTCTTGAGTGACAGTCCAGTGGCTTCGAGAGCCCCTTGTCAAAGGTTGCTTGTCTCAATTTGTGGTAGTGGTTACTTGGCAGTTGATTCTCTCAGTGGTTCTTTGACAGTGTCCATATGGCTAGAGAGAAGGTTGGTGATGTTAGTGTCGGGTCAGGTGGTGATGCTCCTCCCCCGCCTCGTCCTCCGAAGGACAAGGCGAAGAGCAAGGTCCTTACTCAGATTAAGAAGAAGAAGTGAAAGTTGATAGAGGCTGAGATTGTTGAGGCTATTGCAAATCAGTGGACCATGTAAAGCGATGTGGTGGTCGGGGCTCAGTTCAGATCGGCTCCCCTCTGCGGGTTCTTCCTCCTCAGATAGAGAGTCAGTCAGAGATAGTGGCTTCATCAGTACCGGCAGAGCAGTCGGTGCCTACCGAGGACTCTTCTGCAGTGTCATTGGTGGTTCCACTATGCGGTGTGTTACTCGCTCCTGGTACACTCAACCTTCCACTCGTGCTGAGGGTTTGAAGCATGGCGAGCGTGCGCCATGAGCCACACCGGCAGCTACCCCTGCCACTGAGCCTCCTGTACACCTCGACCTGAGAAATATTACCGCCAAGCATGTACGGGAGCTCCGGTTTGTCGAGCTTGAGCAGTGGTGTCCAGATCAGTCAGACCCCAGAGCTTCACCAGGTTGGCACACACCTCTTATGGAGGACTTCTATACGGTATCCTAGTTTACCAGCATACAGATTCAATCACATAGGGTTTGCTCTTTGGAGAGTATCATCGCTCTCGGTGGAGAGGAGATACGCCCCTACCTCACTTACCTCCTAGGACTCTCTGACCTCCTTGGTCTCTCAGGAAGCTACGTTGAGCATTGGGTGCGAGAGTTCTACGCCTCTGTTTGGATTGAGCCTACCCACCATTACTTCCAGTACACCTTTAGAGGCAGACCGTATAGGACATACTTGACAGGGCTCAGAGAGGTGCTTTGGTTGATGACCTCAGACTACTTCTTGCATGACGAGTGCTACAGAGGTGTAGACCTACCCCGCCGTGCTCACGATGGATGTACACCATAGGCAGAGTTCATGGCCCCGCTCTTTAGGCCACCCTTCGAGGAAGGGTGCCGTCGTACCCGGTAGAGCTTCGCCCCGTTGTTCACCGGTTGAATGATGTTCTTTGGCGCACCTTGCCACCTCGCATAGGCTACAAGGAGGGGTTGACAAACCTACTACAGTACCTGCTTCAGGCACTTGTCTCTCAGACACCGTTCGACTTGGCAGACTTCAAGTGTCAGAGATTGAGGAGGTGATCTCATATGGGATACGGGCTCAGCGACAGATGTCATATGCTCACTGGATCAGTTTCATGATTGCTATGAGGCTTGTGAGATTTCACTCGGGTATTCTCGACGAGTACCAGTAGTCACAGATAGTCTTCCTAGACTATTGGCTGCTCTCCTCCGTTGACAGTCGTTTGGCCAGACGAGTACTTCATCCGGTCCGACTATGCACAACTTCAGCAGACATGGATGACGTGGATGCTCAGGACGAGGCCATTAGAGGTGTTGAGCAGCAAGAGCTCCATGACTTGGATGCTCAGGAGACTAAGGGAGCTATGTTCAAACTTCCTCCGACAGCTTAGACGCCGACTACCAGTCTATTCCTGCTATGCCCCCACAGGCACACGACGCCGAGGCTGGTAGTTCAGGTTCTGCTTCAGCACCCACTTCCGATCCACTCATGATGAAGATAGTTGACTGTATACAGGAGCAGCAGGGTTCTCTTATCTCAGCGGTGACTCAGGTGCAGACCAGTCAGGATGAGATGCAGCGACAGATGATGGAGATGCAGCTACAGTCTTAGCACTTATAGGTTCATTCTCAGCAGCTCTAGGCTCAAAGCATGGCTTTCATGGAGCACATGATGAGGTGGAGCGGCGCTCCTCCACTCTAGATTCCCGGTGCCCCTCAGATTCAGATGATGAGCCAGTCATAGCCGTCACACTCAGTTGGCCCTTCAGTGGCCCTGCTTCAGGCAGTTGGCCCCTTTGTTGCCCCTCAGCAGACTGTTGGCCCTTCAGTGGCCCCTCAGGTGTCAACCGGACCATCTGTCACTCCACCCTAGCCGTACAGTCTAGTGGACTTCAGGGTGCCGGATTGACCACCCTGTTCCAGTCACCGATGACACAGGTTACTCAGTGGTTGGACACACTAGGACCCTCTCAGCAGTTCACGCCTCTCACTACCGGGTTCACCCTGATATCAACTTCAGCTTCTTTGGGCATGACTGCTAGAGATCTCTCAGCGTCGTTCAACGACATCACCGGCCAGCCATCCCCCACTCTAGAGCAGATTGCGGGCGAGCTTCAGACTACAGAGGTTCTCACTCAGACGGCGGGTCAGCATCGTTCGTCCATTGCTTCATCTGAGGCCGCTCAGGATAGCCAGGCCCCAGCAGTGTCTACTCCAACGGGTGCTATCCAGATAGATGCCACCGCCATCACTTCCTCGCCTATCTAGCCCAAGCAGACACCAGTTCTTGAGACTCCAGTTGAGCCAGTGCCCGAGGCACCACCGGCTTCCTTAGCTCTAGTGGCACTAGCAGTTTCAGTGGTAGAGGACACTCCTACTCCTACCCTAGCTCCAGTTCCAGACTCTTCAGTGGCAGATCTAGCAGACACGTCCGCTCTAGGTCCCTCTGTGCCTTCCTAGACCACTCCACTTTTAGCTCCAAATACTCAGGGAGAGGACTGAGATGACGATGATGACCTTTCAGAGTTTCGGCGTCTTGACCGTGACCAGGCTGCTGCCACCCCGCCTCCAAAGACGTAGACTTTGGTGCTAGATGCCAAAGGGGGAGAGGGACAGTCCAGTATGCTAGCTTCAGGGGGAGCTAGTAGGATTCGTTCTTTGATTATGTTTATAATCTATCATGCATCATGTTTACCGCTTTCCATGCATTGTATTATATGTGTGTGATGCTTGAGACTCTTGGATGCGGATGTGACATGTGTGACTCATTCCATATCTATATATGTCATGTCATTTGTTTTTGCTATATTGCTTCTGCGCTAATCTCTGATCTTTTGTTGGCTATAGCATATCCTTTACTAAAGTACTACTCTCATTTCATATCTCTTATGTGCTTGACATGGCTTGAATGGTCTAGGCATGTATATGTCTTTCTTATCACTAACCCATGCCTATTCAATTCAAGACATGAAAACCAAATCAAAATTAGCTCATATTCTATACTCGAGCTCGTGTTGTCGTCAATCACCTAAAATGGGGAGATTGAAGCATCTAGGCCCCATTGGTTTAGGAGATTAATGACAATGCTAGATCACTATGACTAACGTGTGTTTTGTAGAGGTAAAGTATTTGAGTTAGGTCATATGTGATGGCAAGTGAATGGGCTTAATGGTATTCATGTCCCCAAGATGGATTTTGTTTTAGTTTTCAAAAGATGATGCTCAAGGTTGAAGACTAGGATAGTCTTAGTGCCACTAAGGTGTGCGAAGGGCACTAAGTATAGACTATGGCTTTATTTTTTCCTTTGGCCGTACTATTAAGGGGGTATGAGATTAGTAGCTTGACCTAGGAGAGTTTTGGAATGTTGGTGTATGCACACTTCTCATAACTTGTCCTAGATAACCTACAAATAGCACTTGAGATGGTAGGAGCAAAACCCCTTTGAAAGGATCAAGATGCCCAAGAGGGGGGGGGGGGGTGAATTGGGCTTGTTTTAAATTTCTAAAGAAAATATGAAAACCTATCAAATGCCAATCACCCCCTAGTGCCTTCCGGAAGTGTGTCCTAGCTAGAAAGCAGTAGCAAGCCATAGAATTGAAAAACAACCTAAACAATTATAGTGGAAAGGTAAACAAAAGACGGAATGTAAATGCTGAAATGTAAAGAGCTAGGGATAGAAATGGTTTGACACTCGATGTTTTCCTGAGGTATCGAGGATTCAACACTCCTCCCTAGTCCTCGTTGGAGCACCTCGCAAGGTATACCTCCCCCTCAATCCTGCGCAAGAGATGATTGCTCTCTATGGGCTGATTCTTTGCCACTCCGGCTCGGTGAATCGCCCACAACCGATCACACAAAGTTGGAGAAGGGCCGCCAACAATCTTCCGGCGATCACCTTCCTCTGATCACCACCAAACTGTCTAGGTGTTGTTGAACACCAAGAGTAACAAGCACAAGACCTTCACTTGACCCACTCAAGGCTAAGAAGGTGGATGGATGCACACTTTTCACTCCTAATCACCCTAGGGAGGAAGAACAAGCTTAGGATCTCCAAATCTCTTCCTCACTAGGCCCTTGGCTCTCCAAGAACTCTCTCAAGCTTCCTTCAACAGAAACAATGGGCAAGAGAGCTAACTTGGACGACATGAGCAACTATATATAGCCCCCACCTCTCCAACTAGCCGTTTTGTGCTTTTTCCTTTTTCTGCAAACTCTCGGACTAGTCTAGAGACTAATCCGTCGGACCATTACCTCTGGTCCGGAGCACACAAACCAGTTCAAACTTCACTGTATCAGGGACCTCTGGACCACTTGCATTGGTCTGGAGCCCTGGTACATACTGCATAGAAACTGAGCTGAGCTGACAGACGTCGGACTAGTCGTCGGCCTAACTGTGGGACTAGTCCAGAGCACCTTTACTAGCTTGCTCTCAACTCACTGGCCACCAGACCAATAACCATTGGCTCGAAGCCCTCCGGACAGGTGGTCTGGAGCCTCTTCCTCAAAACTCTGCCTAAGGCAAGACCGTCAGACCTCTTCCAATGGTCCGACGCCTCCTAGGCCAACTGGTTCAGAGCCTCTTTCACCCCTTCTTCACCTCTTTTCACAAAGTCTCTTGAAGGGGTTTTGCTCCTACCATCTCAAGGGCTATTTGTAGGGTCTGTAGGACAGGTTGTGACAAATGTGCATACACCAACATTCCCAAACTCTCCTAGGTCAAGCTACTAACCTCATACCCTCCTTAATAGTACGGTCAAAGGAAAAACAAAGTCCTAGTCTATACTTAGTGCCCTTCTAACACCTTGTGGCACTAAGTGCTAGCCTAGTCTTCACCTTGTAGCTCCATCCTTTGAATACCGAAACGAATTCCATCTTGGGGGCATGAATACCATTAAGCCCATCTATCATCACCTATGACTTAACCATTTTTGCCTCTGCAAAACACACGTTAGTCATAGTGACCTAGCATTGTCGTTAGTGATAAGAAAGACATATACATTCCTAAACCATTCAAGCCAAGACAAGCACAAATAGATAGGAATGAGAGTAGAACTTGATTCAAAGGATATGCTATACCCAAAAGATCAGAGGTTAGCATGGAAGAAATATAGGAATATCCAAGTGACATGACATATATATAAGAGTTCACACACATGTCACACAAACATCCAAGAGTCTCAAACATCACACATATCATACAATGCATGACAGGCGGTAAACATGATGCATGATAGAGTATATACACATCAAAAGAATGGATCCTACTAGCTCCCCCTGAAGCTAGCATACTCGACTCTCCTCTCCCCCTTTGGCGTCTAGCACCAAAACCTAAGCATCTAGAGGTGGGTGTGGAGTAGTCGCGACACGGTCAAGAACCTTGAACTTGGAGAGGTAAGCCTCGTCATCCTCTGAGTCTTCCCCCCGAGTCTCTAGAGTTAGAAGCGGAGCGGTCTAGGGATCGGAAACTGACATGCCTACTAACTCTGCCTTTGAAGTAGCTGGAAGTGAAGCTGGGGTTGGAGTAGTAGAATCCTCGGCCACTGATACTGTCAGTGCCTCTAGAGCTGATGAAGCTGCTGGTGCCTCGGGCACTGACTCACCTGGAGTCTCAACGACCGGTAGCTACTCAGGCGGAATAGGAGTGGAGGTGACGGCAGTGGCATCTATCTGAATAGCACCGAGTGGAGTAGATACTGCTGGAACTCGGCTATCGTGAGTAGCTTCTAACGAAGCAACTGAGGAGCGGTGCTGACCCACTGTCTGAGTGTGAAGCTCTGTCTGGACCTCTAGCTAGAGCTGCTCACCAGTGGGGGATGGCTGACCGGTAATGTTGCTGAACGACGCTGAAAGGTCTTGAGCAGTCAACCCTAAGGACGCTGAAGCTGACATCAAAGTGAATCCGATCGTCAAAGGGGTGAACTGCTGAGTCGGCTCGAGGGTGTCCAACCACGTGGTGACCTGTGTAGCCGGGGCTAGAACGGGGTGGTCAATCCGGCACCCTGAAGTCCACTGGACTGTACGGCTCGGGTGGGAGTGACAGACGGACCGGCTGACATTGAAGGACCCACTAGCTGCTAAGGAGACACTAGCTGGCCAACTGACTGAGAAGGCTGGGACTGGCTCATCATCTGAATCTGAGGAGCTGCAGGAAACTCAAGTGGAGGAGCACCAGTCCATCTCATCATATGAGCCATGAAAACCATGTTCTCTGCCTAAATCTGATGTGTCTGAAGCTGCAGGCGCTGAGACTCTAACTGCATGGCTAGCAACTGTTGCTGCATCTCATCTTGACACTGCTGAACCTGTCTCTGCATCTCATCCTATCGCTGCTGAACGTTAGTCACCACAGAGACAAGAGAACCCTGCTGCTCAGAGTTGCGATCAAGTATCTTCATCAATAGAGGATCTGGAGCAGCTGCTGAAACGACACCTGAACCACCAGCCTTAGCGTCATGTGCCCACGGGGGCACAGGGGGAATCGGCTGGTAGTCAGCATCAGAACTGTATGAAGAAGTGTCAACTGTGCCCTCAGCCTTTGAGTATCAAGATCATGGAGCTTCTGCTGCTCAATCCCTCTGATATCCTCATCCTAGGCATCCACGTCATCCATATCTGCGGGTGCGGTCCTGAGTCTGACCTATCATAGTACTCAGCTACCCAAACGACTGTCCATGGTAGATAGTATCTTGTAATCCGGGAATATAGTCGGTGACTGATCAAGCTCATCACGAATCCCGGGGTGCGTCCCCACAAGGCGAGAAGCAAGGAGGAAGCTGATCTAGTGAGCATATGACATCTGTCAACGTGCTCAGATCCCATCTGAGACAACATCCTCAATCTCTGACATAATGAAATTGGACGGTTTGTGAGTGACTAAAGCCTGAAGGAGGAACTATTGAAGGTTTGTGAGTCCTTCCTTATAACCGGTGTGGGGTAGCAGGGTCCGCCTAAGGACGTCGTTCAGGCGGTGAACAACTGGGAGTAGCTCTGCCGGGGTATGACGACATCCTTCGCTGAAGGGTGGCCTGAAGAGGGGAGCCACAAACTCTGTTGTAGGAGTGCGGCCACCTCGAGCATGACTTGGCAAAGCGACACCCGTGTAGCACTCATCGTGCAAGCAGTTGTCCGACGTAGATAAGCAAAGGGCCTCTCTGAGATGTGTCAAGTAGAGTCTCTAAGGACGGCCTCTGAAGGTGTACTGCAAGTAACGGTGTGTCGGCTCAATCCAAACAGAAGCACAAAACTCCCGCACCCATCGCTCAACATAGTTCCCGGAACAACCAAGGAGGTTAGCGAGTCCTGGAAGGTATGTGAGGAAGGGGCGGATCTCCTCTCCAGCAATAGCAACTATACTCTCAAGTGAGCAGACTCTGTGTGGTTGTATCTGATAGAAATCCTCCATGAGCGGGGTATGCCAAACTAGTGACGCTCTAGGATCCCGCTGATCAGGGCACCACTGTCCAAGCTCTACAAATCGAAGCTTCCGAACCTGCTTCGCTGTGATATTCCTAAAATTGAAGTGAACTAGAGGCTCAAGAGCAAGAACAGGAGCATCTTCTAGTGTGGCCTATGGCGCACGATCACCATGCTTTGGACCCTTAGCACGAGTGGAAGGCTGAGTGTACCGGGAGCGGGTAGCACGACGAGTTGTGGGAGCCACAAGCGGCACTGCAAGAGCCTCATCGGCATGCACTGACTGCACTGTCGGTGCTGGGGAAGCAACTGTCTCTGACTGTGTAGGTAGAACCCACGGAGGGGAGCCGATACGGACTGAGCCCCGGCCACCACCTCGCTTTGCGTGATCTGCTGCATCTACCACTGCCTCAGCTTTCTCTGCCTCTATGAACTTTCACTTCTTCTTCTTTGTCTTCTCAACAGCCTTGCCCTTCCCCTTCTCTTTCTGAGGACGATGAGGGGGAGGAGCATCACCTCCAGAACCACTGACAGCTAGAGCTCGACCCATCTTATCAATCAAGACAACTACCGACCAACTGCCAAGAAACACTGCCAGAAACCCACTATCAAAACCAACTGCCAATATCAAATAATAACCACTGACAGAAGGGGCTTGCCAACCCACTGGACTGAACCTTTAGAGGCTTTGCCTCAATCCATACTTGCAAGCTTTGCCTCGAGTTTAATCTGCCACTGACTGCTGCTAGAAAGATTAGACAGAGATATATATAAGCATGTATAATTGCTAGAGATAAGGAACCGTATAGAAGCAAGCATCTAGATAAGAAATAGAGTGAACACTACCATGGTACTTGAGATAAGAGAGTGCATCTAATCAAAGCAAAGCAAGATCCTCGCTAAACTCCACAAGAAAGTATTGCCAAATGTGGATTACAATTGAGTGGATGAGATTAGAAGTGAGCTCAGTGGAATTGCAAGGCATGAGATATCTAGGACATAACTCGACCTATGACTCTACAAAACGTGAAATCATAGATTGAACTCATACCCTAGAGGAAAGACGAAGTCATTGAAGGCTGAATTGAAGAAGTATCTTGAAGAAATGGAGAAGTCCTCCAAGGGTTTGGGCAATCCCTAGGGGGGTCTTCTGGGCTGGCAATTTGGGGGAAGGGTTCAAACCCTAGCTTGGCAATGGAGCAGAGGCAGTGGGGTGGAGCTAGGGTGGTGCTTGGTCGCCGGCAGTAGGATCTTGGTGGCGAGGTGAAGGCAGCGGCGATTGCGGTGGTGTGCGTGTGGTGGCATTGCGGCTGCTGCTGTGGCGCGCGAGGAGCAGGGTAAGGGAGGCTCACAGGCGGTGGATCAGCGGCGCTCCGGTGAGTGGCTCACCGGTGGCAGGGCACGGGCGCGGGCGAGGGTGAGGGTAGTGATGGCACGTGGGAGGCGTGGTGGCGGCGCGGCATACGGATGGATGGAAAAGTAACTGCCAGAACAGAGCAGGCCCTCGAGGGTATTACACAGTGAAAACGAGCGTCGGACCAGATGCAGATGTGTGAATTAGTCTAATGGCCCAGTCCGACGGGTGGTCCGACGGACTTTGAAGAAACTCATGCAGGAACTACCGGGGCTCTGGACTCCAGTTCGGAGGTCAGCGTCGGACCATGCCAGGTGGTCCGGAGGTGGTTGACTTATACTATGCATCGCTGACCAACCAACTGGACAAATGGGAATTAGTCCGGAGGAGCACTGGATGGGTGGTCCGACGAGTTGTCCAAAGCCAACCAGAAATCACGCAGGGAGTGCCGAAGCTCCAGACTCTAGTCCGGAGGAGGAGCGTCGGACTAACACAGGTGGTCCGACGGCTGACTGGATTTAGTAGATAAGGAACAGTGAGGGCCAGAGCGTCGGACTCTGGTCCGGAGGTAACCGTCGGCCTAATGAAAGTAGTCCAGAGGTAGTCCGGAGCTTTTTTTGCTTCAAATTTTCCTATTTATCTCTCCAATTTTTCTCCTAGCCAAGTACCAACACAAAAGAAGCAGAAAGGAAAACTTGTTGGCCTTGTCATAAGAACCATCTCTCAAACCCTCAAGTTTTTCAAATAGTTTGCCATAAGCTAAGTATAGTTTCATATGAAAATAGTTCAAATGAAGAGCAAGGATCATCATAGGGCCACAAGAGGGGTATTAGTAACAACTAGAGCTTGGAATGCTCCCCCTAAGTGGACGAACCTAGCAGATGATCAAACTTAACCAAAAAGAAAGCAAGAAGCAACACACATTCAAATGCTATGAAATACGGAATTTTGAATCTAGGTTTCTTGCAAGTTTAAACCGCGGTTCAGCTTTGTCACACGCTTTGAGGGCGGTTATCTTAACCATGTTAACCAAGGAAGAAGGTTAGCTCGCCAATCATGGACATCTCGAACTCCTTGGACATCAAGTCACCAAACTCCTTGCAATGATCTTGGTTTATTGACCTAAATATAATGTCATCGACATATACTTGGCAAACAAAGATCTCTCCATTAAGCTTTTTGGTGAATAGTGTGGTGTTGACCTTCCCGATCTTGAAGCCCTTCTTAAGTAGGAAGTCCCTTAGCCTCTCATACCAAGCCCTTGGAGCGTGCTTCAATCCGTAGAGTGCCTTGGACAACCTATACACATGATTAGGCAAGTTTGGGTCTTCAAACCCGGGAGGTTGTGAGACATAGAAAAGTTCATTAATGAAACCATTTAAGAAAGCGCTCTTCACATCCATTTGAAAGAGTTTCATTTTGTGATGTGAAGCATATGCCAAAAGGATACGGATGGCTTCAAGTCTTGCAACTGGGGCAAAGGTCTCTCCAAAATCTAAGCCTTCAACTTGAGAGAACTCCTTTGCCACCAATCTTGCCTTGTTCCTCACAACCACGCCTTGATCATCTTGCTTGTTCCTAAACACCCACTTGGTGCCAATGATTCTTGCATCCTTTGGCCTTTCTTCAAGTGTCCACACTTGGTTCCGGGTGAAGTTGTTGAGCTCTTCATGCATGGCATTCACCCAATCCGGATCCGCAAGTGCGTCCTCAACACTAATAGGCTCAACAAAAGACACAAAAGAGTGATGCTCAACATAAGATGGAAGTCTAGAACGGTCATAACTCCCTTTGATGGACTACCTATGATTTGGTCATGGGGGTGAGCTTGAAGGATAGGTGTTGATCTTCTATTAATCTCTTGAGGGGGGTGTGGTGCTTCAAGATTGTTGGCTTCTGCCTCGGCTTGATCTTGAGGGATGAAAGTATCTTCTTGAGCTTCCCTCACTTGTTCTTCATCAACTAGAGGTGTGCGGGGTGGAGAAGGAACTTGATTAGCTTCATCTTCAACTTCTTCCACCTCTTGCGGGTCGATAGAACCAATTGACATGTTCTTAATTGCCTCCCTCAAGGGTTCATCACCTACATCACATTCCTCAAGCGCTCCTTGGGAGCCATTAGTTTCATCAAACTCCAAGTCATACCTTTCTTCAACTAAGCCGGTGGCTTTGTTAAATACACGGTATGCCTTGGATTTAAGAGAATATCCAACAAGGAAACCAATGTCACACCGCCGTTGGAATTTATCCAAGTGTTGGCGCTTCTTGTAGATATACACCTTGCAACCAAACACCTAGAAGAATGAAATATCCGACTTCTTCCCATTGACAAGCTCATAGGGGGTCTTCTTCAATAGCCTTTGGACGAAGAGTCAATTGGCCGCATAGCATGCGGTGTTGATAGCCTCCGCCCAAAACTTTTTCAGAGTGTTGTACTCATCAAGCATAGATCTCGCTAGAGTCATAAGCATCCGGTTCTTCCTCTCTACTACACCATTTTGTTGGGGAGTATAGGTAGCAGATACCTCATGCTTGATCCCCACTTCATCACAATAATCTTCAATCTTTGTGTTCACAAACTCGGTGCCATGTCACTTCTAATCTTCTTGATCTTCACATCAAATTCATTTTAAACTCTTGTAGCAAACTTCTTGAATATGCCTTGTGTCTGTTGACACCAGAAGTGGCAAACGGGAAAAGACCACAAGCGTACGGTTGTCAAGTGTAGCTTTCACCGGGAGTATTCCAGGTATCGTATTTTCCACAGGGAATGAGAAGTGAGTTAACTAGGATTATGGATATGTCCTATGATGAATCAAGGGAGACTATAATAACTGTGTTGAGAGGTTCGATATAGCAAGGATATCTAACAAGGTATAGCTAGTTATACTGGCTTTATCAGCCCTTCTCTTGCAGGAGGCGATGGGATAGATCAGTAAGAGGACAAAACTCTAACCGGACCGCGCCATCATGTTGTATTGAGGCCCTACCTTTTAAGAACTTATCTTACACACATGGTGGAATACGAGGACTAGATAGGCATGTCACCACCTACTAGCTACCACAAACAATCCGTGCGATAAGCGGTTTACAAAGGCAAGATCTAGTCTAGACACCACGTCTACACTATTCTTACTACTCTAACCCCACGTTAAGGCTAAAGCACTCTACTTAAAGTAAAGCGATGAACAAGCACGAAAAGATGTATAACAGCTATGCTAGAAGTAGAGTATTAAATGCTATAAAGAACTCGGAAGAATCACTTACAAGTGCTGAACTTACAAGAGAATCGCATCCGCTGAGGTACAACTCGGAGAAGACAATAGACAAGCCCAGCTCTCCTCTAGGCTCTCCTCACTCTCTTCCAACTAGCATAGGACTACAGCAGAGCTATGCTAAGCTAAGTAGTTTCTCCAACAAGGCATGAATACAAGTGAAGGCCTAGGGGGTATTTATAGCTAGAGGTGGAGTAGGGGCTACTCTGGTGCCACATTAGCGATCCGCGCCACCTCCATCAGCCACCGTAGGATCAAACCATCATTGTAACCATCTTAAACCGATGGTGGAGATCAAGTTTATGCATGGCGGCATGCAGGAAGGCGGTGGAGAGCTCGGGGAAGAATTTGGGCACCAGGGAGAGGTCGGCCGACCAGCCTATGGCAGGTGGGACCTGCCTCTTCCTTCTAGAAGCTACCCGACCACTCAGGGGGTCTATGGATGGCCTCTGGACACATACATGAGGTCGGCCAACCTCAGGTTGAGGCTTCTGGCCTCCTCCTTTCGTGTGGAGCATGGCCCACATGTCATGGGCATCTTGGTAGAGTTTGATATTTTTCTGAAATACTTGTGGACCCATGGATCCTCGTGCTTTGATCTAGAACCGTTGAGAGGTAGCACAGACTGGATCCAAGGGTGGAACTTCACTCTAGAGGGTGTTGCTTGGATCATGGGGGCATGGGAGGCCTTAGTGACCCCATAGGGAGGTCGACCGACCCCCTAAGTGGGCCCACAGGATCCCAAATACCCATTTGTCCTTATCTGCAAACAAATATTCAAGTGACATGTGGAACCAGTTATTGGATAAAATGTGCTTATGATATGCTTGTCTTTCTTCTATTCTGAGGGTGTTGACAGTATTTTGATGGTGACAAAAAGGGTCATTCTTACCGTCAACAAGATCCCCATACTTACATCTTTGCTCATCCTCGAGTAAAGGATAAAAGTAAACATAACTATGTTATTCAAAGTATAAAGCAAGAATAAAGATTTACTCAAGACATTTTGTCATACAAGTGGGATATGTGGTATTGGCTAACATATATCCTTGTGAGGTTGAGGAATGGAATAGTTCTCAAGGCAAAGTCATCTCCCCAAATCATATTTTAGTACTTGGAGTTTTTGATAAGATTTTCAAAAGAAAGCACATAAGTCAACTTACTCCTCATATAGCACTCTAAATCACTCACAAGGTGTATGATTCGTTACCAAGGCATAACATGAGATTGCCTTCTTTGTATCTTCCTACTTCTAAATGGCTTATGTGGATCTTAAGTAGGGAAAAACAATGTAGCATTCTTGCATTACTTATATTGTAAAGTCAAAACGAGGATCCAAGGAGAAAAATGTCATAATCCTATATCAAGATGTGCATATGTATGGAATATGATAGTGGACTTTATTGTACTCCTTTACTATGTATGATCTCTTTAACTTTATGATAGTTTGAGATATGGCTATCTTTTTTTTGTTGAGCTTTTGCTCATCATCATTTTTGATAGCCATATCTCTTTTGAAGAATTTGAGAGAGATCATAACATACTTCTAGAGTATTTATTAGATGAACATGGATCATGTAAATGAAAGGCATGTTTTGCGTACTTCCAGTGTAGAAGCAGCGTTATATGTGGTGTGTACGTGATCTTGATCTTTGAACTATGAAAAAATTCTCAACAAGGGTCAACAAGGTTTGACCAAACTCAAAGCAAATACAATAAGCATATGAGGAAGGTTTTTGATCATGTATAAACATATATGGCTTTGGTAGGAATTTCTCACTATAGAGGAGTAGTGACATTATGGTTTTATGATGTTTTCACAAACTAATCTCCAATTACTTTAAATTGAAAGGGTATGAATCATGAGCCGAGAACTTATATCACATTGATCAACAACTTAGTCAATATGATTTCCTATCAAGATATTTTCCCACTAGCATAAGCAAAAGCAAGAATTCCTCTTTATGACGCTTTTACCCTCAGAACGTCATAGATCATGTCACTTTTCAAATTTTAGTTTCAAATACGATCTTCTTGTTTTTATTTAATATTGAAAGGGAAATAAACTAAGCAATTAATTTTACGAAGAAATAATATTTTATTTTTATTTTTATTTTTATAAGGGAAATGAGTTAAGCAAATAAAAACATAAAAGAAAAAGGGAAGAGATATGCCAAACCAGACAGGAAGTATGTTGAGGTTGTCACCGAACCGCCCAACTAATACAAGATCAAGCATGACTGTCCCCATTTAACACGTTGACACACACACTCTCACTTATACCAGTTTGGTAGTCCGCCGAGAATCCCGAAGGACCCCGGTAAATGAACAAACCAATCCCAGATCGCTTGATTAAGTAAACACTAATCACTTACATAGAGTTTTGCAGCGGAAATAATATTACATGTAAGCTCAGAAATAATAATAAAAGTCTGGGTTCAAAACTATTTAATCAAACAACATAGCTTTGAAAAGATTATAGTAACATAAGTGGAAATACATTGCTAGCTTAAAGTGACATCCTCCAACAACAACATAAATATAAGAGATACTACAGAATCACCGAGCCCACCGGTGGTTAACCACTCCTTTAGCAGGACGAAGCCCTTCACCTGCAATAGGGTGGGCTAAACCCTGAGTATTCGAATGTACTCAGCTAGACTTACCCGATAGGAGAGAAATAAAAGACTCCCAAGGATATGCAAGGTTGAAGGACCGAGAATGGCGACCAGAGGGGGGTGAATGGGAGCCTCAAATTTCTCTCGAAATATTCGAGCCACTCTTCCCAAAAACCAAACCCAGTTGATGGGTGCTCACCGGCAGTGGAGGAAAACTCATAGGAAACCCCGAAAACCAAGTTCCCAAACCCTATGGATAAGAGGCAAGAACCCAAAGCAAATCAGCAAAAACAACACCCAACGGATGCTCAGAAGATAGGCAACGAACGCTGCAGAGAAAAGCGACGGACGTTGGGCGAGCATCTGACGCCAACGCAAAGCTGAACTCGAGAGGTCCTCCAGGCGACGGACGCGTCTGGCGGTACCTCGACGGACGCTGGAGATCATCCGACGCAAATGAACAGAGAGCCCTGCAACTCCCAAAACCGACGGACGCATCTGGCGCGTGGTCGACGGACGCTGGCGAGCGTCCGGTGCCAACTTGACTCGCGCAGACAGAGCGAGCGACGGACGCTAACATCAGCACGACCTAGCGTCTGCTGCCTCCCGATGGAGCGTCCGACGCCCCCGATCAGAACGCAAAAAAAGCAAAACTCGATTTTCTCTCCGTCAAATCTTCCCAAATCCTAACCAAATGAACTCCACTAGCAACCCAACTTGGTAGGCATGTTTCTAGTACTATGGAGGAGCTATCCCGAAGAAATTGTTGCTCAATTAGGTTTGGATTGAAGGGAAACAACGATTTGGGGGAGAAAACAAGAAACGAAGAACACCACAAAGAAATAGCCCGATCTGCGTACTCAAGAGGTTTGAGGAGGAATCCTTCAGTGCAAAGATGCTCCTCTCGATTACGACCAACTTGGTTCAAACGGATTTGCATGAACTACTCCCTACAAAAGGATCTCATCTCAGGATCAAAGAGGGGCAAAAAGCAAAACGCGAAGAATAGAAGCAAACTCGGGACACGATCTAGAAAACGAAGCCACCATGGCTTACGGAGGTTACGGCCTCCGATTCCTCGCAACAATCTCAAGTTCTTACACCGGAGACACAATGGATCTCAAGCAAGAAGACTAGAGGAAGGAAAACCCTAGGAATCTAGGTGGGAGAGAGGAATGCAAGAGATGGGATGAGGGATGCCCCTTCATCCCCTATTTAACGGGCTTTGGCTATTTCCCAAAGACCCCCCCTAGATACATGAGTGAACTACCTAGCCTAAGCATTGCAGTCCAAGCTCTGGAAAATATCTTCCTCGATTTTGAATGGACGGCCCTGCTTCCTGCCAGGAGTTTCCATCGCCTCGATGCAACCTCCAGGATTCCGCCATGTGCCATCCCTGCTTCCTCGGAAGCTCTCCCCGGGTTTTGAGGCCCAAACCCACAAAACCCGCCACCGGTAGCTTTGGGCTCAACTACCGAACCCCAAGTTTTGAGGCCCAAACTCGAAAACCGTCCTCCGATGGTTTATAGGCCCAAACCACCAAACCGCTTGACTCGAGCCACCTTGTCCTCACCCGGTCGGACTCCAAGTCCCATGAGCCTCCGCTCAACCCGCTCGTCCGCCGTCTTGACTCGGTCGACTCGGTCTACCTCCATGTCTTGTCGCGCTCGCCGGTGCCAAGTACTAGCCACCACAGCTAGTCCACCGATGCCCATGGTCCCTCAGTCCGAGCCCCGCTTCCGCCCTTCACCGCTCTCTGTCCATCGGCACGGCAAGCCTCTACTCGACCTTCTCCATGCCATTGACCACTGTCTCGGAGCCTAGCACCTGCACACCACAAGCCGATAGATAGGCACACACATGCTTTCGCAAGGGTTAGTATAAACCACTCAAAACTAAAATACTCACATGTTGAACAATCACTCATCATCAAAGCTGAACAAACATGGGCACATATCAACCATGTGTTCGCAAAGGCTCATATGGTGGAGTTGACAGGATAGCATAAATTTTTGCAAAAAGAGCATTACTACCTTGAGTCCTATCTTTGAATATTTTAAACAACATTTTAGCATCAAGATTAGTAGAGCTTACCAAGTCTAGATTTGCACCTGATCTAGAGCAATCACTTTATTAAAGCATCACAATCGTAACCATATTCAGTTTGGCATGTAAACCATATAACCATCTTATGGTTACTTATTAGGGTTCAAGTTTCTACAGTGGGAGGAAGATCTTTCAAGTTTCTCACTAATGGGGAGAGATCACGATTCAACTCGAATTCCTATCCAGCTGGAGGTTTATTCCTCAATCACACCAAAGCCTTCCCGTTGGGTTGACTTTGATGGGTCACCTTCACTACCGTTCGGGTAGCTCGCGGGTCCCCAATTACAGCCATGAGTAGCGACTCATGGATAGCTAGGACGTTCAAGCATTGTCTACCCTTGGTACATAGCCAGGACGTTCAGGATACTTGCCCATGGTCTAGTATGCCGCTCACGGTCTTCATGACCCAACTAGGAGGGGATTCCGGCCTGAACCCACAAAGTTAGGGTTCGCGATCGAAACAAGTTATTCGGCTTGCTATGAAGGACGCATGCGTTCAATCTTGGCAGATGTCCAACCACGATCCAGTGCCTAGAGACACAGGCGGAGAGAACCCGCTCACAAGACCTCCAAGTCAAGTGGCTCACACACACCTTGTACGCCCGGTCTCGATTTATTACTTCCACATGGTTATTTTCCACGATAGCAAATATAGCCAACCATGACCAGTATCAACCTATCATCGTGGGGGATAGTAGACCACCCACTCTACCGGTCGAAGCATGGCTAAGCATATGTTTCGATCCTTGGCCTACAAGGTTCTTTTTAGTGGACAAGGAAGTTAATGCAGTAAAAGGGTTTCATTCAACTCCTAATAACTTAATGCACAAACAAGATTGATATTTGTAAGTGAATATTTTAAAAGAGAGAGAGGAGGCTTATAATGCTTCGGGGCTTGCCTTGGGAACCGACACAAAGTCAGCGATGGTTAGATGACACTCGCTTGGCGAGTTCTTTAGATCCACGCGTGTACTCTTGGTTCCTTTTGCTTCCTGGATTCATCCACCAACACCATGTTTGGGTAAGCTCCACCAAACACCGTCTTCGGGTTTGGCTCCAACCATCACATCTTCATGTAGTGTACCTAGCGTACCTAAATAAGATGCAAGATGCACATGTATGAATGCAAAGGAGGATCACAAGAGATACATATACAAGCATCCAACATAAGCACAAGATTATGTCATACATACACAAGCACATTAGAGAGCAAATTATTAACTACTACCACTCAAGTCTAGCATCAAAGATAACAAACAATTTATTGAACCAACCTACATAGTACATGACTATGCCATACATACATAAGTACTTGGAATAAGGGACGAAGCCAGGAAAAAATTTAGGACGGACTGAACAAAAGTCTATAGAAATTGAACTATCCTATGACCCATCACAATAGACAAGATGGAAAGCATTGTAATATTGAAAATGTTGATTTATAACACGATGCTTGCCCTGTCTTATTTGTTGGCCCAATAAGTAAATACAGTCCATCTTCTCTTCCAAACAATCTCAATTCTTAGCCCTGCCTTTTCATGTATGTCTACATACCAAATGAAGGTGGGGCTAGGGGGTTGTACTATACCAGACAGCAATAGGTGGGGCTCGAGCCCATGCTGTCCGGCCATTGGTTTCGTCGCTGCATGGAATGGTTTAACTAAGTATGATACAAGCATATCATAGGAGGATAGCAAGCTCATCAGGTATGATATACAAGTTATCTTCATCAAAGCTTAGCCATTACAAGCATGCAACAGTCATGAACTACTCAACAATAATAGCATACAAGAACTAGGGCTGCTATATGATAACAACCACATAAGCATATAGATTTATTTGAACTAAAGATCACACATGCATAGCACCAAGGATAGCAAGTATACCAAGCATAACCCATTAACTAACTCAATCAAGCTATTGGAAGCATTCAACATAAGCACAAGAGATATTTAATTAACCATTCAATACAAGTATAAGATCATACATGATATATAGATGCACTTAGATTTAATTACCAACTATAACTAGAGCATAACTTAGGAGATAGAAGCACATTACATGACATACCTAGTCATTTAGAACTGTTTAGCTAAATATCACCCAAGCTTAACATAGAAGATAAAAATCACTTCAAGCATGATCTACTATTAAAATCAAGTCAAACCATGACAAGTATTCATCCATCAAGTTCATTTAATATATGCAGCTAGCAAGAACAAGTTACAGTAATTAACTCATACATGCAAATTTGGGACTGCAAAACTACAGTCACGGTTTCAATCATACGCGGAGATATAAGCATCCAAAAGAGATGATCTTAAACATTCTGGAAAGGTATTGAAATAAAAGCACAAGTAACATGGTGAAATCAGTCCATATAGCATTGACAACATAAAGGCATAGAACTAAACTGAAGTTCAGAGAAGCATAAATAAAGTTATACTCATCCTACAAAGATGGTTCTGGACTCTTTGGAAAAGTAAACCAATTCTCTACAAATTCCTTATAACCATATTAACATGATTAGAAGCTTAACAAACTTGAAATAAACAAAGAGTGCATATGTGTCCATAAGTGGGCAGATTCTGTCACTCTACTTCAAACAACCATAACTCACAATCTAGAGCTCCTAAAATATTAACTTGGACATTCTAGAAAGCTTATGAAATCTACTACAAATGTTTCCACATGCTCAGTACATGATTCCAAGTTTATATTGGCCAAACAACATAAACATCCAGGTCTGTCCAGAGAATGACAGATTTCAGCCAACAACTTAATAAATTCATATCTCTCAAACTACTAGAGATATAGGCATGAAATTTTAACACAAGCTTCCTAACATTATTATCTACTACTTTGATATTCACCATACCAACAGAAAACAATATTTTATATATGCAAAACATTAATATTCAGAGATCATGCATGCAGTCCAAAAGAGTAATTATGATCTTTGTTATTTTCCTAAGTTACAAACCATCCATGCTGTAGTTATGAAATTTCAACCATATACTTTTCATAGCACTAGGAATACACCATAATTATTTCACAATTTTTGAAGCAATCCTTATTGGCATCAAATATTTAATTCACACAAATCACATTCTAAATCTAACTGCAGAAATCGATTTTTACAGCAATCAAATCAAAGTAACACATGACATCCAATAGACCTACTCTGTAGAGAATTTAACAAGGATTCCAACAAGCACAACCACACATTCATACGATTTTTCCACGAATGTATATGATTTTTCGAACATCGCTGCAGGAATCGGAAAAACTAAAAACGAAGGAGAGAGCGGATCGTCGCCGTTCTCGACGTTTACAACCATGGGAAGGGCGCAGGGGCTGGTCCTCATCGTCGTGGTTGCCGTGGGGGTCATAGGAGGAGCAGTGCCGGTCGTGGGGGCTCCTCCACCATAGCAACAGCGAGGGGACGACGGCGTGTCGGTAGATGACGGCGGCGTCGGTGGTTAGCTCCTGCCCTAGGGCTTGGGATTCGGGCTCGCAGCGCTCAGGTCGCCATGGCTGGGGAGGTGCTGTTGGCGTCGGGGGTGAACAACGCAGCAGCAGGCGCTGCAGCTCGGCATGCTCGCGCGAGCAGCGCGCAGGGCCGGCCTCAGCAGTCGCCAGGCAACCACAGCGCAACAACAGCAGCGCTGCAGCCATGGCCCTCGCGCACACCTGAGCAGGGAAGGGGGCTAGGGTTAGGGAGTTACCAGGGGCGAGCTGCTGGGTGGAGGGAGGTGCTGGTGCAGGGGAACTCGACCTGCAGGGCACCAGCAGGAGGAAGGAAAAGGAGAGGCTCCCTGCCAGCCATGGAAGAGGGAGGGAGGAAGAGGAAGGAGGGAGAGGGAGAGCTCCCAACCTTGTGCTGCCATGGGGAAAAAGAGAGCTGGAGCAGAGAATGGCGAGTGGGAGGAAGGGAGGGCTCGCCCCCCTTCTTTTCTGTCGGCAGATGTCGGCATTTTCTCTGTTATCTTTTTTATTTTATTTCTTGTCCTCTCCCCCAAATTTATTAATTGTCACTGGAATTTAGGGGTATTTACAAAATTGTCACTAACAGACCGTTATTCGTTTCGCAAATCCGATTGCGCTGTTGCGAAGATCTCGACGATTAGAACAATTTGCTTCAAGAACCACAGTAAAACTCCAAACGGTTTGTGAATTATTGATTCCCGAAGAAAACCTTGCGGGTACCAAAAACTGACATTCTGACGATCTTCGGTCATCTGTTTCACCGTTTTCGGTTCTAATTCAGGTCTCGATGTTTGAACAAAGTTTGTCCATCTCGATCCCGTCTACAACTTTCGTTCAATGCGCGTCGACATGCGAGATCTCCAAATTGTCGGTCAACGATGGTCAAAACATCGTCGGTTGAGCTCGGACTGGGGTTTTCCAATATTTTCCGGACATTTTCTCCCTTTCCGGTCAACACGAACCTTTCACGACTTTTGTTGTAGAGTTCAACTGGAGTATTTTTGGCAAGGTCGTGAGACTCGGTTGACTCATATAATTATTCCCACTTCACATGGTAAACTAGATAATTATATGAATCCTTCGTTCACTTAACTTTTCGGTTCCGAACTTTGTGAAACTCTTCCAATGGTTCATATATATGGAAATAGAGATGAGGCACCTAGAATAAATACCTTACCATATATTCCCTTACCATATATTCCCATATTTGAACTATAGTCTCTGAGTATTGCTTGATCCGATATAATTAGGCTTAATTACTTCTTAGCCCGTGCTTAACACCGAGGGTGTTACAACCCTTCCCCCTTAAAAAGAATCTCGTCCCGAGATTCGGAACGAAGAGCTTTCAAGGGAGAGAAGCATGTTATCTGTTCTCCAACATAGTTAGAGCCTTGGCAACTCAGCTTTGAGCATCAGAGTGGCTACTCTGGTGAAGACAACTTCCTGATACTGTTCTGTTGACATAAAAATGTGGCGCACTGTGCCTCACACACAGCAATCCGGAAAGCGTGGCTTCAATCGGGTGCCTAGGTGTTTCGAAATTCAGAAATGTGCCAGTCAGTTTGACCTGAAACTAACAAGGGATAAAAATTATTAGATACAAAACTAGAACATGCTGGGTGAGACCAGACAGTTCCATATATACGGCTCTGAAGCCACTTACGACGATATACAACTATAGAAGTTGTTTGTCAACAAGTCTTATAGATCATTCGGCTAAAAAATATAAAGTACGTAAAGGGTTGATTGCCGAACGTGCATGCATGAGAAAAGTAAGTTTGGACGAATCATAATTAACTATGAGTTAAATCATAACCAAGCTCAGCAATCCAACCGAGTTGGGATCCATGATGAAGGAACATGTAAGCAAACACGATCAAACTAATCTAAAGCTTGTATCTGCCGCACGATACCTAACCTTATCAAAGCTTAAACGTGGTTAACATGCACGAACCCGCAACACGTAGCAATCTAGATTAGACTAATTCGGCTATTATGAACGTAAGATCTATTTGTAGAGACAACATGAAAGCAATAACTGTTAAAGCATAAATAGATCTATAAGAGAGAATAGAGCCAAACCGTATCAATCTAGATTGGGCAAAAGAGTGTTACAAATATATGAAATATCTAAAACATGCAACACATGATAACTTAATGAATCTACTAGATCTTGCCAAATCTAATAGAGCCGATAACTATCTTGCTTTTGCTAAGCATATCGAGCAAATGCCTACCACACGGTATCTACTCGTAAACAAAACATAAGCGAAGAATACTTTATTGTCAAACAAGGATCCGCAACACGATCATTGACAACAAACAAGACTACTTGAATCAATGTCTAAATCCACCGCAAAATACTAGACATGATAACAAGGTTGTCGGGACTTACGGAGGTCCACGGATCGATGACTCCTCTCAAAGAACTCGATGACACGACAAAAGACTCAAAGTTGGCACAGGGCCGGTTGTATTGATTTGGTTGTGAACCCTCTTTACAATGGCCAAGGGTTTATATTTATACCCTGGTCATGACATGAGTCCTAAAAGGACACGGCTACAAAATATCGAAGTCTTTATTGCCTTAATTGTCGCGATCTTCATTACCCGATCGGTTCTTACTTGCCACTTTTGTCGCTTCTTCAACGGAAAACTACCCTTCCTCAGAATAGCCGACCACGCGATCATTTGCTGAATCTTTGGAAATTAGCCGACCGCACGGACAGTTGCCGAATGCTCCGAACACCTGTCTCTGCAAATTTACTGTGTACTGGCCCACCTGTCATCTTCCTAAGAATGCCAAAATCTAGTGTTAATACATGCCCCCTCAATTTTGGGATAAAAGTCGTTTTATTCTGAAATTGACCACAAGCTTCCCCTTTCTCCTAGGTCAATACTGTTCAATACCGCAGTCGCCGCTCAAAAAATCCAAGCTCCAGCACATTCTCGAATTCACCTCGAATCTCCAATGGTGACTCAGGACGAAATTCCAGAGGTAAATTTCATTCACTTCCACGCATTCAGCAATTCCCGATTGACTTTCCTCCTTCTTTCCCGATTCATTTGTTTTCCTGATTTCATTATTCTTTGAAGGAATACAAGAACCAAATTTTGATCCCCTATGCTGCAAACCCTGATTCCTACCTTCTTGATCCAATGGGAGACCCTGACCCAACTGAGATCATTGAGAAGGAAACCTTGAGAATCCCCTTCAAGTCTGTAGTCACCCTGCCAAACCAATGACCAAACACCTTCAAGAACTGGCCGTTTCCCCCAATCGCCGGATGGCGAAACTGGTACCGCAGGATGCTGGATAAGAGCAGCAGCCACTGGGATGATCAAGACATCTACCACTGTTTGGAATTGTTTTTGTTAGAAATGCCTAGAGATGAATCCCTTCTAATAGCAGCTTCTCATTTTTGGTCTGATGCTATCAATGCCTTTGTTTTCGGCCATGGCATGATGAATTTCACTTTGGCCGATGTATTCATGATGACTGGCCTAAATATGTCATAGCCAGTATATCCCTTCAAGTACAAGAGCAAAAGCAGCCAGAAAGCTGTCAAATCTGAAGGTGGATGAGTTAAATATATTCAGACCTATATGGAAGCATCTGGTGTTGTTCTTGACAAGGAATGCAGGGCCTTCATAAACATGTGGCTGTGCAGATTCACCTTCTGTGGAAAATCCAACAAGCCAACCTTAAATCATATGATGATGGCTGAGGACCTAGCTGCAGGCACTCTGATCCCCCTAGGCAAATATCTTCTAGGATCTGTTTATCACATGATGCATCAGATCACTGCCCAGATGTACCAAGGTGGGGAGATCTCTTATGTAAGTGGCCCTTGGTGGTTTGTTCAGATGTGGCTGCAACTGTACATGCATCAGATAATCTCTGTGCCCCTTCATAACTTGAGCTTTCCTTCAGTCAATTATGCTGAAGGCAACACAGTAAGAGTTAAGGGCTGTCAAACCTATGGAGAAGCAGCAACTTCCATCAGCATTGACATGGACATTGGTCATCTCTTCAAGCTGTTTTTCAAGGGTTTCGATAATGTGCTTTGGCTTCCCTACACAGAAAATGATGATTTAACTCTCCCTTGCAAATTCAGCTATGAATCTGGCTGTTCTGACAAGGTGTCCAATGAGATCTTCAACTCCTTCATCAAACCCTGCATCTTGCCAGCCGAATTTCATCATGAGAGGTTAGTGCAATCTACCTATGAATTCTACTACCCAAACATGGCAGCCAGACAATTAGGATGTGGACAGTTGCCCCCAAGACCTTTCTTTTCAACAACCATAGATTCAGGAAGTTGATCCGAAATGAAATAGAAGCTAAAAAAGTCTTTGAGCTTGGATGGGACTTGCCAATATATGAACCCTCTCCATTTGGGCCAGTAGATGCTGCTCATCCTCTTTTTGCTTCCTAGTGGCAAGAATGGCACAATCACATCTTCAACACACCAGTGCACTCTCTATGCCAAGATCTGCAACCTCAATTTGTCTCTGACAGTGAGGTAATTTCATTGTACTTATCATTTTCTGCTTTTGAATTCACTTCTCACTTTAACATCTGGTTATGCAAAAGATTTTGACCCCATTCCTCCTACCAAAGCAATCCAGTATGACTTAGCTGGGCCCAAACCTATCCTGGATTTTGATGCTCCAATTCTAGCAACCTTCATGAAGACCCCTACAGTTTTGGCCACTGCACCTTCAGGAGAAGGCAAAAGGAAGACAATTGAGAATGTTAATGTGACCAGAAAGACAAGGTTTAAGAAAGTCAAGCGGTCTCCCAAGGTATGAATCTTTTATTCGGCAATAAATCTCATTTGGCAACAACTCTGACCGTCTTCATACCAATCACCTCTACTATAGCCACATGTTGAAACTCCAGGATCAGGCAATGTCTCAACAACGGTGGATATTCCTCCTCAAGCCTCTAATGAAAATGTAGAGGTTCATGAAATTGAAGATACAGAAGCTCATGAAGCTGAAGGTACAGATGCCCATGAAACCGCCGAGCACATTGGTAACATCATTCGGCTAATCACTTATTTCTCTTTATATGACATCTACTTCCTATTCTTATACTCTATCATCTGTATTATTGGAAATAGCTGAAATTATAGACAATCTAGCAGCAGAACCTTCCTCTGGTCTAGTTCCAGGTTCACCATCTCTGGATATCCAATCAAGCCCTCAACCAGACTAGGACACAATCCATCTTGATGATCAATCAACACAGCAGGTAACATCTTGCCTTAAGCTATTCTTTTAGCACACTCATCCAGTCGGCTAACACTTCTCCCTCTTTCAAGAACACTATCAAACCGACTACCAGTTACTCTTTCACTATTGAGGACTACATTAGTGAGAAGGGTGAAGAAGCTACCTCTCAGCAGACTCTGTCAGTGGAGAATCAAGCTCGGCTGAAGGATATAGCTAATCTGCTGAATAAGGATATCAACACTCTGGTCCAAGACTCAGATCAGATAAGAGATCTTCTCGAGGTCATCAACCAAGACCTTCCATTTGATCTTAAAGCTTCTCTGGAATCTGTAGCCCACCTTGATGATCATTTTGCTGTGGTGAGGAGAGCAAATAAAAATATAGCCTCCAAAACTGTCCTGCAGAATAATAGGTCCTTGAAGAAGCAAGAAGCTAAAATCCTGCACTCCCAAATTCAAGTTGCCAAGAACTCATTGGCAACTTCGGAGTCTGAGTTGAAAGTCATGGAGGATGAGAAAATCAGGCTGGAGGCTCAACTAATCGAACTGAATGCCAGAATTCAGTCTCATAAAGCCAAGATGACAGATTTGCCAAATTCCATAGAAGCAACTTCATCAAAGATATCAACCGTCCTCAAAGAAGACCAACAGCTCAAAGCAAATTTGTCTAGTATCCAAAGCTCTAAAGATGAAGACCAGAAAGTGTTGAACAATGTCAGCCGAATCAGGGCCGAGGCCTTAGATGCCATTAACCAGCTTCTGAGCGAGTAGAAACATGGGCTTGTAATAGATTAAATGCGACACATTCTATCTCTGAACAATTGGATGTCCTTACTCTTCATCTTTATATATTTCTATTTGTATGAGAATATAATCGGCTCTTTTTATTTTCTCGATTAGAACATAGCCGATCGCCTTTAGCTTTCCGATAGCCGATTGTTCTTATCCTTCCGGTTCAGGGACATAGCCGAGCGACTCTTGACTTATCCGAGCCTGGCCTAGCCCAGTAACGGCCCATCCGAGAGGGAAAACCCTAGCTCATCGTTTGGCATTCTCATCCCACTACTCCGAGATATACGCCACTACCTTTCATTCGGCTTATAAATAACCCTCTTTCTCAGCCTCTATCAACAACTCCAGTTAAGCATTCTCATCTCCGTCTCCTCACTTTCTCTGCTTAAACCAATCCAGAAGGAAACCTAACCACCACAGTAGCAATGGCGGGAAGCGATGATCGTGGCAAGCACCCTGCCGAGGGAGAAGCTGAAGGAAGCTGAGCGTGGCGTTGTTGACGACGTGGGTGAGAATCGACTTCTTCCCCCTTGCAGTTCTACTTCTTGTTCATCCTTCTAGCTCTGATTTCTCTTCTTATTCACCAGGGTGAGGGTTATCTCCACCAGCCAGAGCCATCTTCTCCCTTCGGCGACAGCAGCTCAACCGGGGACTCCATCATCCGGCTCCTCCGGCTCTTCAAGCTCCTACCACTCCAACCCTTGGGATTTGGATTCGGGTTCGGATGTCATGCATATTCCTTTCACTCATGAGGAGGCGGTCATCTCCATCAATGAAAGCGACGATGCCCGAGGAGAGCTGGAGAAGATCTCCAAACAATACGGCATTGACCAACTTGAATGGGAGGACCAGCAGAAGCAGTTTTGCGACGCCGTTACCAGTTAGTAAAAATAATCTCGCTCGATTTCCCCCTTTCTGATTCTATCTGTTCACCCGATTCATATTCTTTTGTTCATTGCTCTCTACAGAGGTTGAGCGCCTGAAGATTGCGGCGAACAAGATCGCTGACAAGGTGAACGCCCAGGGAGAAACTGCCAAGGCACGCCTTGATGATGCGGACGGCCGCATCGACCAAGTCGCCATTCATGGCGTACATCACGGCGTAGCTCTAGGGCTGGCGGCAATGTCCACCCAGGCCTGTGAAGACTTCTCTGGCATGCCAGTCGGCTTCCTTGGTGGCGGGCCTTCAGAAGATGTCGAGCACATCGACGAGCTCCTAGAGAGCTATGAGGACCATGCAACCGACGCCCAGTCTGTCCTCAACAAGTTGTTTGAGGAGTAGTTTGTACCTAGGAATTCTATGTAAAAACTACTTATCTTATGAAATATCATCTGTGATTTCCACTTGTTTTTCCCTTTTGAATTTTTCTGAGAATAGTAACTCTGAAGAATGCTTTCGGAACTGCATGACGTTGTCCTTAGTCAATTGTGTTTACATTTTTGCTCTAAAGGCAACACATACTACGTTGGCTATTCTCCAAGCTTTCAGAGTATTTTTTCGGCTAAAGGCGATGCTTCTACGTCGGCTATTTGTGCACAAAACTTCTTAAGTCCGTTTATGCACCAACCTCAACACTGGGATGAAATATCTTAAGAAATCTTCCATTAATAGCTCTAGTGAACTCTTCTCTCATTAGAGTCTTTAAAATATACGCGTTGTCAGGCGCATACCTCACTATCCGAAAAGGTCCTTCCCAATTCGGAGACCATTTGTTGAACGCTTTATCTTTTGTCCCAATCGGCAATATAGCCTTCCAAACCAAATCTCCTTCCGCGAATTGCTTTTCTCTGACCCTTTTGTTATAATATTTGGCAACACGTAATTTGTTTTTCTCAATATTTTCCAACACTTTGAGACGAACTAAATGCAAATCCTCCAATTCATCCATCATTAGGTCCTTATAATCTTCTTTCTTCAAATCGTTTTGCAATGTAACTCGTCTCGAACCCGTTTGCAACTCCCACGGTAGCACAGCATGATGCCCATAAACCAACTCATAGGGAGATGCTTGACTAGACCCATGACAAGCCATTCGGTAAGCCCATAAAGCCTCATTAAGAACCGAATGCCACTTCTTCGGGTTCTCATCAATCTTCTTCTGAATAATCTTAATCATGATCTTATTTGATGCTTCGGCCTGACCATTAGCTTGTGCATAATAAGGAGAAGAATTATATAACTTGATTCCCATTTTTTCAGCAAAATCACAAAATTCAGATGAAGTGAACTGAGTTCCTTGATCTGTTGTTATAGTTTGAGGAATCCCGAATCTGTGAATTATATGCACCTTAACAAAATTGACCATGTTTTCTGATGTAACCTTCTTCAAAGGGATAGCTTCAACCCACTTTGTAAAATAATCTATAGCTAATAGCACAAACTTATGTCCTTTGCTAGAAGGAGGATGAATCTGACCAATCAAATCTATGCCCCATCCTCTAAACGGCCAAGGCTTGATAATCGGGTTCATAGCTGATGCTGGAGCTCTTTGAATATTGCCGAATCTCTGACAATCTTGACACCCCTTGTAATATTCAAAACAATCTTCAATCATGGTTGGCCAAAAATAACTGGTTCTCCTAATTATCCACTTCATTCGGTAAGCCGATTGATGTGCACCACACATCCCTTCATGCACTTCATACATTAGCTTTCTGGCCTCTTCTTGACTCAAACATTTGAGGAGTACCCCATCTATGGATTTATAGTACAACTGGCCATCAAGGAGAACGAACTTGAGAGCTTTGTATCTGAGCTTTCGGGAAACCTTTTGTGATGGATTCCTTAAGTAATCGGCAATTTCGTTTCTCCAGTCATCAACTACCCGATTCTCATCCAAAGCATGAATCTCTTGATCCTCTCGGTATCCCGAAACAGCTTGAGCCAGTTTATTCGCTTCTTCATTATGCCCCCTAGGGATATGATGCAAGGTTGCTACCTGGAAACTCTTCAAAAGCTCTCGGCATTCTTCATAATATTCTCTTAATATATCACTCTTGCATTCATATTGGCCGATCAGTTTGTTAATTACCAGCTCAAAATCTCCAAAGATCTCAACAGCAACAGCCTTTATTTCAACAAGAAGTCGAAGTCCTCTAAGCAGTGCTTCATACTCCGCTTGATTGTTAGTAACATAGAATTCAATTGGGATGACATACTTAAAAATCACCCCTCGTGGAGAGATCAAGAGAATACTAGCACCACCACCTTTGCTACAAGATGAACCATCAAAAAACAAAGTCCAAGGTGCAATACTTATCTTGTTAGCAGAAGGATCACGATGTTGGGTAACAAAATCGGCAATAATTTGACCCTTTACTGCTTTTGCCGATTCGTACCTTAAATCAAATTCCGACAAAGCTAAAATCCACTTGTCAATCCTTCCATTTAAAATTGGCATTAATAACATATGTTTTATTACATCAAATTCAGAAACTACCACACATTCGGTATTCAACAAGCAGTGCCGAAACTTGGTACATGAGTAATACACGCACAAGCAAAGCCTTTCCGTAGTTGAATACCTTGTCTCTGGATCTAGCAGCTTTCGACTAAGGTAAGCTATTACTCTTTCTTTTCCCTCAAACTCCTGCATGAGGGGCAATCCTATTGTTAGGTTATCGGCCGCCACGTACAACTTAAAAGGCTTATCAAGCTGTGGAGGTACCAACACAGGTGGCGCCTTCATGTACTCTTTTATCTCATCAAAAGCCTTCTATTGTACGTCACCCCATACAAGCTCTTGATCCTTTTTAAGCTTTAACAGCGGAGAGAAAGGCAAAACTCTTTCTGACAAATTAGATATGAATCTTCTTACAAAATTAATCTTGCTGAGCAGTGATTGCAACTCTGTGAGATTAGTTGGAGGGACAACTTTGACTATCGCTTCCATGCTCTTCTTACCGACTTCGGTCCCTCCTTTATGGACTAGAAATACTAAAAACTCACCAGCCGAGACCCCAAAGGCACACTTGTTCGGGTTCATCCTCAAACCATGCTTCCTAGTGCACTCCAAAGTCTTCCTTAAATCGGCTAAATGTCCCTTGTGATTTCTAGACTTGACCACCACGTCATCAATATAGATCTCCACGATTTTGCCGATCAACTCATGGAAAATATAGTTCATGGCCCTTTGATAAGTTGCACCGGCATTCTTTAAACCAAAAGTCATGACGATCCACTCAAACAAACCAAGATGACCAGGGCATCTGAAGGCTGTCTTTGAAATATCCTCTATTGTCATAAAGATTTGGTTATAGTCAGCATTACCATCCATAAAGTTGATGACTTCATAACCAGCCGCTGCATCAACAAGCAAATCGGCAATCGGCATTGGGTAACCATCTATTGCTGTGGCTTTATTGAGATTTCTAAAGTCAATGCAGACCCTCATCTTTCCATTCTTCTTGTACACCGAAACTATGCTTGAAATCCACTCTGCATACCTGCATGGCCGAATGAAATTCGCTTCTAATAATCTTTCAACTTCCTTTTTCACATCGGCTAGTACCTCCTTTTTGAAAATTTTCCGAGGAGGTTGTTTGTAAGGACGATACCCGGGCTTAATCAGCAATCGATGCTCAACAATAGAACAATCCAGTCCAGGCATCTCCGTGTAATCCCAAGCAAAACAATCCTTGAATTCTTTTAGAAGGTCTATCAACTTTAATCTATACTCTGGGTCTAAATCCGCACTGTTATACATCGGTCTTGGCTTGATATCATCACCAACATTTCGGCCGACATAAAGCCATGTCCCAACTTTCCTTTGTTGCCATCGATCGGGTTCCCCATAAAAAATTGCTTTGAGAGCCGACTGCTTGGATCGGCTGTTGGTCCTTGTTGAAGACATTCACAGGACCTTCCTCCCATACTCTTCCAGAGAAACAATCGATGCCATCATATTCCCAGTATGTAGGCTCCGTAGCAGCAACACTTACTGAATCATCAGCATGAACAACTTCAACATCATCTTCAATCCACTGAATGAGAATCTGATGCATGGTTGAAGGTATGCAACATTTAGCATGGATCCAATCTCTTCCTAAGAGCAGACTATACACCCCCCTGCCATCAATGACAAAGAAGGTAGTAATCAAAGTTTTTGATCCAATCATCAACTCAACGTGTACAGCCCCTTGGGTGTCAGAAGGATTGTCAGCAAAGTCCCTGAGCACCATGTCAGTCTTCAATAGTTCCTCATTAGTCATCCCTAGCTTCCTAAAGGTGGTATAAGGCATAATATTGATGGCAACCCCTCCATCAACAAACATCTTGGTCAGAGGCTTGCCATTGACATATCCCTTCATGTAAAGCGGTTTCAAATGTCGATGCTTGGCCGGCTTATCGAAAACTACCGACTGAGTTAGGACAAGTTGGGCCATTAGATCCTGATATTCGCTCTCATCGAAATCTAAGTACACCTCCTCTTGGATGTATTGGCCTTCGGGAGCTACGAGCTTTGATGGAAAGAAGAAAGCCATGCATGCATCAACCGAATGGTCGTGCTCGTCGAGTTTTTTCTTAGGATGCCATATCTGTTTCTTTTCAGCACTTGTTTGTGCTAGCTCCGTGTTCCTCAAGCGTTGTACTCTCCTCTTTTGGCTCTTCCTCAGCCCCAGTGGGCACCATTGTCCCTTCTGCCACACATATTCACGGTGCTCTTCCTCCTTAGTGCCTTCCTCATAATGGACCCACTCCTGATCGGCAAATCTCTTGCCTCGCCGATTCTCAGAGCTGCCTATTTTTAAACGCCGATCGTCCTCAGGAAACTGTGCTCCAAGTCTTTCATGGACCGGACGGCGGTTGACCCGGGATTGCCTGTAAACTGAATATTGATCACTGCATTCGTGGCAATTATTCCTAGCAGGCAGCTTCAGGCCTTCATTCCAACAATGCTTGAAGAACGAGCATCCCCAATGAGACTCCTCCTGCTCTCTCATGTACTCTTTCTCTCCCTGGTACATCTCTTCCTCGTACCTCTGATGTTCCTCCATGAACTCTTGTTCCTCGTAATACCTCTGCCTCTGATACTACTCTCGCTCTTGTCGCCATTTGTTTAACAGAATCTGTGTCATAACCCTGGGCCTAGAGGCTTCCCCTCTCTCGGTTCGGTTATTCTGGAACTGAGCCCGTTGCCGAAACTCCTCATTCGTAATCTGTCGATCAGGGTCAACAGCACCAGCTCTTCTTGCTCTGTCTGAGGTCAACACCTTCATTTTGCCCTTGTCTTTGGGATCTTCTATGGCAACCATGTTCATAGAGAAAGACACCGTGTTCTGTGCAAAAGGATTAGCATCAATTTTCATCTTTCCATCAAACTTCAGATGCCCCTCCTGGATAGCCTTCTGGATTCGCACTCTGAACACTCGGCAATCATTGATGGAATGGGAATTAGTATTGTGGAAGCTGCAAAATTACTTCTCTTTTACCCCTTCAGGGCGCAGCATAGGGTGCCCTTCCGGCAATTTGATGCGTCCCTCTCTTACCAACAACTCGAACAGTTTGTCTGACTTAGAGACATCAAAGTCGTAAGTACCCTTTTGCTGCATCAACCATCGTTGACTAATCTGAGTCGGCTCTTTCGCCCAGACCAATTCGGTTGTTGCTATCTCATCTTCATCGTCGTACTCTACTGCTTCTTCCAGGAAACTTTGATACATCTCATTAGCCACATTGCCCTTCTAGAAGAGGTTATATCTCCTGAACCCTTGAGCCTGATTATTCATCATTGCCAACCGCTGCGACAACTGACCAAGGTCATCAAAGTCCATGTCGAACAGCTTCTCCCTGACATTTGGCTGCATGCCCACTATTGCCATCCCTGGCAATTGGTCATCTGGTAGATTCAAGGAATAGCAGAGGTTTTTGGTCTCTCTGAACCTGCGGAGATACTCCTGGGGTGTTTCATTAGCCCTTTGGCTCAAGCTCATAAGGTCAACTAGCCTCTTCTCATTAGTGCCGTAAAGAAATACGCATGGAACCTCTGCTCTAATTCTACCCATGTACCAATGGAATTTGCCGGCAGAGATGTGAACCACGTGAAAATACCGAATCCTCCAAGCTTCATCTGCAGACGCCTCTCCAAGCTGCATCAAGTATTGGCTGATGTGTTCTATGGTGCTAGTATCATCCTGACCAGAAAACTTGGTTAAATCTGTGGGAGGCTTCACCCTCGGAGGGAGTGCCACTCGGTTATACCACTCTGGATAAGGAGACTTGTATGCATAGGACTGGTTCTTTGGCTTTAAGCCAAACTGATTCTGCATCATGTCCGCCATCCTATGCATGATAAGGTCAATATTTAAATTTGGAGCTCCATGTGCTTGCCCTTCAAAAGGCAACCCTGCTGAGTTCTTATACCCTGGATTCGGGAGGAGGCATCAATAGCACTGTAATCGGCAAACTCTTGATATCCGTCTCCATACATATTCCTCTGCAACTTGTTCGCTACTCGAGACACCTTGAAAGCCAATTGTGGGATGTTTCCCAACGTGCCGAACGCGAGCTGGCCATAAGTTATGGAGGGTTGTTGTTTCTAGTGAGGAACCATCCCACCTTGGTTCATGCCAGGCGCTCCGCTGTCCTCAGCAGTCTTCTCCTAGCGTTTTGGCACATGGAACAATGTCGGTCCTTGCATTGGACCAGCAGCTTCCTCAAAGTATTTATTAGCAGATGGACTGAAAGTACTGACCATGATCGTGCGAAAGGTATTCAAGAAAGTCTTATGATGATTTGTCATAGTGTCACTCATGGCCTTGTAAACCACTTTAGCCAGCTTCCGAGCATCTTCCTCTTCGGTGTAATCAGACTGATGTGGAAGGAGAGTCCTCGGGAGCGACTGCTTCTGAAAAACCTTGTTGCTTTTATTCTTTGAAAAGGACATCAAGCACTTGTGTTGAAACTCATCACATGCTTGCTGGATCGTATTCCTTAGGTCTTCTGGCAACTCATCCATAGTCACATCCAGAACCTGGTTATTGTCGAATTCAGGCATCTTGAAATGTGTGGTCCCACCGAGCGTGCCAAAAAAGTGTGTTGACACAAAAATGTGGCGCACTATGCCTCACACACAGCAAGCCGGAAAGTGTGGCTTCAATCGGGTGCCCGGGTGTTTCGAAATCGGAAATGTGCTAGTCAGTTTGACCTGAAACTAACAAGGGATAAAAATCATTAGATACAAAACTGGAAACATGCTGAGTGAGACCAGACAGTTCCATATATACGGCCCTGAAGCCACTTACTACAACATACAACTATAGAAGTTGTCTGCCAACAAGTCTTATAGATCATTCGGCTAAAACAAACATAAAGTATGTAAAGCGTTGATTGCCGAACGTGCATGCATGCGAAAAGTACGTTTGGACGAATCATAATTAACTATGAGTTAAAGCGTAACCAAGCTTAGCAATCCAACTGAGTTGGGATCCATGATGAAGGAACATGTAAGCAAACACGATCAAACTAATCTAAAGCTTGTTCTGTCGCACGATACCTAACCTTATCAAAGCTTAAACGTGGTTAACATGCACGAACCCGCAACATGTAGCAATCTAGATTAGACTAATTCGGCTATTATGAACGTAAGATCTATTTGTAGAGACAACATGAAAGCAATAACTGTTAAAGCATAAATAGATCTATAAGAGAGAATAGAGCCAAACCGTATCAATCTAGATTGGGCAAAAGAGTGTTACAAATATATGAAATATCTAAAACATGCAACACATGATAACTTAATGAATCTACTAGATCTTGCCAAATCTAATAGAACCGATAAGTATCTTGCTTTTGCTAAGCATATCGAGCAAACGCCTGTCGCACGGTATCTACTTGTAAACAAAATATAAGTGAAGACTTCTTGATTGTCAAGCAAGGATCCGTCGCACGATCATTGACAACAAACAAGACTACTTGCATCAACGTCTAAATCCACCGCATGATACTAGACATGATAACAAGGTTGTCGGGACTTACGGAGGTCGACGGATCGATGACTCCTCTCGAAGAACTCGATGACACAACAAAAGACTCAAAGTTGGCACGGGGCTGGTTGTATTGATTTGGTTGTGAACCCTCTTTACAATGGCCAAGGGTTTATATTTATACCCTGGTCATGACATGAGTCCTAAAAGGACACGGCTACAAAATATCAAAGGAAAAACGACATCTTTGACTTTAGTTTCCTTCGGAGTCTTTATTGCCTTAATTGTCGCGATCTTCATTACCCGATCGGTTCTTACTTGCCGCTTTTGTCGCTTCTTCAACGGAAAACCACCTTCCTCAGAATAGCCGACCGCACGATCATTTGCCGAATCTTTGGAAATTAGCCGACCGCACGGACACTTGCCGAATGCTCCGAACACCTGTCTCTGCAAATTTACTGCGCACTGGCCCACCTGCCATCTTCCTAAGTGTGCCAAAATCCAGTCTTAACATGTTCTTAGGAAATTTTTGTTTGAAGGATTTCCTTCATTGACTTCCATGAAGCATTGTTACTTTGGGAGGAATCCAAATTAGCAAGAGACTTCACTCTCTAGACATCATAGACGGTTCAGAGCATAACTATCTCTCACAAGTATCTCTTCTTGTGCACACTATAGCATACTTATATGGCCTTTGTAGTAAACTGCAACTTCTGAGTGTTAAACTTTAATCACAAAGTTCACAACGCAGTCCTCTACCAAGCAACTTGAGTACCACTTTCCTTATGAATGAGGTGATTAATGGGGTAAACATCCTTTAAGATGATGAGGAACTGATTAACTAACCAACCATTTTTAGGCTAGTCGCATCTGTCCAATTTCCTTAGATATCAACCAATGGAAAGCTACATAAGGTTCCATGGGTGCAATTCTCTATCTCTGATGCCAACACTGTATTATCTGAGTCTGTTGAGAGAGTAGCGAATGTGATAGCTGACTCTGTCAACTTAGCATGTCTGCTAAACATCCATTAAGGGAATCATCACATCCAAATGACAACAATTATCCCGGTTGACGTTTGATGCAACCTCTTAGGTAAACACACATAGAAGGTACCAAGGGCAAGTTAGCATCGGAATTCATTACCGAAAATGATACTAATGAGGCTTGGAAGACAACAAAAGTTGTAAACCTTCATCAAACTCGAGATTCAGTACACAATCCAGTATGTGGATCACTTGCCCACATGATGCAGTTGTACTGTATGTTCAGGTTGCATTGCACTGTAGTACACCAGCCTTGTTAGACTATTCTTGACACTGAGCCTTTTCTCTCATGTTAATGAACAACTTCCAAAATCTATTGTTTGACACTTTTCAAATTGTTTTTGACTCACAACCGATTGACTCGTAGGATACTTTGATTGATCAAACCTCATCAATAAGAGAAAGCAAGGACGGGGTACCACTGGGTACACAAATTCTTCAGAGTATCACCAACGGATTATCCAAGGAAAACATATTGATAGTGCTACTAAACCTATCATTACTGTAACACATCCTTCTAAAAGGAGGGAGAACAATAGTCAATAGAGAAATTGCAGATTCTCTATATTCTGGTTCTTGGTCTATCACCCCATAGATTTCTTCTCTATAGTGCATGGATTTTGGTAAGCATATAGATCCCATAGTCCTCTAACTACTTGACCAAAATTCCACTCTAACGAAAACTATGCAATAATCCGAAGAAACACCTTCCAAAACTGCTATGTTTTGAAAGGGTAGAGAACCAACTGACAAGACATCTGTCATAATTGAAGCTTTACTCATCTAAGTCTCAACCCACTTAAGACATTGAAGTATCCTAAGCGAGAAAAGAACTCATAGAGTTTTGACAAGCTAACCATGTTTAGCCTCTAATTGTTAGCTCAAAGGAAGCATGAGTAACATTCTGACATCTGAATAGATTTCTCATCTTCCCTTTTCTTGCCTACATGTTGTGGTATATTCTACATTGCTTAACTCTTCGTGATGTAGTAACATCGTCTTGTTAAGAGGTTAGGATATTCCCTTCCATGTTCCCTAGAAAACACCCTTAACCATTGACTTATGTGTTGATGATGCACAAGCATTGAACTTGTGAGGGGTTTTGTAGGGCACAAACCATAATCCATATGGATAAACATTCTTGTAAAGGCGTGATACCAATTCTGGATATGCTCAAGTGCTTCATACCAAAGAGTTCTAAATACTTTCTTCTTGTAGCGCTTGACACATAAGTATGATGATTGATATTGGGAACATAATTTTCTCTAGCTTTTGACTTAGCTGATACAACACCTTGTACTGTCTGTGTGATTGTCCATGATAAAATTGGCTTGATAGACGACACATGGTCGAGAGGAAACATCAACGATCGTATTGTTGACCACCAATGTTGCTTCTTGGTGTAACATTGCTCTATGAGACATAGCCTTCATAGGTACCACGGAGTTGTTAATTAGTTGAATATTAACATTCTCACTTGTAACTAATCAGTTGTCTCTCAACACTAAAAAGCTTCAAGGCTTCCACTCTTGTAGTAGGTGAATTCAGCACACATAGTTATATACTGACAAACACTCTCAACATCATCAGACAAGGGATCCCATCAGAGAAGGTTCATTCTGACTGTATGCTCATCTTGCATAAAGATTGAGAACTGGAATCCAAAAGATCATAAGCACTAGATGGATTACTCTAGAAACATGACATTTCTAGGAAAATCTTGTCTAGCTGATACTCATCCAAGTTAAAGTGTTGTGTGTTCTTTTGATCCAATGGGGAGGATATAAGTGTTACTCAACATCTGGATATCCTCACTTAGGGACATGGTCAAGTATTTTCCTTTGTATGCCACTTCTTGTAGTCTCTCAAAGTTTATGTCTGTGACCTGTTCTTCAAAGGTTACCCTCTTGGCATATTCATAACAAATTCCATTTGCATCTTCAAAAAGAACCTCTATTGCATATGGTCTGATGTAGAGATCTTCTAAGAAGACGAGGGAGATAGCCAAGGAGAACACACGAGAAGATATCACACTGGTGTAACTTCTGCAATGGATTATGACTAGCAACCTCGATACCAATGCATACCGAGCACCACAACCATGTGGCGGCCAGTCCACAGGATGCCCTTGGTTTCAACGCGACATCGTATAGTGCTAATCGTAACACCATTACCATGTATGCACCAAATGAGAAATTTCCAGTGACACAACGTGGTTTGTATGAACAAGCACCACACAAACAAGGGATAGCAAACAAAGGTAATCACAAGGTAAGGGGTCAATAAAGGTTGTCCCAAGGTAAAGACAAGGCACATGAGCAACAAGGATTTTCATGTGCACACAAGGATGAGTGGAAGGTTATTGATTAAATTCCACGTACAACTTGTCCTTACAAAAGAGATTACCAGACATAGATTATGATGAGATCTGATCTTATCAAGGAGCGGTAGGAGATCCGGATAGATTAACATCTGGAGAGTTTGATAAAGTTAGAGACAACAAGAAAGACTCAAGGGACAGAGTCGATACATTGATTAGGGACTCAGTCGATAAAGCACTATATGATCTTGTGAGAAAGAGGTTCTAAAACTAGGTAGATAGAGATAAACGTTGCACTCGATCGCCCAAAAGATAAGGAACAGAGAGGGCTGATAAGGGTTTTTGGTTAGGGATAGCACACACAAGAACATAACATTTACAACAAGCAAGCACTTAAAAGAACTAAGCTTTAGTTCAGGAGACAAACCAAAGCATAGTTACACAACCATACAAAGGCTAACAACTACATCTATCGATTTCGGCTTCTAAGAGAGAACCTGATTGGAGATGATAGCCGTGAGATTAACATAACTTGAGAGATGATACAGATAAATCTATTTGACGCTCATATGCTCACCGAGGACACAAGAGGTGATAACTATGGTACCAACTAGGTAACAGCATAACCACACACATATGTCATGAGTACAAGAAAGCATTGAGAAATTCAATCACACTAGTTTAAGCACGATTACTAAGCACACAACTTGATACATAAGTGTACATCTATAGCAAGACAAACATGTTTATCATGCATATCATGGTGGTATGATGTTTTGTCACTTAGATTCGTTTACCATGCAGGTGCATATATCTCTTCTCTAGTAGAGGGGACAAGTTTTAACTTACATATAGCAAAGTTGTTTTCAGTCATGCATGACATAACAATATGTTTACATCTACTTGGTATACATTAGCAACTTATATGAACATAACAAGCTTAGTGCAGCTATTACATTGATAACATGAAAAAGGATGGATGAACTGCATTTAAATAGAAACATGCACTCCTACTTAAATGATGATAGTAAGATACATCCTAAACATACTAGAAGGGTTATTGATCAACCTTACACTAGTTTACATGTACTTATCAATTTGCTCATTTAGCAAGATAAAATTGATAACTACTCTTTATGGTGCATAGTACACTTCTTGATAATTATAGCAGGTTACGCATACACAAAAAGTTCATTATGAATGCCCATGATTTTAAACAGATGTATCAATCTACTAAACCTTAGAAAGCATGTTACTAGAAAGCCATGGCAATTTATTTTACACCTACGTGATACATATAGTTCTCACACTTACTTTTGCATGAAATTAAATGTTGAATAGGTTAAATCACCACTGCCTTAGCAAGACACGTACATAGCAGGTTTAGTTAGTATTGGTTAGTGTACAACATGACAAGGCGTACAAAAATAAACAATATATTCAATATTTTTAGTTTTAAGCTCACATTTTCACGTTTAAAGAGCACATGCAAGGTTAACAGACGTTGTATGCAAAACATTTTTACACAACAAACTTTTTATCATTTTTCCCAGAAGGGCACTATAACATAGACAACCCATGCAACATACAAAACAATATTCAACATCAAGTTTTATAGTTGATATAAGTAGAGTGTTGCAAGACACAGCTAACCAAATTAGTTTCACTAAATTTGGATATCTCTAGCTCATGTCAAAAACATTTCATAGACCTAAAATTATTTCTTAACACAAGCAAGGTAACATCACATAGCACATTCTAGCAAGGCTATTCGAACAACAAGGATGAAGGCACCCTTATCTAGTTTCTTAACAAGAAAGCTAGCACAACACCTTGATCACAGATCACTTATCATTAGAAGCAAGGATGAGAGAAGCACAATCATACATGATGCAAGAACATTATGATGTATGCTCGTCCTATTCGTCCTCACAAGATTGTCAGCCATAGGCGACAATCATGTTCTATGGCGGTGGCATAACACGCACTCTCGATATATAGCTAGTCGTTCACTAGTTCATACGTATTCTTGGTTAGTGTACTTGTAGAAGATTTCATTTCAGTCCATCCCAACAATATGAATATAATGCATTGCTGAAATTTTAATCTAATACTCACTTAGGTGTACACCCTGTATACACGTAAGAAGTATATGCACCCTTTCCATAAGTATTGCTCCCACACATGGATATCTTGCTGTCCACATACATGTGTGTATGCAACAGTTCGACATATTATATATTCACTGCCTAGACCGACGGTTGTCCGGTCATACCCTCACAACTCACCTTACCTTAGCGTAGGTGTGACGTTGCAGAAAATAATTCTATCGACATATATGGCTAATTCATATATGAAGGCTACCTCGACCATTTGACCATAGGGTAGCATAGTGCGGTCCTGTATACACACCTTGGCCTGGGCGTAGTGGTATTGATCCATACATTACCATTCAAGTGAATGACACCCATACAATTTCAACCTGTATGGAACGGTAAATAGAAATATGATGCAATCCCTCAAGTCAGTACTTAAATAAGCCACCTAATGATCCTAAGTTGGGCTTAACTGGGGGTTGTCGCTAGCATAGTTTTTCAAATTAGTTTTGACAAACTCGCCTATAGCTAAAGTTTTTGTTCAAAATAGTATTTGTAAAACAAAACTTTATTTTAAAAGCCATGTAAATAACAGTATTATACTTAATCTTGCTCCAATACCAGTTGTCATGGAACCGCCCAACTAATACAAGATCAAGCATGACTGTCCCTGTTTAACACGTTGACACGAACACACTCTCACTTATACCAGTTCGGTAGTCCGCCGAGAATCCCGAAAGACCCTGGTAAATGAACAAACCAATCCTAGATCGCTTGATTAAGTAAATACCAATCACTTACATAGAGTTTTGCAGCGGAACTCAGAAATAATAATACAAGTCTGGGTTCAAAACTGTTTAATGAAACAACATAGCTTTGAAAAGATTATAGTAACATAAGTGGAAATAAATTGCTAGCTTAAAGTGACATCCTCCAACAACAGCATAAAGATAAGAGATACTACAGAATCACCGAGCCCACCTGTGGTTAACCACTCCTTTAGCAGGATGAAGCCCTTCACTTGCAACAGGGTGGGATAAACCCTGAGTACTCAAATGTAGTCAACTAGACTTGCCCGATAGGAGAGAAATAAAAGACTCCCAAGGATATGCAAGGCTCATATGATGGAGTTGACAGGATAGCATAGATTTTTGCAAAAAGAACATTACTACCTTGAGTCCTATCTTTCAATATTTTAAACAACATTTTACCATCAAGATTAGTAGAGCTTACCAAGTCTAGATTTGCACTTGATGTAGAGCAATCACTTAATTAAAGTATCACAATAGTAACCATATCCATTTTGGCATGTAAACCATATAACCATCTTTTGGTTACTTATTAGGGTTCAAGTTTCTACAGTGGGAGGAAGATCTTTCAAGTGTCTCACTAACGGGGAGAGACCGCGATTCGAATCGAATTCCTATCCAGCTGGAGGTTTATTCCTCACTCACACCCAAGCCTTCCCCGTCGGGTTGACTTTGATGGGTCATCTTCACTATCGTTCGGGTAGCCCGCGGGTCCCCAATTACAGGCATGAGTAGAGACTCACGGATAGCCAGGACGTTTAAGCATTGCCTGCCCTTAGTACGTAGCCAGGACATTCAGGATACTTGCCCATGGTCTAGTATGCCGCTCGCGGTCTTCATGACCCAACTAGGAGGGGATTCCGGCCTGAACCCACAGAGTTAGGGTTCGCGATCGAAACAAGTTATTCGGCTTGCTATGAAGGAGGCATGCGTTCAATCTTGGCAGATGTCCAACCACGATCCAGTGCCTAGAGACATAGGCGGAGAGAACCCGCTCACAAGACCTCCAAGTCAAGTGGCTCACACACACCTTGTTCGCCCGGTCTCGATTTATTACTTCCACATGGTTATTTTCCACGATAGCAAATATAGCCAACCGTGACCAGTATCAACCTATCATCGTGGGGGATAGTAGACCACCCACTCTACCGGTCGAAGCATGGCTAAGCATATGTTTCGATCCTTGGCCTACAAGGTTCTTTTTAGTGGACAAGGAAGTTAATGCAGTAAAAGGGTTTCATTCAACTCCTAATAACTAAATGCACAAACAAGATTGATATTTGTAAGTAAATATTTTAAAAGAGAGAGAGGAGGCTTATAATGCTTCGGGGCTTGCCTTGGGAACTGACACAAAGTCAGCGATGGTTAGATGACACTCGCTTGGCGAGCTCTTTAGATCCACGCGTGTACTCTTGTTTCCTTTTGCTTCCTGGATTCATCCACCAACACCATGTTTGGGTAAGCTCCACCAAACACCATCTTCGGGTTTGGCTCCAACCATCACATCTTCACGTAGTGTACCTAGCGTACCTAAATGAGATGCAAGATTCACATGTATGAATGCGAAGGAGGGTCACAAGAGATACATATACAAGCATCCAACATAAGCATAAGATTATGTCATACATACACAAGCACATTAGAGAGTAAATTATTAACTACTACCACTCAAGTCTAGCATCAAAGATAGCAAGAAATTTATTGAACCAACCAATATAGTACATGACTATGCCATACATACATAACCACTTGGAATGGTTTAACTAAGTATGATACAAGCATATCATAGGAGGATAACAAGCTCATCAGGTATGATATACAAGTTATCTTCATCAAAGCTCAGCCATTACAAGCATGCAACAGCCATAAACTACTCAACAATGATAGCATACAAGAACTAGGGCTGCTATATGATAACAACCACATAAGCATATAGATTTGTTTGAACTAAAGATCACACATGCATAGCACCAAGGATAGCAAGTATACCAAGCATAACCCATTAACTAACTCAATCAAGCTATTAGAAGCATTCGACATAAGCACAAGAGATATTTAATTAACCATTCAATACAAGTATAAGATCATACATGATATATAGATGCACTTAGATTTAATTACCAACTATAACTAGAGCATAACTTAGGAGATAGAAGCACATTACATGACATACCTAGTCACTTAGAACTGTTTAGCTAAATATCACCTGAGCTTAACATAGAAGTTAAAAAACACTTCAAGCATGATCTACTATTAAAATCAAGTCAAACCATGACAAGTATTCATCCATCAAATTCATTTAATATATGCAGCTAGCAAGAATAAGTTACAGTAATTAACTCATACATACAAATTTGGGACAGCAAAACCACAGTCACGGTTTCAATCATACGCGGAGATATAAGCATCCAAAAGAGATGATCTTAAACATTCTGGAAAGGTATTGAAATTATGTACAACATTGTTGTTACCACCGAAAGCTAATTCAAAGGTTAAACAAGTCAATTATGCAATTGTTTCAGATCTGCCCAAAAAAGACAGAAAAGTAACATTACATTTAATCATAACTTGAGTTACAATTATCCCGAAAGCATGAATCTTAACTTTATAAAAAGCTTAGTAAACTATCTAAAACATGTTTAACATCATCACAAGATGATTCTACCATTAACAAGGTTAAACAAACATAAGAGAGCAACATTGTCCATACTTTGAACAAATTTGACATACAACTTATAATAATTGATAACTTAAGTTCTAGATATCACATAAGGGTGGTTCTATACTTTTTAGAAAGCTTAGAACATTATAATCAACATGTTATTTATTGCAACTACATAAACCAACATTCACCTCATGGAAATAAAAGCACAAGTAACATGGTGAAATCAGTCCATATAGCATTGACAACATAAAGGCATAGAACTAAACTGAAGTTCAGAGAAGCATAAATAAAGTTATACTCATCCTACAAAGATGGTTCTGGACTCTTTGGAAAAGTAAACCAATTCTCTACAAATTCCTTATAACCATATTAACATGATTAGAAGCTTAACAAACTTGAAATAAACAAAGAGTGCATATGTGTCCATAAGTGGGCAGATTCTGTCACTCTACTTCAAACAACCATAACTCACAATCTAGAGCTCCTAAAATATTAACTTGGACATTCTAGAAAGCTTATGAAATCTACTACAAATGTTTCCACATGCTCAGTACATGATTCCAAGTTTATATTGGCCAAACAACATAAACATCCAGGTCTGTCCAGAGAATGACAAATTTCAGCCAACAACTTAATAAATTCATATCTCTCAAACGACTAGAGATATGGGCATGAAACTTTAACACAAGCTTCCTAATATTATTATCTACTACTTTGGTATTCATCATACCAACAGAAAATAACATTTTATACATGCAAAACATTAATATTTAGAGATCATGCATGGAGTCCAAAAGAGTAATTATGATCTTTGTTATTTTCCTAACTCACAAACCATCCAATCCGTAGTTATGAAATTTCAACCATATACTTTTCATAGCACTAGAAATACACCATAATTATTTCACAAATTTTGAAGCAATCCTTATCAGCATCAAATATTTAATTCACACAAATCACATTCTAAACCTAACTGCAGAAATCGATTTTTACAGCAATCAAATCAAAGTAACACATGACATCCAATAGACCTACTCTGTAGAGAATTTAACAAGGATTCCAACAAGCATAACCACATATTCATATGATTTTTCCTCGAATTTATATGATTTTTCGAACATCGCTGCAGGAATCGGAAAAATTGAAAACGAAGGACAGAGTGGATCGTCGCCGTTCTCGACGTTTACAACCATGGGAAGGGCGCAGGGTCTGGTCCTCATCGTCGTGGTTGCTGTGGGGGTCACAGGAGGAGCAGTGCCGGTCGTGGGGGCTCCTCCACCACAGCAACAGCGAGGGGACGACAGCGTGTCGGCAGATGATGGCGGCGTCGGCGGTTAGGTCCTGCCCTAGGGCTTGGGGCTCGGGCTTGCAGCGCCGGGGTCGTCATTATCGTCGCGGGGAGGTGTTGTTGGCATCGGGGGTGAACAACGCAGCAGCAGGCGCTGCAGCTCGGCATGCTCGCGCGAGCAGCGCGCAGGGCCGGCCTCAGCAGTCGCCAGGCAGGGACGTCTCAATAATTTAAAGGGCCCTTGGGCAAGAAAGAAAATCCAATAATCTTTTTTTATATGAAAGAAGCTAACATATAGCATATGTTTATAGTTCATATATTTTTCTTTCAGACGACAGCTATTGCATATATTTTATATTAAAATTGCAGTTTTAGTTCATTACAATTTATGTAGACTAATTTTTTGTTTTAGAAATAAAAAATATGTTAGACAAAACTACAAACATGATAAAATCTTATATATGTTAGCACAAAGATAATTTAACAATTACAATTATTTCTATAGGAGGACAAGGACAAAAATTTAATATGTTATAACACAAAGATAAATAACAAAATTAACAACTAACTTATACTAGTTGGTGGTATATTAATGTTGCCTAAAATTATCTTAAATTTCAAACACCTGAACTATAGAAAAAGTGGTAAAATAATGTTGAAAAATAACATAAAAAGGTAACTACTCTTGATTCTTATATGGATTGGATCGAAAGGACAAAAAGCAAATTGAAGTTGCAAGTCAAAATGTATTTGGCCCTGGAACTGAAATTAAGACGTCGAAAGAACACGAATACGATGAGCCACAGTTGGTAGGCATGCGCGAAGACTCAGAGTCGTGGACTGGAGCTTGATGTCCAGACTAATCAAAGAATACTAGGGCATATATAGTGTTAAGGGAAAAAATACATATACTATATATATATACACACACACTATACCTACATAATTAGGGGCCCTCTGGTGGCACGGCCCCCCAGCCGTCGCACCTCCTGGCCCTACCTCTAAGACGGGCTCGTCGCCAGGCACCACAGCGCTACAGCCATGGCCCTCACGCACGCCTGAGCAGGGAAGGGGGCTAGGGTTAGGGAGCTGCCAAGGGCGAGTTGTTGGGTGGAGGGAGGCGCTGGTGCAGGGGAGCTCGATCTGCAGGGCACCAGCAGGAGGAAGGAGAAGGAGAGGCTCCCTGCCAGCCATGGAAGAGGGAGGGAGGAAGAGGAAGGAGGGAGAGGGAGAGCTCCCAACCTTGTGCTGCCATGGGGGAAAAGAGAGATGGTGCAGAGAATGGCGAGTGGGAAGAAGGGAGGGCTCGGCCCCCTTCTTTTCTGCCGGCATATGTCGACATTTTCTCTGTTCCCCCTTTTTATTTTCCTTTTGTCCTCTCCCCCAAATTCATTAATTGCTACTGCAATTTAGGGGTATTCACAAAATTGCCACTGACAAACCGTTATTCGTTTCGCAAATCCGACTGCGCCGTTGTGAAGATCTCGACGAGTAGAACAATTTGCTTCAAGAACCACAGTAAAACTCCAAACAGTTTGCGAATTATTGATTCCCGAAGAAAACCTTGCGGGTACCAAAAACTGGCATTCCGACGATCTTCGGTCATCTGTTTCATCATTCTCGGCTCTAATTCAGGTCTCGATGTTTGAACGAAGTTTGTCCATCTCGATCCCTTCTACAACTTTCGTTCAATGCGCGTCGAAATGCGAGATCTCCAAATTGTCAGTCAACGATGGTCAAAACATCGTCGGTTGAGCTCGAACTGGGATTTTCCAATATTTTCCGGGCATTTTCTCCCTTTCTGGTCAACATGAACCTTTCACAACTTTTGTTGTAGAGTTCAACTAGAGTATTTTGGGCAAGGTCGTGAGACTCGTTTGACTCATATAATTATTCCCACTTCACATGGTAAATCCGATAATTATATGAATCCTCCGTTCACTTAACTTTTCGGTTCTGAACTTTGTGAAACTCTTCCAATGGTTCATATAGATGGAAATAGAGATGAGTCACCTAGAATAAATATCTTACCATATATTCCCATATATGAACTATAGTCTCCGATTATTGCTTGATCCGATATAATTAGGCTTAATTACTTCTTAGCCCGTGCTTAACACCAAGGGTGTTACACAGGTTGAGTAGATGCTAGCTGGTGGGTGAAAGGATCAAGATGCCCAAGAGGGGGGGTGAATTGGGCTCTTTTTAATTTCTAAACAAGAATTAAACCTATAAAGAGCCAATTAACCCCCTAGTGCCTACCACTTGTGTGTCCTAGCTAGAAAGCGGTAGCAAGTCAATGGAAAGCGAAAACTTCCTACACAATTCTAGTAGAGTTGAAAGACAAGTGCGGAAAGTAATGCGGTAATAAAGAGCTAGGGAAAGAGATGCTTGACACGGTGATGTTTTACCGAGGTATCGAGGAGTCGACACTCCCCCTAGTCCTCGTTGGAGCACCTCGCAAGGTATAGCTCCCCCTCAATCCCGCGCAAGGGATGAGTGCTCTCTACGGGCTGATTCTTCGCCACTCCGGCTCGGTGAATCGCCCACAACCGATCACAAACGTCGATGGAGAAGGGCCGCCGACAATCTTCCGGCGATCACCTTCCTCCGAGCACCACTGGACCGTCTAGGTGATGTCGATCACCAAGAGTAACAAGCCTCGATCTTCGCTTGACTCACTCAAGCTTCACAACTAGAGGATGCACACTTGAACTCTTGGATGAACTAGAGAGAGGATGGATGGATTCGCGAATCACTCTCTCTCTCTAGGGCTCTTGCTCTCTTCCCAACCTTCTCAACAAACTCAGCAACTCAAAAGAGCAAAGGCCAGGTGGGAGAGAAGAGGGAGGGGCTATAAATAGACCCTCTGAAAACTGCCTCGGGCTGGCAACTTAAGTTGGCGACGGACGCTCCGTCAACTAGGCGACGGACGCTCCGTCGCATGCCCAACGGCTAGTTTCTGTTCATAGTTGAGGCGACGGACGCTCCGGCGCCTAGGCGACGGACGGTCCGACGCCCTGTCTAACGGCTAGTTCTGACACACTGTTCCCAGTGACGGACGCTACGTCACTGGGCGACGGACGCTCAACCACAGCGTCCGACGCTGAGTTCTCGCTAGGGTTGAAAAACACTCTCTCTGGAAGGACGACGGACGCTCTTCCCAGCGTCCGACGCCTGGCCGACGGACAGCGTCCGACGGACCCTGAAAAACTTAGCCAGAAAACAACCCCTCTGGAAGGCCGACGGACGTTGTGGACTCAATCACCCAGCATCCGGCGCCTTTGTCCGACGCGACGGACAGCGTCCGGCGCCCCTGCCAGGAGCGTCCGACGCTCAGAAAACGATTTTGACAACTCCATTTTTCGTCGCGATGAATATGGAAGTTGTTCTAGGCTATCTTACGGTCCATAGGCTTGCTTAGAGCTAAGGAAGTCAAGTGTGCACCACACCTAAATCATGAAGCTTTCCTAAGTCAAGCTACTAATCTCAACCCCTCTTAATAGTACGGTCAAAGGTAAAAAGAGAACCCCTATCTAATTCTAAGTGCCCTTCATCTCCTTATGGCACTTAGCCTATCATTCTAGGGTCTTCATCATGTCTCCTTAAAAACCGAAACGATATCCATCTTGGGGGCTAAGTGATGACCATTAGAGCCCATTCTCCTTGATCACTATGGCTAAGCTACGCATAGCCTCTGCAAAACACACGTTAGCCATAATAATCTCTAATTGTCGTTAATCGCCGAAACTAACTAGGGCCATGATTCTTCAGTGGGCCCGAAGGTTCTTGGTGAGGTTGACCGACCTCACTTTGGAGCCTTTGGCCACATCAATCCCTGAAATAAGATCTCTTACCTCTGAATGTTCTTCTACTCTGTTAGTTTTGCTGTTTGGCCCCGAACGTGCATCGGCCGATGCACAAAAGTGGCAGATGAGGTCCAATTTTTTCATGGGATGTGTCATGACTGTGTACATCATGTTCCATGGTCGATCTGGTCAAATGGTATGCTGGGGTGTCGACCGATACTCCCCTCATACTTGTTTCAGTGCATACTATAACACAGGACAGAGAGAGATCAAATGCAGTGGTTCTGCTGGGGTAAGATACCAGCAGAACCAATAGTTTCATTTGTCATTGATAGCTTAGGCATAAGTTCTTTGATTCATGAGTGATAGACTATCAAGCCTAAGTATCTTGTTGCTATGAAGGGCTAAGGTGTGTCAAGGTAGAAGATGGAGAGAGAAGATCTTATTTTTGACATGACCTTAGCATAAGGGGTGATAAGCATCTTGTCATGCTCTCTTCTATCAGAGCCATGATGTAGGTTGTGTTGATGGCTCTAGAGGATGACTAAGGAGAGGTAAGGAGATCCTCTCTCTCAATGGCTTTGGATAAGCGCTTGAGCTTTGCATTAGTGATAATGCGAAGATCATTACAGCTATCTTCAAGACCTAGACGCGCCATTCTCTCCTCAGAAGCCCTTTCTTCTAAATTGGTAAAGCTCTCTTTGGCAACAACACGTAGGAGCTTTTCCATATTGCTCTTTTGATCTTCTTCTTGGTGGAGCCATGGTGAGGTCAAAGAAGGTGAAAAGGGAAGCAAGAGGAGATGAAATTTCTACTGGTGGTGAAGAAGAACAAGGTAAGAGGAGGAAGAAGGAGAGGGAGAGGTTAAGAAGAGAGAATCCAATGTCCTTCGCCTCTATTTTCACTTGGATCATGCCGGAAATAGGAGAGAACCGTTGGTCCAATGTTCAGGAGCAACGGGCATGGCTGAAGGGTCAAAACCCCGGTCGGTCGACCGCTTTTTGGAAGGTTTGGCTCAACCGAGCCTGGATTGAAGGTCCCACGGGTCAGGTTAGGCAGGTCGTGCAACGTCGGGCTGAGAAGCCTCAAGATGAGGTCGATCGACCTCCTATTGGGGCCAAATGGGCCCAAATTTTGTGTGGGAGGTGACAAGGCTAGGCACATGCTAATTCTAGGGTCAAACACGAAAAATGAACAAAAATTAAAACATGTAGGTTTTAGTTCTTAGTTGGAGTAAGGACAAAATCTATCATGTCAATATCATGCTCAGATGATTCATGTTCATGAAAACTTTAAGACATTGGCCATTTACCTTTAAAGGTTTCGCAGCCATAATCTTGCAGCGTGACATTTCCATGTGTCACGACATTGGTGATGATGAATGATCTTTCTCCTGTGAATCCTCGCATTGTACTCAGACCCTTTTATCCATTCATTGCTTCTCTCCTGCGAAGGATTAGTGGACAACACATATCCGAAGGAATGCACAAATATTTTGAAGCAAGGGCAATGTTGTCATAGAAATGAAGGGCATCTTCTATGTTATAGAAAAGTTGTCTTTCACAATTTTAGCATAGAAAGAGATGTTCCATCATTGTTCACCAATTCTTTAAAAATTAAGCAAGGTTGAGGCAAATATGTGCAAGGTTATTTCATTACTACCTCAACCCTTGATTTGTCTCTTATGAATGATCTCATGAATTACCCACCAAAATTTGGAAGTTATCTTACATGGGTTAATCCAAAAGTAAAACCAAATTCCATATAAGTATATTTTAGGTTCATTAATCAAACTTGACACCATGTCTAATTTGAATAAAGAAGGCTATTTAACCTAAGCACCATGCTTAATTTAAAGAGCTTTTGGAAGCACAATTTCTACTCCCAAACCAAAGCATACTTGTAAAAGAATCAGGAATCATGAAAGAACAAAGAGATTCACTTAAAAAGAGACAAGAGCATGGATGGTGAACTGGATGAGCATTTGCATTTTTTTAGTGTAGGTGCAGCTGGGGTGGTCTCTGGAGCTGTCGCTGGCACCTCTGGAGCTGCGGTCTCAACTGACTCCCCCTGAGGCTCAACTGGTGCTTCGGACGGTCCTACCTCAGTAGTAGCGGGCCTGGGAACCCGACGAGTGAATACTCGAGGCGAAGGGGATGGTGTCACTGCAAGTGCCACTAGGGACACTGCTGCTACAACCTCTGCAAGCTGAGTCTGACCTGGGGAGGACACTGCCACTGTAACTTCCTCTGCTAGGGATATGGCATCTATCTGAACGGCAGCTGGAGGTGTGGTGACTGTCTGTGCTGACTGCTTAGGTGCGATCTCCGACGATGCGACTGAGGACTGGTGAGTGCCTGTCGCCGGAGGATCCACTGCAGTCTCTGGAGCTGGTGTGACCTACTGAGCTGCTCCTGGGGAGTTTTCTCCCGTGATCTCAAGATAGGAAGCTGACAGATCTCTCGAGGCCTCTGCTAAGGTAGTTCCCCGGGTAGGAGTGAATCCTGTCTGGAACTCGCTGGGTGAAGCTATCCAAGAGGACACCTGGGTCCTCGGAGTCTGGTACTCAGGCGAGGCTGCCGGCTGGAACGGAGGAGTAGCTGGTGCCTGACTCTGCTGTCCTCTGGACGGTAACGCTGGAGTCGGCATCACAACCACTGGAGGCTGCTGAGGAGGTGAAGTGAACTGCTGCTGCTGTGATACGCCGGGCAACTGGAACTGTGGCGTAGAAGTCTGCTCGGAGCTAGAGGCCAGAAGACGCTCAAGAAGAAGTGTCTGAGTCTTCTGAATCTCTGCCTGCTGCAGCTGATATGCCAAGAACTGACATTGAAACTCGTCCTTTTTGGCCTGCGTCTGTGCCTGAGCTGCCAGCTGCTGCTCAGTAAGCCTCCATAGGTCTGCAGCCTGTCGTCTCTGCTCCTCTGCCTAGCGAGACTGCTCCTCCTACATCCTCGATAGAATAGTGAGCAAGGTAGCCTCTGAGGAACTGGAGCCTGGAGCTGGAGCTGCTGCGGCCGTGCCTGATCCACTTGCCTCGTGGTCATGGGTCATCGGTGTATACTCACGCACGGGCTGGTAGTCCTCGTCAGAGTTGTCGGAATCGAGGTCCTCTCGAAAGACTGTCTCAGCAGCTGTATCGATCTCTGCATCCAAGTCTGCTAGCTCTGCCTGAGTAATCTGCTCAACTATCGCATCTGTGACCTCGGGCGACTGTGGTGGCACTCCGGCCTACCTAGTGCCTGGTCTGTAGGCTCTGCTGGGGCGAGGCAACTGCCCATGGGCCACAAGCTGACTCATCGAGTAGACAGGGAATTCTGTAGCTGACCTCGTAAGGGTGACTCTCATGACACCTGACCCAGTCTTGGCAACTATCAAATATGAAATCCAATGGGCGAACTGTAGCTGCCAATGACCCCTGAACCCAGCAGCTATAATATCCTCGAGCTCGCTAACTATCAAATCCCAGAGGTTGAACTTCTCTTTCCGAACAATGTGAGCGAGGAGCCAAATCTGAAGACGAGTGATAGTATCCCTAGCTCCAATCCGGGGTAGAATAGTACGTCTGAGAACCTCGTGGAGGATCCGAGCTAAAGGAGTGAGGTCACGCGGTGTACGGCTCGAACCCTCAGTGAACGTCTGCTGAAAGCACGGACTTACGAAGTCCGTGGATGGCACTATACCATCGTGAGGTCGGCGAAGGGCCTCCTGATCCCCATAGCAGAGACTGTGTATCCTGGTAGGTGAGGACTCGAGGTGAAAGAGCTCTCTGAATTTGGCAGTTGTAACCCTGAAGTCACGTCCCTGGTATGCGAAGTGGAGGAACTCGTGATCAGGTGAGATCCACAAAGAGGCGTAAAAATGGTATACCCACTCCTTCTGATATCCCCCTGAGCGTCCCATCAAATCTGTCAGACCCTGGATATACTGAAGGTGCTGCAGGATCTCTGGACCACCGATCCCCTCTATCTGAGCAGATGGGCACACCCTGCGGGCCCTGAGAGGAGTATCAGTGTCTACATATGCTCTGTAGAAGTCCTCGTGCACTGTAGTATAGAACTCTCGTCCGGCACGGGGGTCCTTCTGAGGTGGGAACCAGGACTGAAAGTCAACAAACCGAAGCAGCTGAACTTGCTTCGCCGTAAGTGTATGAACCTGGTGCCTCACGGGGTCTGGGAGCCGGGGTCCTGGAGGGCTAGGTGGTGCACCTAAGCCTCGGGAACGGGTAACACGGCGGCTCATCAGCTCTCCAATAGTAGAGTGGCCCGCGGCCTCTGTCTGCTCAGTCGCTGGGACTGGCTCTGTCTCTGGTGCCTCTGTAGCCTCGACGGGCTCTGACTCTGGAGGTGGAGGGGACTCACGACGCGCTCCACGGCGAGGCGAGAGCCTCAAGCCGGCGCGACGTCCTCCTCGCTCAGCTATCTCGGCGGCCTCTGCCACTGCTAGAGCGGCTACCGAGTCTGGATCCATCGCTGGCCTCTTGTGCTTCCGAGAGATCACCTTCTGCTTGCCCTTTCCCCGGTCAGTGGGTGGACGCCGTGGAGGTGGAGGGTCACCACCACTACTGGGAACGGGACCTGCGTTCTTTGTCCTTGCCATATCTCAAACCTTTGCAACCAATCCACTGACAAGAATCCTCAAGAGTCAAATCACAAACCCACTGCCAATCAAACACTGACCCTGACCCTCTGACAGACCACAGAACCAAACAACTGCGAGAGTGGCATGCCGGCCCTGGACTGTCCTCGTGAGGCTTTGCCTCGGTCCGTACTTGCGGGCTTTGCCCCGAGTTTACTGACACTGCTCAACTGACTGATTCTCTGATCAACTGACCAACTGACCCTGCTCGTGAGAAATAGATAGAGATATATACCATAAGCATTTATCTAGAGATAAGAGTCTATTGGAAGCATGAACTTAGGAAAGAATAGATCGCGAAAAGTCCAACTACCATACCTCGAAACTGTGACCAAAAAGGAGAGAAAGGGGAAGGATCCTCAATCGTTCAACCACAATCCGCAATCCGCACTTCGCAACCCTCAAGCTAACCAAGGCAAGAAGAGGGGTTGGTTTAGGGTTGGCAAGAGATAGATAAAGGATGAGGTGAAATGATAGTCAAAGGAAGTAAACACAGGAAATGAAATTCGCCTCGGAGAACAATCAACCTCCAAGGATGGGAGCTTCTTGGCCAAGAGTGACTCCTGCTCGACTGGGATAGAGCAGGGGATCAGGTGCGAGGCAGTGGAGGTGAAAGCACGGCAGCACAGTGCAGGGATGGTGGCGCTCGGTGGAGGAGCACGGCGGCGCTGGGTGAGGTTTCGCGGCGGTGCAGGGGGTGACGGCGCAGTGCTATGGCAGGTCGCACGTAGGGAGGTGGAGTGGCGGCGCTGGGTGGAGCACGGCGGCGCAGGCAGGGTCCTCGGCGGTGAAGACGCGGCGGTTAGGGTTTGGAAAAAGTGCGACGGCGAACGGAGGAACAGACGAAGAGTCGGGGATTTTAAAAAAAAATTCGCCGTTAAGTTCGCGATGGACGCTCCTACGCGGAGCGACGGACGCTCCGTCGGTATGCGACGGACGCTCGGGGAGCGTCCGACGGCATCATCCGTCGGGCTTCCAGAGCCGATTTGAAACGCCCAATCGCATTGACCGCGACGGACGCTTCGCGACGGACGCTTGGGAGAGGGTCCGTCGCCCTGTTAGCGGGCAAAATTGATCTCCGGACGATCGCGACGGACGCTGAGGCAATTGACACCGAGCGTCCGTCGGCAGCGTCTGACGCCTTAAAAATAGAATTTTTCAAATTTTCTTTTTGCGTCTTTCTCCCAACCAAGTTCCAAACCCAATAAGATCCAAATAACACTTGATTGGACTTGATATGAGAATCATCTCTCAAACACTCATTTTCAAATAGTTTGTCGTAGGCTTAAATTTAGTTTTTAGCTCAAAATATTCGAATGGAAGCGTCGAGGAGTCATCATATGGCCACAAGAGGGGTATTTGAGTGACTTGAGCTTGAAATGCTTCCCCTAAGTGGACTATCATAGAGGATGCTCAAGAAACTTAACCGAAAAGAAAGGGCAAACAACATACATGCATATGCTATGCAATACGAAATTTGAATCTAGGTTGCTTGCAAGTTTAAACCGCGGTTAAGCTTTGTCACACGCATCGAGGGCGGTTATCTTAACCGCGTTAGCCAAGCATATGTGCATTACCATATTAAACATGTTATTTTACATATGAATGCATGGTTCACACAAGCTCATTTTTTAGTGAAATTAGAGTGATCAAGCACATTTAACTCGCTTCTCAACCCACAAAAGGTTGTTTCATCGAGTGGTTTAGTGAAGATATCCGCCAATTGCTCTTCGCTCTTAACTCCAACTAGTGTTATGTCTTTCCTAGCCACATGATCTCTAAGAAAGTGATGGCGAATATCTATGTGCTTGGTGCGAGAGTGTTGAACCGGGTTGTTTGCAAGCTTTACGGCGCTTTCATTATCACACAAAAGTGGAACTTCTTTTAAAAACACGCCGTAGTCAAAGAGTGTTTGAGTCATATATAAGATTTGTGCACAACTTGCTCCCAAGGCAATGTATTCCGCCTCGGCGGTTGACAATGCCACACTATTTTGCTTCTTAGAGGACCAAGAAACAAGTGATCTTCCTAGCATGTGGCACCCGCCGGAGGTACTCTTCCTATCAACCTTACACCCGGCGTAATCGGAATTGGAATAGCCAACTAGTTGGAAGGGAGCTCCTTTGGGATACCAAAGACCCATGCTAGGGGTGTGCCTTAAGTACCTAAGGATTCTCTTAACCGCACAAAGATGCGACTCCTTAGGGTTTGCTTGAAACCAAGCACACATACACACACTAAACATGATATCCGGCCTAGAAGCGGTGAGGTAAAGTAAACTACCGATCATAGAATGATAAAGAGTTTGGTCGATCGGTTTACCTCCCTCATCGAGATCGAGATGCCCATTAGTAGGCATTGGGGTCTTGATTGGCTTGCAATCCTCCATCTTGAATTTCTTGAGCACATCATAAGTGTACTTCTCTTGAGATATGAAGGTGCCCTCCCTCAATTGCTTCACTTGGAAGCCAAGGAAGAAGTTTAGCTCGCCGATCATTGACATCTCGAACTCCTTGGACATCAATGCACCAAATTCCTTGCTATGACCTTCGTTTGTTGACCCAAATATAATGTCATCGACATATACTTGGCAAACAAAGATCTCTCCATCTAGCACCTTGGTGAAGAGTGTGGTATCGACTTTCCCGATCTTGAAGCCCTTCTTGAGTAGGAAGTCCCTTAGCCTCTCATACCAAGCTCTTGGAGCTTGCTTCAATCCATAGAGTGCCTTGGAAAACCTATACACATGATTAGGACAATTTGGGTCTTCAAACCCGGGAGGTTGTGAGACAAAAACAAGTTCATTAATGAAACCATTTAGAAAGGCGCTCTTCACATCCATTTGAAAAGGTTTCATTTTATGGTGTGAAGCATATGCCAAAAGGATACAAATGGCTTCTAGTCTTGCAACCGGTGCAAAAGTCCCCCCAAAATCCAAGCCTTCAACTTGGGAGAACCCCTTTGCCACCAATCTTGCCTTGTTTCTCACAACCACACCTTGATCATCTTGCTTGTTCCTAAACACCCACTTGGTGCCAATGATTCTTGCTTGCTTCGGCCTCGGCTTGATCTTGAGGAATGTGAGTGTCTTCTTGAGCTTCCCTCACTTGATCTTCTTCATCAACTTGAGGCGTGTGAGGTGGAGAAGGATCTTGATTTGCTTCATCTTCAACTTCTTCCACCTCTTGCGGGTTGATAGCACCAATTGGCATGTTCTTCATTGCCTCCCTCAAGGGTTCATCACCTACATCATCAAGATTTTCATGCTCTTCTTGAGAGCCATTGGTTTCATCAAACTCCAAGTCATACGTTTCTTCAACTAAGCCGGTGGATTTGGTAAATACACGGTATGCCTTGGATTTAAGTGAATACCCAACTAAGAAACCAATGTCACATCTTCTTTGGAACTTGCCCAAGTGTTGGCGCTTCTTGTAGATGTATACTTTGCAACCAAACACTCGGAAAAAGGATATGTCCGGTTTCTTTCCATTCACAAGCTCATAGGGGGTCTTCTTGAGAAGCCTTTGGACAAATAGCCGGTTGGCCGCATAGCATGCGGTGTTGATTGCTTCAGCCCAAAATAGATTGCAAATTTCAATTAGCTCATCATAGGAAGGTGCCTCAAACTCATCATCACTATCATCACTAGAGCTAGCCTCATCATCACTATCCTCTTTTTGTACCTTTTTGTCACCTTTGGCCATGAGGCATAGGTGTGTAGATGATGAACCCGGAGATGATGAAGGGGGTGGCGGTGGAGTAGATGAACCAATCACCAAGGCGGCCACCTTCTCTTCTTCACTTTCATCTCCGGATGAGTCACTTGAGTCTTCAATGTCGGTGAGCCAATCACCAACAATGTAGGCTTTGCTATTCTTCTTCTTCTTGTGGAAGTTGAAGTTCTTCTTCTTCTTGAATGGCTTGTCATCCTTCTTCTCCTCATCACTTGACTCAACCTTGTTGCCCTTGTTGTACTTGAACTTGTTGTTAGCTTTCTTGTTCTTGTACTTGTCTTTCTTTTCTTCGGGGCAAGCATGAGCCAAGTGTTCAAGTTTGCCACAATTATAGCAATCCATCTTGGAGAGGGGCTTTCTTGAAGAGCTTGTGAAGAATTTCTTCTTCTTTGAGTCAAACTTGACTCCATTCTTGCTTAGCTTCTTCAACATCTTGGTTGTTTTATTCACCATGAGAGCGAGATCATCATCATCATCGCTTGTGCTCTCATACATGACTTGCATCTTGTGCTTCTCCGAGGAGGATGCCTTGAGTGCCAAGTCCTTCTTCTCCTCCTTCTCTTTTTCTTTCTTCTTGGAGGAGGAAGATGAGCCACCATCACCAATCTTCATGTACATCTCATGGGCATTGATTTTGCCCAAAATTTGTGTTGGTGTAGCGGCGGAGAGATCTCCTTGGTGAAGCACCGTGACGATGTGGCCATACTTCTCAATGGGCAAGAAACAAAGAATCTTGTGTAGCACATCAGCCGGTTCCATTTGGTTGAGACCGAGCCCATTCAATTCCTCTACAATAATGTTGAGTCGTGAGTACATTTCATTTGCATTTTCATTTGCATGCATAGAGAAAGAATTGAGCTTACCATAACCAAGTGATAGCGTTCTTCACGCTCAGTCTTTGTGCCTTCGTGAAGTGCACAAATAGTGGTCCACAACTCAAATGTGTCTTTGGCATTACGCACTCGGTTGAAGACATCCTTGCTAATGCCACGAAAGATAATGTTCTTCGCCTTGGCATTGTGCTTATCAAAGTTGAGGTCCTCCGCGAAGAGGGTGCCTCCCTTTGTGGTGGCTTTGAGCACGCCCATGTCAACGGCCTCTAGATAGGCCTCCATACGAACTTTCCAATAAGGAAAGTCGTCTCCATCGAACATGCGAGGTGGTCCATCCCCATGGGACATCTTGCTCTAGGCGGTGAAGCCTAACTTAGAGCAAACCTTGCTCTGATACCAATTGAAAGGATCAAGATGCCCAAGAGGGGGGTGAATTGGGCTCTTTTTAATTTCTAAACAAGAATTAAACCTATAAAGAGCCAATTAACCCCCTAGTGCCTACCGCTTGTGTGTCCTAGCTAGAAAGCGGTAGCAAGTCAATGGAAAGCGAAAACTTCCTACACAATTCTAGTAGAGTTGAAAGACAAGTGCGGAAAGTAATGCGGTAATAAAGAGCTAGGGAAAGAGATGCTTGACACGGCAATGTTTTGCCGAGGTATCGAGGAGTCGACACTCCCCCCTAGTCCTCGTTGGAGCACCTCGCAAGGTATAGCTCCCCCTCAATCCCGCGCAAGGGATGAGTGCTCTCTACGAGCTGATTCTTCGTCACTCCGGCTCGGTGAATCACCCACAACCGATCACAAACGTCGATGGAGAAGGGCCGCCGACAATCTTCCGGCGATCACCTTCCTCCGAGCACCACTGGACCGTCTAGGTGATGTCGATCACCAAGAGTAACAAGCCTCGATCTTCGCTTGACTCACTCAAGCTTCACAACTAGAGGATGCACACTTGAACTCTTGGATGAACTAGAGAGAGGATGGATGGATTCGCGAATCACTCTCTCTCTCTAGGGCTCTTCCTCTCTTCCCAACCTTCTCAACAAACTCAGCAACTCAAAAGAGCAAAGGCCAGGTGGGAGAGAAGAGGGAGGGGCTATAAATAGACCCTCTGAAAACTGCCTCGGGCTGGCAACTTAAGTTGGCGACGGACGCTCCGTCGCATGCCCAATGGCTAGTTTCTGTTCATACTTGAGGCGACGGACGCTCCGACGCCCTGTCTAACGGCTAGTTCTGACACACTGTTCCCAGCGACGGACGATACATCACTGGGCGACGGACGCTCAACCACAACGTCCGACGCTGAGTTCTGGCTAGGGTTGAAAAACACTCTCTCTGGAAGGTCGACGGACGCTCTTCCCAGCGTCCGACGCCTGGCCGACGGACCCTAAAAAACTTAGCCAGAAAACAACCCCTCTGGAAGGCCGACGGACGCTGTGGACTCAATCACCCAGCGTCCAGCGCCTTTGTCCGACGCGACGGACAGCGTCCGGCGCCCCTGCCAGGAGCATCCGACGCCCAGAAAACGATTTTGACAACTCCGTTTTTCGTCGCGATGAATATGGAAGTTGTTCTAGGCTATCTTACGGTCCATAGGCTTGCTTAGAGCTACGGAAGTCAAGTGTGCACCACACCTAAATCATGAAGCTTTCCTAAGTCAAGCTACTAATCTCAACCCCTCTTAATAGTACGGTCAAAGGTAAAAAGAGAACCCCTATCTAATTCTAAGTGCCCTTCATCTCCTTATGGCACTTAGCCTATCATTCTAGGGTCTTCATCATGTCTCCTTAAAAACCGAAACGATATCCATCTTGGGGGCTAAGTGATGACCATTAGAGCCCATTCTCCTTGATCACTATGGCTAAGCTACGCATAGCCTCTGCAAAACACACGTTAGCCATAATAATCTCTAATTGTCGTTAATCGCCGAAACTAACTAGGGCCATGATTCTTCAGTGGGCCCGAAGGTTCTTGGTGAGGTTGACCGACCTCACTTTGGAGCCTTTGGCCACATCAATCCCTGAAATAAGATCTCTTACCTCTGAATGTTCTTCTACTCTGTTAGTTTTGCTGTTTGGCCCCGAACGTGCATCGGCCGATGCACAAAAGTGGCAGATGAGGTCCAATTTTTTCATGGGATGTGTCATGACTGTGTACATCATGTTCCATGGTCGATCTGGTCAAATGGTATGCTGGGGTGTCGACCGATACTCCCCTCATACTTGTTTCAGTGCATACTATAACACAGGACAGAGAGAGATCAAATGCAGTGGTTCTGCTGGGGTAAGATACCAGCAGAACCAATAGTTTCATTTGTCATTGATAGCTTAGGCATAAGTTCTTTGATTCATGAGTGATAGACTATCAAGCCTAAGTATCTTGTTGCTATGAAGGGCTAAGGTGTGTCAAGGTAGAAGATGGAGAGAGAAGATCTTATTTTTGACATGACCTTAGCATAAGGGGTGATAAGCATCTTGTCATGCTCTCTTCTATCAGAGCCATGATGTAGGTTGTGTTGATGGCTCTAGAGGATGACTAAGGAGAGGTAAGGAGATCCTCTCTCTCAATGGCTTTGGATAAGCGCTTGAGCTTTGCATTAGTGATAATGCGAAGATCATTACAGCTATCTTCAAGACCTAGACGCGCCATTCTCTCCTCAGAAGCCCTTTCTTCTAAATTGGTAAAGCTCTCTTTGGCAACAACACGTAGGAGCTTTTCCATATTGCTCTTTTGATCTTCTTCTTGGTGGAGCCATGGTGAGGTCAAAGAAGGTGAAAAGGGAAGCAAGAGGAGATGAAATTTCTACTGGTGGTGAAGAAGAACAAGGTAAGAGGAGGAAGAAGGAGAGGGAGAGGTTAAGAAGAGAGAATCCAATGTCCTTCGCCTCTATTTTCACTTGGATCATGCCGGAAATAGGAGAGAACCGTTGGTCCAATGTTCAGGAGCAACGGGCATGGCTGAAGGGTCAAAACCCCGGTCGGTCGACCGCTTTTTGGAAGGTTTGGCTCAACCGAGCCTGGATTGAAGGTCCCACGGGTCAGGTTAGGCAGGTCGTGCAACGTCGGGCTGAGAAGCCTCAAGATGAGGTCGATCGACCTCCTATTGGGGCCAAATGGGCCCAAATTTTGTGTGGGAGGTGACAAGGCTAGGCACATGCTAATTCTAGGGTCAAACACGAAAAATGAACAAAAATTAAAACATGTAGGTTTTAGTTCTTAGTTGGAGTAAGGACAAAATCTATCATGTCAATATCATGCTCAGGTGATTCATGTTCATGAAAACTTTAAGACATTGGCCATTTACCTTTAAAGGTTTCGCAGCCATAATCTTGCAGCGTGACATTTCCATGTGTCACGACATTGGTGATGATGAATGATCTTTCTCCTGTGAATCCTCGCATTGTACTCAGACCCTTTTATCCATTCATTGCTTCTCTCCTGCGAAGGATTAGTGGACAACACATATCCGAAGGAATGCACAAATATTTTGAAGCAAGGGCAATGTTGTCATAGAAATGAAGGGCATCTTCTATGTTATAGAAAAGTTGTCTTTCACAATTTTAGCATAGAAAGAGATGTTCCATCATTGTTCACCAATTCTTTAAAAATTAATCAAGGTTGAGGCAAATATGTGCAAGGTTATTTCATTACTACCTCAACCCTTGATTTGTCTCTTATGAATGATCTCATGAATTACCCACCAAAATTTGGAAGTTATCTTACATGGGTTAATCCAAAAGTAAAACCAAATTCCATATAAGTATATTTTAGGTTCATTAATCAAACTTGACCCCATGTCTAATTTGAATAAAGAAGGCTATTTAACCTAAGCACCATGCTTAATTTAAAGAGCTTTTGGAAGCACAATTTCTACTCCCAAACCAAAGCATACTTGTAAAAGAATCAGGAATCATGAAAGAACAAAGAGATTCGCTTAAAAAGAGACAAGAGCATGGATGGTGAACCGGATGAGCATTTGCATTTTTTTAGTTTTTATTATTTCTATGACTTAGCAAGATGAGCAAGGTGTAAAGAGAAATCAAGGTAGAGACAACCAAACAAAATTAAAGAGAAGCATGACATGAATTTCTTAGAGAAATCCACTCCCCCACACTTGGATTTTGCAACATTTGATAATAAGCAAATCCAAGTATAGGATGTGAAATTTTCTTTTAAATGTGCTTCATTATTGAAGGATGTTTGGTTGGACATACCTTGTGTTTTGCTCGATCATTCTTTTTGTTCAAACCTGAAATGATTAGTGACAAAAATACCCGACGGAACAATTTGACAAATATTCTCTTAATCTCATTTTACAAAGTCATTTTATTTATTTTTAGAATTTTTGGGAAACTAAAAATAAATATTTTTTTATTTTGTTTTATATTTTTTTAAGAAGCAAACTTTTAATAGAAAATAAGAAGGCTCGGGTTATCTCCCGAAAGTGCTTATTTTTAAGACACAAGCTTGTCTTTGGGAAACCTTCAAGTGCATCTCATGTTGGTGAAGCGGTTTCCCCTTCAACTCCAACATTTGCAAACCTATCCTCAAGACCAAACCTACTACAAGATTTGCAAAATTTATGGTAGACAAACACATCTACAACCAACCTTGCAAAGATGTTGGAAACAAGAAGTATGAAGGGGTTGTAGATCATGTGTGTAGTCATGGTCGAGGGAAGGATTGATTTGGAAAATTTCTCACTTGAGCATGGATTTGATGGGAAGATCGGGGCATAACTTCCATGCTTATTGGTAGAATCTTCCGTTTGTAGGAATGGGTGAGCACTTTCATTCTCATGACCTTTCAAGTCATCCTCAAGGCTTGAATGGGTCATGACTGTTAGCGAGATTGACATAAGCTCACCCCTTGGATCAAGAACAGGTTTGGATTCTAAACCTTTGATGAGAGGTCGGGAAGACCAAACGGGTAGATAATCTTCACCTATTCTATGACCAAGCTTCTCATTTCCTAAATTGTTCTCCAAGATTCTCATCATTGGCCTTCCGATAAAGGTGAGATGAAAGGATAGTCCAGGAAGGTCAAAGATATGGAAGTCTAGGAAGATCTTGAGATCATCAATGACCACAAGAACATCATGGAGGACTCCTAAACAATCAAGGATTTGACCATTGGGGAGTCTAAGGTGTTTTTGTGATTGGGATAGATGATCCTTTGATGATGTTGGAACATGAAAATGAGGAATGATGTTGATCCCGAGGCTAGGATCATAGCAAAATTCACCATCAATGCCCAACACTTGATAGGATATTCTCCTCACATGTGTGGACATTTTAGTGACTTCCTTTGAGGATTTGGCCTCATCCAACCATTCTTAACTTACAACGGTAGACAGAGGCTATAACCGTTGATTATGCTCCTCTTGGTCAGATTTATGGCCCTCATGGTTTCCATGCCTCGGGTGTCTTAATGAATTCCCAAAGTCATTAAGTGGGTCATCATAAGACTTGAATGAAGGAACACATGGGGATCATCAGGATCAAGAATGGGTTTAGAAATGGATTCATAGGATAAGTCAGATGTGGGCATAGAGAAGGAGATGATAGATTTGGCTTCTAAACACTTTAATTCTCCTTCTATAAGCTCACTCGACATTTCTTCGTCAGATATCATAGGCTTTTCCTGATGTGCCATGTGGGAAGTCGAGGCGCAAGTTGATGTTGCTTCGGGAGGTTTCCAAAGAGATTCCTTCATGAGAGGTTTAGAAAGGTGAGGTCTCTTTTGGAAACGATACTTTTGGGCATTCCCAAAACCAGCAAGATCAGATTGGAGGTTGGCCTCGAACTCGAAGGAATAGTATAGGTACTGGATTTCTTCTTCCTTCGAGATTTGTGGTATTTGCGGTTCAGGATTGATGGTAGAATCTTTAGATAAGAGTGGTGATGATTCAGCTATCAAGATTTCTTTTCTAGGGGCTGGTTTTTCTCCTTCTATGGGTCCTTCATTATAAACGTTAATGTAGGGGGTGTTTTCAAGAATCTTCATAAGAAGACTCTTCCCTTCACTAACGAGTAAACACAGGAAGGCTCCCCTAGAAGTCATGTCAAGAAGTTGTGCAGAATCTTTGCTAAGACCGCCATAAAAGTGTTGTAACAATGTTGGCTCGGTTATAGCAAGATCAGGGTCAGATGATGCTAGATCTAAAAGACGGACCCATGTCGCACATAGAGATTCCTTTCCCTTTTGTTTAAAGGATAGGACCTATATTCCAAGACGAACAACACGAGAGGTGGGGAATAAAGCTAGGCAGAATTTGGATTGTAACTTTTCCCATTCTCCGTTTGCATCATCTATGTGGCGAAGGTACCATCGTTTGGCTATTCTCGTCAAGGAAAACGGAAATAGCTTCCACTTAAGGGTACCTCGTGACAAGACCCGATATGGATCGGTAAGGGATTGGCCCGATCTTCACGACAGTAGGTCACGAATCAAGAGATAACTTGCTACGAACAGCGGGGGATAACTAGCTTTATACCTGTCCAAGGTTGGATGCGAGCAAGCGACGGGGAGAGAGGCACCGAAACCGCGAAGACTTCGACTCAATATACGAACGACCAAAGAACCACAATCCGGAACTAATCCACACAATACGGCGCAGCCGAATGGAAGCCGTAGAGCACAAAGTAGGGAATTCCAGAGGAATCACTTTACAAGTCCAAAAAGAACAAGGAAGAACAAAGGTTTGAGTAAGGCACTCGGCAGCTCGGCTGCAATATGTGATTGTTTATCAAATTATCAAAAGGTTTTTAATAGCTTAGTTGTAGGGGATATATATACTAGGAACAACCCTCCTAGATAGGTATGAAAACGAAAAGGAGTTTCTGAAGATAGGCTATGTGAAAGGTCACCGCGAGATGGCTTCCCGAAGTGGCTTCGCGTGACTGTTGGCCTCCAGAGCAGTTTCTACTAAACTGATCATAATTCTTTATTGGGAAGTCCAAATGACAAGCCGTTTTTTGGGTGTGAAAGTAGACTTGAAGACCTTTTCAGACATGTATACCATGCATCACGAAACATTATAGAATGGTACAGTTTTGCATGGAAAGTTGTACCAATATTCTGTCATGTGAAACCATTCACCTTCTGAGTAGTCTTCACTAATCTGTTCGTATCTCAAAATTGGAACGTCCATTAGTGGTGAGGTTTGTTGCATTGGAAATAGACTTGAAGAGCTTTCCAAAATGTCCTCATTGGCCTCAAAAGCTTCTCGGAGTAGAGATATATGATCATTTCTTTAACTGGTCCGTTTTAGACTCCACTGGTCCGAAGTGGTCCATTTTGGAAAACTGGTCTGTTGCTTTTCTGGACTGGTCCGAACTGGTCTGTTGCTTTTCTTCTTCCTAAGAGAACTGGTCTATTTCTTTTACTGGTCTGTTTTTAGTCTGTAGCTTTTCTTCATGTAGAGTAACATTCTCCTCTTGATGTGTATACCTAAGTACAATAAAAGTAGAGCACTTAGGTAGTATAACATTCTTAGAATTATTAAAGTTAATTTCAGCTAGGAATGAATTCACGTCTTCATGTAGTTTAGTGGCACGACTACATGTAATTGGACCATGATTTATATCATTTGTATAAGATGGTGAATCTTCTTCATGTGCCACCACATGATGAGCTGGCATGTCCTCATCACCTCACCTCATCCATGGATGTGGACACATGAACACAATTGTTCAAAGTCACATAGATGAGTGTAGGGATTTTCATCTTCGTCTAGAGAAAAAGGTTATTTTGAACCATCACTATGAGGCTTGGGTGAAGCTCATAAGGAACGTCCAATATGGCCTGAGATGAACTAGGTGGCTCCAACCTAGTGCCGGTTGGAGCATCATACTCAAAGAGGGATGTTTGATCCATAAGTGTATATGTGGAAGGAAATGTTTAAATCAAACAAAGGATAATATGACCAAAGGGTTCTAGTTAAAACAGCTACCGTTCCCCGGCAACGGCGCCAGAAAGCTTGTTGACACCAGAAGTGGCAAACGGGAAAAGACCGCAAGTGTATGGTTGTCAAGTGTAGCTTTCACCGGGAGTATTCCAGGTATCGTATTTTCCACAGGGAACGAGAAGTGAGTTTACTAGGATTACGAATATGTCCTATGATGAATCAAGGGAGACTATAATAACTGGGTTGAGAGGTTTGATATAGCAAGGATATCTAACAAGGTATAACTGGTTATACTGACTTTATCAGCCCTTCTCTTGCAGGAGGCGATGGGATAGATCAGTAAGAGGACAAAACTCTAACCGGACCGCGCCATCATGTTGTATTGAGGCCCTACCTTTTAAGAACTTATCTTACACACGTGGTGGAATATGAGGACTAGATAGGCCTGTCAGCACCTACTAGCTACCACAAACAATCCGTGCGATAAGCAGTTTACAAAGGCAAGATCTAGTCTAGACACCACGTCTACACTATTCTTACTACTCTAACCCCACGTTAAGGCTAAAGCACTCTACTTAAAGTAAAGCAATGAACAAGCGCAAAAAGATGTATAACAGCTATGCCAGAAGTAGAGTATTAAATGCTATAAAGAACTCGGAAGAATCACTTACAAGTGTTGAACTTACAAGAGAATTACATCCGCTGAGGTACAACTCGGAGAAGACACTAGACAGGCCTGGCTCTCCTCCAGGCTCTCCTTACTCTCTTCCAACTAGCATAGCACTACGGCAGAGCTACGCTAAGCTAAGTAGTTTCTCCAATGAGGCATGAATACAAGTGAAGGCCTAGGGGGTTATTTATAGCTAGAGGTGGAGTACGGCTACTCCGGTGCCACGTCAGTGATTCGCGCCACCTCCATCAGCCACCCTAGGATAAAACCGTCATTGTAAGCATCTTAAACCGATGGTGGAGATCAAGTTGATGCATGGCGGCATGCAGGAAGGCGATGGAGAGCTCGGGGAAGAATTTGGGCACTAGGGAGAGGTCGGTCGACCTGCCTATGGAAGGTGGGACCTGCCTCTTCCTTCTAGAAGCTAACCCACCACTCAGGGGGTCTGTGGGTGGCCTCTGGGCCCATACATGAGGTCGGCCGACCTCAAGTTGAGGCTTCTGGCCTCCTCCTTTCGTGTGGAGCATGGCCCACATGTCATGGGCATCTTGGTAGAGTTTGTTATTTTTCTGAAATACTTGTGGACCCATGGATCCTCGTGCTTTGATCTAGAACCGTTGAGAGGTAGCACAGAGTGGATCCAAGGGTGGAACATCACTTTAGAGGGTGTTGCTTGGATCATGGAGGCATGGGAGGCCTTAATGACCCCATAGGGAGGTCGGCCGACCCCCTAAGTGGGCCCATAGGCTCCCAAATGCCCCATTTGTCCTTATATGCAAACAAATATTCAAGTGACATGTGGAACCAGTTATTGGATAAAATGTGCTTATGATATGCTTGTCTTTCTTCTATTCTGAGGATGTTGACGGTATTTTGATGGTGACAAAAAGGGTCATTCTTACCGTCAACAGTGTCTCTCCCTTGTCTTGAAGAAAGAACACCTAAGTGTACCTGGAGTAGTCATCCACCACTACTAGGCAAAAGAGATTCCCTCCAAGACTAGCATATGTAGTGGGGCCAAATAGATCCATGTGAAGCAACTCTAGGACTCTTGAGGTTGACATGAAAGCTTTGGTTGGATGAGTGTTTGCCACTTGCCTGCTGGCTTGACATGCACTACACAATTTATCCTTCTCAAACACCACATCCTTGATTCCTCTAACCATATCCTTCTTGACAAGCTTCTTCAAGGTTGACATGCCCACATGTGTTAATCTTCTATGCCATAGCCAACCCAAAGAATTCTTAGAGAATAGACAAGTTTGCAAGCTAGCCTCATTGGAAGTGAAGTCCACTAGATATAAGTTATTGTGCCGGAATCCCTTGAATATCAATGAAGAGTCATCCACCTTGGTCACAACAACCTCACTTGGAGTGAAGAGACATTGGAAGCCGAGATCGCAAAGTTGACCAACCGATAGTAAGTTGAAGCTCAAAGATTGCACTAGCAAGACATTGGAAATTTCTTGATCTTGGGAGCCTTGAACTTTTCCCTTTGAATTATCCCCAAAAGTGATCTTGTCTTGACTTGAACAATCCTCATCAAGTGTGGTGAACATCCGGGGGTCATCGGTCATATGTTGAGTGCAGCCACTATCAATCACCCAATGACTTCCACCGGTCTTGTAGTTCACCTTCTTGTCACCTTTAGCCATGAGGCATAGGTGTGTAGATGATGAGCCCGGTGATGATGGAGGAGGTGGCGGTGGAGTAGAAGAACCAATCACCAAGGCGGTCACCTTCTCATATTCACTCTCCTCATCGGAGGAGTCACTTGTGTCTTCAATGTCGGTGAGCCAATCACCAACAATGTAAGCTTTACCATCCTTCTTCTTCTTGTGAAAGTTGAATTCTTCTTCTTCTTGAATGGTTTGTCTTGCTTTTTGTCATCATCATCACTTGAATCATCTTGTGCATCCTTCTTGTTCTTATAGTTCTTGAACTTGTTGTTCTTGAACTTGTCTTTCTTCTCTTCGGTGCATTGATGAGCTAGATGACCAAGAATGCTACAATTGAAGCACTTCATTTGTGAGATTGGCTTCCTTGAAGAGCTTGTGAAGAATTTCTTCTTTGAGTCAAACTTGACTCTATTCTTGCTTAGCCTCTTCAACATCTTGGTGGTCTTCTTCACCATGAGAGCGATGTTGTCTTCATCATCTTCACTTGAGTCCTCAACCACGAATTGGATCTTGCACTTTTCCTTGGTGGAAGCCTTGAGGGCCAAGTCTTTCTTCTCTTCCTTCTCTTTCTTCTTGGTGGAGGAAGATGAGCCATCATTGATCTTCATGTATATCTCATGGGCATTGATCTTCCCCAAGACTTGAGTAGGAGTTGATGTAGAGAGTGAAAGGTCCTAGATGGCTAGGGGGTGAATAGCCTAATAAAAATTCTACAAATCACTAGAGCAAAGGTTAGAATAACACTTAAGCGAAGCTTTTGCTCTAGCTATACTTAGGAATGCAAAGTCACCTATCCAAGCAATTCTAGTTAACTAAGTGCCTATCACACAATAGCAAAAACCTAAGGCACTTAGCTCAAGCTAGCAAGAACAAAAAAACAATAGAAACTAACTAGCAAGTTAACTAAGCAAGATATGAAGAAAGTAAATGCAAGGGATAGAGGTGATTGTTATACCGATGCATTGTGAAGAGAATATACCAATGTGAAGACCAATCACAATAAGATCACCAAGAGTAGCCGGGAGACAAGATGAACACAATGATTTTTCTCCCGAGGTTCACTTGGTTGCCACCAAGCTAGTCCCCGTTGTGTCGACTACTCAAATGGTGAATCAGTGGCTAATAGGTAATCACAAGCCTAGCCCACTACCCGGGCGCCACAAGAATCCACCCAAATGAGAGTAACTCAATGACACAAGCAATCCACTAGAGTTACCCTTTGACGCTCCGTCGAGGTGGGTACAAGCCCTCTCACAATCGATGAAGACGGCCACGAACAATCACCAACACGTGTCGAAGCTTCTCCACAATCTCCAGGCCATCTAGGTGTTGGAAAACACCAATAATAACAAGAAATCATGCGGCAATGATGATGACCAAGTGCCACTAAGATGCAGTGCAATGATCAAGCACTTGGTTCACTCAAACTCTCATGAATTAGCAAGCAAAGAGAGATGAGTTGGGAGCCTTCTCAAGCAAGCACAAGTGTATCAAATGAATGGGAGGTGCAAGAGAGAGCGAACCTTGTCTGGAGCTGACACGTCGCCTCTGGATGCGCTGAACAGTGGAGCTCCGAACCATCGCGTCGTGCGACCGGAGTCCAGCAAAGAGCTCCCCAAGAGCTAAAAATGCCCGGACGGTTGTCCGGAATCCATCATCCGGACAAGCATGTGCGTCCGGATCTCCTGTGCGCCGTGGCCGATCCTTAGGGTTGGCTTCCGGATGCTACTCCAATGGTCCGGACAGCACCTTGCTCTGTGTCCGGACCTGCGTCCAGAGCCCTGTTGAGTGCCAAACTAAGCTGCCTCTTCTTCTCCAAGCTTCCATGTGCTAACACCTTGTGATCATACACTTGGTCTCCTGTGTTAGCATTTACAACATATTTTCTTGGATTTTATTTAATTCTCTGTGTCACTTAGGTTCATTTTAGATATGCAATGCAAAAGACCTAGTGGCACATGATACCCACAATCAACACGAGTTTTCCCTTCTTGATAGTACGGCTATCTATCCTAAATGTGATCACACTCTCTATAGTGTCTTGATCGCTAAACCAAAAATGGCCCTATGATATACCTTTGCCTTGAGCTCATTTTTGTTTTTCTCTTTCTTCTTTTCCTTAGTCCATGAAGCACTTGATCAATGCACCATTGTCATCCTTTTAGCTTCATGTGTCGAGGTGGATCACCCTAGCTAGATCATGCACTTAGCACTAGGGTTAGTCCATAGGTTTCATCAATTAGCCAAAACCAAACTTGGGCTTTCAATCTACCCCTTTTTGGTAATTGATGACAACCATTCACAAATGAATATATATAATGAAAATTTCAACTTTGATAGTATTAGCTCCCCCTACATATGTGATATATGAGTTTGGTTCATTTTGATCACATATGCATGAATAAGAATTGTGGGAGAGTGAATGCTACCAAATGATGCTAAGGTATAAGAGATGGACCTTTGAAGCGTGATACCAATCGGAGTGCCATATTATACCATCCTTAGCACCATGAATGTCTAGAAACCACTTGAGAGCAAACTTGAAATACCACTTGAAAAGCTTAGGCTCACAAGAAGAATTAGGATAAAACCTAACCATGCTAGTACTTCAAGCATCAAGTCAATTATGTTTCTAGCAATCATCACACAAGGATGTCATGAAAATAAGTACATATGCAAGCAAGCACTTATGAATGCACAAAGATATGCAACATCTTTATTCATAGGCTTGCTCCCCCTACTTGTGTGCTTTTATTTTCAAAAAAATTCAAAATATTTCTTTGTGGTCTTACTTGTCTTACTTCTCCCCCTTTGTCATCTATTATCAAAAAAGATGTGCTCAAAAGAGTTGATTATTGGAGAGAAGCTTAGATGTGATTCAATCTAGATTACTTGTCCCAAATATTTATCTCGGTTTAAACCATGGACAAGCTTGTTCACACATCCTAGAATGGTTATCTTGCCCACGTTGAGGTAAGTACTTGAAGTTCATATTCTAGATCAAACACTAGGATTGCAAGCCTACAAACATGTCATATGCTACCACTAGATCATATCAAGCATAGAAGCAATAGTGGTACCATACAAGCATCAAAGCATTTGATTTTCATGAATGAACCTAATGAATTGATGTCTAGATGCACTAACAAGTCCTAATATTGGATGTATGACATGTCAATCAATTTTTACCTTGCTTTACTCGAAGGAGAGGCATGTCATAATATGGGGTGCATCAACACATGTTTGAGAAATCAAGAATGTTCAATTCATTCCTTAGCTTGCAAAATCTCTTCTCATCAAGTGGCTTGGTGAATATATCGGCAAGTTCATCATCGGTACCAACACTTGTGACCTTGATATCACCCTTTTGTTGATGGTCTCTTATGAAGTGGTGCCTCACATAAATGTGCTTGGTTCTTGAATGTTGAACCGGATTGTTGGTTAGCTTCACCGCACTTTCATTGTCACATAGCAATGGCACTTGCTTGAAATTGATTCCATAGTCATTCAAAGTTGCTTTCATCCAAAGCAATTGAGCACCACAACTACCCTCACTTATGTATTCGACTTCGGCGGTAGAGAGTGCCACACTATTTTGCTTCTTTGATGACCAAGATACAAGTGACATGCCTAGCATTTGACATGTGTCCGATGTGCTCTTTCTATCAATCTTGCATCCCGCATAGTTGGAGTCCGAATATCTAATCAACTCAAAGTTAGACCCCTTGGGATACCACAATCCAACATCTTGGGTATGCTTCAAGTACCTCAATACTCTCTTTGTAGCCTTCAAATGACTTTCTCTTGGAGGGGCTTGGAATCTTGCACACATGCATACACTAAACATGACATCCAGCCTTGAAGCAGTCACATAGAGTAGGCTTGCAATCATAGACCGATACAACTTTTGATCCACCAAGTTGCCACTAGCATCACTATCCAAGTGTCCATTAGTGCCCATAGGAGTGATAATGCCTTTAGAATCTTCTAAGCCAAAATTCTTCATCATGTCCTTGATGTACTTACCTTGACTCACAAAGGTGCCATTCTTCAATTGCTTGATTTGAAGTCCAAGGAAGTAGCTAAGTTCACCAATCATTGACATTTCAAACTCATTTTCCATCATCTTGGCAAACTCTTCACAAAAGTCTTGATTGGTTGAACCGAATATGATGTCATCAACATAGATTTGGAGCACAAATAGATCCTTGCCAAGCTTCTTGGTGAAGAGAGTAGTATCAACCTTCCCCATGATGAACCCTTTGGATAAGAGGAAATCCCACAATCTTTCATACCATGATCTAGGTGCTTGCTTCAAGCCATATAAAGCTTTTCTCAACTTGTACACATGGTTGGGCTTCTTGTTATCTTCAAAACCGGGAGGTTGCTCAACATATACTAGCTCATTGATGTAGCCATTCAAAAAGGCACTCTTCATATCCATTTGGTATAGCTTGATGTTGTGTGCACATGCATAAGCCAATAGGATTCTAATTGCCTCTAATCTTGCAACCGGTGCATAAGTTTCTCCAAAGTCAAGACCTTCAACTTGAGTGTAACCTTGAGCTACCAATCTTGCTTTGTTTCTCACAACTATACCATCTTGATCTTGCTTGTTTCTAAATACCCATCTTGTGTCAATCACATTGTAGTTCTTGGGTCTTTCAACTAGCTCCCAAACTTGATTTTTTGTGAAATTATTGAGCTCTTCAAGCATTGCATTGACCCAATCAACATCTCGTAAGGCCTCTTCAATCTTGGTTGGCTCTATGGATGAGACAAATGAATAGTGTTCACAAAATGATGCCAATCTTGATCTTGTTTGCACACCACTTGTAATGTTACCAACAATTTGATCAATGGGGTGATCTCTTGCAATGTTGGTTGGTTGGAGAATAGGGACTTGATTGCTTGAGCTTGGTTGAGATGAACTAGCAACTTGTTGATCTTGCATTTGAGAACCACTAGCCTGCACATTAGGTGAGTTGAGCACTTGATCTTTGTCATCTTCAATGTCAATTACTTGCCTTGGCCAAATGTCACCAATATCCATGTTCTTCATAGCATTAGCCAATTGTGGTCCACTCACATCTTCTAGGTTATCATTCTCAACTTGTGAGCCATTGGTTTCATCAAATTCAACATCATGAATCTCCTCAAGTATACCACTAGCCGAATTCCACACTCTATAGGCTTTTCTTGTGTTTGAGTAACCAAGTAAGAACCCTTCATCACATTTCTTGTCAAACTTCTCAAATCTTGTGCCTTTATTCAAGATATAGTATTTGCAACCAAACACTCTAAAGTATGCAATGTTGGGCTTTATTCCATTCAATAGCTCATATGGTGTCTTCTCCATCAATGGGTGACAATATAGCCGGTTGCTAGAGTAGCAAGCGGTGTTGATAGCTTTGGCCCAAAAGGAATGACTCACATTGTACTCACTAAGCATAGACCTTGCCATATCAATCAATGTTCTATTCTTCCTCTCAACAAGGCCATTTGATTGTGGAGTATACTTGGCCGAGAATTGATGCTTGATTCCAAGCTCATCACATAGCTCTTCAACTCTTGTGTTCTTGAATTCACTTCCATTGTCACTTCTCACTTTCTTTATGGTGGTTTCAAACTCATTGTGACATCTCTTGAAAAAAGATTTGAATGTGGCAAATGTATCACTCTTGTCATTGAGAAAGAATACCCAAGTATATCTTGTAAGATCATCCACTATCACAAAACCATACTTGTTGCTTCCAATGCTTGTGTATGTTGTTGGTCCAAATAAGTCCATGTGCAACAACTCAAATGCTCTACTAGTGCTCATCATGCTCTTCTTGGGATGGGTGTTACCAACTTGTTTACCGGCTTGACAAGAGCTACAAATTTTGTCCTTCTCAAACACAACATCTTTAAAGTCTCTTACTAAGTCATGCTTGATCAATCTATTTAATTGCTTCATTCCAACATGACCAAGTCTTATATGCCATAGCCAACCCATACTTGATTTAGTGAGCAAGCAAGTTGACAATTGAGATTCACTAGCATTGAAATCAGCTAGGTAGAGGTTCTCATATCTAAAGCCTTTGAAGATCAAGTTTGAACCGTCAACACTAATGATCTCAACATCATCTACCCCAAATATGCATTTGAATCCAAGATCACACAATTGAGCCACGGATAGCAAATTGAAGTTCAAGCTCTCAACTAGCAAGACATTTGATATGCTCAAATCATTGGATATTGCAATCTTACCAAGACCCTTGACCTTGCCCTTTCCATTATCACCAAAAGTAATACTATCAATGCCCTCATTGGTGTTGGAGTTGATTGATTTGAACATTCAGAATCCCCGGTCATGTGTTGAGTGCACCCACTATCAAGCATCCAATGCCTTCCTCCGGCTTTGTAATTGACCTACAAAACAAATTAGTTCTTCTTAGGTACCGACACTTGTTTGGGTCCTCCAAAGTTAGTGATCAAGGATTTTGGCACCCAAATTGCCTTCTTCTTTAGGCCAACAATTGATGTGCCAACATACTTAGCCTTTACACCATCTCTCCCTTTGGTAAGCATATAACATGAATCAAAATGCATGGAGGTGGATTTAGCAAACTTGGTTTGGCTCATGTTAAGTTTGCAATATTGGTCAACATGCCCCACTTGCTTGCAACTATTGCAAAACCGACCATTGCTCCTCACAAAGCTAGGCTTTAGAGTCATAAAGGTTGCCTTGCCTTTCTTGGGGGTATAGCACAATCCCTCTTTGCTTAGGGAGAATCTTTGGCTACCCAAGCACTTTAGCAAGCGGGCATCTCCACCATATGCCTTACTCAAAGCATGAGTGAGTTCATTAACATCATTTTTCAACTTTTCATTTTCACTCATTAGTGTAGCATCAACCTTTGAGCTCTCACTAGTGGATGTGCAAGTGGAGGTGCTACATTGTGTTTCGGTTGGTGTAACAATGATAGGAGTGAAAAATGATTCATCAAGAATATCACAAGTGACTCCAACATCACATGATGCAACAACCTTATCCTTGTTTTGTTCAAAGAGGGAGGAGTGAGCCTTTTCAAGCTTGTAGTGAGTCCTCTCAAGCTTCTCATGGGCTTCCATAGTCTCTCATGAGAGCCATTGAGCTCATCAAAGGATTGTTCAAGAGCCTTAAGCTTCTTGTTCAATTCTTTGCACTCCTTCCTCTTTGTCTCAAAGCAAGCATAAGTTTGCTTCATCATGTCTACTAGTTCCTCCTTGGAGTACTCCTCCTCATCATCACTACTATCATCATGAGATTGTACCTTAGATAGCTTAGCCATGAAGCATGATGGAGTGTCGAAAATAGAAGGCTTGTTGTTGATAGCAATGCTTGCCAATGGTGAATGATAGCTTCTTCTCCTTCTTGTCATGCTTGCTCTTCTTCTTCTCATCATCATCACTTTGATTGGGACAATCCGCATTCATGTGATCGGTGCTCTTGCACTTATAGCATGTTCTCACATATTCTTTGCTCTTGATGTTGTCTCTTCTCTTTATAGCACCATATCCCTTCTTCTTCATGAATTTGCCAAACTTACGCACAAAGAGGACCATCATCTCATCATCAATGTCACTAGCCTCTTCATCATCACTTGATTCTTACTTCTTTGATTTGCCCTTGTTCTTGGATGATGATGCCTTGAATGCTAAGCTCTTCTTTTCCTTCTTTTCTTCCTTGACCTCTTCTTCTTCACTTTCCTCATTGTATTGCTCTTCGGTCATGATTTCTCCAAGCACTTCATTGGGAGTGATCTTGTCCAAACCATCTCTCCTAATTATTTGTCTCAAGGTTTTTGTATTTCTTGGACAAACAACCAAGAAACCGGTTTGAGAAGTCCTCATCCTTGACCTTCTCACCCCAGCTCTTGAGATCATTGATGATCACTTGGAGCCTATGAAACATCTCCGGGATAGACTCATCATCCTTCATCTTGAAATGAGATAGCTTGTCCTTGAGCATATACAACTTGGCATTCTTCACGGTTGCGGTGCGCTCATATGTATCCTCAAGTCTCTTCCACGCTTCACTTGCCTTCTCAAGATCTTTGATTTGCTCAAACACCTTGGAATCAATGCCATTGTAGATCACATTGAGTGTCATGGTGTTGCATTGCTGGTTCTCTTGCTCTCTAGGTGTGGGAGTGGCTTCATTAAGAATGACAAAGTCATGTTCGGTCACACTCCACACCTTCTCATGTATTGAGCCTAGATGCATCTTCATCTTCCTCTTCCAATAATCAAAGGATGTGCCATCAAACATTGGTGGTTTGCTTCCAACATGGTTGAATTGTACTTGAGCCATCACTAACACCGAAGGTTGTTAAGTCTTGATAATAGCGGTGACCATGGCTCTGATACCACTTGAAAGGTCCTAGATGGCTAGAGGGGGGTGAATAGCCTAATAAAAATTATATAAATCACTAGAGCAAAGGTTAGAATAACACTTAAGCGAATCTTTTGCTCTAGCTCTATTTAGGAATGCAAATCCACCTATCTAAGCAATTCTAGTTAACTAAGTGTCTATCACACAATAGCAAAAACCTAAGGCACTTAGCTCAAGCTAGCAAGAACAAAAAAACAAGAGAAACTAACTAGCAACCTAACTAAGCAAGATATGAAGAAAGTAAATGCAAGGGATAGAGGTGATTGTTATACCAATGCCTTGTGAAGAGAATATACCAATGTGAAGACCAATCACAATAAGATCACCAAGAGTAGCCAGGAGACAAGATGAACACAATGATTTTTCTCCCGAGGTTCACTTGGTTGCCACCAAGCTAGTCCCCGTTGTGTCGACTACTCAAATGGTGATTCGGTGGCTAATAAGCAATCACAAGCCTAGCCCGCTACCCGGGCGCCACAAGAATCCACCCAAATGAGAGTAACTCAATGACACGAGCAATCCACTAGAGTTACCCTTTGACGCTCCGTCGAGTTGGGTACAAGCCCTCTCACAATCGATGAAGCCGGCCACGAACAATCACCAACACGTGCCGAAGCTTCTCAACAATCGCCAAGCCGTCTAGGTGTTGGCAAACACAAAAGAATAACAAGAAATCTCGCGGCGATGACAATGACCAAGTGCCACTAAGATGCAATGCAATGATCAAGAACTTGGATCACTCAAACTCTCATGAATTAGCAAGCAAAGAAAAGAGAGATGAGTTGGGGGCCTTCTCAAGCAAGCACAAGTGTATCAAATGAATGGGAGGTGCAAGAGAGAGCCCTAGGAGCCGGCCAAAACACTTATATAGCTTCCACCACCGAGCTAGCCGTTTTGCCCCTTTTTCTCAGCTCACTGCATAGGTCCGGATGCTATTTTACCTGGGGTCCGGACCATTGGTGGCGTCCGGACCCATCACCAGCCGAGCTGTCAAGCCTCCATCTGCGTCACTCCAGACGCTGCCTGCATGGGGTCCGGACCATTGCGGGTGCGTTCGGACCCTCTAGAGTTTGAATCTTGCCGTTCGCGCCTTTGTCTGGAGCTGACACGTCGCCTCCGGACGCGCTGAACAGTGGAGCTCCGGACCATCGCGCCATGCGACCGGAGTCCAGCAGAGAGCTCCCCGAGAGCTCAAAACGGACAAGCATGTGCGTCCGGATCTCCTGTGCGTTCGGATCTCCTGTGCGCCAAGGCCGAGCCTTAGGGTTGGCTTCCGGATGCTGCTCCAATGGTCCGAACAGCGCCTTGCTCTGCGTCCGGACCTGCGTCCAGAGCCCTGTTGAGTGCCAAATTGAGCTGCCTCTTCTTCTCCAAGCTTCCATGTGCTAACACCTTGTGATCATACACTTGGTCTCCTGTGTTAGCCTTTACAACATATTTTCTTGGATTTTATTTAATTCTCTGTGTCACTTAGGTTCATTTTAGATATGCAATGCAAAAGACCTAGTGGCACATGATAGCCGCAATCAACATGAGTTTTCCCTTCTTGATAGTACGGCAATCTATCCTAAATGTGATCACACTCTCTATAGTGTCTTGATCGCTAAACCAAAAATGGCCCTATGATATACCTTTGCCTTGAGCTCATTTTTGTTTTTCTCTTTCTTCTTTTCCATAGTCCATGAAGCACTTGATCAATGCACCATTGTCATCCTTTTAGCTTCATGTGTCGAGGTGGATCACCCTAGCTAGATCATGCACTTAGCACTAGAGTTAGTCCATAGGTTTCATCAATTAACCAAAACCAAACTTGGGCTTTCAGAGAGGTCTCCTTGGTGAAGCACGGTTACTATGTGCCCATATTTGTCAATGAGGAGCACACATAGTATCTTCCTCACCACATCCGGCAGAGACATTTGGGTGAGCCCAAGTCCATTCAATTCCTCTACAAGAATGTTAAGACATGAATACATCTCATTAGCATTTTCATTAGCAAGCAGGGTAAAGGAATTCAACTTAGCCATGACCAAATGGTAGCATTCCTCACGCTCACATTTGGTCCCCTCGTGAAGTGCACAAACGTCGATCCAAACATCATGCACGGTTTTGCAATTCCACACACGGTTGAACACATCCTTGCAAATGCCTCGGAAAAGAATGTTCTTTGCATTAGCATTGTTCTTCTCAAAGAAGGGATCCTCGGCGAACACCGATCCGCCCTTGGTGGCAGCTTTGTGAACGCCGACATCCACGGCCTCAAGGTAGGCCTCCATCCGCACTTTCCAATAAGGAAAGTCATCCTCATCGAACATGGTTGGTGGGCCATCCCCATGGGACATCTTGCTCTAGGTGGTAAAACCTAATTTAGAGCAACAAGGCTCTAATACCAATTGAAAGGATCAAGATGCCCAAGAGGGGGGTTAATTGGGCTTGTTTTAAATTTCTAAAGAAAATATGAAAACCTATCAAATGCCAATCACCCCCTAGTGCCTACCGGAAGTGTGTCCTAGCTAGAAAGTGGTAGCAAGCCATAGAATTGAAAAACAACCTAAACAATTCTAGTGGAAAGGTAAACACAAGACGGAATATAAATGCTGAAATGTAAAGAGCTAGGGATAGAACTGGTTTGACACTTGATGTTTTCCTGAGGTATCGAGGAGTCTACACTCCCCCCTGTCCTCGTTGGAGCACCTCGCAAGGTATAGCTCCCCCTCAATCCCACGCAAGGGATGAGTGCTCTCTACGGGCTGATTCTTCGCCACTCTAGCTCGGTGAATCGCCCACAACCGATCACACAAAGTTGGAGAAGGGCCACCAACAATCTTTCGGCGATCACCTTCCTCCGATCACCACCAAACCGTCTAGGTGCTGTCGAACACCAAGAGTAACAAGCACAAGACCTTCACTTGACCCACTCAAGGCTAAGAAGGTGGATGGATGCACACTTGTCACTCCTAATCACCCTAGGGAGGAAGAACAAGCTTAGGATCTCCAAATCTCTTCCTCACCGGGCCCTTGGCTCTCCAAGAACTCTCCCAAGCTTCCTTCAGCTGAAACAATGTCCAAGAGAGCTAACTTGGATGATATGAGCAACTATATATAGCCCCCACCTCTCCAACTAGCTGTTTTGTGTTTTTTCCTTTTTCTGCGAACCGTCGGACTAGTCTAGAGACTAATCCGTTGGACCATTACCTATGGTCCGGAGCACACAAACCAGTTCAAACTTCACTATATCAGGGACCTCTGGACCACTTGCATTGGTCCGGAGCCTTGGTTTGGAGCCCTGGTACATACTGCATAGAAACTGAGTTGAACTGACATGCGTCGGACTAGTCCGGAGCACCTTTACTGGCTTGCTCTCAACTCACTGGCCACTAGACCAATCACCATTGGTCCGGAGCCCTTCAGACAGGTGGTCTGGAGCCTCTTCCTCAGAAGTCTGCCTAAGGCAGGACCATCGGACCTCTTCCAATGGTCCGACGCCTCCTAGGCCAACTGGTCTGGAGCCTCTTTCACCCCCTTCTTCACCTCTTTTTACTAAGTCTCTTGAAGGGGTTTTGCTCCTACCATCTCAAGGGCTATTTGTAGAGTCTCTAGGACAGGTTGTGACAAATGTGCATACACCAACATTCCCAAACTCTCCTAGGTCAAGCTACTAACCTCATACCCCCCTTAATAGTACGGTCAAAGGAAAAACAAAGTCCTAGTCTATACTTAGTGCCCTTCTCACACCTTGTGGCACTAAGAGCTAGCCTAGTCTTCACCTTGTAGCTGCATCCTTTGAATACTAAAACAAATTCCATATTGGGGGCATGAATACCATTAAGTCCATTCATCTAGCATCACCTATGACTTAACTTAACCATTTTTGCCTCTACAAAACACACGATAGTCATAGTGACCTAGCATTGTCGTTAATCGCCTAAACACATGGGGCCATGATTCTACACCCTTTAAGAGACTTAATGAAAAGAGGTGAAGAAGGGGGTTAGAGAGGCTCCGGACCAGTTGGCCGAGGAGGCATCGAACCATTGGAAGAGGTCCAATGGCCTGCATTAGGCAGAGTGATGAGAAGGAAGATTTAGACAACCTGTCCGGGGGGCACCGTACCATAGCTGATTGGTCCGGTTGCTAGTGAGTTGTGGCAGAGCCTGAGAAAAGGCTCCGGACTAGTCCGACGGCTAGTCCGAAGCACATCAGAGAGGTGCAAACCGTCGGACATTGCATTGGACCTCGTCCGATGCTGAGCTCCAGACTAATGGAAGTAGTCCGGAAGTCCCCTTGCACAGTGAACTTCCTATTACATCTGTGAGCTTCGGACCATATGTTATGGTTCGATGGACCCGACTCTGGTCCGGTCTGACGCCTCGCAGGAAAGTGAAAAAGGCACTAACGACTAGTTTGGAGGGTGAAGGATATATATATAGTTGCCCATCTCGTCCAAGTTAGCTCTCTTGGCCATTGTTTTAGCTAAAGGAAGCTTGAGAGAGTTCTTAAGAGACCAAGAGCCTAGTGGGGAAGATAGTTGTGAGATCCAAAGCTTGTTCTTCCTCCCTAGGGTGATTAGGAGTGACAAGTGTGCATCCATCCACCTTCCTAGCCTTGAGTGGGTCAAGTGAAGGTCTTGTGCTAGTTACTCTTGGTGATCGACAACACCTAGACGGCTTGGTGGCGATCGGAGGCTTGGTGAACACCGGGAGCTTGTTGGTGGCCCTCCTCCACATGTTGTGATCGGTTGTGGATGATTCACTGAGCCGGAGCGATGAAGAATCAGCCCGTAGAGAGCACTCGGTCCTTGGGCGGATCGAGGGGAGCAATACCTTGCGAGGTGCTCCAACGAGGACTAGGGGGAGTGTCGACTCATCAATACCTCGGGAAAACATCGCGTGTCAACTTGTTTCTATCGCTAGCTCTTTACTTTCCCGCATTAACATTCTGCACTTGTTCTTACATTTGAAACTAGAATTATGTAGGGTATTCTTACTTTCTATGGCTTGCTACCGCTTTCTAGCTAAGACACACATCTGGTAGACACTAGGGGCTGATTGGCATTTGTTAGGTTTTACATTTCTGCTTTAGAAATTTAAAAAAAGCCCAATTCACCCCCTCTTGGGCATATTGATCCTTTCATCGCGCCAGATGAAGCAATCTCCCAAGCCTATGACCTAGGAGGCAGATTCGGCTCTGCTCGTTGCTCATGGGTTGCTTCAAGCATAGATTTACTCAAATTACTCACTTCCTGGTGAGAATCTGATTCCTAGCCCTTCTCCCGATCAGTCTATTCTCTTCCTTTCTTTCATCCGTGCTGGCCACTGTTTTCCTCCGTCTGATTTCCTGCTGGAATTTCTTCCTTTTTATGCGATCCAAGTCCATCATTTGTCCCCTAATGGGATTCTGTTTCTTGCTTCGTTTGCCCATTTATGCGAAGCATTCCTTGGCATCCCTCCTTGTCTTCTCCTTTTCCGGCATTTCTTTCGCCTCCACCTTTTGTATGGAAAACCTAGCCGTTCTTTTGGCTGTTGTTCACTCTAGATCCGTCAAGGTCTTAGGGGTGGTTACTTTTCATTTACCCTTTATGATTCTGTTAAGGATTGGACAGATAAGTGGTTTTATATTATCTCAAAGCCGGATTCCTACTTCTCTTCTGACCTTGCTACCAAACCAACTCCTCTACCTGTCTGGAATGACAATTTATATTCTTCTGAGGCTTTGGATATTAAGCCCTTGTTGACCCGAATTAGTTATCTGAAGCAATCTAGGTTGACTCACAATGGTTTGGTTGCTAGTTTCATTCGTCACCAGGTTCAGCCTCTTATGCAGAGAGAGCACCTTGGCTTTGAGTACACGGGTCCTTCGGATTCTTCTCGCATTGTTGTCCCTTTCGATCGACTATCTAGATCGACTATGTCTCACAGCATGTTTCCTGACAAACCCGAAAGCTACCTTTATAACTACCTAGTCACGGAGCAGCGTTTGGTAGTCCCTAAGTAGGTCGTTCCACATCTTGAGTACATACGACAATCTTAGGTCTAAGGACATAACGTACATGATGTGTATAGAGACAATCTCAGGTCGGGTCTGTCCAGCCCCATGTCATACATGTGCCCACATTATTAGTTTGACATCTCTATGTCCATGACTTGTGAAACATAGTCATCAACTAATAATGTGCTGATCTAATATTCATGTGCCTTCTCGCACGAACTCTGATCAGGGACAACTTTAGAATAACCATACAAGTGAAAGAGTTTCACAAGCAATTCATATAATTGCGAATCGATACAAGTTGTCTTTAATGGATATTCATAACATGTCATGGATACAAGGAATACAATCATCTCTATGATTACCTCTAGGGCATACTCCCAACAGTCTACCACTTGCACTAGAGCTAATCTCGAAGATATCTAATACCCATAGCTCTCACGTGCACCTCATGCTTAGGTTGTGGAAGAGCCTTTGTCAAAGGATCTACAATATTCAAATCCATATGTATTTTGCACATCTTGATCTTATCTCGACTGACAAACTCTCAAATGAGATGAAATTTCCGCAATACATGTTTGTTCTTTTGGTGATTCCTAGGCTCCTTAGCATGCGCTATCGCCCCATTGTTGTCACAATGTAGATTCAATGGGTGAGACGCATTTTGAACCACACCAAGCTCGATGAGAAACCTCCTCATCCAAACACCTTCCTTTGCAGCGGCAGAAGCTGCAATGTACTCGGCTTCTCTTGTAGAATCAGTCACCGTCTTCTGCTTGGAACTCTTCCAACTTACAACACCACCATTTATTGTGAACACAAAACCTGATTGAGATTGTGAATCATCCACGTCAGTTTGGAAGCTGGCATCAGTGTAACCATTTACAACGAGCTCCTCCTCACCTCCATAGATTAGGAACACATCTTTAGTCCTTCTCAAGTACTTAAGGATGTTTTTAACAAGCGTCCAGTGACTCTCACTCGGATTAGCTTGGAACCTGCTCGCAACACTTAAAGCATATGAGACATCTGGGCGAGTACATGTCATGGTGTACATAATGGAACCAACGGCCGAAGCATCTGGAACCTTACTCATGTGCTTCTGCTCATCAGCTGTCGAAGGACACTGCTTCTCGCTAAAACGCTTACCATGTGACATAGGCAAGAACCCTCTCTTGGACTGTTCCATGTTGAACCATTTCAACACCATGTCAATGTACGTATCTTGGTTTAATCCTATAATCCTCTTTGATCTATCTCTATAGATCTTAATGCCGAAAATGTATGTTGCTTCTCCTAAATCCTTCATAGAAAAACTATTATTCAGTGAAGTCTTTATGGATTGCAGCATAGGAATGTCATTCTCAATCAATAGTATGTCATCCACATACAAGATTATAAATACAACAACGCTCCCACTTTCCTTCTTGTAAACACAAGGTTCTTCTTCATTCTGACGAAAGCCAAACCCTTTGATCACTTCATCAAAACAAATGTTCCAACTTCGAGATGCTTGCTTCAACCCATAAATGGATTTCTGCAGCTTGCATATTTTTCCAGCATTATTAGGATCAACAAAACCTTCGGGCTGTATCATATACACATCCTCTTCCAAATTTCCATTTAGAAAGGTTGTTTAACATCCATCTGCCAAATCTCATAATCAAAATAAGCAGCAATTGCTAGAATGATCTGGATAGATTTAAGCATCACTACCGGCGAGAATGTCTCGTCGTAGTCAACTCATTGAACTTGCCAAAAACCCTTTGCAACAATTCAAGCTTTATAGACGTGAACGTTTCCATCCATATCCTTTTTCTTTTTATAGATCCATCTGCACTCAATAGGTTTAACCCCATCAGGCGGGTCAACCAAGTTCCAAACTTGATTGTTTCCCATGGAATCTATCTCGGATCTCATGGCACTTTGCCATTTCTCGGAATCTGGGTTCATCATTGCTTCCGCGTATGTCGCGGGTTCGTCATCGTCTAACAATAACTATTCCCCACGTGCCTCATGGATTCTTGCTGACCTTCGTGGTTGTGGTGGTGTTTCTCTTGCCACAGGTGTCTCAACTTGTTCTTCTACATTAGCATCACTCGTAGAGTTATCCCATATTGACTCATCTTGACTTCTTCAAGATACACCTTTTGTCCACTTTTCTCTTTATTGAGAAACTTTTTCTCTAAGAAAACATCATTCCGAGCAACAAACACTTTGCCCTCTGATCGGTTGTAGAAGTAATACCCTAAAGTTTCCTTTGGATATCCCACGAAAAAGCATTTGTCCGACTTGGGTGTAAGTTTATCTGACATAAGTCGTTTGACATAAACTTCACAACCCCAAATCTTTAGAAAAGACAAACCGGGACTCTTACTAGTCCATATCTCATATGGTGTCTTCACTACGGACTTACATGGTACCCTATTCAATGTGAAAGCGGTTGTTTCTAGATCATATCCCCAAAACGAGAGTGGTAGGTCTGACTGGCTCATCATAGACCGAACCATATCCAACAAAGTTCGATTACGTCGCTCAGACACGCCATTTCTCTGAGGCATTCCAGGTGACGTGAGCTGTGGAACAATTCCGCAACCTTTAGATGATTGCTAAACTCATGGCTCAAATATTCGCCTCCACGATCAGATCTCAAGGCTTTAATTTTCTTGCCACGTTGATTCTCTACTTCATTCTGAAATTCTTTGAACTTTTCAAATGTTTCAGACTTATGTTTCATTAAGTAGATATATCCATATCTACTAAAATCATCAGTGAAGGTTATGAAGTATTGAAATCAGCCTCTAGCTGTCGTACTCATTGGTCCACATACATTAGTATGTACAAGTTCCAACAAGTCTGCCGCCCTCTTAGGAAAACCTTTGAAAGGCGACTTGGTCATCTTTCCAAGCAAGCAAGCTTCACATGTCTCATATGACTCAAAATCAAACGAAATTAGAAGCCCATCAGAATGGAGCCTCTTCATGCGATTCTCACTAATATGACCTAAACGACAATGCCATATATAGGTAGGACTTAACTCATTAAGACGAGGCCTTTTAGCATTAATATTATAGATAGGTGCATCATAGAGATTTAAAATAAACAACCCATTCACAATGGATGCAAAATCCACAAACATGTCATTCTTTGAGATCACACAACCATTGTCTTTACTCGCAAATGAATAACAATCCTTCATCAAACATGAAGGTGATACAATGTTTCAACTTAAACTAGGAACAAAATAATAATTATTCAACTCCATGATAAATCCCGACGGGAGGTGGAGTGGCATCGTCCCAACGTTCAATGCAACAACTCTTGCATTATTGCCCACGCGGAAATCAACTTCTCCTCTTTTCACGCTACTACTTTTTATCATTCCCAGCATCATATTGCAAATATGAGCAACCAAATTCGATATCAAATACCCAAGAATTGATATAAGAATCAGCGAGAAAAATGTCTGTAACATGAACAACAAATGTACAAGTAGCAGGAGTACCTTTACTACCGCCATCCTTCAAGGATTCCAAGTACAACTTGCAGTTCCTTTTCCAGTGACCTATCCCCTTACAATGAAAGCATTTAGCTTCAGCAGCTGGTCTAGCAGCTTTGGGCGCAGGAGGAGGGTTTGGCTTAGAGATCTCATCTTTAGCCTTCGCCTTCTTCTTCTTCCAAGCTCTCTTCTTAAAGTTCGGATTGTTTTGGACCGCCATCACATGGCTACTGCCAGCACCTTTCTTGATGTCAGCTTCAGCTGTCTTAAGCATGCCGCACAATTCATTCAAGCCCTTCTCTGATTTCGTTGAAAGCGGCAAGGCCGCTGGCGAACGTATGCGAAATTTTCTGGCGCACGATTTTATTTTAAAGTTTGCATCAATCCGAGGTCGTATGCAAAAGTTATGGTCATTTTACCGAACAACACTTTTCTTGCAAATTTCCCCTCCGACGGTAGATCCAATCCGCCGCCGCCGCGCATCGCATGCGCCTGGAACTTGACCTAGGTTTGATTCTATCAATCTTATTGATCTCCAACTCACCTCAATTGGGTTTATATGTATCACTTAACTCGGATGGCGAAATTCCGACCGGTACGAGTAGATCGTTACAATACCAACGTGGCAAGATCACGAATCATGATCAGGGATTGATCTACAACCGTGCAAATCACCATATGCACACACCCGAATCTATAACGAAGCATCTAACGGCTCCGATAGCACTATGGGGTTATGAGGTTGCTACGCTAGCCGGAAAACAAAATTTTCTACCCCATAAACCAGGAACTAGTGCTAGTTATAGATCACGGGGTTACCACTAGACACGCAAGTGCAGCGGAAGCGACTTGAAGTAGTCGTGCACGTCGCAGCAGTGTCGTGCAGTTGCGAGGTCGTCCGTCTCAACGTCTCCTTCTCACGGTTCGTCCTTGTGCTCCAGATGCAACAACTCCAATGAATCCCACACGTGTAGGGAGGAAGCGTTGCGCCTCCGGACTGCTAGGTCCACGAGGAGCAGAAGGTGTGAGCATGAGGAGGCGACGGCGGCTGCCAAAAGGCGTGGATCGGCTAATTTGCCCTGCGCCCTCCCCTTGCTTATATAGGCGTCCTAATAAGCTCCCACGTTGGAGGCCTATTAGAAACCCTAAACCTAGTCTAATTCGGGTCCAACCCGAATAGGCTTCCATCCCCTTAATCGTGAGACCCTATGGGTTCACGTACACATAGACATGGCCCGAGTACTCCTACTCGACCAATAGTCAATAGCGGCCCCTACCAAGGCGTGTCAACTCATATGTATACGCTACGATCATATCGGACGAACCACCACATTACCATATACATGGTATTCCCTTGCCAACGATATTTGGTCCAACTCATAGGTTAACACTTAACCTAAGCACGACCATGCATTTCATGATCTTATCATTCGAGTGGTCCAGTGATATCTCTCTCATATGGAGAGTGGCAAATCCCTTTTGATCGACTATCTAGATCGACTATGTCTCACAGCATGTTTTCCGACAAACCCGAAAGCTACCTTTATAACTACCCAGTCATAGAACAGCGTTTGGTAGTCCCTAAGTAGGTCGTTCCACATCTTGAGTACATACGGCAATCTTAGGTCTAAGGACATAACGTACATGATGTGTATAGAGAAAATCTCAGGCCAGGTCTGTCCAGCCCCATGTCATACATGTGCCCACATTATTAGTTTGACATCTCTATGTCCATGTCTTGTGAAATATAGTCATCAACTAATAATGTGTTGATCTAATATTCATGTGCCTTCTCGCACGAACTCCGATCAGGGAACACTTTAGAATAACCATACAAGTGAAAGAGTTTCACAAGCAATTCACATAATTGCTAATCGATACAAGTTGTCTATAATGGATATTCATAACATGTCATGGATACAAGGAATACAATCATCTCTATGATTACCTCTAGGGCATACTCCCAACACTCTTTTGGATCCTTCTTGAGTAAATTGGTAACCATATCTCCATAGATTTATTCCTATATTTATTCTGATTTGCTTTCCTTATCATGCTTTTCTGGAATAGTCTCGCGAAAATAATAGAATACCAAAACTCGCGGAATTTGTTAGATAACCCCCTATGTTTCTATTATTTTATATGTGATTGATCCATTTATTATGTTTATAATTATATTAAAAATTGACATTAACGACCATCAACAGTCGTCGAACGCCGGGAGCGTTTTGAAGAGGTCGTCAAATGCTAGGAGCGTTTTGAGGTGGTCGTCGAACACTGAGAGCGTTTTGAAGAGGTAATGACAAACAGGTAATAAATTGAGGCATATCGTCGAACCTTTGTTTATTATTGAGGGTACATGGTACAAGCCATTTTAGGCGTAGAATCTTCTAAGGTGTTCTATACTCCAGGAGTTCGTGACGTCAATGCCTTCAGGGTTTGAGAGCCGGTAGGACCCTGGTCGAGTGACTTCCTTCACCACGTAGGGGCCGTCCCAATGCGATGAGAGCTTGTGCATGCCATCGGTCTTGAGCTTCCTTTTCAGGACAAGGTCACTGACAACAAAGGATCTGTCTTTTACATTGCAGTCGTAGTAGCGACGGACGCCTTCGAGGTATTTGGTTGTCCGGAGATAGGAGGCTAGTCGTTGCTCTTCAAGGTGATCGAGGTCATCCAAACACACCTGGTCGGACGTCGCTTCGTCGTAGTTCTCGACACGGGGGGAACGGAAGGCAATGTCGGCTGGGATGACGGCTTCGGAGCCGAAGACCATGAAGTACGGGGAGATGCCCGTGTTGTGGCTGGGCTGGGTGCGCAGACCCCATAACACTGCAGGAAGCTCACGCAGCCAGCGACCAGGATTCTTCTCGTCCTTTTGATATAAGCGCTTCTGGAGCGTGTCGAGTATCATGCCGTTGGCGCACTCTGCTTGGCTGTTAGCTTGGGGACGGGCGACGGAGACATACTTTACGAGCATGTCGCGTTCTTTGCAGAAGTCTAAAAAGACATTGCCCGTGAAGTTTGAGCCGAGGTCAGTGATGATGGAGTTCGGTAGGCCGAAGCGGTATATGATTTCTTCGATGAAGGCGGCGGCATTCTCGTCTGAAGCCTTCGTGGTCGGTTTGGCTTCAATCCATTTGGAGAATTTGTCCACGGCGACGTAGATCCATTTGAAGTTGCCCGGGGCTGGTCGGAAGGGGCCGATCATGTCGAGGCCCCAACGGGCAAAGGGCTAGGAGGATGGTATTGCTTGGAGCTATTGAGCTAGCAGTGGGTTTGCTTGGCGAAGAATTGGCATCCTTTGCAGCTGTGAACCATTCTCTCGGCGTTGGCGACTGTGGTAGGCCAATAAAAGCCTACTCAGAAGGCCTTGCGTACCAGTGTTCTTGCGGTGGCGTGGCTACCGCACATGCTGGCGTGGATGTCAAGTAGGATTGTCGCGCCTTCTTTCCTAGAGATGCACTTCAGTAGTACCTCGGATTTGGAGTTCTTCCGCATCAACGCACCATCGACGAAGACATAGTTGTCGATGCGGCGGACGAGGTGCTCGACCTCTGTCTTATCGGATGGCACAAGGTTGTCGGAGAAGTATTGGATGAAATCATCGCGACAGTCTACTAATTGGACGAGCACGACTCCGACCAGTTTGTCAATGGGCGGAGATGGTACATCGGTGGTTGATGGAGGCAGCATTTTGGGGTGTCCGAGATGGAGGGTTCGGGCAATTCTTAGATGAATACCCCCGCGGGTATGGGAGACCATGACGACCTTAGCTTCAACAGCTCATCAGCTACTTGATTTCGATCACAAAGAACGTGGTGGTATTCGACGCCGAAGAACTTGCCCTCCAGTTTCCGGATAGCGGCGCAATACACGCTCATCTTACCGTTGGAGCAGCTCCAATCCTTGTTCAGTTGGTTGATTACCAGAGCTGAGTCGCTGTTGACTATGATGCACTTGACGCCGAGTTCGCTGGCAATGCAGAGTCCATGGAGAGCGGCTTCATACTCGATAGCATTGTTGGATGCTAGGAACAACAAGCGAAGGACGTGGTGAAATTTTTGACCGTGTTTAGGAATAGCAATGCAGAAATTTTTTACCGTGTTTAGGATAGATGTTGGTACTATTAAGAGGAGTTGTTTTCATATCAGTCATCTAGTGTCACTTGAGTGATCTAATACTGCAATGTTGCTTGGATCGAGTGGCGTGGTGAATTTAAGTGAAAAATTGTTTGGAAAATGTTTGTGAAATGCTAACACACATGCATATGGTGGTGTACACTTGGTGGTGTTGGCACATTTGCAAAAAGGAAGAAGTTTGAGGAGGAAAGGTGAAAAGAAAGGGTCACTATGTTGACATGATGCTGTCCCTAGGTGGATGAGATGCATCTGGTGGCAAACCCTAGGTGAAGGGCTGGAAAGCATAAGTGATTGGACATTGGTCCCTTTGGGACCAGTCGCATCCAGTGCTTAACCCTAGCCATAGTGCTATTTGGGCAGGGCAACCGGACGCTGGCTCGGGAGCGACCAGACGCGCCTGGTGTACTATTCACCAGACAATAAAACACTCATAGAGGTGGTCGAACACGTCCGATGGTTGAAATCGCTCTTTGGATCCTCTTTGCAAATGACAAGACGTTGAGGCATTGTGAGTCTGGTGAGTTAATCGAACGCGTCGGGTGCAAGTGTAGTGAACGCACACAAGTGCAAGTGGAAATGACATAGCCGGCCAGGTGTGCCGGATAGTTTGGGGAGGCCTGGAGCTCCGTCAGGCGGCGCTCTGGGTGGACATGCCGTCGGGGCGGAGCGGGGCGACGCTCGTCGGGCGGGGGCGCTACGGGTGGCGGCGGCAGTTGGGGAGCAGGCGTCAGGGCCGGGGAGATCCGTCGGGCGGGGGCGCTCCTGGTGGCGGTGGCAGTTGGCGGCGGGGCAGCGCTCGGCAATGTGCGAGACGTGGGAGTCGAGCGGGTTTTTTTTTCCGGGAGGTGGGAGCCGGGCGGGTGGGATATTGGGGATGAAGCTTCACCACGGCCGGGTAGACGGGTCCTCTCCGTATTTTTTTATATATAGAGAATAGAGAAGAGATAGAGATAGAGATTGGATGCATGTTTTGGGTGCGTGGCCCTTTTTAGCGTGTGTGATCCAACCCATAGAATAGATCTCATATTCGGGCTGTTGGAGTTCATGCGTGGCGCGAAGCGGGCAGGGGTGCGTGGCGACCCGATGCCGGCCAGCAGCTCATTTTCGGCGGGGGCAGTGGAGCGTCCGATACGCCCGTCGAATAATTTGACCAAGAGCCCCAAATTGCAACACGTCCTAGAGCACAAAACCCAAATCGCAGTTCCCCTCCACCTGTCCTCTCGCTCTCCGGACCAGGATCAGGTGCAGTTACTACTGCTACTGCAACATAAGCAGTAGCAGCATCTCAGCCATTCAAGTGCCAAGCATTGGCCAGGATCGGAGCCTCTCTCTTCCTTTTTTCCTACCTGCTATCGATCTCTGTTTTTGGAGGGCACGAAAGAGTTTGGCGCAATTTTCAGCTGAGTTTTGAGCCACAAAATCTTTTTCAAAAATCCAAAAAACCTAAAATCATTGTAAAAATTAATATTTTTCTATGTAATAATTTCTCAACATATACGTTTAAGTAAAAATAAAATCAATTTCCCCATTTTTCATTTTACCTAAAGTCGTTTTCCGTCAGAACAAATTTTAAAAAACCATTGCACTAGTAGATGACTTTGTATTACTAGCAAATATCTTGGTATTGTTGAAACGAGCGTGCTCATGTTACTTGATATAGCAAAAGAATGAAATTAATTATATTTAATTGTTTTATTCCACTTTAAGATACTGCACAAAATATCTAATTGACCTATTTAAGTTTGGATTTAGGGGCTAAAGTTTAGACCGTGTCACATCGAACATTTGGATGATAACTAGGAGAATTAAACATAAATTAATTATAAAACTAATTACACAGGAGTAGACTAATTAGCAAGACGAAACTATTAAGCTTAATTAATTCATCATTAGGCTCGCGAGCTAGATATAATAAAATCACATAATATAATATTTACATTTATCTAAAGCTTTATAATAGTAATAATATAAAAGTAAAATATCCAACTATCTTAAATTGAACAAGAAATAATAATATGTGCTAATATATATATACTCTAGTATAATAATATATACAAAAATAATACAAGTTCTGTTTCTTTTTTCTTTAAAAGATTGACTCGTTTGGCTCGCAAGCAGCCTACGAGCTGGCTCGAGTTGACTCGCGAGCTAAAATCTTAACGAGCCGAGTCGAGTTAAGCCGAGCCAGCCACGAGCTGAGCGAGCTAACGAATTTCTAGTTTTTCGTGCAGCCTTAGATACATGAACCGAGATGGACACGACCGAGTGGGTTAGACGAAAAAATGTAAATTTGTTTATTTTTCATATTATATAGGTATAGCTTTTTTAGATTTAGTGGTTATATATTTTTTTAGAATTTTCAATATGTGTACCCTGTAATGATATATTTTGCCATTTTCATATTTGAGTTTGTCATGGTCGGTGACGCATAGCAAATCCTTCTTGCAGCGCCAAATATCAACATGTACACACCCATAGCACACGGGAGAGAGAAAAAATGGAAGAGAGAGGGGCTCCCATCCTATCCATTGCTTGTTACTTGGATGGCTAAGATACTGTTACTGCTTATATTGCAGTAGCAGTAGTAACTGCACTCGATCCGTCTCCAGACCAGGATCAGGTGCAATTACTACTGTTACTGCAACATAAGCAGTAGCAGCATCTCAGTCATTCAAGTGCCAAGCAATGGCCAGGATCGGAGCCTCTCTCTTCCTTTTTTTTCTACCTGCTATCGATCTCTGTTTTTGGAGGGCATGAAAGAGTTTGACGTAGTTTTCAGCTGAGTTTTGAGCCACAAAATCTTTTTCAAAAATCCAAAAAACCTAAAATCATGGTAAAATTTAATATTTTTCTATGTAATAATTTCTCAACATATACGTTTAAGTAGAAATAAAATCAATTTCCCCATTTTTCATTTTATCTAAAGTCGTTTTCCATCCGAACAAATTTTGAAAAACCATTGCACTAGTAGATGACTTTGTATTACTAGCAAATATCTTCGTACGTTGAAACGACCTTGCTCATGTTACTTGATATAGCAAAAGAATAAAATTAATCATATTTAATTGTTTTATTCCACTTTAAGATACTACACAAAATATCCAATTGACCTATTTAAGTTTAGATTTAGGGGTTAAAGTTTAGACCATGTCACATCGAACATTTGGATCATAACTAGGAGAACTAAACATGAATTAATTATAAAATTAATTACACAGGACTAGACTAATTAACGAGACGAAACTATTAAGCTTAGTTAATCCATCATTAGGCTCGCGAGCAAGATATAATAAAATCACATAATATAATATTTACATTTATCTAAAGCTTTTATAATAATAATAATACAAAAGTAAAATATCCAACTATCTTAAATTGAACAAAAAATAATAATATGTGCTAATATATATATATATATACTATAGTATAATAATATATAAAAAATAATACAAGTCCTGTTTCTTTTTTCTTTAAAAGATTGACTCATTTGGCTCGCAAGCGTCCTACGAGCCGGCTCGAGTTGACTCGCGAGCTAAAATCTTAACGAGTCAAGTCTAGTTAAGCCGAGTCAGCCACGAGCCGAGCGAGCTAACGAATTTCGAGTTTTTCGTGCAGCCTTAGATACATGAACCGAGATGGACGCGAGTGAGTGGGTTAGACGAAAAAAATGTAAATTTGTTTATTTTTCATATTATATAGGTATAGATTTTTTAGATTTAGTGGTTATATATTTTTTTAGAATTTTCAATATGTGTGCACTGTAATGATATATTTTTGCCATTTTTATATTTGAGTTCGTCATGGTTGGTGACGCATAACAAATTTTTTTCAATGCCAAATATCAACATACACACACCCATAGCTAAGCCTGGGCGTTCGGGTTATCCGTTTTTTTCAGGTCGGGTAATTCGGGTAATTTAAAATTCGGATAATGAAAATTGCTACACAATATTAGCTCCGAAAAAACACTACCTGAAATTTTGGGTACCCGATAATTCGGGTTCAGGTTCGGATATTACCCGATATAACGAATTCACAAAAATCAGTAAACTAAATAAAATTTTGGTAGCATTATACATAATTTCAGCGGCCATTATATAGAATTTTAACAACAATTTGTAGAGAATCATTTATTATAGTTATTTTATTTAAAAAATAGATAATTATATTTTAATAAAGTGATATGTTCAAGTGTTCAATTAACAACACATCATAAATACAAAAACACATACAAAACTTTGGGTAGTTTGGATACTAGAGGATATTACCCGAATTACTTAAACTAATTTCGAGTAATTAAAATCACTATCTGAATTTAGGATCGGGTACCTCGGGTTCGGGTAATCCAGGTCTAGGTTAGGGTATCGGTTTTTTTCACCCAGGCTTACCCATAGTATGCGGGAGAGAGAAAAAATGGAAGAGAGAGGGGCTCCCATCCTAGCCATTGCTTGTTACTCGGATGACCGAGATACTGCTTGGATGACTGAGATACTGCTACTAAGCAGTAGCAGTAGTAACCGCACTCGATCCGTGTCCTCGCTCTTCACCTTCCGGAACCCTCTTCTTCCATCCCGCCCTCGCCTCACCGGCGCCGCCAATCCAGGCTAGGGCTTCCTGATCATTGGCCTCCGCAGCTTCCCGCCACCATGGGGGTCAACAGTGACGACGACGATCTCGTGGTCTATGGAACGCCCATCGAGCGAGAGGAGGACACCTCCGCCCGGAAGCGCCGCGCCGCCGCCGAGGCTGGTCAACTCCGCGCCCTCCCTGCCTGGAAGCAGGAGGTCTTTCTCTCACCTCCCTCTACCAGTCTCCCTATTGTTGCGGTAGGAGAGGGATATGTGGCCTGCTGTGGTGTTGGTAGTGATGGATTCGAGCTACTGGGACGTGCAATTTCGTGATTAGCAGCGCAACAGATGTTGGTTTTTTAAATGTTTGCGGTTTGCCGAGCAATTGCGGTGCGATTTGGTTGTGATCAAGAGGGATACTGCGCATACTGTTCCATTTGGGGTTTGCTCACATGCCTGCTGCTGTCGGCAGCTACTTCATGACATGCTTCTGTTTAGCTTTGGTGTCTCATATTATTAATAGAGCTGTGTTAATTTTCTTCTGGTGCCATTGGGGTTTGGCTGAAAGCAAGCTCGGGACTTTTAGGGCAATCAGTATGCCCTGTTTTGTTAGTTGGGCAATATGTCAACTAGGAAAATTCAGAAGCAGAGTAATGGTTTAAATTGTGAATTATATCTGCCTACTCCCTCCGTTCCAAATTATTTGGAATGGACGGAGTACTTCTCAAAAGAGATGCTCAATTCCATCATCCTGCAGAATACTGTTAATCCTGTTCTTTATCCTTGTGTCCGCTTGTTAGTCAAACCATAGTCAGTGATAGGACCCTGACTGTGGGTTACTGCTGATCTTATAATGGAATGGGTTGTGGAAATTCATAATCAGATGTGATTTTTTACTTAACTATTCCTCTATTAGTTGTTAGGTTCTTTATGACGTGGATGCTGTTTATCTGTTTGGACTTTGGATAATGCAATGTAGACTCACAAAAATATAAATTTGTGATCTTGTATTTGTATCAACAAATCTGCCGAGTAACATCAGTGGTTGATGCTGCACGTTTGCAGGGAATATGAGAATTCATTGCATAATACCATTAATTTTTTTACTAAGTTATAGTATGGATTGAATGGTATCTTTCATGACTTACTTCTCTTCGTACTAGTTGAGCTTGTGCATTGTAGATTTCAACTGAAGTCATGTGGCATTTGATTTACTTCATGTTTTAATGTTGTTTTCATGTGGCATATAGGTGAGGGATGAAGAAGGAAGAAGAAGATTTCATGGCGCATTTACTGGTGGATTCTCTGCTGGTTTTTACAATACTGTTGGCTCAAAAGAGGGTATGTTCCATTGAAATTTTTAATAATTATTATACTACCTCCATCTAGAAAAGGATTCAATTCTCTCTTTCCCTTGCCAAACATTCTAATGTTTGACCAAATTTATAGAAAAAAGTATCAATATTTATAACGAAATATATCACATGATGAAACACTTATTTGGTATCATAAACTTTGATATGTTTTTATAAACTTGGTTAAACTTAAAATGAATTGACTTGGTACTATACTATAATAGCATTCTTTTCTGTACAGAGGGAGTAATATGCATGAAAGTAGCGTTGAGGAAACACATTTTATAATATAGGCACTATAATTTTTCTCAGGGTGGACACCACAGACATTTACATCATCACGAATGAATAGAGCTGAGCTGGCAAAGCAAAGCATATACAATTTTCTTGATGAGGATGATATAAAGGTACATAATGTTCTTTAACCTTGCAAATACAATTTTGAAAATCTACCCAATTGCTCAGATTGTTGTATGAAAAATATTTCTTTTTCTGCAATAATTGTTCATACTTTCCTTTTTAACATGGTTAAAGAATGACTTTTAGACAGACATGTTGCGAGAGTCACCTGACTGGTTTGCGGGTCCAGGCTTGTAAATATGTATCATTATCATAGGGCATGTTGATCTGATCAGATTCAGCTTTTCTTTTTTTATATCAGATTCAACTTTTAAGGTGGTCTAATTTCTTCTGTTTGGAGGCACAAATAGTACTGAACTCATTTCATAGCATATATTCATTCTTGAAAAATCGAGTTCATTTGACAGCGTGGGTACTATTTACAGGATATGGGTGGTAATGCTTTGGAGACATCTCAGCAGTACGATACCTTTGGTTTTACAGCTGCAGAGTACGCTCGAAAACAGGCATCCAAGGAACAAAAGGAGAGGTTAGCAACTTATCATCCTGTTCTACCAGTTTAATAAATGAATGCACTTATTGAACTTAGCTTATCTGTTGCTCATCAAAGCACTCTTCAGTCATCTCTGCACATTTTTCTGCTATTTATTGTGGTTCCATCCAACCAAGCTCTTTTGGCCAAACCTTAAGCACCAACAGTTGGTGGGAGTCTCATGTGGCCATATCGCTGATTTGGGTGGGGTGATTTGAACAAAAATGATACATGGGGAGGAAGAGACAAAAACAAATGGTTCCTATGGGCCTCTTTACTGTTTTTTTCTCAAATTTAGTTGCCTACTTGAGCCCTTTAGTTTCCTATATACTTTTTCATTATTTATCTATTTGTATTCTACTATTCTTACATCTATGCCATTGTATTTGAATGCCACCAACTTGTGTATGAGTGCATCCAAATTGAACTTCCTTTTGCTGATATATGTTTTTTCATTTTTACATCTCCTTGCAGACCATCTGCTATACCTGGTCCCATACCTGATGAATTGGTGGTCCCCACCACAAATTCAATCGGTATTATTTGTTCTAATGTTTTCTCAATAACATTTGAGTTGATGTATGTACTTTCATTGAATTTTATATCATTACCATGCTTGAACAGGTGTGACATTGTTAATGAAAATGGGTTGGCGCCAAGGACGCTCTATCAGGGACTCACATGCTGATTCCTTATATGGTATGCCTTTTGTTTTCAATGTTTTTGTTCGTTTGGTAAGTTGGGCCATTCTCTGTCGAAGTGTGGCCCTTCATTTGGTCTGGCTCTTGAATGTTACAGCCAATGTCTTGTAATAGCAGCTTCTGGCCTTGATAATTATCATTAGCTTGAAAACATTATTTTTCTCAAAAGTTTCATTGTGATTCTCAAATATGATATTTCTTCCTGATCATTTGGAGTTGTATGTCTCCTAACCTGGAAAAAATAAAATAAAAAACTCTGCATGCAGAATCACGCAGGAACGCTAGAAAAGCTTTTCTTGCTCTCTCTGGTGCCAAGGATGATGAGGATCAAGATCAAAGTGCCGAAAAGCCTAGCTTAGATAAAGCTGTTGTGGTGTCAGTCAAGGAAATACCTGTATCTGGAAATACCCCTGTAAGCAGAATGAGTGTTTTTTTACTTCATTGCATGCGCATATTTCCTTGTTATTTACCTTGTTGCTGGGCTGATTTTCTTGTTTGGTTCTTATAACATCTGTTCTTCTAAGGTCTTATTATTATTTTTTTTACTTTTTTTTGTGATTCTTTCAGATATAAAAAATATCATGTGGGGCATTTGTTTTTCCAACTTAAACTAGCTAACCACGATATTCTTCCTTTTGCACTTGTACTCTTATCGGTTTCATAAGCTGTCTTGGACTGTGTTGCCATGATACCTTTTTAAAATTTGACCTCTGATGTATGCTAGACATTTTATTGGCCTCATAAATGTTGTCATATTGTTATTTAAATATATAAGTAATATTCTTTCAGGTCTTATTTTTTTTTTGGGAGTAACAAGCTTATCACAAATTTTCCTCCATTATACATCGTACTTGTATTTTATGCTATCTAGACAGCTGATAGGGTCCTTGATCCTATCGTGGCTGCGAAGGGCGTAAGGATAGGAGATTGGAGGACGGGGCGAGGATGGCGGCGCTGTGGCGCAGGGAGAGAGAGAACAGGAAGGCTGGATGGAGGTCACGTAGGTGGCCCTTGAGGCCAGGCAAATAATGTTTGCCTTGCTTAATTAATTCCTAGACTGTTAAGGGGTATTTATTCCCCTCAAATACAAACCCGATTACAACTCTTAAATAACGAACCTAATATGAAAAGGACTCTAATAAACCTAATATGAAAAGGACTCTAATAAACCTAATATGAAAAGGACTCTAGCAAGCCTAATTTGAAAAGGACTCCAGGCAGGGGGGTGTCCAGCCCCCTTCTCCCCCTATGCGCCGGCCAAGGCTGCTGGGCCTAGCCAGCGGGCCGGGCTCGGCGCTGGTAGGTGGCGCCGGTCATAGCAACAGCAGTGCTTCAAACTTGGCCTCTAATGGATGCTAGGTTTTTATTGATCACTTAAAGCTATGTCCTCAATTTATAATTACTTTCATAATATTCTTTCACAGAATGTGCTTTTCTCTTTTGCTCTACAATTCATTTTCAAATAGATCAGTGATCCAAGTCTCATTACCTTCAGTTATAAGGGAATGTACCTGTAGTATGATAGTATCCAAAATGTCCAAAATGTGTGCATACATATACTTATTTATTTATTTATTTATTTATTTTGTGTTCATGGTCACATCATGTGTTAATAATACACATGAAGAAAACATCTGCTGAAAGTATCACAATCCATGAATATTTAGGTCTACGTGCTTCATCCAAAGCAGGATTTTCATGGATTGGGTTATGATCCATTCAAGCATGCTCCTGAGTTTAGAGGTATCATGTTCAGATAATATACTCTTATTAACACTATTTAGTGTCTCACACACTCACACCTGATTCCTTTTATAGACAGTAAAACATTGCAGAAGTCAAGAGAGAGGGACCACAAACGAAATGATGTTTCAATAAGGGGAAATCTTCTGATTTCTAACTGTAAGTTATAATGATGATTGTCTCCCTGTTATTCTATTTATATTGATGCTGAGTGTTGATTAATAATTAGTGTAGCCTCAGCTTTGAATTAACTTAGCTAGTTGTTCAATCATCAGCAGGACATTATGCTCCTGGTTTTGGGATTGGAGCTCTCGAAGAGCTTGATGTTGAAGATGAAGATATTTATGCATCAGGTAATTGAGTTGTTTTCTTATCAATCTTGGTAGTGCGGATGTTTATATCAGGGATTCATAATCAATCATATGATGTTTTTCGGTTTAGACCACTCCTTTATGGAGTTCGGTCTGGCCATGTCATTGATATATGATACTCAACTAGGGTTTGTTCACATTTTTTCCAGGATCTTGATATTTCATATTTGTTTTCTGATTGAAGTTTCATCGTGTAGTCATGCTATATTTTCAGGTTGATCTATTAACCCTTTATACTTAGAAGTGGGCCCTTTGTACTAACATTTGTTGTATTTAGGTTTTGCGTATGAACAAACTGAAGTTGATATTGAGCCTTCAAAAGCAGCCAGTGACAGTAATTACAAATTTGATGACAGAAAAAGAGGTTTTTACCTGAGCTTTAAGATTGCCTCAAATTCTGAGTACAAACTTGAACGGTAATGCTTCCTCTGATTCACACTTTTCTTCATCTTGATGGAGCAGTGTGAACTAGCTTCGAAAGTCTGGGCTAGCTTCGAAAGTCTGGGCTTTGTTTTTAAATTCTACCTTCTTTGTGTTACCCTTTCAAGGCTTTTAGCTTACATAACCATTTAACTGTATTTTACCTGAGCTTTAAGATTGCCTCAAATTCTGAGTACAAACTTGAACGGTAATGCTTCCTCTGATTCACACTTTTCTTCATCTTGATGGAGCAGTGTGAACTAGCTTCGAAAGTCTGGGCTAGCTTCGAAAGTCTGGGCTTTGTTTTTAAATTCTACCTTCTTTGTGTTACCCTTTCAAGGCTTTTAGCTTACATAACCATTTAACTGTATTTTACCTGAGCTTTAAGATTGCCTCAAATTCTGAGTACAAACTTGAACGGTAATGCTTCCTCTGATTCACACTTTTCTTCATCTTGATGGAGCAGTGTGAACTAGCTTCAAAAGTCTGGGCTAGCTTCGAAAGTCTGGGCTTTGTTTTTAAATTCTACCTTCTTTGTGTTACCCTTTCAAGGCTTTTAGCTTACATAACCATTTAACTGTATTGATGCCAAATTTCGTTCTTGTCAGTTTAACTAATGGATTAGGGTTTAGGGCTTAGGGTTTAGGAGTTTCCATTCTGACTGTCGGAGGTGGGTCTTGTTTTGCCAGTTCGGCTGGATTGCTCCCACTGTGACGTCTTCATGAGCAAGGAAGATGACTCTACGGCCCAATTGTCTGGGAAACGGCCTGTCAGTCCTTCGCAAGCTGGACCAGTTGCTGTGTCGATGGTGGGCCAGTCTGCCCTGGCCGTAATCCCTTCTGGACTGTCGACTGGAGACATCTGCGGTGCGAGCTTCTCTGTTCCCCCACCTCTGATTTCCCAATCCACGCTCCAGTTCTGGTGAAGATGAGTCCCACATCGGAGTTGGCCATCTCCAGTCCTGTGAACACCGCAATTCTGGACATCATGATGGACGGGTGGCTACCCCGTGAAGACCTACTTCAGAAGGCGGCACCGTTTGGCTGATAGTGATGGCGTGGTTGCGGCTCCGCTTACAGATCTCTTAGCAAGCGTGGAAGCCTTGGTCGGGCCTGCAGGCGTCGCACTTCAGGCCGGGACTCCACACCAGACCCCCACTCTTGGTCTTGGTTGTGTTGCAGTCTTGGTTGAAACTCTGCCTGCGGCCGCATGCCTGTCTCCCGTCGGTGAGGATATCCATTTGTCTCTGGCGGCTGATGCATCTGGACCTGGGAGTCCGGTGGCCGGAAACTCCATGGCAGTTCAGCTCGCCCCGGCACACCCAACTCGAGCCAACTCCCCAGCCAGCGGAGACGCTTCTTGGCGAAGATGACAAAGAAGACGACGAAAATCCTCCCTACTCCAAGAGCCAACAGGCTGCGTTCCCGTGCCTGTGCTCCGCGTGCTCCTCCGTGGTGCAGCTATCGCATTGCCGGAATGGAGTCGGATTCTAATGGAGGTGGGGCCCCATTAAAAACAAAGAAGACAGTGACACGGGTTCTGGACCTTATTGGGGAAACGGCCGGCATTGATCAGCAGAGCTGAAGAGTACAACAAGCTTTTCACCAGTTCGGCATTGCTCACTGATAACCATGTTCAGGCTCTGGCAGCGCTCTTCGGTTGGGCTGCTACTGATGATGAGGAACATGACCTAATGGCTGAATGCTGATGTTCCTTCGCCCAAGGTCGTTTCTTTCTTATGATAAATGAATCCATCCAAGATTCTTTGTTGGAATGTGCATGAATTAAATTCTAAGGCACGCCAGGATACTGTAAGAACCCTGATTACTTTTTGTCAGGTCGAGATTGTTTGCTTACAGGAAACGAAAATGTCCGAAATTTCTCGTGATTGTATTCTTTATCTGCTCGGTTCTGATTTTCCCTACTGGGTGGAGCTGCCTTCCATTGGTGCAAGCAGGGGGATTCTGGTAGCATGGCGCCATGGGCTAAGGCCCTGCCAGTGCCACCCGAGTTGATAATTTTAGCATCTCACTTCAGTTCTCTCCGTCCAGCTCACATGCCTGGTGGCTTACTTGTGTGTATGGCCCTCAAGGTGATGACAACAAGCTTGTGTTTATGCAAGAACTTTGAGATGTGAGAGCTGCCTGTGTCGGGCCGTGGTTAGTTCTTGGGGATTTCAATTTAATAGCAAGAATTGAAGATAATAACAATGGTTGTGTCAACAGAGCAATGATGGGAAGATTTCGTCACATGATCAACGACTTAGAACTAAAAGAGTTGCCGATGTTTGGTCATAAATTTACGTGATCAAACCACCAGGACTTGCCGGCGCTCGTCAGACTTGATAGAGTTCTTTGCTTAACAGACTGGGAACTGTTGTTTCCAAACTGTCTCCTGCAGAGTTGTGCAACTGATGGCTCAGATCACTGCCCCCTTCTTCTTGGGCTGAATGATGTTCAGCCAGGGAAGGCTAGATTCCATTTTGAAGCTTTTTGGATCAAGTTGGAGGGATTTCAGGTGGTTGTGGCAACTGCTTGGGCTTCTGAACCAGTCTCTCATTGTCCTTTTGACACCCTGGCATGAAAATTCAGAGCAACAGTGAGAAGTTTGCAAAGTTGGAATAAAAAAAAGGTCGGCTATGTTAATTCACAGTTAGCTCTTGCCAGGGAGGTCCTCCATCAGCTGGAAATAGCACAAGATAATCGAGGTCTCTCCAGGCTGGAACTTTGGTTAAAAAACAAACTCAAGCATCACTGTTTAGCTCTCTCCTCCCTGCAGCGCACCATTGCAAGAAGTAGATCTCGCATCAGTTGGCTCAGTGAGGGCGATGCCAATACAGCCTTGTTTCATGCACATGCTCGCCACCGGAAGAGGAAAACTTTATTACTAAACTTATAAGTGATGATGGGGTAGTTCTCACCAAGCACGAAGAAAAAGAGCAGAATATTTTTGTTTTCTACGGCAACCTTTTGGGAAGGAGCATTGACAGGGAAGTGACAGTTAATTTGACAGAACTAGACATGCTAAACCTTCATCTCAGTGAATTGGAAGCACCCTTTTCAGAAGAGGAAGTCTGGAAAAAAAATCAATTCCCTACCGTCAGACAAAGCCCCTGGCCCTGACGGCTTCACAGGAAGTTCTATAAGGTATGCTGGCAGACCATCAAATTGGATATCATGACTGCAATTTCAGCTGTTTGGAGCAGAAAATTTACCAATTTTGAGTTACTCAATTCAGCCTTCATCACCCTTCTGCCAAAGAAAGAGGATGCTTTAAGCATCAAGGAATACATACCCATCAGCTTGGTGCACTCTTTTGCCAAGCTCATAACAAAAATCCTAGCTAACAGGCTTGCTGCTTCTCTAAATCAGTTGGTCTCCCCTAATCAAAGTGCTTTCATCAAGGGTCGTTTCATTCTGGACAACTTCATGTTGGCCCATCATACTACAAAATTCTTGCACCAACAGATACAAGCTCGTATCCTCTTAAAGTTGGACATCAATAAGGCGTTTGATTTGGTGTCATGGCCTTTTCTCTTGGAAGTTCTGAGACGTTTGGGCTTTGGATCAGTTTGGTGTGATATTATCATCGGATTACTTGCCACTTCCTCCACTCAAGTGCTACTGAATGGTTCCCTCAGGGGAAAGGATACAACACTAGCGTGGTCTAAGGCAAGGGGATCCATTGTCACCGATGCTTTTCATATTGGTCATGGATGTGCTATGTTACTTGGTGAAGAAAGCTGCAGATGAAGATTTGTTGCAGCCACTTGCCAGAAGGACATTGGAGCATAGGATCTCCCTGTATGCAGATGATGTGGTGTTATTCTTGAGTCCAACAACCAGTGACTTTGAAATAACCTTGGATATCTTTCAACTATTTGGAAATGCATCTGGCCTTACAACAAACCTTCAGAAAAGTAGTGTTCTCCCTGTAAGATGTAGTGTGGATGACAGAACATCCCTGCAGGAAACCCTCCCTTGCCAGCTTTCTGACTTCCCTTGTAAATGCCTAGGGGTCCCCCTTTCTCCTTGTAAGCTATCCAAAGAACAGGTTCAGCGGTTCAGCCCAGCATTGAGAAAATTGCAGATCGACTACCAAGCTGGAAGGCTGATCTGCTTACTAAAGTTGGAAGAGTGGTCTAAATTCAGTTTGTTCTCTCCTCAATGCTGATCTACATCATTATGACACTTGACCTACCCTCATGGGCTTTGAAGGCAATTGATAAGATAAGAGGGGGGTTTCTAGATCTCTGATTCTGGGAGGTCTCGGTATTTCTAATTTTTCAAAACTCGGGATGGGCTTTGAAACTCAGGTGGTTATGGCTGCAGAAAACAGAACCTGACAAAGCCTGGGTTTTTTCCCCATCCAAGCTCATTCTCAAGTCCAAGCCTTCTTTGCTATGGCTGTTGAGACAGTAGTAGGCAATGGAAAAAATACTCATTTTTGGACAGATAGATGGTTGCTTGATCAGAGCTTAGAACAGGTGCTGCCGCATTTGCTTAGCGCTATAGCAACCAGAGCAAGGAAAAGATTAGTTTACGATGCTATCACGGGGGAAAATGGATCTCAGATATAAGAGGTGCTTTAAATGTGCCTGTTCTGATTGAATACCTTCACCTCTGGGGGGCTTCTTTCAAATGTGGTACTGCAGCCTGAGGTGGAAGATACACATATCTGGAAATTCTCAGCTTCCGGTGTGTATTCATATAAATCGGCCTATGAGGCTTTGTTTATTGGAGCCACTCATTTCAGTCCTTGGGAGTTGATCTGGAAAAGCTGGGCCCCAGGGAAGTGCAAGTTCTTCATGTGGACAGTAGCTCAATAGATGTTGGACAGCTGACAGACTGGCACATCGAGGTCTTGATCATCCAACGTGGTGTCCACTCTGTGATTAGGCTAGTGAAACAATAGACCATCTTCTGATCTCGTGTTTTCGCCCGTCAAACATGGTACAACATTCTGCAATCTTTTGGGCTGCAAGCTGTGGCTCCACAAATGGATGATCTGGTTTTTGTGGACTGATGGGAGGGTGCAGGCAGCAGGCTTTCTGGTCAAGTGAAAAAGGGATTCAACTCCATCATTATTTTGGAAGCATCGTAATTATTTTGTTTTTGATGGAGGAACTCCCAACCTAGCTAGGATCTTCTCGGCATTTAGGGAAGAAACTCAGCAGTGGTCAGCAGCAGGGGCTCGAGGAGTTTCTTATCTCCTTGCCCTGGCTCCTACATCATAGCTCTTTTTGGGTCTTATGGTTTTGATCCTGCCTTAATTCTCTAGTTCTCTAGAGAGACAGCTTAGATTGTGTTCTTAGGGTGTGTTGCAGACCCTTTTCTCTGTAACTGTTTTTGTAACAGTTTTTTGGGGCTCTTTACCCCCCTCCTTTTTCTTCTTAATATATTGATGCACAGTTCTCCTGCACGTTCGAGAAAAAAAAAGTTTAACTATGGAACATATATGTGAAATTATACTCCATTTCTGTTGATAAGGCATGCTTGCATCTCATGATTCAAACATTGTAATTGTTGACCTCCAACTACTCTAGCAATATAATTGCATTCTTATTTGAATTTTTTTCTCGAACACGCGGGAGAGCTTTGTATTGTTATATTAAAGAAGAAAAAAGGGTAAGAGAAGCCTTACAAACACATGACACACAACAACAAAAAAAATCGAGTTTACATGCGTGTCTTTGATCATGTTTGAAATTATTTTCCAGTGATTATGATTTTGTTTGCTATGAACAATAGAAGCAAAATTACCGTCAGATTATTTTGCCAACCACACAAAATGTCAAACCATATGTCATAATTTCTATGAAAATTAATTTATCATTGTTGCTGTCGTTGTTGCCATCGTCATCATGGGGTGTATATTTGGAAATACGAAAAAAAACATTATTGTCGCAATCATTAAAATCACCATGTTCCCGGGTTGATGGGATCGAGGAACAGAGACATGGGATGCAGAAAGTCACCTTTTGGAAACATGTTACAAGGTGTAGGGGTGGGGGGATACACATCTTTGGGATGCTGGTTCGGAGAGATGGTAAGTGAACCAAATATTTTTGTAACATTGGCAGTAATACATCGATTAGAAAATATAGCATGTTTATGTTAAAAAAAGAAGAAATAAATGTGGACAACACCTGCACCTGCTTGCTGTGAACGTCCCCTGATTCAGTAGAAGTGGTGCTTGGTGACAAATATGTAGCACTGAAACTTAGCTTGCCAATAAATCCGATTGGTTAGAAGGGGTGATTCTGAAAGGGCAGTGATATAGTTGAACAGTTCCTTGGGCACTATTGTGCAAGTCTCCTACCATGCATGCCATACCCAGAGCATAACTGGCACACATATGAAGAATCAAACTTTATAAGTTTTGACCAATAATTAGAGTAGCTATATAAAGGTCTTTTGATACAAAAGTTGTACCACTTTGTATCTCAATATATGATACTATGATCACCATTTACTATTTTGCATCAGTATAATACAGCAGAAATTTGTGATCAAATATAGCTCAGAAGACCGTTGTAGGTCAATTCACATAAATTTGGGTGGAGTATATTTAAATTGTTACTGCCACAGATTGATTTATTCAATTGTGTATTGTTGCTTTTATCAGATTCCCTCCTCCTGAGATCCCTGATGATTTTGATGCTCAACACAAATTTCCAACACCAGTCGAATCTGCAGAGAAGTTTTCTGACTCAGCTCCTCTTGAGGTTCCTCCTCCAGAAGACACTAGCTTGACACTATTGATTGACGGCTGTGCAGCTATGGTTGCGCGTTGTGGGAAACATATTGAAGATTTCTACAAGGAGAAAAGTAAGACAAGCCCACAGTTCCTTTTCCTAAGTGGAGGAGATGGCTGTAACTATTATATGAGAAAGTTATGGGAGCATCAGCAAAAACATATTGGTCAGCAAAGGCATGATTCTGCAAAATCAAAGACTTCTTCTGACAAGTTGACAGCAGAGAATCGTGGGAAAATTCTTGGTGAAAGGCCCCTTGATAGAACTACTAAACTACATAGCCCATCTCTTTCTGCGAAGGAAGCTGTTCAACTGCAATCTAATCTTACTGAGACATTTGTGCACCCAATATCCCTTGTAAGTTATTTCTAGTACATTGGGCTGTTGTTAATATCACATTGGTTATGTCAATGGCTCATTCTCGGTCTACAAATGGTTTTTTCTTGCTTGCAAATAGGATGGCCTACAAGAGTCTGAGAAGCCTTTTAGCAATGATCCTGCCAAACAAGTTAGGTTTGAGCAATTTCTTAGAGATAAATATAAGGGAGGTCTTCGTGCTGTAAATTTAACACCTACAAGTACTATGTCAGAGGCTGATCGTGCTCGAGAAAGGCTTGATTTTGAGGCTGCTGCAGAGGCAATTGAAAAGGGCAAGGGAAAACAAGTTACTGATCCTTCGTCAGTGTTCCCTTTGCCTGGAATGGATGAGCAACGTTTTGTAGCGGCAACTCAACCAGAGGTAGATGAGGTCACTTTGGTCCTTTTTAATAATATATGTTAAGCCTTCTTCCATGTGTTAACTCCTGGAAACTTCATAAAGCGCTCTGTAGTGATACAAGATGAGAAGCCCATCTATCCGCAAAGGGAGCAGTTTGAATGGCGGCCTTCTGCAATACTGTGCAAACGTTTTGATATTGTTGACCCTTTCATGGGGAAGGTAAATTTAAATATGATTTTTTTGAAGGGCGGCCCTGGTGCAAGCGGTAGAGCTTTACCGCCTGTGACCAAGAGCTCTAGGGTTCGAGCCCCAGCCTCTGCACATTTGTGCGGGAAAGGCTTGCGGGCTATTTCCCTTCCCCAGACCCCGCAGTGCGGGAGCCTACGGCACTGGGTACGCCCTTTATTTTTTTTATAGCTGCCATTACTTTGATACTTCTGATAGTTGTGTGCATATGGGTTATATATACTTGCATTACTTAGGTAGATGCATTTCTTGATTTATATTTGTGAGAACAGAAGCATCGCTTGATGTTATGCTTGTTTCCACTTAGTCATGCCTGAGGATAGCCACTTCCTTAGCCAATACCAACATCAAATAATGTTAAGCTTCTAATTAGAAGAGGACATGAATCTATCTTTTTACTAGACATTTATATACTACAATACGATATATGTGTATTTGTATGCTGTTTCTACTGTATTACTTTACTTATGGACTTGTTGAAACGTAATACATTAATTTTTGCTCTAAAGCTTTGTGTAGCTTCAAGTGGAATTGGATTTTACATTAGCACTCACACGTGCATCTGATCATCCTTTACACATTTGCAGCCAATGCCTGTTCAAAGACCAAGGAGCAAGATGGAGAACCTTATCTTTATGACAGAATCCAATAAAGGAACAAAGGATGAAGTGGAGAGCTCGAGTAGGAGTTCGCAGCATGCTTCTATGGAAGCGGTAGCAGATGTTGAATCACAGGGAGCCACTAATGACCCTGACTTTGAGCCCAGCAGCTTGCAAAGACCTGTTGATCTTTACAAGGTAGCATATGTCCCATATTTGGATGTTCATATCGAAACATGTCTTAGAAGTCAATTGAGATCAAAACTAACCGTGAAAATTTTTAAACCTGTCACGGAATTCAGAACCCCCCCCCCCCCTTCTTATGAACACGGAATTCAATTTTGCATAGGTTTTAGGGCCTGATTGGTTGCAAGACAATTTTTGCCAAGCCAAAATATGGGCAAGTCTAAGAAATTTGGCAGGCAATTGGTTTGGTGCCAAAATTTTGGCAATGCCTTCCAAAAAGTTGGCAAGACAAGATCTTTCTCTCTGTTGGTAGCAAACCAAGTGCCAACATTTGTTGCCTTACTAGAATATTGGTTGCCCTAATATTGGTGTGACTACATTTTGGCTTGCCCTAAAATTTACATGGCAAAAATTGGCTTGCAAACAATCAGGCCCTTAGACTTCTAGTTTATATACCCCAGTGTGCTACATTTGTGGAAAGTTGGATGGATGGCTTATGATAAGTTGCATGTTATGAGTGGGTGTGCCTTGTATGGGTTCTTATCCCGTTTTTTCGTCTTAATATAATGATATGCAGCTCCTGCGTGTTCAAGAAAAAAAACTTGGGGGCTGTATTAACCCCTGCAGCCGCAGGCTGAGTTTTAAAATAACACAAATTATCCATATGGTTTTATATGGAAGAATAGATGTTGTGCTTGATATATTGAATCATTTTTGCACTTTAAGAATGCAGGACCAATCTGTGTCTAGGTTCTTAATGGCTTATTTGTATTGTAGGAAAAGGATTCCAAAACTTTTGTCCATCTAGTTACATGGGAAGTTTGGAAGCATCACAATGGTTGTGTCATGGTGCCCCCCAAATCCCAATAATGTGTTACAGGTGCAGTGCTCAATGAAGGATCATTGTGGTGTACAGAAGGGGCAAGGCATCTATAGATGATGATACATGTCTAGTTTTGGTTATTTCCTAAAAATGTGACCAATCTAGGAGGAGCTAGGCATTTTTTCATTATGAAGAAAATAGGCAGCCAAATTCAAGTTGGAGAGGACCATGGTTTTTGAGGTGTTGCAGTGTCCTATCGCGCTTGGGGTACGCCTAGGCGCCTTCTAGGCGATGCCTAGGTGATATGGCATAACTTTCTTTTCTCGAACCACGCTGGAGGACTGCTCATTAAGGTAGAAGAACACGTACACGGGTCTGGGAGACCCAACCCAAGCACCAGGAAACACACACACACTAAGGAGAGCAACACATTAACGCGCCACACGCTATCTAAAAGACGACAAACAACTCCCAGGACTTGAACTCCAGAGGGGAGCGACCTGGATAAAAACTTTGTGAGCTTGGAGGCCCTGGCCATACACCAAAGACCGCCCTCCATGCACACAGCACTGATAACCTCCTGAACATTCGGCCTTAAGTTCTGGAAGACACAATCATTAAGATGCTTCCAGACCTCCCATGTTACCAAGATATGGCATAACTAAAACCCTGTGGCGTCCTGCGGTGCCTGGGGTACGCTGGCGACCACTCAAAAAACATTGAGAGGACTCGAACCCAAGTGGTTGGGTGCATGACCACACCTCCCACCCAACCAGTTGAGCTAGTCTCACTTTGGGTGCATGACCACACCTCCACCCAACCAATTGAGCTAAGGCTCACTTCCTAGTTTTGGTTATTTCCTCCTATTAGTTTTTTTTTCTTCATTCGATGGCACGTGGTTTGTATCTGTTAGGCAGTTAGCACCTATATCCTACATCCTTTTTCTTCTTTTAATGGAATGAAACCAGGTCTTGTGAGTGTTCGGTGAAAAAGTGCTCCAAATTTAGCTGTTGGCTGGGAATATGTGATGAGTCTCTAAGCTTAACGAGCACATTGACCTTGAAAAAAAATTATGTTTGGAGAAGCTTAGCCTTTTTTGAATAGGGACTTAATGTCTTCATCTACTTATCGTTTATTAAAAATGGTTATAACATGTTTTTAGTATTGACAAGTTCAATTATTGTGGATGCAGGCTATCTTTTCTGATGACTCAGATGATGATGTGGATGAAATTCTTAGTAATCAACCAGTGGATCCAGTGAAGACAAGTGAAGGTGCCAACATGGCTCTCAATCGTCTTGTTGCTGAGGATTTCCTAGAATCATTGGGTAAAGAACTGGGATTAGAGGTCCCACCAGAAAGGCCTCATGTTTCATCTAAACCTGAAAAACATTCAGCTGCTGGTGCTAGTCTCCCATCCCAGGATGAAAGGATAACAACTGCTCTCACCATAAAGGAGAATCAGTGCTCTAGTGTCATGGCGCAAGTTGGCAATATCAATGAAGATGCTCCATTAGCCAGTGCTGAAACCCTTGGTATGAAATATGAGAAGCAGGAGAATAAAACCGAGAAAAACAGGTCTCTTCCTATGCATCGGCAAAGCCAGAATCATAGTCCAAGGTCTGATTCATCTAGCGAACGGCATAGGAGTAGGAAAAGGAGATCACATCATCCCATCCGGAATGGAACTCCAGAATCGGAGTCCTCCGGTGAACGCCATAGGAGCAGAAGAAGAAAGAAGTCTCATTCAAGACGCAGAAAAGGCAAGAGTAGAAGTCCGGGTAGTGATTCTCCCAGTGATACGCAACATCAAAGAAAACACAAGGAGAAAAGCCATCGCCGAACTTACACATCTGATACTGATTCTAGTGATCATGAACACACAGAAAGATATAAGTCTAGTAGCAGGCGATCATCTGACAAAGACAGAAGTAGAAAGCGTCCTATACACCACAAGCACAGAAGAAGAGATCATGTAGATTATTCATGAATGGGAACTGCTGGAATATGACTGTACAAATGAGGAGAGATGCAGTTAAGATCCATTGGTTCTGCAAACCATGCAAGTAATTGATGAGAACACTGGGAGATATGGAAAAATTGCTCATAGGAAGTGTTCTGTGTATCTTGGCTTCATTGCCTTCATCACTTTTGCCCAAAGTTTTCTTTGTTGGATTGGTGGAATACCAATGCAACATTGCTAAGCAGTCTATGCTACCTGAATTGCATGTTTCTAGCTCTCTTAGTTTCAAAGATGCATGTTCAATGGACTTTTGTCTCTTCCACATTTGGGCTGAGGCAACTCAACAGTTCTTTTTTTTTTCTCGAAAACGCAACTCAACTGTTCTGAAACTTGCATATATAGTGAATGCTCACAATGGGCGGTAGTCTGGAACTCTGGATGTAGTTTTATGGCAATGAATTGCAATCATCTGGTTGCTTGTAAATCTTTTAGGAAAAAGACCTAGTTGCTGTAGCCCTATTTGCGAAACGGTGATCCTGGTAGCAAATGGTCTGATTACAAAATCTTTGGTCTGTGTAAAACTGCAAGTTGTATTATAGCTGTTTTCTAGTTTACTTAATTCATATGGTAGTGTAGTTTTGTTTCACAAAAGGTAATTAGGTTTTTGAGAATTGTCAAAGCATGGTGCAGTTGAGTGATTTGGGCCTGGCTGTTCCCAACAGGCTTTCCCTTTCCTTATTGGCAGCAAGATGCCATCAGAGATGGTAGGGTAGATTTGATGGTAATTCTTGGTAAGACGATCAGTTCCCTTGCCGAGGCTACATTTTTGTTGTGCTCTTCCTCGTCCTTGTCTAGTGTAGTTTGTTCTTCTATCCCAAAATATAAGTATTTCTGTTGTTCTCTCGAGTGAAACAATCCTAACTTCCCAAGTCTGTCAAAGTTTACAGGGAAGAATGAAATTTGTTATTTTTAAAGAAATGACAATCATCAGCTCCATTATGAAATGTATTTTCATGGTTTAGTTATTCGATGTGGTAGTAAAATACTCATCTCTGTAAACATGACTAATGATAGCTTCACATAGGACAATCAGAAGTGCTTTGCTTATATGTCGAGACACGGTACGAATTAGCAACGTCGGGAATTTCGGGTCAGGATAAAAGAAGTGTTGTAATCGTCTTTTGTCCTTTATTAGCAATCTTCTTTTGTCCTTTATTAGCAGTTGCGTGTGCATGTTACAACGCACCTCAGAAGTATCGAATTCAGCACAAAAAACTGTCCACAGCAAGTCGAAGCAAAGATATGCGCGGATGTTTCCTTGTATCCATACCAATCGCGAACCTGTCGTGCCGTCAAGCTTTTATTGTTTGCTAGTTTATATGACTGTTTTCGCACATTCCAGCTGAGCGATTACCCAATCAGATGACTAACGAGTTTCTCTCTCTCTCTCGCTCTTGCTCTCGCATGACAGGCATTATGATTCATTATGAAATATTCTTTAAAAAAAATCCTTTTTTTAAAAAAATGGATAAATAAAAATATACTTATATAAAAAATAGTTTTTTATGGGAAAAGGAAGAACTTAATTACAACCATTTCAATTTGTTGCCTTCAAAAGAACTAGCTACAAAAAATGTGATTGTTACTACAAAAGGGAACCAAGAAACAAAATACGAAGAAACCGTTTGTGGTTTTGGCAGAAAGGAGACACGATTAAGGTTTTATTTGGATGCACATGTATCTACATTAAACCATATAAATTAGAGTGAATTGGAGTGAAAATTAGTTCAAATATACTTCAACATATGCGATTTGAGGGAGATACATGCGAATTTAAGCAACGCCTAAAGTGATTTTTTTTTTCAAGAAACGTCTCTGTCCTTTAGCTGTTTGGCTCAGATTCTATTGAAGCGTTCGGATGGGACCCGAATTTGCCGAGTGGTAAAGCTAGCAAGTGATGTTGATGAATAGACGTTGACAAACAGAGTGTGGATCATCTTATACACAGAATGGTGTGGGCTGGCCTGCTGATCCATCCCTGAATTTGTTTGGCTCCTCTGTTGAAGTACCGTGGGTCCGTGGCAGTAGCACAAGAATTCAGAATGGTACCCTGAGCACTGTACATACATGATTCTTGCTTAGCCTGTCCTGTCGACGACGACAGCAACTGTTTCGGAAAGGAGGAGGAGTAGGGCAATGGTGTTGAAATCACAAGGTACTACTCACTTAGCTTGTCTTGTTGCTTCCTCTAGACTCTTCTAGTTGTTGATAGGGAGAGCCCGAGAGGTCCAGTGTCAGGCATCACTTGAATTCAGCCTAGAGTGGCGTCAGGAGTAGTGCGTCTGGGGTCATGTGTTTCGTTTTCCTGGTGTGGTGCCAGCCTTGTCCTGACTAGCTAGGAGTCTATGATGAGGTCTCAAGTGTTTCAGTAGTGCTAGCTCTGTACACTGGGAGCCCGGTCCAGGTTTGTTCCTTGGTTCAGTGGCAACCGTGGAGCATGGGACTGGTAGGGTGAGGTGTCCACGTCCTTGCCGGCGACGGCGACGTTGCTGTCGTTGCCTGGTGCGGTGTCGCCGCTGCCACGCCGGAGAGGCGAGATGACATGGGGGTGATGGGGTCTGTCCATTTAGGAAACCAGGCAGGCAGACTGATCTGATAGAAATAAGGAGTTGAGTTGCAGGTGGGTAACCTACCGGTCACCTGCTCCTCCGACCAAACGAAAAGATAGAAGAAGGCAGGCTGCTGATCCACGCCAGGCGACCCGACTCTTGTTTCTTAAGATCGCATTGCCACGGACGGACCTATCCGTGTCCGGTGTCGCCTCTCGATTTGTACACGAACTGGCGGACAAAAATTTGCTGGCTTCGGATGAGCTTTTTTTGATTAATGCTCTGATGCTTGTCTGGCAACCGCAGGTGTCACGCATCTCCCAGTACGTTCCGTTTCAGAACATTTCTACGAGTTCCTTGGAGTATACTAGCTGCATACCAGCGCGATGAAAAATTTTCTTGTCAAGAAGACAACGACCTAGTACAAAAGTGATGATTGCATTAACTATAATTATGCAGCACGCAGCGTTATAGGACTAGCTAAAACAGGTACAGCTACTTTGTCTTTTTAGATATAAATACAATAGCAAACATATCCGTATGGTGTAATAGAAGAAAAAAATTAAATATTTTCTGAAAATGAGGACGAAGATGCTACGCCATCTCTCTCTCTGTCTCAAAATCTAACGTAATGTTTGTTTTTAGGTATACACATGATTTGTTTTTAGGGATACATATGATGGGACACGGTGTGCTTTGAACATACAAAACATAAAAAATCATGAAAAAAAGCATAGGTGGAAAAGAAAAATCCAGTATATGCTGCCCCGGGAGAATTGCACAGTCGACATCGGTGACAGCTTCACTGCACGTCGCCTCAAGAGCTTCACTAGACGTGTGCTGAAGAAGGTCGACTCTTTTCTTATTCGTGAGCCCTCTAAGCAACCTCCTGATAGGACAGTGTTGAAGTGGCAGAGCAGACAATTGGCGGCTTAGAGCCTCTCTCGAGTAACTACTTCCAAGCGGGGAGATGTGCTAATCATGAAGCGTGTGAGCTACACCGAGGGTCCATCAGTGTCGTTCACATCGAAGTTAGAAACCTTTGACAAAATCTTTAATGGCAACATGACTACGTCGAATGTCGAAGCACTGGACACGCTCTTCCTGAATGGTAGAAAGGGCATGCCTAGGCAGCCGCGAAGGCGCAAGGCCAACTCCTAGGTAATACCGCTGCGTCGGTCTTATTGTTTTCCAATTTATGTAATATTGAAACTAGAGATCTTTTGTTAGGATGGTTCAACTATGGTTGTTTTAGATCGACCTCCTTCGACACTTGATAGAAGGATATTGTTTATATTTTTAAACTCTTCTACTTAATATTAGAAATCACGTTAGAACTATGGTTCAACTATGTAATATTTTTAAACTCTTCTACTTAATACATGAGAAAAAACATTAGAAATCAGAGCAGACCGTGGAGGTTCCAGAACTGAAAACAAAACAAAAAAATCAGAGTGGGCTCAATCGTGTCGAAAAAAAACAATAGAAATGCTGTCTGTTTAATTTTTTATATTAATTAAAGGTCAAACTATTTGAATTTTTAAAGAAAGCACGTTGCTTTAGCCAACCATGTCCAAGTTGATTGACTTTTGGGCTCAATCATTCGCCATATGTACATGTCATCAGGCGCATGTGTAGGTTACGTTGTGACAGCTAGTTTCAAGTAGTACTCATTGGTATCCTAATTAGATGACGTTTTGGATAGTGATACGATCTTTCAAATATAATTTTGACATTTTATTTTTATAAAAATATTTATGGAATAATAATATATGTATACTTAAAAATTATTGATGATTTATATTTTCAATGTTTGACCCAAAGCTTATGTAAAATGTCATCTAATTAGAATACGGAGGGAATATAATATAAGTTTCTATCTCGGAGATGACGTGGCCCTCTATTATCAGTCATCGCCCATTGGTTCCAATATCTACAGTCAAGGTAACGTCAACTAATGTGCCATGCTTGCATGCAATTATTGGAAAATACCATCAGTCAGAACTATTGCAATAACTTTTATAGCTGCCGGATGAAATAGTGGTAACTATTACGGTTGTGGGAATAAGGTTCGCTGATGGATGGTTTTTTATAGTTGCGGGAGGAGAATTGATACGGTTGCGGTGATTAATGACTAAGTGACGCTATATATATATATATATATATATATATATATATATATATATATATATATATATATATGGCAGTGCGATTCTATACCTTAGATGTAAAATATTATTATTATACACCACAAGTTAAAATTAACATGAAAAATACTGAGTATTATTGAACATTATTCAGTATCAGTCAATATTACAATTAGCACCACGAAAATACTAAATAATACTGACACGCGGCTACTGAAAAATTTTAAATTTTTCCACATCCAGCACCAAAGTGTTATACTAAAAAAATTATATATTGTTCTGTAGTCATGTATCATCATTTTATAGTATTTTCATGGTGCTTGGTGTAGTCATGTTAGTTTTGACTTATAGTGTAAAATAATATTCTACACCTAAGGTATAGAATAGCACTGCCGTATATATATATTTAGAGTGTCATTCAGTCATCGATCACCACAACCATAAAAGTTACTATCAATTCTCCTCCCACAACTATAATAAACCAGCCATCAACGAGTCTCATTCCCGCAACCGTAATAGTTACCACTATTTCATCCTGTAACTATAAAAGTTCTTGGAATAGTTCTGACTGATGGTTTGATTTTTATGGTTTTGGGATAAGAATTAGTAGTAACATTTACGGTTACGGGTTTAGCCATATATGTGTGTGTGCGCGCCACGAAGAAGATATGCAAAACCATTATGCTTTTATTATTTTCAAGGCATATAGAGTATGCAATCTACTTCTTTCTGACTAGTAGAGATCAATGAAGTGACTTAGTGCTATATACAGAAAGAGGTGTGAATGGATTTAGATAATTCAAAGTCCAATTAAACTCATGTTACTTTGAATATAATGCAATCAAATAAAGTCTATTTGGATTTTGATGTTTATTATCATTTGATCCAATAAAATTTAAAATCCATTAGAGATCAGCTTAAAATGTCTAGTGTCCAATGATTTGTTTGGACTTGAGATGTAGACTAACTATTAATATCTGGTTTTGTTTTTTTTAAGTAGGTCCTATTTATATATCTAGTAACATCACTTTGCACAAAGTAGTGGATATTATACTAAATCAGCTCCAACAAATTGTTGTAAGTTTCACTAAAAATTAAGGTATGAACTGAGGTTTTTGATTTTAAGTTCCAGTTTTCGATGTGGGATCCACATACATAAATAGTCACACCAATCTACACAAAGCAACATACAGTTGTACTAAGTCATCTACAATAGATTTCATTCAATTACTTTCATTGGAATGTTAAGGTGTGAAGGAGTGATTTTTTTATTCTAGGGTCTAGTTTTCACTTTGGGGCTCACATACATATCTAACCACACTGATATGCACAATGTAGAGAGTAATCATATTGAGTAATGTCCAATGATTTTCTTTCAATTTCGTTAAAAAAATTTAAGGTGGAAATGCAAGGTTTTTAATTCTAGGATCCAACTTTGATGTGGGAGATCTACACAAAGAAGTGGACAATCGTACTGAGTCTCTCTAACAAACTCTAGTGGATTTTACTAAAATTCTGTGGTGTGAACACATGCGATTTTTAATTATAGGGTCCAAATTTTGACGAGGCCCATGGATATATCTATTTACATCAATCTTCATATTATATCAATCAATCTTATTGCGGAGTCATCTTAAACAATTTTAATCAAATTTGCTAGAATTTTAAGATTTAAACACATGATTTTTAATTCGAGAGTTTTGGTGAAAAGTTTCATGACGTTGTTTTCGAGACTACCATGTCATATAAAATGAAACGAAATGAAATTTGGATGACACACCCACTCTCATGGAGAGTTTCATTCTATGGTTCCATATGCATTTAATTTCATGGCTAATCTCATGGAGTTGGTAATTGCGCCTAGAGAATTTGATCTAGATGAAACTTATTTTTTCTCTCTTTTTAAATACACTATCATGTCATAGAAATACCTATGTGGCAACATATTTAATACAAATGAAACTCATGTGCAACTTTTATTAAGACTGACCTTATAGCTAGTTGTGCTTTGGCTAGCTTTTAGTCCATATGTTTGGACAGATTGGTCCTTAATACATCGGCAACTTAATTAACTCCTTACTGACTGCTGACTTTTATGAAAGATTAGAATTACATACTTTTATAGGTTCTCAAACGAAGTCAGGGAACTTCATGTTTACCTGTACACAACACATAGATAGTAAAAAAAAGTTAAAGTTATGATATATTTTTAGGAGTAAATATTTATATGCTTCCCATCAGGAGAAAAAAATCTAACAAAGTCGTACTTTAATTCCATACAACATTGCCACATTATTGTTAACGTTTACTATATTATAGGATGCCATAGAATCGTAAGATAAATTGTAGCTTTCAAATTTTTATAAAAAGGACACACGCACGCACGCACAATTCATATCCTCAATTTCTATAAATATTTGATATTTTTCTTCAATGCAATCCACAGACATATTGCTAGTCTAATATTAAAAACAATTTTTTTCCCTTGGGATTTTGGTTCAGCGCAGTCACTCAGTGGCCTCTCCAATACCACGTCCGAACCTAATAAACGAATAAAGTCCAAACGACAGATCTGAATAAAGAATAAATAGCAAATTTTTAATAAAGCAATCAAGAAGAAAAATTATTCTTACTTCGATACAAGAAGAATCGACATGTCTTTTGCCCTGTATCCTCTTCTTTTGCATGAGATAGAAATAAGAGATTACTTGCTTGCTCTTGCTTCAACCGGGTTCCATCCGCCCTGTCCGTGTTTTTTTCTAGATTTTTCCACTCACATCTTCATTTTCCATTAATGTTTGATAGTTTTCTCTTTTATTATTATTGCAAGCATGTTTGTTAGTATATATATATATTCTATGTAGTCACTTTGATTTACGATAATAACTATATTGATTACGAGATTATATATAATAACTCCTTACCATATGGTTTACTCTAATGTTACATAAATAACCTCATGTGTTATAGTAACATAATTAGTATTTACTTTATCGTAACTTTATATAAGAATTAGCATAAATGGAGGTTTATTTTGTACTCCCTCTATCCTAAATAATAAGGCATTCTAAGGAGTAGCTGACTACCGAATATATATATTATATTGAAGGTCGAATGATCCCTCCGTCTTGCAAGCAAACTCAACAATCCGGCTTCCCCTTGCGGCGGTAGTAGTCGTCAAATATCTCTTTTTTTTTACCCGATCAAAAAAAAAAAAATCTCACCTTTTAAGCACCATCATGCATCATTCAGATGTACATTGTGGATACAGAGAGCTATAGTAGTCAGTCTAGAAGGACAACGACACATGCAGCAGGTGCCACACTTTTGCAAACGTGCATATATATTCCGGCCATGCATGCATCAGCAACGGGCATGGATGGATCTTTCAGCTCTCTGATGGTGAGATGTCACCCTTTAATTTGTAGCGTTACATGTAGGTGCCACACTGCCACTTCACCTATCTAGCTACTAAACCCAATCCACTTAGTTTGTCTCCACATGTGTGTTTCCTAGTCCGTTGAAGACCAAGTAAATCCACACTGCTACCAGTTCATTTCCTCTATAGCTGCTGTTACGTGTACGCAACAGCAGGCAGGGCAGCTGGGAAAGGATGTTCTTCATCTTGGGTACCTGTACATCCATTTTATGCTATTCCTTCTTCATTACTATAAAGATATCTTGGTATCAATGGACTCGATGGGTAATCTAGCCAATTTGGTGCCTTGCCTGCAGTAGTTTACCTTCTTCTTTGCCTTGAACAAGTTAAGTATATTCTTCCACTCCATCCTAATAAATGCACCACAATTCTTGTCTATAACAAAGCAGTATAATTATACTTACTAATATACTAATTCCCATCGGTTGTAGATATTTAAGTGCCGCTGACTTTCATCTGTCTGATCAAACTTAATTATGAAACTTCGATCGTCAGATGGTCTGAACTCTGAACCATCTTTGAATTCTGAATCATAAATTAAGGGAAGAGAGAGAGAAAAAGAGTACTCTTAAAATTAAAGTCATTCTCGTTTCAATAGAAATTATTTTTTTCTAAACTTTGACCAATTATATATAAAATAATAATAATATTTATAATACATAATTAATATCATTAGATAGATCGTTGAATATATTTTTATAATAAATTTGTTCAATATTATAGATGTTAAACGTATTTTTTTATAAACTTAGTCAAAATTAAAAAAATTTAATCTACATACATCTCATAACATTATGTTATCTATTATGGGCCGGAGGGAGCACCTCCTCTGCCATCCTACCCATCTAGGGATTTGCCGATTTATGGGATGCAGGTAAACCTTCGAAAAGTGGAAATGACATGGAAGTTCCCGAAGAAAAAGCAAGTCGTCGTGACACAAACGTGTGTGCAAAGTCAGTCAATGCATGATTCTACATCTTAGCTGTCATGCATGCGGCTGCGTCGTGATCCATGATGACCTCATCATGCAAGGCTACCTCTAAGGACACCACCGATAGAGGCTAACACTATTAGTGGTTTCGATATAAATAAAGTAATTTACATAGACTAGTAAATATTGAGACTATTATGTACACAATGTAAACTACAACTATTTGTACCTTGTAAAGTGATTTTTTTTATCATGTCACACCTTTATTTTCTCTCCTTCTTTTTTACACTACTACAGAACCGGCCTTTGTCCCCAGTTGGTAAGGGGCTTTAGCCCCGGTTTCTGAACCGGAACTAAGAATTCGGAACTAAATGTCCCACCTTTAGTCCCAGTTCAGAAGCCCGGGACTAAAGCCTGACCTTTAACCTACCAACCGGGACTAAAGGGTGCGCCATGTGGCGCAGGCGGGCCACGCGGGGCTGCACCCTACTAACCGGGACTAAAGGTCCATTTTTTTTTCTGGGTTTGGTATTTCTTATTTTGGTTTTCCAAATAGATTAGATATTCAAATGTGTGTATTCTTCGCTTCTAATACATGTATTCGCGGCTAATACGTGTATTCACACACTTATAAGTTAGTTTCAAGCATTAAGCACAAATAAACTATGAAACTCTATATATAAATATATTATGGAGCTATATATATATATATATATATATATACACATAAGTATAATATATATGCACATAAAATTTACATCATTGTCCATTCATATTTGACTTAGGACACAACCGCTCTCGCCACTTAAATGTCATACAGATGTTCATCTTGATTTGGCTTCAATGGTTCGGCCGGGTCAAAATAGTACTCGCCTTTAGGGTTGACCACTTTTTCAAGAAGAAATCCAGCAAGTGTCTCTTGAATTCCTTTGAGGCGGACTTCTTGCAACAATTGGTGCTGCAACCATAGCGTCTTCAATTTGCATTATAAAGAAACAAGTGTTAATATACATAAGATTTAGTTAATAGCAACAAATAAATAAAATGAATGTATTATATATACATATCACATACTTGTAGTGTCTGATTAAGAGTTCTTGCATACACCGTGAGGAACTCGCAAACGTAGTATCCACACAGATTGTTGCCTGGTGGCTGCCTTAGAACCCACTGTAAGATATAAAACGATTACTATCGTCATCATATACATATGTTAAAGCATGCTAAGGTAACAGATTATGAGAGCTAGTAGAACTTACATTTAGTAGGACAGGACCCTTTAGTGCCAATTCCAGATCCGGACGGTGTTTTTCAACGAACCAAACCCAAACCTTGTTCAATAATTGGATCACTAGTTAATTAACTCTTGCAGTGTAGTTAAAGAGTAGGAATCCATATTTAAAGATCAAAGTTACCCCTTGATGATGTCTATCATATCTTGGTAATCTCCTAGTGGTTTTCTCAACGAGTCATAGATTACCAATTGACTTCTAGTCATATCGAAGACTATGAGTATCTAGTGAAAACTGCATTTGTTTATAAAGTCAACATATATATCTTTATGCTGAATTGAGTAATAATTAAGACAAATTATGCAAACGATAACAACACTCACCCAAAGTTGTAGGGGAAGAGTATATACTCTTTGGTCTTTTGGTTGACCAAGAACCTCCGAAGATTCCTCTCCATTTGAGGTATCCATTGATCGCGGGGAGTGTTTGGATCCGAGAATATGATTGATGGATCAATGAAACCAATATCCGTCTCTCCCTTATATTTGAGCAATAACATCAAGAATCTACATATATATATGTTTGAGGATAGTTAGTTACTATACATATACATATGCTATAGTCAGATTACTAAAAGAAATGATCACTTACAGACAGTAGCAGCTGATGAGAGATTTGTCTAGAGCGTCCATATGGCATAGTTGGTGGAGCTCACTATACGGAACAAATATAAGGTCATCGCCCCGGAAGTAATGTTCATCTCTAATTCTGACGCAAATCCAGTCATCTGAGTTTTTGGTACATGCCTCCATGTACCACGAGTTTAACGATCGCATTTGCGTACCAAGTTCCCTGAGGGCCGATGGGTTGTACAGATTTCTGCCACGTACAAAAGTTCTCTTCCATTCATCGACTACAGTGGCATTTTGGATGAGTGCATTTTTCTAGAAATTGATCCACGGTTATACCAGCTCCTTTCAAGAACTCTTCCATACCATCATAATTGACCCGTGGAACATTGTCTTCTAGCACGCTCATATTTGAACCATATTGATTCCCAACAACTAGCGGGGGCACTGATTGCTTTGATTGTTCCCAAGCTATGGGACACCCTTACCTGCTCTTTTCTTCTCGTTAACTGCCTTTTGGAGATTGCGGTCATAGTCTGATAGTGGAGAACTCTTCTGAGCATCACGTAGCTGCCTCTTCTTTGCTTCCACCTCTTGCCTTAGAGCTGATTGATGTAAGCAGAATGACTGTTTAGCTTCTTTCTTTGCTTTACGGGCGTCTTCCATTTTCTTGAAATGTGCTTGCACATCGGCCTTTACTGAAGCGTCTAGTTCTTTGTCAGTCTTCTCATACGGAAGTTTCTGAGGAATCTTAACTTTCCTTGTAGCTTGTCTCTTTGCTTGCAGTGGGACGGCCGACACCTTTGCTTGTGTGGCGGGCCTCTTCTTTGACGGTGGGGCGGCCGGTGCAGGCGTTGGAGACCGTCGTGGAGGCGATGGGGCCGGTGTCGGCGTTGGAGAACGTGGTGGAGGCGAGGGGGCCGGTTTCGGAGAGGAGACCGCCTTGCAGGTTCTGGGGAGGAAGCCGTGTCGTGCATTCCACCATCATCATCCCTTGCAACACTATAACCAGCAGGTGATGAATGGTGACTTATGTGTCTGGGTGAGGTCCTGCAGTGAAAACAACGAGTGTGAATAAAGTATCACTATTTAAGCCAATAAAAAGTTAATTAGTGAAAAAGAGCTAGGTATGATTCACACCTAGGATGAGGAGGAGGAGGCGGCGACGGTACAATAGGAGGTGATGCCCCAAGAATAATGATATAGCGCTTGCGCCAACAAATAAATGTCTTCTCCGCTTCTCCTAAACTCTTCTCCCCACCACCTCCTTCAATGTCAAGCTGAACATTGCTATGAACTTTTTCAACTCTATCCACCGAGATGCGAGCATATCTAGGTGGTATTATTGTCCCATGGCATCTTGGTGTCTTCGTCGGGTCGATAGGAGATACAACACCGATAGCCACCATGATTGTGGTAGCCCCCTCTGGAATGTGTAGCTCACATGTTGTATTCGGTTCTGTGATGTCATCCACGGAGAAGCGTACCTTTGAGTCATCACCAGGCTGAGGCACTTCCGTGGAAGCACAACTGCTTTTCAATTGAACAGAGGGGCTTATGTTGACTTCCGGTACTGATGCAGTACTTCACATTCGGCTCATTGCTTGTTCCACTTGCCTTTTGATTTCCTCGCTCATTCTCGCTTTAAGTTTTTCTTCTCTCTCTTTTGCTTGAATAGCTGCTTCGCGTGCTTCCCTAAGCATTTGATCCATGCTATATTTCATAGCTTCCTCCTCTCTCTTCTTTCTTGCGCAATTTTTTTTAAAATAACCATTGCATTTCCTTTTGCTTTGTTATTTACTAGAAAAATGTATAACAATAAATCTTTTACCTTTTTTATAATATCAAATATAAATGTAACTAAACATTAGTATTTGGTTAATGCAAAAGTATATTGTTGAATTAAAAATACTAAAATGCTTGGTTACTAACAGGAAATTAGTTTCTGCATTATTTTAACGTTAATCTTTTTGTTTTTCACCTTTAATTGTCCAATTATGCGACAAATAAGTTTATCATTAAATAGGAAATTATTAATGAGACACTAAATGGCCTCATATGAAAAACTTTTGAATACAAAGGTTTTATAACTCATCAAGATCTTTCTTTTTTATGTACTTCAAATTTCTATTTGAGGAAGTGTTAGTAGACCTTAGTCATAAAATCATGAATCTGACATAGTGTTTATGAATCTTTATGGTAGACTTGTCATTGTAGAACTAAACTTTTTCACTGACAAATATAGATCTTCATTAGTCAGTAAATGACTACAAAATAAGTATTAGTAAACATTAGTCACTAAATGCAAAATTGACCAAATATAAATGTAGATCTTCATTTATTTGACAAAACTTAGCAAAAATGACTAATACACATGTCACTTGAGATCACTACTAGCTACATCAAGCGGGCACAATAGTGAACTTCTTCTTGACATATGTCCCTTGGTTATGATCATGTCGTAACCATGGAGTGTCCTCGGCATTTAGAAGGATGCTTGGGTCTTTGGTCACACAGAATGGCGCAATTCGGTCATCCCTTTCGTAAAGTTCTGACATGTCTGAGCTGTCCTCAATTCCCAAAATGTTTCTTTTCCCTGAAAGAACTATGTGACATTTGGGCTCATTGATGCTTGATTTGTCATCATTTTTTCCTTTCTTTGGTTTTGTAGGCATGTCTTTTACATAGAACACCTAATTCCCATCAGCAGCAAGGACGAATGGTTCGTCTTTGTACCCAATAGTGTCGAGGTCCACTGTTGTCATCCCATAATCCTTGTCAATTGTTACCCCGGCACCGGTCATCTTCACCCATTGGCATTTAAACAAAGGGACTTTAAAATTAGATGCATAGACTAGTTCCCAAATCTCAACTATGCGGCCATAATATGTTTGTCTATTCCTGTTTGGGTCAGTGGCATCTATGCGGATACCACTGTTTTGGTTGGTGCTCCTTTTATCTTGGTCTACCGTTTGGGTCAATACTGTCATCACCGAGACATTTTTTTCGCAACTAATCGCCGAAAGTTTTCATGTGTTCACGCATAATCCAAGCTTCATTCTTCCCTGAAAACTGGGATCGTAGGAACTTCTTGTGTACCTCGACACACGGCTCCACCACAGAGGAGTTTTGAAGAACTGTGTAGTGTGCTTTGTTGAAATAATCATCCCCCGTACCGACATATGCTTTCTTCCCTAGTGTTCCTTTCCCACTAAGTCTCCCCTCGTGTCTTGATTCAGGAACACCAATCGGGTCAAGTTCGGGAATATAATCAACACATAACTCAATGACCTCCTCTGTCCCGTAGCCCTTGGCGATTCTTCCTTCTGAGCAAGCACGTTGGTGAACATATTTTTTCAAGACTCCCATGAACCTTTCAAAGGGGAACATGTTGTGCAGGTACACAGGGTCGAGAATACTAATCTCCTTGACCAGGTGAACTAGGAGGTGTTCCATGATATTAAAGAAGGATGGAGGGAAAACCAACTCAAAGCTGACAAGGCACTGAACCGCATCATTCTGTAGAGTAGCTAGTTCCATTGGATCGATTGCCTTATGAGAAATTGCATTGAGGAATGCACATAGCTTCACAGTGGTGAGACGTACATGTGGAGGTAGAATTCCTCTTAACGCAACCGGAAGCAATTGCGTCATTAGCACGTGGCAGTCATGAGACTTTAATTTTAGGAATTTCTTCTCTGACACATTTATTATATTCTTTATATTGGAGGAAAATCCAGATGGGACCTTGATGCTGCTTAGACATTCAAACATGCTTTCCTTCTCTTCTTTGCTAAGAGTGTAGCTAGCAGGCTTTAAATAATGGCGTCCATCTTCTGTCTTCTCTGGATGCAGGTTGTCTCGTTCTTTCATGTCTTGCAAGTCCTGTCGTGCTTCAAGTGTATCCTTGGCTTTTCCATACACACCCATGAATCCTAGCAGGTTCACACAAAGATTCTTTGTTAAGGGCATCACGTCGATCGCGTGGCGGACCTCTAGGACATGCCAATAGGGTAGCTCCCAAAATATGAAATTTTTTCTTCCACATGGGTGCGCATTCATTAGCATATTTTTGAACTGGTAGGGTCCCTTCTCCCTTTCCAAAGAGTACTTGCACATCCTTGACCATATCAAGTACATCCTCTCCAGTTCAGTTGCAAGGCTTGGTTCGTTTCACTTCTTCTTTACAATGCTTGCCTTTCTTTCTGGCTTGGTGATTCTTAGGAAGAAAACGATGATGGCCAAGGTACATGACCTTTCAACATTTTTTAGATATACACAGTCAAGGTCATCAAAACAGTGTGTGCATGCATTATATCCCTTGTTTGTCTTTCCTGAAAGATTACTTAGGGCAGACCAATCATTGATTGTTACGTATAACAATGCTCGCAGGTCGAAGTGTTCCTGTTTGTACTCATCCCACACATGTACACCTGGTTTGCTTCATAAAAGCAGAAGTTCCTCAACTAAGGGCCACAGGAAGACATCGATGTCGTTGCCAGGTTGCCTCGGCCCTTGGATCAGCACCGACATCATAATGAACTTTCGCTTCATGCATAACCATGGAGGAAGGATGTAGATACATAGAGTAACAAGCCAAGTGCTATGACTACTGCTATGCTCCCCAAAAGGATTCATACCATCCGTGCTCAAACCGAACCTTAAGTTTCTTGAGTCTTCTGCAAACTCCGGGAATTCTCTGTCAATATCTCTCCACTGGGACCTATCAGCAGGGTGTCTCAAAATGTTGTCTGCCTTATGGTCTTCTTTGTGCCATCACAACAACTTTGCATGGTCCTTGTTTCTGAACAGACATTTCAGGCGTGGTAGGAGCATACCACATAACTTTGGCAGAGATTTTCTTCCTAGGACGCTCTTCGCCCTCAACATCGCCAGGGTCATCTCGCCTGATCTTATACCGCGACGCTTTACATACGGGGCATTCATCCAAATTCTCATAGTCCTTGCCACGGTACAGGATGCAGTCATTGGGACATGCATGTATCTTCAGGATTTCTAATCCCAGAGGGCACACGACCTGTTTTGCTTCGTACGTAGTGGCAGACAATTCGTTAGGCTTCAGAAGCATCTTTTTTTGGATCTTGAGTAATTGCCCAAATGCCTTGTCGGATATGCCATTTTTTGCCTTCCATTATAGCAACTCCAGTGTTGTACCCAACTTATTTTTCCAATCTTCGACGCTTGGGTATAGTAGTTTCTTGTGATCCTCAAGCATGCGGTCAAACTTAGCTTTCTCTTTTTCACTTTCACAATCTCTTTGTGCATCACGAATGACTTCACCAAGACCATCATCTTCAGAGAGTGTGTCCAATTGCTCTTCTTCGTCTTCTTCCATCATAATTCTGCTTTCTCCATGCTTGGTCCAACAAATATAGTTTGACATGAAACCCGACTTCAACAAGTGTGAGTGAAGAGTCCTTGAGCTACAATATTCCTTCAAATTCTTGCACAAGGTGTATGGACAACACATGAAATTATCACCCCGCTTGTTTGCCTCAGCTGCTCTTAAAAAATCATGCACGTCATCAATGAACTCTTTGGAGCTGCGATTTACATTGTACATCCAATCGCGTGTCATCGTCTGCATTATATGACCCAAAACATAATTAAATTTCTCATTTTGGTCAAAAAATGATATTATAAAAATACTGAAAGGTCTGCATTAAAATAACATGAGATGGAACACCATCATGTGGCATTTCCGAGTCACACAAAGACTAATGTATGCTCTATGAAAGCCTCGACGTAACGTATGCTAAGACCGCTAGCACTATACACAGAAAACCTAAAATGCACTTCAGTAGCATAATGATCTCCCGACCAATCCCAACTAAAGCAGACAAATCATTATTCGTCTGTTCAATATCGACGAGCTCCTTGAGTTAGCTCGCTGTCTCATCAGCCTTCGTAGCCTCCGCCACATGTTCAACATAATCTTCCTCCCAGTACCAGCCACGACATCCAGTGCCATCCCACTGAAAATAGAAATAAAAAATCAACACTTTAATCAAAATCATCAGGAAATATAGGTACAAATTAACCATAACCATCAAATGAGACAAAATATATAACTCACATTGAGATCTAGACACTTATAGAAGATCTGACCGTTGTTGGAACCCGCCTTCCCCACTCGGTACTCTTTCATAGTCTTTTGCATACACTTGTCACAGGTAATGAGAGGGAGGTCTGACCTTAGTCGCTTCGAAACCCGATCCGAGGTCGAGTGCCCCGAAGCAGTTGTCATCTACTCTCTCTATACTCATTTTTCAAACTAGATATTATAAATTCCTCATATTATAAAAAAAATAAAACAACTAAAATTTACATTTCTCTAAAATCATCAAATGTGCCATGTATACAACTAAATTATTCTAGGTAGCTACCTTCTTAATCTAAATATATAATTATTTTGAGCTCAAGTGGCATATATATAAATCAAGAACAATCCACCATAAATTCATCATTTAATAATATCCTAAAAATCTATATTTCTCAAACTAAGCTAAACTAATCTTGAAATGTGGAACATATAATACCTAGAAATGAAAGGTGTATACTTAGAATACTAATTTTAGTTGTCTTCTTCAAAATATTCAAAACAATGTCAAGTGAAGCTTAAAATGACAAAAAAGAGAATCATAAAGAAAAATCACATATAGACCAAGAAACAATATATGTTACCGTAAAATATGAGGTTGAAGATAGTAAACTTTCAACGAGTCGATGGAGGCGTAGAAGTGATCAAATGAAGCAATGGCCGAAGAGGAGATGAAGAACAGTGAAGAACAGAGCAAGGACAAGTAAAAACAAAGGAAGAAATGGAGCTCTCGGGCTCGGGCAGAGGAGGAAGAGAGTTCAAATGGGGGGACCTTTAGTCCCGATCCATAGAACCAGCCGTGACTAAAGACCCAGAAATAACCTCGGTTTGTGCCTTAAACCGGAGCTAAAGGTTTAACCCCGGTTGGTAATACCAACCGCGGCTAAAGGTGGACCTTTAGTCCCGGTTGGTAACACCAACCGAGACTAAAAGCCCCCCCTGACAATGTCTGACGCCCGTAGCCGTTGGGAGGGGCTTTTAGTCCCGGTTGGTGTTACCAACCGGGACTAAAGGTACCTTTAGCCCCGGGCACAATTTTAACCGGGACTAAAGCTGTTTTTGACCATTGATGAAAGGTGTGTTCTGTACTAGTGTTAGAATGAACTACTTTCTCTCTCCTTAAGCATATGTATCTTCATCAAGACAATATGACAAGTTTAGAGTATCTACTTTTTTTTATCCGAGCCTGCATAACACTTGAGGCTACAAGCAAAAAAACATGGGGAAACCGTAATCCGCTATCCCCTGACCTGAAGTACTAGGCATGTTGTACTGCAAAATGGTCCCCGGTTGTCTATTTCACCTTTAATTTCGTCACCAGTACCACCTATACAGTCCCACAAAAAATATTTTAGGTTGTCTTAAGTTTTTTATAAAAAAAATAGGAAAAAACACTAATACTTATGTTATTAAGGCAACTCTAAAGATTAATAATTTATTTATGGTCGAAAGGAATAGTGGTATATCAATTCTCTGTGACGTGCCCCTCTATTTGCAGCCAAAATTGACAAGTTGTGTGTGCAACTTGAAAAAATGGCATCTGAAAGATTTCCTCCTCGACATAACGAGATCCGATATTGCATACCAGATGGTCCCGTCAGGACAGTAGTCCAGATTGAGTTTGAGTCGGGTTCAATTTGAAATCTTGATGTATTTGGACTCTAGTTAACTCAGGGATAGACCTCTCATCCTATAAATATAAAGAATAGTGACCAATTAAGACATCTAATCAATCGATACAATGTTTATCTTGTTTCCTTTATTTCCCCCCTAAATTATGTTGTTCTTCCTTCGTCTCTATGACGTTTGATGTGCCATAGCTGGCGTGTTGATGCTAGGGCAACCCAAACTGTTTTTGCCCCAATATGGTCCCGCTCGAAAGAACGTTCATTTGTCTTCCCAATCGAATAGGGTGGTCCGATTTTCACATGGACATGGGCGTCCTTATGTGTATCAGGAGTTCAGGACACATTTTAGCGTCAGCGTCCTCAATAGCATGTGCCTGTAATGTCTTTTTAATCTCAAGATCTATCGATCTAATATTTTGAAGGTGTTTATAGATGTAGCGTGTGTGTGGCGTGCTTCATAGAGTTGAATGTGTGTTCATGTATACGAAAATCTACTTATATAGGGTTTGTTTGGCAAGATTCTTCTCGATAGACTTCTCTAGAGAAGCCAAAGCCCTTTTGGAGGATGATGGGGCGCTTAGCACCCTCACCTCTTCCATTCCCTCATTTCTCCCTCCCACTCTCTAGCTCTCTCCCTCCTTAGGTGTTCTTGCTATGAGGTCCTCGGATCGATTTTCTGGTCGATTCGTATAAACACTTGAACCAAGCTGTGAACGGGAATCGGAGGCCCTATCCCTCCATGTGCCATGGTTGATTCAATTTGCGAATTTGTCTCCCGATTTGCTTGAGTTCTTGGTATTCTTGTTTTTCTCCTTTTCCCCCCTCTTGTTCATGAGATAAGATCTTTTGTTGTGGATCATTTTGGTTGATTCCACTTGAATCAAGTTGTGCTAGGACGTGAGTAGATCATTTCCACCAAAGTAATTCTCTTGAATCCTCACGAGCACATAGATCAGGCGAATTTTGAGTTCATCTTTTGGAGCTTTTTCCTGAGTTCTTCTCTTTTCCCGTTGATTCACTCCAAATTAAGCGATGATCTCCTAGAAATAGCTCCCCAACTGCCTTGGGATCATACCCACAAAGTTTGGTCGCAGTTGGTGAAGATTTGGTTGAGTGTTGAGAAGATTTGGGAAAGAGGTGTTTCAAAGTCGCACCCAAATCGCCTATGTCTAGGCGTTCGCGGACAGTCCGGGGTTCACCCACAGACAGTCTAGCGATCGGGGCCGAGCACGGGAGCTTTGCTCTGCTTGAGACCCCCTGGCCGCGGACAGTCCGACCCCAAGTCGCGGACTGTCTGGGCTTGGTCTGTAGCGTGAGCAGCAAGGTTTTTAGAGAAGTTTGTTTTTTGTGATTTGAACGGCGGACAGTTTGCTAGTGAGCCGTGGACAGTCCGGGATCCCCTGTTACCGAGCTCGGACAGTCCGACGTTGAAGCTCGGACAGTCCAGGAACTGTCCAAAGTTGTTTCCAGTAAGGTTGTTTTCGCTGTCTTTTGCCGGCGGACAGTTCGGCCCCTATGCATGGACCGTCTGAGGATTGCCTGTTTGTGCTGATTTGAGATGGTTCTTCCAAGGCTTGTTTGTTGATGTTTCTCGACCGCTCTGCTATACCTCTAGGACCCTTCCTGAGGTATCCACCCACATGTTGGGTCGTGAGCACGTCGTCCCAGTCGAGAAGTTGTGTTGGGCGTGATTTTGGGACAAGGACCAAGTTTTCAAAGAATTTTTTGTTGGATCCCATTCACCCCCCTCTGGTCGCCATTATTGGTCCATCAATGGCTTCCAACCAGGGATGGAACGAAGGATGCTCTCAACCATGCAAGAGAGGTGGAGGTATGCATCAAGTCAAGGAAGTAGAAATGTTGTCTGCTATGATGGACCTACTCATGAAGAAGCTTGATGAACGAGACGACAAGAAGAATCAAGTCATGCACATCCATGATTCTCGCATGACCTGTGAAGAGTGTGGAGGCATTGGCCACTCAGGGAGTAATTGCCTTGAGATCCAAGAGGACGTGAAGTACATCAACAAAAACAACAACAACAACAACAACAACAACAACAAGAACAACAACAACAACAACAACACCACCACCACCACCAACTATCATCCTCAACAAAATCAAGGATAGAATCAGCAACAAAGGCCCAATTACCCCAGTAACTACTCAGGTAACTACCAAGGTAATAATTTTAACTTACCACCCTTGAGAGAAATGATTACTAATCAAAATAAAGTTATTGAGAATATGTCTAGAAAAATTTCTTCCAATGATAAAACTCTTGAAACCATTAATAATAGAAAGGATAGCTTTACTTCTGCCATAAAGAGTAAAAATAACTATAATAAGATGATTGAATCACGAATATCTCAATTAGCAGCATCAGTTCTTGTCACCAAAAAAGGTAAGTTTCTGGGAAATCTAGAAGAATTAGAAACTGCAAATCTTGTAGACATTTTTAATAAAGTACGCTTCTTCACCATGCCATCAAGAGCATGGAAGGATGATACCCTTCCAATAAAGAGAGGAGATCTAGGGAGACCTATCATCCTGATTTACATTAGAGAACACATTTTTGAAGAAGCTGTTGGTGACCTTGTAGCAAGTGTCAACATTATGCCAAAGGTAATTTATGAGAAAATTCATGGTGAACCATTGTTGTACACAACCATGTGTTTGCAGCTTACAGACCAGACACTTTGCTACCCCAAGGGAATTCTTGAAGATGTCTACATTCGAGTTGGACACTCATATGTACCAGTTGACTTTGTGGTTGTAGAAACGGGTGGAGACGAGAGATTACCCATCATCTTGGGACGCCCATTCTTGAGCACAACTAAAGCCATCATCTACGCCGAAAGTGCCAAGTTTTTTTCACAATCAAGAATAAGGAGAAGTTCACTTTCAAGAAGCGTACACTTGAAGCTCCTGCTCATCCTCAGACGTTGTACATCTATGAGAACACAACTGCTGGTACAAAGGAGAAGAACACCAACAATAGGAGAAGGAAGAGTAAAGCTCAGAAACCAAGAGAAGACTCAGTGAGGATGGTCAACACTATTAACTCGGGGTATGATCAACTCCTTCCATCACCTTACCTCGCAAAGCTGGACGATCTAGGAGGACCTACCATTGATTGCAAGATCAAGGAAAGTACATTCTACAAAACATTCTGCGATATTGGATCAAGCGTCAACATAATGTGTAAGGTAACGTATCAACATTTATTTGGCAATAGACCCCTATATCATTCATATATGCAGCCACAGCTGGCGGACTAATCATTTCGATTTCCGAAGGGAATAGTAAAGGACATTATGGTCAACTTCAGAGGTCACTATGTTCCCGTAGACTTCATGGTTCAAGATATGGGAGATGAAGACGATGTCCACCTCATTCTAGGAAGACCTTTCCTCAACACCACCAGCGCAATCATCTACATGAAATTTGGAGAGATCCACTTCCAATTGCACGAAAAGAAGGTATGTTGTCACTTTAATAGCTTTACCACTTATGAGAAACCCAAGAAGAACAGGTGAAGGAGACATTGCTCTGAACGCCAAAAGAAACAAACCACCAAAGATGGATAGACAGACTATCCAGGAGAAGTAACAAGAGATGAAGATCAATTCAATAATGAAGATAAAAGTTATCTTAAGAAAGAGGCCGTAAAACCAACAGAGGATGGACTACTCAGCAAAGAAGAAGCGGAACCTTAGACCAGTGAACCCCAGGAAGTGAGACCTCAGTCCAAGAAGGTATGGAGGAAGAAAGAGACACCATCAAAAGCATCAGCACAAGATGAGCAAACATCCAAGTCCTCACCAGGATTGGACAACGCTCCTCAAGAAATTTGAACGAGAAAAGATGTTCGGTTTGACCGACCTAAATCTCTGAACCTTAGCCAAAAGGTAAACTTGGTAAGTTATATTTACTTTTGCATTATATTAATTGCATTTACATTGGCATATTTATTTATATGAATTTCTGGCGCTATTCTCTTAGCATAGTTCTTTGCATAATCATCTTAATCATTAGCATATTTATTTTTGCATTGCATTAGTTGCATTTGAGCATAGGCATTTCTGGTGCTGTCATATTATCATTCCTAATATCCTCCATTACATCATCATCTTAATCATAGCATATTTATATTCCTACAATGCATTATAAAAAGAAAAATCTTTAAGCTAATAAGTCTTCCAACTATTTACTGTGGAGGCATAAAAAATATATTATATTAGTCATTTGCACATTAAATTTGAAAATCCAAAAAAAAGTATTTGAATATTCGAATCTTGTAAGGCTCTAGATAAACAAGGCATAAATGGTTTACCGCTAATGCTTAATCTGTTTCATGAGCTTTGTTGTCTATTTGAGTTTATGAAGATTTATTTGGAAAGACAAGACAAGACTAGATATCTTCATACACTCTTAGAGTACAACTACATCAACTATCAATCTTTTGAAGTTTCAGAGTAGTGAAGTATGTCTACATTGTCAAGATGAACGACTACATCAACATCTAGCTTAGGAAGCAACCCTCCACACATATCGAGATAAGTATTTCTATTGGGTTATATTATTACAAAATTATAAAAATGATCGCTATTATGGGTTTTATCACTATAAATATTATATGGGTATTAAATACAGATTTATATTACTATACGAATATACACTTATTATATATGGGATTATAATGTTACTTATACACGGGATTATATACTATTATACTATTATTAAAAATGGATTACTATTACTATGCTACTATCTATGGGTTTATACACTATTATTATCTATTAGCTAACTATTAGGTTTGAACAAATTTAATGATGAATAAATACAAGAGAAATTACAAGTTGCTTTGTCTAAATTAATTGAGCTCTGTTGGATAAGATATATATATATATATATATATATGAAAATGATGAATAGTTGCTCTACTGTAATTCCTTTCAAGTACCTAGTTTTCAACCTTGAATTCTCCCGAGTTTTAGATATAATTGTTTTGACATAAGATTTGCTATGAACCTAAAACTTGTGAGTTGCGAATGCTTGAGCTAAGTCTAGGTAGCTGACGGGTAAGATATGAGAAAGTTTGAGCTACTGTTTATTTTGTTCGTAGCAATACTTAAGTTCTAGAGAATTTATCTTTTGAAAATTAAAAATATCCCATGATGAGTTTCTGTATGATGAGAGCTTGAATTTCTACCACAACCATATATGCATGCCTGGTAGATTAGGAAACCTACTTTTATATTTACTGCTTGTATTTACATTGAGTTTTGTTAAGCTTTGTTGACCCTTAGAGACTTGTCATGCTTTTAAAATCATGATCATGTATACTCCACCCATATATGCTACTTAGCATTCATGTATCCACACATCCACATATTTTCCATCCAGATCCACTAGAAAAATGTTCTACTCCTACTTTGGGAGTGAGCAACCAAAAATATTTTTTATATCCTAGTTTCCCACCTATCCACATATTTTATTATTACCCTAGTTATAACTGCTCCAAGTATTTCCCTTGTTATTGTCTCTCAAAAGCTTTATTGTAAAAAGAGGCTTGAGGTTGTGAAAAAAAGAAAAAAAGAAGAAAGAATAAAAATAAAATAGAGTAAAACATGAACAAAAGTCCTACCAAAATAATAGCCTCTCTGAAAAAAAGAAAGAAAAAAAGAGCAAGCCCAAGTTCTCTCAAAATTCCAAGTTCCAAAAGAGAGATATACTTTTCAAGGAGCAGAGTAGAATTAGGATTCCATCATTATACCACCATACACTTACATATATATTCACCCTCATACATCCACCATATATATATCCCATACACATGTACTCCATATATGCTTGTATTTCTTTGGATCCATTGTTTGACTTTAGAATATATGCTTTGCATGTATGTATGTGTTGTTTCTCCCCACTTATGAACTCCATATATGCCTATTAGTTGTAGGGTGAGAGAGAGAAGGCATGATGATACTTTGCCTATTCCAAAAATACTATATATTCAGAGAGAAGAGAGAAGGCATAACACCATTGTTGCCTTGGAGAGGATCTAGAAATACCACATATTGAGAGACTTGAGAGGGTCATACACCATAAACTTTGAGTTTTATTTCAAAAACCTTGCAAACCTCCAGGATGAAAGTTAAGCGAAGAGCTTGAGACATAGTGCTTAACTCTATCATTCTGCTTTTCAATTGCTCAAGACCCAAGTGAAGGCAATAAGCTCCATGGTTGAAGGTAATATGGGTAAGTTTGAAAGTTAGAATGGTTTACCTTAATCCAGAGGAGAATTTTGTTTGAAAGCATGTGTACTTTTGAGGTGTGAAAGCATTGCAGCAACTCCTGATCCATGGTTTGCTAAGGGACTAGCAAAGGGTAAGCTTGGGGGAGTTTGTTGACGGTAATTAACTACTATATTATATATATCAATAAACTACGGAAAAGGGTATAAAAGCAATCACAAACATGGAATAGGGTTTAAACTGACTATATTCCATAGTTTTGGTGAATTGTGATTTTCCAGGGATTAAACAGTGAAAACAACAGTTGCAATCAAGGTACAATTACCACCGATCGGGATAAAACATATTCGGCAAGGATACCCACGTGGGAAGACTCTAGAAGATGCAGGAAGACACCAAAAGGCGGCGGGAGCTGAGAGGCCGCCAGGTGGGGCCAGCCGGCCCCACCCCTAGGCTGGCCGGCCTGGCCTAGGGTCCAAACAGTCCTGATCTGCTATGACACCCCTAATCCACATTAAGATCCAATCTAAGCCATTGTTCAAGGTTGGTTTGATCCAAGGGTTGCGGTTCATCCCATCAGACTATAAATAGAGGGGCACACCCCCTGAAGGCATCATACAATCAATCTCATTCATATTAATCTTGATCAAAACCAGTTAGGTCAAGAGGTGTCCCTCGAAAGGATAACCTTAGAGCTCCACCACATATTAGGCATAGCTAGATTAGAATAGAATTAGAGGCGGCAAGCATAGCTTGGATTCCGGATTAGTCATGAGGAGACTCGGTAAATCCTTGTAATCCTCTCTTGTAATACAAAATTATTCATCTAGTTCTTCATTGTTTTTCATTGTTCATCTATGTTCTGCTAGTTCTTATTCTCGTTCTTGTTCTAGCTCTAGTTGAATGTTATTTCTCTAGATATGACTACATGCTTAGTTGTTTATACATTCTTAGTTATAATGTTTATCATCTACTTTGATTATATATCTAGCCTAGGTAGATTATATGCATGTCATTACTCATGTTCATATAGCGCTGATTCATTGGATCAATGGGTGGGTGATAATCATAGTGTAAGCGTGATGCTTAGACATTGTTTATCTGCGAATGTCCCCTATTTTTCGGGCCATGTGGTAGATCGTGGGTGTGATATTCCTATTGAGTCCTCTGTAGTCAACTCCCTGAATTTAGGACTGTGCATGACTGCTAAAGTCTCAGGTCACGGTTGTGCTCTGTTCTCAGCCGGGCTTAGGGATGGTCGCTTGATTATACACATGAATATACTTTATCTATGATTGCTAGATTGTTGACAGTCGTTAAGATATAAAATAAACCGTCAACCTTTCTCACAAGGAACAAGAATATTAGAAAACATAGGGTTATTACAGACAAATTCCACAAGTTTTGGTGATTTATTATTTTCTAGGGAGTTATTCAGAAAAGATGAAAAGAGGGATCTAAATGCAAGAAATTGAGGAAAGTTGACTACAAAGGAAACATGCGCAAGAATACTCAGGAAGGATCCAGAAACCACCTAAAGGAAGCGGGGCCCATGGGCCTGACAGGTGGGGCCAGCCGGCCCCACCACCTCGCCGGCCGGCTACCCCCATGGGAAGTCTCCACGACCTTCTGGAGTATTCCTCCACCGCCTTTGAGGAGTAATCTCGGCCCTACATTAAGTCGATTTGATGTAACGGCTATCGTGGATCCCACTGGGCTATAAATAGAGGCATGTACCCCCCTGGAGCCAAGCCAGATCTGAAGCTCAAGAGCATGAAGCCATAACGGCTATCTAGTAGATCTAGGCCAACAATCAAGAGAGATTAGTTCTATCTAGAACTAGTTCTATTTTGAGATTAGAGATATAGAGTTGGAGAGTAGAGTTCTGGAGGAGTTCCGACCTGTCGGTGCTTCTTCATAGTTGCATTCTTTGGGATCAAGTCATCTCGCCCAAGAGTTGTGTTCTGAGATAGCATATTCGACTTTTGGTTCAAGTAAGCAACATTATCCTTATTGTTCTTTATTGTTTGCAACTCTTTTTTTGATTTTGATAGCTCCTTGATTGAAGTAGTAATTCGTAGTGTAGGCGTGGTGCCTAGGCTAAGTTTACTTGTGAATGTCCCCTAATTTTCTAGACAACGGTAGCTCGCGTAGGTGACTCTTATAGCTACGTTGATTCCTTTGTAGTCCATTTCCCGTAATATGTTTGACAGGCATATAGGTGCTTGGTAGGAGAGAACTCTGTTTTCTATTCCTATTTAAGTCATCGCCCTTAAAGATCATAAAAGATAAAGCTTACCGAGTGACCAGAATTAGATAGTCCTTGGTTCTTTCTCCTTGTATCATTAGTTTTATATACTTGGTTGTGCCATGGGTTAAGTTTATAGACTTATTCTTCCTCACAACACCGTTCCTTTGGGTTCGATATTTATAACTAGGTTATCTCGGTGAAGTGCTACATTGGTATTTATCTATGCGCTTGCGGATAATTAACTTACTCATGTACCAACAAGCATTTCTGCCACCGTTGCCGGGGAATGGTTGTTTCTTCTTTGAGATTGACTTTAAGTTTAGCTTAATCTTGTATTATACTTTTATCTTTGTTTTATTTATTTTTGTATCTTGTTTTTACCTTTTTAAAAAATGGAATCTGAACCTCAACTTTTATATCAAGTTGGAGCACCATCGGGTTTAAGTTTGCAGCCAGTAGAATCATCTAAACCTATCACATCATCTGGTTGTGAACTACGCCTGGGGTTAATTCACTTAGTTCAGGAAAACATTTTTTCTGGCAATTCTATCGAAAACCCCTATTCCCATTTAAATGATTTTGAAAAGACCTGTTCATGTATTCACATTAAAGGCATGAATGATGAAACATTAAGGTGGAAGCTCTTTCCATTTTCATTAACAGGAAAAGCCAAACATTGGTATAAGCGTCATGTGGGAGTAGTCAAGGAGATTGGAAACGTTATGTTCTAGCTTTGGTCTTAAATTTTTCCCAATCGATAGAGTCGCTAAACTTCGTTTTGAAATAATAGGTTTTAAACAATTAGACAACGAATCACTAGGTAAGGCTTGGGAACATTTTGACGGTTTTGTGAATTCAGGTCCTTGTCTTGCTTTGCCAGAACCTATGCTTTTGCAACATTTCTTTTTAGGCCTTCATAAAAAAACTAGAGAATATCTTAATTTGGTCGCATGAGGAGCTTTTATGCATATTACTGCTACACATGCTAAAACAATTCTTATGAATATCTTAAATGATCTTCCTGATGAAAAATAAGAGTTTATAGAAGTAGAAACTCAGCTAGCTAAATCTGATCTTTTGTGTGAATTTTCTCAACCTTTAGCTAGTGTAGAGCCTGAACTATCTAAAAAAGAAGAGGAGATAACTCCACTTCCTGATTTTATTCTTTATTTTGAGGATGAACTTTTTGAAAATTATGGAAACACCTTAAATTATCAAGTAATTATGAAACCTCAAGGATATAAGTCTAAAGATTTAAATCTCATTCATCTTGATGAGGTAACATTCTTTAAAGAGACAACAAAAGAATTAATTTTTGTTTTGAGTGATGAGTGGTTAGAAGAATCAAAATTTTCATATGATCCTATTCGTTTAGATTCTCCTTGTCACTATAAAATGTCAGATTGATAAATATCCTTTTGATGCTCTTTATAATCCTGTTGTGAGTGTTAATATCATGTTTGCTATGTTTGCAAAAAGATTTTTTCAAAGACATGTCATTAATCCCTACAACTAAAATGTTGAAAAGTCTTTCAGACCACATTATTCCTAGTTCAGGAGTAATATGTGTAGGGTTATGAGGTTGCTACGCTAGCCGGAAAACAAAATTTTTTTACCCCATAAACCAGGAACTAGTGCTAGTTATAGATCACGGGATTACCACTAGACACATAGGTGCAGCGGAGATGACTTTATGAAGTCAAATGTGTCGCAGCAGTGCAGTGCAGTTGTGTGGTCGTCCGTCACGTCCGTCCACGTGCAGATCGTTCGAGCAGGTCCCCGACTGCTCCGACCAGCTTCCGACTAGTGCTGACCAGTCACAACTACCTGCGACCAGGTTCCGTCCTTGTGCCGCAGATGCAGCACCTCCAAGGAATACCACACATACAGGGAGGAAGCGTCACGCCTCCTGACTGCTAGGTCCGCGAGGAGTACTAGGCGTGAGCGTGGGGAGGACAACGGCAGCTGCCAAAAGGCGTGGATCAACTCACTCTCCCCGCACCTTCCCCTTGCTTATATAGGCGTCCTAATGAGCTCCCACGTTAGAGGCCCATTAGAAACCCTAAACCTAGTCTAATTTGGGTCCAACCCGAATTAGGCTTCCAGCCCTTTTAGCGTGCGACCCTATGGGCTCAAGTGCACATAGACATGTCCCGAGTACTCCTACTCGACCAATAGTTGATAGTGGCCTCTAGCAAGGCGTGTCAACTCCTATGCATACACAATGATCATATCAGACGAACCACCACAAAACCATATACATGTTATTCCCTTGCCAATGATATTTGGTCCAACTCATTGGTTAACACTTAACCCAAGCACGACCATGCATTTCATGATCTAATCATTTGAGTGGTCTAGTGATATCTCTCTCACATTGAGAGTGGCAAATCCCTTCTCAATCGACTATCTTGATCGACTGTGTCTCACAGCATGCTTCCCGACAAACCCGAAAGCTACCTTTATAACTACCCAGTCACGGAGTAGCGTTTGGTAGTCCCTAAGTAGATCGTTTCACATCTTGAGTACATACAACAATCTCAGGTCTAAGGACATAACATACATGATGTGAATAGAGACAATCTCAGGTCAGGTCTGTCCAGCCCCATGTCCTACATGTGCCCATATTATTAGTTTCACATCTCTATGTCTATGACTTGTGAAACATAGTCATCAACTAATAATGTGCTGATCTAATATTCATGTGCATTCTAGCATGAACCCAATTAGGGACAACTTTAGAATAACCATACAAGTAAAAGAGTTTCACAAACAATTCACATAATTGATAATCGATACAAGTTGTCTTTAATGGATATTCATTGAACTCATAACATATCATGGATACAAGGAAATACAATCATATCTATGATTACCTCTAGGGCATACTCCCAACTGTCTCCCACTTGCACTAGAGTTAATCTCGAAGATATCTAATACCCATTGCTCTCATGTGCGCCTCATGCTTAGGCTGTGGAAGAGCCTTTGTCAAAGGATCTGCAACATTCAAATCCATGTGTACCTTGCACATCTTAATCTGATCTCGACCAATGAACTCTCGAATGAGATGAAACTTTCGTAGTACAAGTTTGTTCTTCTGATGATTCCTAGGCTCCTTAGCCTGCGCAATCGCCTCATTGTTGTCACAATGTAGATTCAATGGGCTAGACGCATTCTGAAACACACCAAGCTCAATGAGGAACCTCCTCATACAAACACCTTCCTTTGCAGCACCTGAAGCTGCAATGTACTCGGCTTTTGTTGTAGAATCGGTCATTGTCTCCTGCTTAGAACTTTCCAACTTACAGCACCACCATTTATAGTGAACACAAAACCTGATTGAGACTGTGAATCATCTGTGTCAGTTTGGAAGCTGGCATCGGTGTAACCATTTACAACGAGCTCCTCCTCACCTCCATAGATTAGGAACACATCTTTAGTCCTTCTCACGTACTTAAGGATGTTTTTAACAAGCATCCAATGACTCTCACCTAGATTAGCTTGGTACCTGCTCCCAACACTTAGAGCATATGAGACATCTAGGTGAGTACATATCATGGTGTACATGATGGAACTAATGGCCAAAGCATATGGAACCTTACTCATGCACTTCTGCTCATCAGCTGCCAAAGGACACAGCTTCTCACTAAAACACATGGGACATAGGCAAGAACCCTTTCTTGGATTGTTCCATGTTGAATCATTTCAACACCTTGTTAATGTACGTATCTTGGCTTAATCCTATAAGCCACTTTGATCTATCTCTATAGATTTTGATGCCCAAAATGTATGTATTGGTATTTCTTATGACTATTGGATTAATCTGCAAGCGCACAGATTATACCGTTGTAGCACTTCACCTAGGAGTATTCCAAGGTATCATAATTTATATTTTCCCAAGGGAAAGCTGGGCTAGAAATGATAATTAGAAAAAGATCCTAGAGAACACCTCAACTTAGCACCAACTGGTATAGGGGGGTAAATGATAAATGTGATAGAAAGGGTTGATGAATGAACAAGCCAAGGTAAATGATAGCTTAGGATAACTAGTAAGTATAGCTAGGTGGGATAACAATGAGAGAGATAGGGACTCCTATGTAATTCACTTCTACTTCAGTGTACTTAGCCAATTAATTAGTCTAAACACAATAGTATGCCTCCTCAATACAAGTATGCTAGGCGAGAGGATAGATAAGTAGGAGGGCAAAACTCCTACTGGACCGCGCTCTCTTTTTATGGGGGCCTTACCTTTTAAGAACTTTCCTAAGAATACGTGGTGGAATACAAAGACTAGACAAGACTGTCACTCTCTTGCTAGCTACCACAAATAATCCGTGCAGCAAGCGGTAACCAAGGGTAAGATGATATATAAGCACCACGCTTACACACAACTTACTACTTTGACTATGATCTATAACCAAAGCACCCTATGATAGGCAATGATCGCATACGGGAAAGGCTACAAGGATCACAGACTATTAATGTAAAGGCTAGTAATAAGCAAAAGCACACAACAATACTATAACTAGTATACTAAGTAAAGTAGAGGAAAAGTAATGTATTGAATAAAGTAAAGTCTACAAAGAAGGAAAGATACAAGAGCTATACCAGACTTCCCAGAAGACGACTTCAGAAATCCTGAGCACAGCTCGACTCAACTCTAACTCCCACTCTAGACTAACTACTAAGTGAATTCTAAGTGATTGAGCTTGTAGGCTTGTCCACCATGAGTGAAGAGGGGAGAGGGAGCCTCTATTTATAGTGGGGGCTGGAGTAAGGGCTACTCCATCGCCACGTCATCGATCCAGGAGGCTTCAACTCTCCACCCTTGGATCCACCGCCTCTAAACCGCCTTAGAGTGGATGGTATTGATCTTCAACATGTGCTAAATGAGTGAGGAGGTTACCAGGTGCAGCACCGACCTAGGGGGAGATCGGCCGACCCCTCCTATGGCCTGTGGGCCCTGCCTTCGTCTTCTAGAACATGCCCCACTGGTCAGGGACCAAGTTGGGGGTTGGTGGGCCCTATGGGGGGTCGGCCGACCCCCTCCTGGGGTCTGTGGCCCACCTCGGCCTTCTATATGCTGGTCCCACTTGTCATGTGAGTTGGTTGTTTGTTCTGAGATAATTGTCATGTTGATCTCCTTGATGTGGGCCCGTGGATCCATGTGAGTTGCATTTGAACCATTGGGACAAAGCACGAGTTGATCTGAGGGTTGAGAGTCACTTAGGGGTGCTTCTCCTAGATCATGGCCAGAGGGGAGAGCTGGTGGGCCCTATAGGGGATCGGCTGTCACACCCAGTTTTAAGAACAAAACCAGATATACCCTATATGTGAGCCCAGGAAGTCAAATCTCACATATAGCCACAGAACAAGGTAATATCAAAGGACAATACTTAAGTATATAACACATATGGTTAAAGAAATAACCTTACGAGAGCAAACAACGGTAAGACACTCCGGTCTTCAGGTGAAGACTCCACTCCACAGGGACCAACTGATTGGTTGATCACAAGCCTAACTGCTCAAGACTCTCGCTATCTGGTACCCATCCGGGATTTTTATCCAAAGATTGAAAAGTAAAGAACAAGCGTAAGTACTTTCGTACTCAACAAATATTCATGGGGTTCATGAGGCTCAAAAAGGTATGACACTGGTTAAACTGCATTAGCTTTTAAGTTGTCTCAATTTTAGCATTACAGTAGCATCAATGTTATCAATAGCCCAATAACCATATGATCGAGTAAACATGAATAATGAATAGCAAACTAGTAAATGATAGATTAAAGTCATTCTGTTCCATAAGAATTCCAGGCCGCTCATATCCGTGAGCACGGCTAATATATTAGTTTTAAGACACTCTGCAGAGGTTGTACATCTTTACCCATGAGTCGTGATTTACCCTTTCGCCAGAGGGGATCAGCCTCTTGACCCACTTCCAAGGAAGGCTGGCAGGGTTCACTATGAAGTCTTTCAAAGGGGCTCGCTGACAAACAACAGACACTACGGATCCACGGGCAAGGGGTATATAGGAGCCCCGGGATGGTACACACACGCAGCGGTCCCCACTCCAGCCGCTCCGTAACCGCTCGGCAATGGCAACTTTTGTGAACTGCCACATGCGAGAGAGTTACCCTCATACTGAACTAAAGCCAGAGCCATTATAGCCCTCATGGTTGTACTGTAAATCCCGGGTGATCGCTTACGGAGGTTCTAGAGCATCTCAAAAACTGTGCTCTAGATCACCCTAATCCATGTTGCTAAAAAGCAGATTTTACCATTGTTGCATAAGTCATTAGTCAGGTTTACATGATCATGGTTATTTCTCGAGAGCACTAGCTTTATCTACCCAATGCATAAATTCCCAAGGTAACAAGGTATAAGGTACAAAGCTATGGTGAAACTAAATAGGATGTCAAGGAAACACATGCAATCATGAATTAATGATTTAAGTGATTAGGACAACAAGGATGATCCCATGAATACTTGCCTCAAAAGCTTAGATCCTTCTTCTAGTTCTAGTCTTCAAAAGATCTTCTAGAAAGCCAACTTCTAGATCTCCAACGTAACACTCACCGATTGGACAGAATCACAAATCACCACACAAGCATTCTGATCATACAAAGCATACAAACATGGCTAAATTAGAACAATACACCAATCAATGAAAAGATTTAAAAAGAAAACTACGCATCTCTATGATCACACAGTCGCGAATAACACACTAAACGGATCTACGATTAGAAAGGTACGACTAACGGAAGATTTGCTTTTATTAAAAGAGAACTATGAGCTTTATCAATTTTATAACTATTTAAAAGAGTGTATAAAGTATTTCAAAGAAGCACCTTGATTAGATTAGATCAAAATTGTATTTGGATCTCGAAAACAAAAGTAGAACTAAACATATTTTAGATATAAAACAAATTGCATAGTTATTAATCAAGTTTAGGAGTTAACCATAAAATTACAGAGCTATTAACATGGTATTAAAGATCACTAAATAAAAGGTTACGTCGATACGAAGCCAACGCAACTCGAACGGAACGAAACGGATTAAAAACGGAGAAGATAGGATTTAAACAAGATTTGAAGATTAAACATGGAAATCAAAAGGCATTAAATAAATATTTATTTTCAAAGTTTGCAAAACAGATTGATTATGGTTTTAACATGTAGATAAAAACTCTACGGATCTAACGCAACTTGAACGAAGTAAAACGGAGATAAAACGAAGAAACGGTGGAGACTAGAGATTATACCGTCAAAGAAAATTGCACTTGTCTCCTTCCTTCACTTTTGTACGAACGCTCTTGATGCTGCTGCTGCTCGTTCGTGCAGAAGGAGGGGTCGCCGGGCCAAGGGATGTTGATCAGACGCCGGGCAAGGGATGTCGATCGGAGAGCATCACCACGGTTGGAGTAGGCTGCACGATAACGGCAGAGTAGGAAAAAGATATGATTTTCTACTGTTAGGTATTCCCAAACTAGGGGCACCCCTTGTGGTAGACGTGGTGTGCTTTGGTCAAGGGGGTGGGTACATATTTATAGGGATGGAGACTCTCCACCTCAACGTCAACTAGCGATATGGTACTAATTGACGTTGCACCTCCACCTTTACTAATGGGCCAAAATAACCATCAAAGCCCATTAGTAAATAAATGCTTGGGCTTTTGTGATATATGAGGATTATTGCACATGGGATTTATGGGCTGGTGGGAAATTGAGGTCTTCATTATTTATTTTCGGAATAAATTATTTTCGTGAATAAAATAATTCTAGAAAAGTCTAGAACTAATAATTAAGCCACGAAAAATACTCCGAATGCTCCAAAAATTCAGGGAAAATTCTCGGAGATACTTTTGAACACAATGAACCCAAATAAAGTATTTGGAGATCATGAAAAGATATTTTGGAGCATCTAAAAATTAGAATTTGCTTGTAGATAAATAGGAAAAAGGTCCGGAAAAATTCAGAAAAATTCCCGGAAAGAATTTAGAGACATGTTGATGAATTATGAACTCTAGGGAATCATTTGGATCGAGAGACAACGGATACTGGGAATGTCCAAATGAAAGATTAAGATCGAGAACAAGAATTTGGTTATAGAAAAAGATAGAGACGAACCAGAGACCGATAAACGACTTACTAAACGCGTTTTAAAAACTTTAAACACTCACATGCATCAAGACAAGCAATGAACAACCACCACAACAATTAAAGTCTATCAAATTGATTTAGAAAAGTTTATAAATTCACTTTTCCTATACTAAATTTGTGCAAATCAAATTAATCTTGGAAATTTTATATGAACATAGAAATCATTTATTTTATTTAGTGTTTTCTAAGCACAACCCAAAATGTGAAATTTTGGGGTGTGACATCGGTCGACCCCCTATTTGGGTCCCACTCGCTCTCCTTTGCTCCATTTCTTCAAATCTACATCAAATACTTCATGGACATGTGGAACTTGTTATTTTATAAAGTATGCTCATAATGTGATTGTTTATCCTTGATCCTGAGGTTGATGACATCATTTTGGTTATATCAAAGTGTATCATTCTTGGTGCCAACAAGATCCCCCAAGCTTAACCTTTGCTCGTTCCGAGAAAATAATCAAACTTAGTCTCGGTGGATCAGGAGTTTCTACTATGCTTCATATTTCAAGAGTACTAAATCTACAATAATCATAATTCTCTTTTGAGTGGAAAAATTAGCAATAAAGACTCACCCATATTACCTTAGTCCTCCATGGGGCTTATGGCTTTATTCTTTGTCTTGGGCGGCGGAGAGATAGAACAACTTGACTTGAGCACTAGTTTTCTCATTCTTTCACAAGTTTCATATCGAAGGTTTTGTAAAAGAAAGACTTCGTGTTCCTCAAATGGTACTCTCGAGTCGCTCATATGGTGTATGATTCCTCACCAAGGCACATATTTGAAGTTTGCCTTCTTTTCATCCTATCTCTAAGGCTTATGTGGAGCTATTGGTAGGGATGAAAGATGTAGCAAACTTACCTTGCAGATATTGTAAAGTCAAATTTTGGATCCAAGGAGAGAAGTGTCATACTCTTAGATCAAGATGTGCAAGTGTGTGAAACATGACAAATGATCAATACTCCTGTATTTTATATGATCTCTCTTTCTAACTTATTGTTTTGAGACATAGCTATCTTTATTTTTATTTTTCTATGAGTTTTGATTTGCTCATTATTTTTCTAAAACTTGGGACCTTGATGTGCCCCTTTTTTTTAATTTTGCATAGTCTATGTCTCATTTACTAGCAACATACTAGAGAGAGAATTTTCTATTAGAACATGGAGCATGAACTATGTGGAAAATGTAAGGCATGTTTCTGCGTACTTCCAGTGTAGAAGCAGCATATATATGTGGCGTGTATGTGATCTTGATCTTGGGAGCAAGATAAATCTCTCAACACGGGTCACAAAACTTGACCGAACTCAACACAAAGCAAGCAGCTTATGTAGAAAGCTTATATCATGAAAGAGCATATATGGCTTTGGTAGGAATTTTCACCATTGAGGAACAAAAAGTGTTTTTATCATTTTAATAAATAAAACTCCGATAGTCATTCTTGCTTAGAACAATATTATAGTAGCTCTTGTCTTGTTATATCATATCTCACAACAACTTAGACTTAGTTACAACATTTGCAACCCACAAAAGTTTTAGGTTCATGATGGTTTCTTTTAAGCCAAGTAATCCATACTTAGAGAAATACCAAGTTGTAAACTAAGTACTAGAGAAACATTTAGCAGAGCAACTGTTCATCATTTCCACAAGAGAGATAAATATTCATGGGACATGTGAGAGTAGAGAGAATTCTTTTTGTTTTTTTATCATATTCTGATTATTGTAGATGCAAGCAAAGATAAGCAAGAAAATGAATGTAAATGCTAGAATTAAACACTTACCTTAGTGGGGGAGGGAACCTCCCCCAAGGTTATCCTTTGCTCAATATGGTGGTGGCTGATATGGATGATGTTGCCACACCATTCTCCACCGCTGGATTTCTTCTTCTTGATAGGCTTGAAATTGTTCAGTGGTTTGCTAGATTATGTCAGCTGTCACACCATGCTCAACGCGAAGCTCGCCTATGGCATTGGTGAGATTGTCCATTTGTTGTTGACACTCACGATGCTCCCTTTCTCGTGAGGACAAGAAGGATGCTCGTGGTCTTTGAGGACGTGGTGGTTGAGGAGGCGTGCCACTGGAAGTGCCCATGGCATCGGAGGTTGCATCGTCTTCCTCCGCGCCAACAGCTCCTTGGGAAGGACCACATTGCTCATATTGAACAAAATATAGCCCCTCTTGTGTTCTCCTGTTCGAACCTGCAACACCTCTTTGAACATTGCCTTGATCCAAATCAAGGGTTAGTTTACGGGTCCTATACAACTGACGTTGCCTGTTTGAGAGAGGAACCTCAGTTGTATGGCCACTATAAATCATTTCGAGTCCACCCCTAGGACCTCTTTTTAGCATTTGAGCAAGTGTAAGATATTCTTCCGAAATTACTGCTCTAGGTGAAGAGATGTATTCAAAAGAGTAAGTTCCATCTAGCAAGTTCATGGATTCGGCAAGACGAGTGATTAAAGATGTGAATTGTATGGGTTCATTACTTTCAATCAAACTTTGCCAAAATGCTACTAAACTTTTAACAGGAGAGATTTGAATCTTATTAACCATGGCATATAGCAACATTAGTTCTATGTTGCTTAGCATGCTAGCATCATTTCCGGGAAACAAAGTCATGTTCATCCAAAGGTGAATAAAGCGAAGGGTTGGATTATAGATTTCCTCAGGTTTGGGGTTTGAGCAATCATTCAAGGCAGAGATGGATAACCAAAATTTCTTTTTGTTGGATCTACTCATGGCATGATCTAAGTCAAGCAAGCAAGTGTCATCAAAACCAAGTGAGATTAAAGCTTTGATTAAACAAATGGAAAGCTATTTCATCATTGGAGACTTGTAAAGAACACAAGAACTCTATGGTGAGCAATTCAATTCCAAGTTCATCTACTTGCCAAAAGCTAGGCCAACCAATGGTAGAAAAGATAGTATCGAATTCGGTGTTCATACCTGCGTTGGAGAGAAGAGTTGGATTCAATATCCTCGTATGCTCGAAGGATCGATCCCGAAGAGAGAGATACTTCTGGTACTCTAGTTGGTCAAACAGAGACTACTTTGTTGATCATAGGTCCTCATCTGGGGCACCATGAATGCCCCAAGATGAGGTACCTCCATCAGTGATTCTTCCTCCTCCTGAGGTTGTTCTTCGGTTTGGATCTTCTCCCAAGTATATCGGGGAGAACCACCCCTTCTCCTTCCTTGGGAAGTATCCTCGGATTGGTGGGAGCGTCGAGATGAGCTCCCACTTAGAACTTGCTTCACTTTCTTCATTGCAGACCTCAAAGGGTTCTTCATCTTCGAGAAGGAAGAGAGACACAAGAACAAGACTAGGACAAGGATTAGCGTTAGCACTAGCTTCCTAGTTTGCCTTGCGGGGAGAGGCTTGAGCTAAGAGAAGCTTGATTAAGACAAGGTATGATTGTGGACTTGAGAGAGAGCAGCACTACTTCTTCAAATGGCTAAGAACTTCACTTGAGGGAAGAGTGAGGAGAGAACAAGGCAAAGGCAAGGAAGAGCTTGAACTGAATTCTGGTTGGAGTGTGAGGATTTGAGCTCTCCTTGCATGGCTTTTTATAGGGGGAGAAGATGGCACCAAGGAGGCACCATGAGGGGATCGACCGACCCCCTATGGGCATGCCCTTGGGTGCCATGAGCACTAGCTTTAGAGGATGCCTTACAGAGAGCAAAATGGAAGGATGGAGGTGACTATAGGGTGTCGGCCGACCCCCTATGAAAGCTCCAAAGTGGAGATTCCACTTACACTTTTCCTAGTGCTTGGTGAAAGGTAAAGCATGCTATGTGATGTGATCAAAAGCTAAGCTAAAGTGCTCAAGATTCTCCTCTTTAAACAAAGAGAAGTGAGGGACAAAAGTATGTCATGCTTTAGACAAAGGGTGATTGATGTGTTTTCTTTTTAAAGCATGACAAAGAAAAATCAAAAGTGTTAATGATTCCCCACTTTGAACAAGGAGTAGTGGGAGACAAGAGTGTGTCATGCTTTAACCAGAAGGTGATTGATGTGTTTTTTATAAAGCATGACAAAGCAAAAGGGATGTCTTCTAAAGCAAAATCTGAATTTTGAACTTCACACTACTCTAATCATGAGATTCTTAGACAATGGGAGATGGGGAAGAGAGAGAGGTGACCAAGGGACCCTTAGGGGTGTCGACCGACCCCTATAGGTCTCTTTTTCTTTTTCTTCCACTAAGGTCACGTTGTGTTCCCCTTTTAAGAAAACAAGGCTAGGCTTCATAGGGGTGTCAGTCGACCCCCCTAAGGACCTAACCTTGGTAAAATTTTAGTGCTAAACTAATCCCAAGATCTTATTTAATCTAAATTTTATTTTTTTTCTAAATTTTTAAGCATGATGAAAATCAAAGAAGGAAATTAATAAATAAAAGATAACTATCGACTTACCTTTCGGCGAAGGCTCCCTGGTTTTAAGTCCTTGGAGCAGGACTTCTCCATCACGTTCATTCTTCGAGTGCACTTGATGGCTCCGGAGATGAAGACCGAGGAGTGTGCTCCTCCTTTGCTTTCCAAACCTGCCTTGGATTGGAGGTTCCTCCTTCTTGAGTTCGTTGATCTTGGCCTCCGGGTATTGCTTCTTTTGGCGTGGAGCTCGAACTCTTCTTTTTGGTGGATGTGCTTTAACCTGTTTATTAAGTTTATAACCATTGAAAGCACATTTTACCTTGTGACTTTGGAACTAGAAGTGGATCTGGCCTGATCCCACATAGATGACGGGGACGTCCACATTGGCTCCCATGTCCAAGATGATGAAATCGGTGGGGATGTATTCATCTTGGATGTTCACCAAGATATCCCATGCAAGTCTCTTGGGAAACTGCATCGTTTGATCCGCCATCTGCAAACGCACACATGTAGGGAACAAAGGTCCCCCTAATAGATTATCATAAGTTACCTTGGACATGATATTGATGCCGTTGTGGAAGGTTTGTTGTCCGATTGAACACTTGATCGTCGAATGGCCTAGATCTTCCTTTTTCATGATGAAGGGAGGATTGAGAAGATAGCCACAATTGGAGCGAGGTGGAGGCTTACCGAACCTCGTTGTGACCATATTAACATGCTCAATTGGATCCTCTGATTTCCTAGGAATCTTACCCTATTCTATAGATGGCATAGCTGCAGCTAATTGAGCTAATTGGGTTTCTAGCATTTTATTAAAGCTCAATTGATTTTTCATGGCAGTGGCAAAGCTATCCATTTTCTCACCAGGATTCTCAAGAACTTTATCAGTGGCAATCATCTTTTTATTTATACCATCATTAATTTTAGATTGGCCAAGAACAAGATCTTTCAATGAAGGTTGATTATTGTAGGAATTGTAATTATTATAATTTCTATTACCTCCATTACCTTGGTAGAAGGGGCACGAATTCCAATTTTCTTGTTGTTGGGGTCAATACCCGTTGTTGTTGTTGTTGATGATGAAGTTCACGTCCTCCTTCGATGTCTCAGGGCAGTTGTTGCCCGATGATCATTTCCCCCACACACCTCGCACCATGGATCGGCTTGTATAGCTCATGCGGTAGCAGTGGGGTAGATGGCCTCTTGTTCCTTCTTGGAACCTTCTTCTATCTTCTTCATCAAGAGGTCCATCTTGGCAGAGAGCATGTCCACCTCATTGACGGTGTGCATACCTCTTCTCTTTGGCTGGAGATGTTCCTCACCCCATCCTTGGTTGATCACCATTTTCTCGATGAGGTCCTTGGCATTCCTCACAGTGTGTTGGAAGAATGCCCCTCCAGCGACAACATCAAGGTGGCTACGGGCCATACTGGACAGCCCGTGGTAGAATCCTTGGATGAAGAGTCAATTGTCTATCCCATGATGAGGACAGGCACGAATGTACTCTTGGAGATGCTCCCATGCTTCGGGAATCGTCTCGTCAGACTGTTGTTGGAAGCTCAAAATCTTTCCACGAAGGGCATTGGTTTTGCCCGTTGGGAAGAACTTCTTGAGGAATGCGTTGGCACACCTCTCCCATGTAGTGGCTTCTTCTTTGTGGGCGTAGAACCATTGCTTCGCCTTTCCCAACAACGAGAATGGGAAAAGGCAAAGGCGAATGGCGTCAGACGCCACTCCCTTGACGGTGAAGGTGCCACATAACTCCATGAAGTGCTGCAGATGAGCATTGGCATCCTCATGGGGCTTCCCACAAAATGGGTTCGCCTACACCATGTGGATCAAGGCGGGCTTCAGCTCGAAGGTGGCATCCCCAAAGTTGACCTCGGAACCCTGAGCTATGTGGGTAGCGGACGGAGCCAAGAAGTCAGAGATCGCCTTCTGAGCCATAGCTTCCTTGAGTGGTGGTGTAGAGCCTCCTTCCTCGAACGAATTCAGGGTCGAGATGATCCTCTGAAGGGGAACTTGACGACGTCTAGTCCTCCTCAATAGCTGCTCGGGATCTTCTAGATAATTTCTCGGCAGTTGGAAACCACTCATACACTGTCTGGCTTCACAAAAAAGGAAGACACAGATAGGGGTAAACTCATATACCTAATTGATAACTAAGTTAACGAGAATCTCTGGATTCAATCTAATTAAAATTTCTAGGCTAAGCTCTCCCCGGCAACGGCGCCAGAAATGCTTGTTGGTATTTCTTATGACTATTGGATAAATCCGCAAGCGCATAGATTATACCGTTGTAGCACTTGACCTAGGAGTATTCTAAGGTATCGTAATTTATATTTTCCCAACGGAAAGCTGGGCTAGAAATGATAATTAGAGAAAGATCCTAGAGAGCACCTCAACTTAGTATCAACTAGTATAGGGGGTAAATGATAAATGTGATAGAAAGGGTTGATGAATGAACAAGCCAAGGTAAATGATAGCTTAGGATAACTAGTAAGTATAGCTAGGTGGGAGAACAACGAGAGAGATAGGGACTCCTATGTAATTCACTTCTACTTCAATGTACTTAGCCAATTAATTAGTCTAAACACAATAGTATGCCTCCTCAATACAAGTATGCTAGGCGAGAGGATAGATAAGTAGGAGGGCAAAACTCCTACTAGACCGCGCTCTCTTTTTATGGGGGCCTTACCTTTTAAGAACTTGCCTAAGAACATGTGGTGGAATACAAAGACTAGACAAGGCTGTCACTCTCTTTCTAGCTACCACAAACAATCCGTGCAGCAAGCGGTACACTAAGAGCTATACAAAGAAGGAAAGTCTACAAAGACTACAAGAGCTATACCAGACTTCCCAGAAGACGACTTCAGAAATCCTGAGCACAGCTCGACTCAACTCTAACTCCCACTCTAGACTAACTACTAAGTGAATTCTATGTGATTGAGCTTGTAGGCTTGTCCACCATGAGTGAAGAGGGGAGAGGGAGCCTCTATTTATAATGGGAGGTGGAGTAAGGGCTACTCCATCGCCACGTCATCGATCCAGGAGGCTTCAACTCTCCACCCTTGGATCCACCACCTCTAAACCGCCTTAGAGTGGATGGTATTGATCTTCAACATGTGCTAAATGAGTGAGGAGGTTACCAGGTGCAGCACCGACCTAGGGGAGATCGGCCGACCCCTCCTATGGCCTGTGGGCCCTACCTTCGTCTTCTAGAACATGCCCCACTGGTCAGGAACCAAGTTGGGGGTTGGTGGGCCCTATGGGGGGTCGGCGACCCCCTCCTAGGGTCTGTGGCCCACCTCGGCCTTCTATATGCTGGTCTCACTTGTCATGTGAGTTGGTTGTTTGTTTTGAGATAATTGTCATGTTGATCTCCTTGATGTGGGCCCATGGATCCATGTGAGTTGCATTTGAACCATTGGGACAAAGCACGAGTTGATCTGAGGGTTGAGAGTCACTTAGGGGTGCTTCTCCTAGATCATGGCCAGAGGGGAGAGTTGGTGGGCCCTATAGGGGATCGGCCGACCCCCTATGTGGGTCCCACTGGCTCTCCTTTGCTCCATTTTTCAAATCTGCATCAAATACTTCATGGACATGTGGAACTTGTTATTTTATAAAGTATGCTCATGATGTGATTGTTTATCCTTGGTCTTGAGGATGTTGACATCATTTTGGTTATATCATAGTGTATCATTCTTGGTGCCAACAATATGTTGCTTCTCCTAAATCCTTCATTGAAAAACTATTATTTAGTGAAGTCTTTATAGGTATGTCATTCCCAATCAATAGTATGTCATCCACATACAAGATTACAAATACAATAGCGCTCCAACTTTCCTTCTTGTAAACACAAGGTTCTTCTTCATTCTGACGGAAGCCAAACCCTTTGACCACTTCATCAAAACAAATGTTCCAACTCCGAGATGCTTGCTTTAATCCATAAATAGATTTCTTTAGCTTGCATATTTTTCTAGCATTATTAGGATCAACAAAACCTTCGAGTTGTATCATATACACATCCTATTACAAATTTCCATTTAGAAAGGCTGTTTTAACATCCATCTGCCAAATCTCATAATCAAAATAAGTAGCAATTGCTAGAATGATCCAGATAGATTTAAGCATCGCTACCAGCGAGAATGTCTCGTCATAGTCAACTCCTTGAACTTTCCGAAAACCCTTTGCAACAAGTCAAGCTTTATAGACATGAACATTTCCATCCATATCCTTTTTCTTTTTATAGATCCATTTGCTTTCAATAGGTTTAACCCCATCAGGCGGGTCAATCAAGTTCCTAACTTTATTGTCTCCCATGGAATCTATCTCGGATCTCAAGGCACTTTGCCATTCCTCGGAATCTGGGTCCATCATTTCTTCTGCGTATGTCGCAAGTTCGTCATCGTCTAACAATAACACTTCCCCATGTGCCTCACAGATTCTTGCTGAACTTCGTGGTTGTGGCGGTGTTTCTATTGCCACAGGTATCTCAACTTATTCTGCTACATTAGCATCACTCATAGAGTCATTCCCTATTGGCTCATCTTGAACTTCTTCAAGATACACCTTTTGTCCACTTTTCTCTCTATTGAGAAACTCTTTCTCTAAGAAAACACTGTTTTGAGCAACAAACACTTTGCCCTCTGATCGGTTGTAGAAATAATACCCTAAAGTTTCCTTTGGATATCCCACGAAAAGCATTTGTCCAACTTGGGTGTTAGTTTATCTGACATAAGTCATTTGACATAAACTTCATAACCCCAAATCTTTAGAAAAGAAAATCTGGGACTCTTACCAGTCCACATCTCATATGGTGTCTTAACTACGGACTTAGACAGTACCCTATTGAATGTGAATGCAACTATTTGTAGAGCATATCCCCAAAACGAGAGTGGTAGGTCCGCTGGCTCATCATAGACCGAACCATGTCCAACAAAGTCCGATTACGTCGCTCGGACACGCCATTTCTCTGAGGTGTTCCACGTGGCGTAAGCTGTGGAACAATTCCGCAACTCTTTAGATGATTTCTAAACTCGAGGCTCAAATATTCATGTCCATGATCAGATTGCAAGGCTTTAATTTTCTTGCCACGTTGATTCTCTACTTCATTCTAAAATTCTTTAAACTTTTCAAATGTCTCAGACTTATGTTTCATTAAGTAGACATATCCATATCTACTAAAATCATCAGTGAAGGTTATGAAGTATTGAAATCCGCCTCTAGTTGTCGTACTCATTGGTCCACATACATTAGTATATATAGGTAGGACTTAACTCATTAAGCTGAGGCCTTTTACCATTAATATTACATATAGGTGCATCATCAAGATTTAAAATAAACAACCCATTCAAAATGGATGCAAAAGCCACAAACATGTCATTCTTTGAGATCACACAACCATTGTCTTTAATCGCAAATGAATAACCATCCTTCATCAAACATGAAGGTGACACAATGTTTCGACTTAAACTAGGAATAAAATAACAATTATTCAACTCCATGATAAATCCTAACGGGAGGTGAAGTTGCATTGTCCCAACGTTCAACGCAGCAACTCTTGCATTATTGCCCACGCGGAAATCAACTTATTCTCTTTTCACGTTTCTACTTCTTATCATTCCCTGTATCATATTGCAAATATGAGCAACCAATCTGGTATCAAATACCCAAGAATTAATATAAGAATCAGCGAGAAAAATGTCTTTAACATAAACAACAAGTGTACAAGCAGCGGGAGTACCTTTACCACCGCCATCCTTCAAGGATTCCAAGTACAACTTGCAGTCCTTTTCCAGTGACCTTTCCCATTACAATGAAAGTATTTAGCTTCAACAGCTGGTCCAGCAGCTTTGGGCGCAGGAGGAGGGTTTGGCTTAGAGATCTCATCTTTAGCCTTCTCCTTCTTCTTATATGCCCTCTTCTTAAAGTTAGGCTTGTTTTGGACCGCCATCACATGGCTACTGCCAGCACCTTTCTTGATATCAGCTTCTGTTGTCTTAAGCATGCCGCACAATTCATTCAAGCCCTTCTCCGCCCCATGCATATGGTAGTTCGAGATGAAGTTCCCGTAGCTGGGTGGAAGAGACGCGAGTATGAAATCAGTGGCCAACTCTGGGCCCATTGGGAAGCCTAGCTTCTCCAATCTCTAAGTGTGACCAACCATCTTGATCATATGTGGGCCAACTACTGCGCCCTCTGCTAGCTTGGTTTCGATAAAAGCCTTGGAAACATTGAACCTTTTAGTCCTGGCTTAAGTCTGGAACATATCATTAAGTGCAACGATCATATTGTACGCTGCATGATTATTGTCAAATTGCATCTGGAGATCTGGCTCCATGCAAACAAGCATAAGGCAACCCACTTCAAGATCAGCATCACATGCTTTCTTGTAAGCGGTTTTCTCTGCAGTAGGTGCATTATCAGCAGGCTCATCTGGTAATGGGGTGTCTAGAACATCTTCCTTTTTCTCAGCCCTGAGAACAATTCTCAGGTTGCGGATCCAATTTGCATAGTTTGTTCCATTCAACTTATCTTTCTCAAGAATTGAACGCAAAGTAAATGGTTGATTACTGGGAGCCATCTACAACAAAAGTAATGCAAAATACTAAGACAATGTATCCAAAACAGAGTAAATAAAATCTACTCCCACTAAAATCAATATCCCTCGATTGAAACTTAGTGATTCAAGACCCACAACTAACAAGTCTACTAGTGAGCTTTAGCATCACCGCTAGGAGACATGGTAGATCGGTAAGCAACTCCTTGCTAATCATATCACATATGACTCTTATTGTTGGGTGTCATCTCTATGCTTGTGTTGCCAACAACTAATGCTCCAAGGTCCCTAACCGTTAGGATAACCTTGTTTTAGTAACCAAACCTTCTACAATAAGTATCTGATACGAACCTGTCTAGTCAAGGAAAACCAGTGACACCCTAATTTCATAGACCCACCACCGACCGTACAAGACACGTAATAGTGCAAGGTTTGGAGGAGCATTACAATTTAAACATTACTGAGGGATCGTTCTACTTCACTATTACATATGTAGACAGAACATTATCGCATGTGAAAGTAGAACATTATAAGAATGACATAAACACAGATATGACTTGGTATAGCCCATTGTTCCATTGGGGATCTCCATCTTCATCAATTTATTCATCATGGTGATCACCATGTCCATGATTCAAGTATTATAAGGACCTGATTGGCCTAGACGGGGGGTGAATAGGCCTGTTTAAAATCAACTTAACACCTTGCTGTCAGTTGAGGCCGGCACTGCCGGGGTGGCCGACACTGCTGGGCTAAGGGCAGCAGTGCTGGTCACCAGAACAGAGATCAACACAATTCAAAATGTAAAGACTGAATGTAATTTGTGTTTGAATGGAAACCTTCATAGAGGTGTAGGGAACCTCTAGCACCACTTGAAAGTGGTAGCAGCACACCCACGAAGTAGATCAGGTGCAAACCCTAGAAATCACCTTGCAAGCAATATATGTCAAAGTATAGAGGCAATCATAGGGAGACACAAGATTTATCCCGTGGTTCAACTCGCCACAAAGGCTTGTCTACGTCCATGTTGTTGAGGTGCGCCACACTAGGCTCAAGCTCACCACAAAGGCTAGCTCTTTCCTCGGTCTCAAGTCAAGAGAGTGAACTCTTGAGATGAGGGGCAATGTATTAGCAAATTGGTGGTGTTACAAACCTCCCTAGGCTGCCACACAAGTTGGCAAGCTCAACGGCGACGCCTAGCCGGCTAGGAGCAAAGTTCCAATAGTAACAAACTCAAACCGCCGGCCACCACGCGAACCAAATGCTTGTAGGAGTTGAAGATCTGAGGGAGAAGCTTCTTCTCAAGCTTGGAGGCTCAATCTCTCAAAGGTTGATTGCAAATCAATGGAGGAGAGAGGTTGAGCACCAAGGGAGAAGTGGAGAGCAAGAAGAGAGCTCCTCTGTCTGTTTCACGAAGTGAGAAAGAATGGAATCGCAGAACTAGCCGATGGGGTGTGAGTGAGGAGGTGTTAAATACCCCCTCATTGCTCAACGACCAGAACAAGTTGCGGCAGTGCCGGCCTGCCCGGCACTGTCGGCCTGGCAGAACCAGCAAAGAGTGGATCTTCGAATAGTTGGCGGATTTGCCTTCTATGTTTGTGGAGGTGTGATGTATTTGGATAGATATTGCATTTGGTTCACTTGTTGGCATGCGTGTTGAATCCCTCTTAATAGTACGGCAATCCTAACTCAATTTCAAAGTATAAAATGAATTTAAAACTCCTTTGAGCTTGTTGCCATGCACTTTTGTAGTTGGAGGGGACCGCCAACCTATTCATCAACCTCCTTAAGTTTAACCTGCTTGTCATACTCGTAAAGTCTCATTAGTTCTCTAATTGTGTTGTCATGTCACCAAAACCCACCTAAGGCTTGATTGCACTTTCAATCTCCCCATTTTTGGTGATTGATGACAACACATTTAGAGCTTACAAAAGTGAATAATAATCTGAGACAATGCAAGTCATGGGTGTAGGAGCTCCCCCTAAATGTGTGAATGGGAATTTGAATTTCCAAACTTGGCATGAAAGGCCAAAATTCACACATTGGAGTGGAATAGGGCTCCCCTACATCCATGGCTGCTGTGGGGTGCTGAAAAAGTGTCACAAGAATATACGTGATGCATATGAGCCTGTCTCAACACAAATTAGAGTACTTGTTGTCTGAGCAGCCCGACACTGCCGGCCTGGCTGCAGGCAGTAAATCTGCAGAAGCACAAGCACAACCACACAACACGCTATAAACATAAACTGAAAGCATACTAAGACAAGCATAATATATAAGAGAGAGTACATGTCTACAATTGACACAAATAAAGTAGTTTAGTGACAATATTACAATAAAGTAGTTTTGCATGTTGCTCTCTTATCTCACAAGCTAAAACTAAAAAACTAAGATAACTAGCAGCTACTGATCTTCCATGACCGTCGAAGATTGTTGTACCCCCTTCACTTAGTAATTCTCCCCCTTTGGCAACAAGTCACCAAAAAAAAGGAAAAATAACAAAGCAAAATGAAGTACAAACTAGTCATCCTCATCCATCTGGTCATCATCATCTTCATCTTCATCTTCATCTTCATCTTCCTCATCATCATCATCTGGAGCTGAAGAGAAGTGAACACCAGGAGCTGAGGCACTCTTGCTCAACCTCCGAGTCTGGGGATGTTGAGTCTCCTCCTCCTCATCATCATCATCCTCATCATCAGAATCATCACCATCATAAGTGGACTCCTCACTGAGCTGTGGTGGTGGTGTATGTGGAGGAATCTGACTGAGGCTCTGCTCCTGTCTGAGCTGTCTGATCTCAAGCCTGGTCTGGTAAGCATGATCATTTGCATAGTAGATGCCAGCAAAGATCTTCTTGAGAATCCTACCAAGCTTGCCCTTCTTCCTGCCTCTGGTAGCTGCTGCTGCTCCTCTAGAAGACTCAGGAACATCTAGAGCTGCTGCACCGGTGTCTCTGGGAGGAGTATTCACCTCCTGAATAGCTGAAGAGTGAATGGCCTTTTCTGCTCTGAAAGGCTCATGAGTTGTATCCTTGTTGTAGATTCAGCTAGTCACCATCTCGATGATAAACATCAGATAGGGGGCATAGGGCAGCCCCTTTCTAGCATCCTCTGCTGCAATGCAAATCTCATCAAAAAGAAAGCGAGCCACTGAAAATGGTGGTGCTCCACCTCTCATCCTCCTTAACGCATTTTTGGATGTGTTGTAGAGGTTTGAAGCAGATCCCATCTTGGCGTAGAGAGTGGTCCTGAAAAGGTTGTTCAAGATGTAATACTTACTCCTCAAACCCTTCACCAGACCATCTGCATGCTGAGGCTCAATGTATAGCTGTGAGATCTCCTCATTAGACAAGACTCTCTCATCATGGATATTCATGCATTCGCTGTCATCTTCTCCAAAGCCTAGGAGATGAGCAAAAGTCACATAGTCAAGCCTATAGTGCAAGCCCTCTGTCATCCAGTGCATCACCAAGTTCTCTCTATCAAGATAATAAGTGGAATAGAACTGGTGGATGATCTCAGTGTTCTACCCATTCTAGAATCCCATCCAGTGATACATGCCAAGCTCCCTTCACTGATCAATGACCCTGTCAAACACAGGATCTCTCTTGTTCTCCAAGTGCTCCTAGTCAACATATTTCATCTTGATGATCTTGGGTTTATCAGCGTGAAGAAGCACACTGGAATAGTAATCTGAGTGAAAAGTGTTCCAGAACCTGTAGTCCACACCCATGTCCTTTGACACATCATAGGGATAGATGGCCCTCTGCTCTTGGATAGATCTCCACTGATTCTTATAGATAACTCTTGGCCTTGCATAATTGTCCTGAGGCTCCCTGACAAACACCTCCTCAGGATGCTCAACAAGATGAAAAGCATTGAATAGACCCAAATCCGGAGGTGTTCTAGGGCAAACATCATCTCTGATTCTTCTCCCTACCCTTTGCAATGCCTCCTCTTGAGCTATCCTTTGCTTGGGATTTAAGCCATCATCAGCCAAGGGAGTGCGAGCCTTGGTCCTTGACCTCTTTCCTCCTCCACGACTCGATCCACCAGCGTCCATCTATGCATTAAAAGAGAGAAGGTTAAGTTGCTGCACTTAGAATAGTATTTGGAACTCTAGTGAAGAGATTTGATCAAAAACGAGAGTCTATGGTTGATTGGAGAAGCAACTGCATGGGTGCTGCTGCCCAGAGCTTGGCACTGCCGGCCTGGTGTAGATAGCACCTATGAATGCTTTTCCAATCCACTATGGAATCTAGGTTTTGATGAAATCTAGCTACTGGAGATACATCACTAGAAGTCGAAGTCGTCGGTTGGCACCGGCGATAAGTTTGTTATCAACGAAGGCGTCGCTCAGCCACCGCCCTCGATGTCTGATTGGACCGACGAGTGCTCAGACGAGGGAAATGATGTGCCAACGGTGGACTTGGATGGGGAGGGGTGTTCTAGTTCGAGCGCTAGAGTATCTCTCCCTAAGGCGTCGTTCGGTCCATCGCCTTCATCAGTTGTTGCTGGAGAGCCTGCTGTGGGTGAGAGTACTGTTCCTGCGTCGGAGCATCCGCCAGTGGTTGTACCTCCGGGCTCCACGGGGGATCTTCTGGCCCGGAGGTTTGTGAAGGCGCACCGGAGATCGGGCTTGTAAGTGCTCTATCTTTTGTTTCGCTTAAGTCTTCGACGGTCTTATCTGTTTGCTTATGGTGCTGTTTTTTTGGACGCCGAATGCCGAGGATCCAAGTATCCCCTATAGTAATATGTCGGATTCTGCTGGTCGTGTTCGTGGTGAGTCCGATCTAGCGGAACATGGTACCACGGCACCTGCAGATTCCTCAGGGCATCAGGGGAATCCCGATCTTGCGGATATTCCGGTCGGTAATCCCACTGGTGGCGGTTCAATGTTTGCTGAGAGTCTTCAGGCTGACGCCTCAGTAGTCGGGTCCTTTCATGAGGTTACATTTGGGTTGGTGCCGGAGGACGCTGCTAACAATCTGGGGCACTCTGATGTTCCGGCCCCGTTGCCTACCTCGGCGCTGGATCCGAAGCCGGTGAAAAGGAAGAGGGTGCCGGTGTTGTTGGGGGAGCCGGAGTCGGTGGAGGAGATTCCGCGCGCGGGAGATGATCCAAAGCCGACGCCGGTTCGGACCTTCCATTATGATGGTGAGGACTTCTTCGTCGTTGAGGACGGCGAGGTCGAGGAGGAGGCGGCGGTCTTCCTTAATGACGCGAGTAATTTGCTGGGGCGAGTCAAGGTGATGGTAGCCCTTTTTCGGGTTTGGGGTTTCTGCTGCGTCTCCTTTGCTGAATTGTCGCTGTGTTGTTGTAGGGGCTTTTCAAGTCTGGGGGTGAGCGCAAGGCGATGGCAGACCAGCTTGCGAAGCTAGCTGCTGAGAACGAGCGCCTTCGTGGTGATGTCGCTCGTGTCGAGGGGCAGTTTGCGGGGCTTGAGGATAGCTTGGAGGCGGCGCATCGGCGTGCGTAGGTATTGGAAGAGGTGGTCTGGGAGCAGGAGCGCGAAAATGCGGAGCTTCAGTCTCATGTTGAGAAGGTCGACGAGCCTTCCGCCCATAAGTCTTCTTGTCGTTCTCTGGCTTTGGTGGTTTGCTGTTTTTATCGTGAGATGACCTGTGCTTTTCTGTGTAGGCCTGCTTGGTGCTGAAGAGGCGAAACGCCTTGTGGAGGACAAGCTCGCCGTTGCTCAACAGGAGGTTTAAAAAATGCGGTCGATGCATGAAGGTAGTGTTTTATTTTGCTTGACGCTTTGACTATGCGACTGCCTTATCCACCATTTATTGTTATCGCAGCTTACCGGGGGCATGTTCAACTTCAATTTGCAGATCTGCAGGCAAAGGTAGATACTTACTATGATAGCTTCTGGTCGTTGGCGCGGGAGATTGCCCCTGTGGTGGAGTGCGTTGATGGACAGGTGTTGATTCCTGAGCGCGTCAAGCAAGTGACCGCAGATGGTGTGCTGTCAAAGGCCTGAGGTTTGTGTCATTTATGACTTTGGTGGCGCAAAGCGTGGCTGCTCATGGCTTGGCTATGTTGCAATCACACTACCCAAAGCTTGATCTTGATCGTGTGACGAGTGGATTCGCATCGGGGACGTCGGACGAGGAGGCAAACCGTCTGGAGGTTATTGTTAAGGATGTCGATTTGTTAGCTGCTGAATAGCAGTAGTCTGTATCCTAGATACAAGAGTTTGGACTTGTAAGTGAAAACTACAAAGCTGTGTAAAATCCAGGCGGTGAGCTTTTGTTTCACTTGTATGTCCTGTCATGACTGCTAAGTCGTGAGCTGTAGCGCTGAATCGTTCGGCCCTGGGTTCCCTGTGGCCCGGATCGTAGGGCACATTGCCTCTGCATGCGTAGATGCCATAGGAATTACCAGGGAGGTACGCTGCTGGCAACCCACGATGCAGAGGGCGAGCAACTCATGCACGCTTAGGGAGATGCCAGGGACAGGACCTTTTTCTAAAAGGCTCGATCGTGGCGTGACTAGGGCCTGTGGAGACCGTTCCTGAGACACTGGGCGAAAAGCCATGCTGCTTGTACAGTCGTCGACCGTACCGTGGTCGTGTACAGATTTTGGGAACATATCCTCATGACCTTCGACACAAATGTCATCTCCCGGGTGATGGCGAGATGGCATTTGAGAGATCTATTGATGTGATCATAGCGTATAGGGTAGCTACTTCTATGCGCTATGAAAATCGGTAGGCCAGATTCGAAGGCTTCCAGTTATGGCCAGGCTGTTTGGAGAGAATGCCGTAATGTGTTTTGGAGAGGTCATCGAACATTATGGGAGTGTTTTGGAGGGGTCGCCGAACGCCGTGAGCCTTTTGTAGTGGTCGCCGAACGCCGTTAGCGTTTTGTGGAAGTTGAATTGTGCACATGAAGTATGAAAAAAAAGCATACCACCTTTATTTATTTATTGAGAGGTACATAGTACAGGCTTTATTGGAGAATTTTGAGCTTTTAAACTTCTCACGCCACTGGGGGCTGAGGGTCTCTACATATAGTTGCGGAAGGGGTCGGCGCTGGTTGTCGCTTCCTTTGGCTTCTTCGCGGCAGGCTTGTCGTTGGGGTTGGAGTTGTACGTGTCCTAGACGCGGGTTTTCTCGGCGATGTTGATTGTCTGCTGCTCACATTCATATGCGATCTTCAGGTTGGTACAGAGGCTGAGGATGCCTTGTGGCATCGGGATCTTCAGCACCATGTAGGTGTAGTGCAGGACTGCCATCAGCTTGGTGAGTGCCGGGTGACCGAGTATTGCATGGTAAGTGGTCTCGAACTCGGCGATGATGAAGTTGATATTCTCAACCCTAAAGTGATTCTTATCGCCAAACTGTACAGGGAGGCTGATCTGGCCCACCGGTCTTGATGCCTTGTCTGGAATCATTCCCCAGAACGAGAAGTTTGCTGGGAGGAGGTCTTTCTTCGAGTAGTCGAGTTGGTGGAACACGTCGGCGAAGATGATGTTGATGGCGCTGCCACCATCGACTAGGACTTTCCTGAAGCAACGCATTGCGATGGTCGGATCGATGATGAGTGGGAAGCGACCTGGATATCTATAGTCCGTCCACTCATCCTCCCCAGAGAAGCTGATGGGTTGTTCTGACCAGTCGAGATAGCAAGCGTTAGTTGTATCGTCTCCTGTTGCTGCAACTGAGTAGACATCTTTGCAAAATTGGCGGCGTCGCCTCACTCCTTCAACAACCATGCTGCCCCCGAAGATGGAGTATGTCGTTGCAGCTGGTCGGAATTCTGGTGCTGGTGGTTCTTGGTCTTTCCCCTTTTCAGGGTCATCTTTCTTCGCTCTCTTGTCATCTATTCCCCGCACTACTGACTCAAGGAGTTCACACTCGCGCATGGAGTGTTTGGAGTTTTTGTGTATAGGGCATGGGCCGTTGAGGATCTTCTCATAGCTAGTGTCGTAGTTCCTCCTCGGACGGGCGTTCGTGTTGGCGACATAGCGGTTGTCACGCCTGTAATCGTACCTCTGTGGATAACGCCTGGAGTTGCCCGATTGGTAGTCCTAGTGGTCGTTGTTCCTTCCTTCGCTGCGGTAATCTGGTCGGCGGTCGCCATCCCTTGTGCGCTTCGGGGAACGAGAGTGGCCCCGCCTGTTCTCCCTGCTGCGGGTGGCATTGGCTTGGTTGGCGTAAGGATTCACGATCGTCATGAGCTCCTCTATGGTTGTTATTCTCTTCCGCGCGAACTTGTTCCGGAGGTCGTCTGTCCACAGGCCATTGGAGAAGATGGCGATGGCCTCTGGGTCGGAGATCTCTGTGATGTTCAACTGCTTGTTGGAGAAGCGCCTGATGTACTTGCGGAGGCTCTCGTTGCTCTGTTGACGGACGTTCTCCAAGTCGTATCGCGTCCCTGGCTGGACACACGTAGCCTTATACGTCTTGATGAAGATCTCTTTGAGTTTCTCCCAGGTGTTGATGGTGTCATCTAGGATTTTCTGGAGCTAGCTATTGGTGGAGGTCAACAACATTACTGGCAGGTAATTGTCCATCACATCTTGATTCCCTCCGGCGGCGTATACGGCAATCTCATACATGGATGCCACATGCTCTGGGTTTGCCTTGCCATCATACTTTTCCACCGACGTCACTCTGAAATTATGGGGCCACCTGATGGCACGTAGACGAGCGGAGAAGGGGCGTAGTCCCCCCATGGCTGGGGGCGCCAGTGCCGGTGTTGGATCACGTCAAGGATTACCATGCTCATCATCGTCGTACCACGGGGATCATCGTCGGTGCTCCTTCGGAGGGCTTCAGCGTGCTAGTGCCGGTGTTCAATCACGCTGGGCCATGTGGGGTTCCTTGTCGTCGCGTCATGGGGATCTTTGTTGATGCTCCCTCGGAGGGCTTCGGGGGTGGTTTCTACTGTAGGATTGACCGGAGAATTCAGGGGGGTGAGCTGCTTTGTTGACCTGGACCACGGCTGGCATGATGTGGGCCTCTATCTTCTCGATCACGGGCGTGCCGGGGAGTTTGGACAGCTCACAGGCGGCTATCGCCAGATTGGCACCGGGGTTGGGAACACCGGAATGTCACCCATCTGGTCAAACTCGTGCAGGAGGTTGCGTCGTGGCGGGTGATCTCGATTCCCCTACTTGCGCTGTTCCCGTGCGACGCGTTCCTGCTCACGGCGCTCTTCGTTACACCTCTCCTGCTCGCGGCGTTCCAGGTCGCGCCTCTGCGCACGTTCGGTGTTGTGATGTTCTCTCGCGACACGCTCGGCGTCTGTCTTGTTGTCGTGGGCGATGCTGTTGGCGGAGACTTGGAAGACCATTCCTCCGAAGCCTGGGGGGAACACCGGGAAGCTGTTAGTCGATCCAGAAGAGTCGGCGATTTCGGTCCCCGTGGCAATGGCTGAACCTGATGAGATCGTGTCATCGAGGGACACTGCCTGGTCGGAGTCGCTAGGAATCGCGAAGATGATGACGATGTTTACGACAGGGACCGCCGGGATCTTGTCGAAGGCCGATCGGAGCACCTGGCGTTGCAAGATTACTAAGCCCATAAGGCATCGTCGGGTGGGGCGGATGCGCCTGGTCATCACAGCCGTCGTCTTCGACGGGGGTTGGTGACGACGTGGTCAGCGGCCTTGGTGGCCGGAGAGTTAGTGTCGTGTTGTCTGTACGAGGTCGATGCAGTCCATGATACCGGCGTTGGAGCGATCGATGGCGTCGACCAGATCGTCGATGTTGATGTTCTTTCGCGGGTGGTGCTTTGGCGTGGCGAGGCGATGTGGAGGAGACGGCACATCTGCCTCGCATGGTGTAGATCCGACGGTCCAGAACATAGATCCGATCTGGAGTATGGTGCCGGTGGCCGGGAGGACAATCGAATCTGGGAAGGTGACCGCTTGATGAGCCATGAAGTCGATGCACACCCCCTACTTGGCACGCCAACTGTCGACGAAATATGCTTCGCAATCTACCTAGGGGTACCCTACGGTAGTAGATTGTAGACGGAGGTGTGGCGATGGCGATCAAGCATAACACGGAGAGCGTAGACACGGCGATTTATACAGGTTCAGGCCGGCAAATCGTCGTAATACCCTACGTCCTGTGTTTTGGTGGTTGGATTGGAATGAGTATTAGGTTACACGAGGTGTAGATGAGATCTAATAGGTTATGAGGGAGAGTTTTGGAGGGGGTCCCTGCTCGCCTTATATAGCCGGGGAGTAGGGCTACAGTTTCCATATCCTAACAGATTACGATCGGTCCCTCAAGGCAAGGGATCCGAGTCTATCTACTAGGATCTTCCTTGGCGAGCAAGACTTCTTTGGAGTCCTTAGCGAGAACGTCGGGCTGGTCGCGTGCTGCAGGGCCTCGCGAGCTGGGCCGTCCTCCGGTCGGCAGGCCCATTAGGTCCCTGGGGATATGCTGAGGTAATATCCCTAACATAAAGCATGCCATTTGATGTGATCAAAAGCTGAGCTAGAGTGTTCATGATTCCCCACTTTGAACAAAGAGTAGTGGGAGACAAAAGGTGTGTCATGCTTTAGTCAAAGGGTGATTGATGTGTTTTCTTTTTAAAGCATGACAAAGCTAAAGAGATGTCTCCTAAAGCAAATTCTGAATTTTGAAATTCACACTACTCAAATCATGAGATTCTTAGACAAAAGAAGATGGGGGTGAAAGGGATGTGACCAGAGGGTCCCTAGGGGTATCGGCCGACCCCCCTTAGGCCTCTTTTTCTTTTCTTTTTCAAATCAAGAGAAGGAAGGTTTAGGGTGCCTAGGGGTGTCGGCCGACCCCCCATAGGGCCTAAACCTGGTCAAGATTCAGTGTTAATCTACTCTCAACGTTTTTGTTGACATCGTTTTTCAGCATGTGTCAAATGGGTTAAGACTCACTCTAATCGGTAGTCGTGTTCTATCGGTATCGGAAAGTCATCGGTCAAGATTGCCGATGAAAGTAAAACTAGGGCGTCAATGATGAATCATAGAGTTATTGCCAATAAGGGTTGATTGATGAAAGAAAATTGCCAATGGAAATGAAGTGTTGCCGATTGGAGGATGTTGCCGATAAGTTAATATTGTCGTTGGGCACAGGATGATGTAGCTGATGTCAGCATACAGTTGTCGATGGCGTTAGGGGAAGGCTACAGATTGGGAGAAGTCTGCCGATGGAAAGTTTCATCAAAGAGAAGATAGATATGGAAACTGGTGGTTTTACGCCAATATTTTATAAGTTTGAGTCTGACTCTTGCACGAGTCATTTTATTTCCTTAAAAATAGGAGTTTTGTTTAGGTAGGTTTAAGTCGTATCTATCTACAACTCCCTTTGCCGGAGTATAAATAGGTACCCAGGGATGCTGTAAACATATATACAATCAATCAAATACATCTATTATTTTCATCTACTTTTTCTAGCAATTCTACTTTTATCGTACTAGCTCTAGTTTATCTACGAGTTCTTACAAGTTTTGACAGGCTACATCTACAAGATCTCCGTCAACCTTGCGAGTTCCGCGTTTTTGAGCAATTTGAGCCATGATGTCTGGGCGTATCACTGTCGTCTCGTTCAATCTTGTTCTAGTTATCGTCCTTGTCGATTAATTGGTCAAATCGACTGGCACAACTTTGGATATCGAATTTGGGTATAAGCCCGAGGTGTTCGCGGATCTGACGCTTTTTTGTGTCAACACCTCTTTTGACACACCCCGGTGGGACAGATTCAATCTCATGGAGAATACTGGGATCAATCCAAGCAATGACATCGAAGTCTCCGAAGCGAATCTGAAAGATGATCAGAAGCAGTCTATGGAGCAGGCTATGGAGGAGTCTATGGAGCAGGCTATGGAGGAGTACAAGCAGTTGTATCTGAAATCCTTCAGCCTAAACAGGAGTGGCGAAGCTATCCATAAGCAAGATCCGCCGTTCCCACGGCAGGTTACTTTCGATGCCAATCCGGGTAAATTACAGGAGATAGTTAATTCTGCACTAAATCAGGTATTAATTACCCACTCCAGTGTGTTGTCCAATACTGTATACAATGCTGTTATGCAATCTTTCAAGGAAGGACAAGCACCCCAATATGTTGGTCCAGCGTATCATCAACCTGGATCGGCATCTATTGCAAACCCATCGGTGGCTCCAACAGCATCTTCCCAACCTGTGGGCCCATCTGCCGATGAGGTTACGCCGCCAAGATCTAGCCCTGCAAGTGTTACTCGATTGAATACAAATTTGGTGGCATCGGCAATGTCAGAACCCGCAACTAAGAGTCAGCCAACTCCCGCTAACTGGTGGGGATACGGTATGCCTCCAAATCGATCTGTTGATTCTAATATGATCCAAAGTAACAATACAGCATGGAAGGGTCCCATGGCATCGGCAATGCCTTCGCAGCCAATGATCCCTATGATGCATTATGCTACATCTTCCCCAACTATGCAATTGCCGTCGGAAGATCTTCAAGTGGTAATACCCAAAGTGCCTCTTATGCCACCATCGGCAAGTTCTTTACAGATACAACAAGGCCACACAGCTGCAAGTCAACCCATGGCAGTGGTAAATCTTCAAGCTGGAGTATCCATGCATCAAGGTGGCCAATTTGTTGACTACTTTAGAATGCAAGAGCAATAGGCACCAACTAGCTATCAACCATCGACAAATTACATGCCGTTGACTTATAATCCTGGATGGACTGGACCAACACCGATCCAACAACAGGTGGTACAACCTGGGTATCAGTACCTGGAAAACCCTCAGAGTGGGGCATCGGCACATCAACCGATGAATGTAATGCCTCAGTCTTTCCCAATGGGCGTTCAAAGTGGTCCATCGACAACTCAGCCGATGTACAATATTCAGCGGGCTAATACTGCACCTGCACCAGCTGCTCTGGCCTATCTGCCACAAAAATATGAGGAGGTATATCATCCATTGCAGCCGATCAACATTCCGCAAGTGCATCGGCAAGATCAAGATGCATATTGGACCGATAAGATTGCCGAAGTGATGAAGGAACAATTTGGCATCAAGCCTAAAATCGATACATATTCCTATCGAACGCCGTACCCTCTGGCTTATGATTTGATTCCTTTTCCAAATCGGTACAAAGTGCTAGATTTTACTAAGTTTTCTGTCCAAGATGACACTTCAACAATGGAGCACATCAACCGCTTCATTATCCAATGTGGAGAAGCAGTCGGCAGGGACAAGTTAAGGGTAAGATTGTTCTCGTCATCCTTATCAGGACCGGCATTCATGTGGTTTATATCACTACCTCCAAATTCTGTGATTACGTGGGCCGATTTAGAGAAATAGTTTCACAAGTACTTCTTCGCTGGTGTACGTGAGAAGAAGATTACCGATTTAGTCAAATTGAGGAAGCGTAATGACGAGTCGGTAGAAAGCTTTGTCCAGAGGCTACAATACGTGAAGAATAAGTGGTACAGCTTGGTGCTTGATGATCGGCAATTGACAGATTTGACCTTCCAGGGATTACTGCCGCACATCAAGGACAAGTATGCGTCTCAAGAGTTTGAAAGTTTGAGCCATCTCGTGCAGAGGATTGCCGATCAGGATGTTAAAACTTTCGAACCAAGGAAAACTTGGAATAAAAAAGTGTCCTACCTTGGGAAAAAGGAAGATTCCGATTCAGATGGAGAGCTAAATGTCGCCGCTGCTGAATGGGTGAAAGACAAGAAATCGGTATCCTATCCGTTTGGCCAGAAAGAAGCTGAAAGGTTCACCTTTGATATTACCAAGGCCGATAGGATGTTTGATCTATTACTTCAAGAAGGGCGGATTAGGTTGGCGCCTAATCAAGTAATTCCATCGGCCGAAGAGCTCAAAAGGATCAGGTATTGCAAGTGGCACAATGCAACTTCGCACAGTACCAATGACTGCAAAGTCTTTAGGCAGCAGTTGCAGTCAGAAATTGAGTCTGGGCAGATTAAGTTTGAGAATTCTAAAGCCCAGAAACCAATGAAGATCGACCAGCACCCGTTCCCAAACAACATGGTGGAAACTAGTGGAAAGACTAAAGTGCTGACGTTAGAAGCTGCCAAGAAAAGCGCATCGGTAGATCCGAAACATCAAATAGCTGCGCATGAAGTGAAGGGAAGAGGATCTACCGATGACAAAAAGGGCAAGAGAGTTGCTGATGAAAGCGGCAATACTAGGAGATCTCAGGGCGTCATAATCACGCATAGACGGCCACGGCAAAATTATCGGCGAACGTTGGAAGAGCAATATCGGTAACAGGAAGAGGAAAAACACCAGGAGTGGCATCGGCATAAGGATCATTGGGGGTGCCCCTTCTTTGTTCATTGCTAGGAAGAAGGCATCAAGCTGCCAACTGCCGATAATTGCCAGGAATGTAATGGTTACTATCCTGTCGATCGGTTGGAAAAGAAGTCTTGTTTTGACGATCGAACATCAAGCTATGGTAGGCCGATCAGAGAGAAGGGATCAGCACATGATCGGCTGGGGGGCAAACTCAGCGCGCATGACAGGCTTGGCAGGCGTGTTGATCAAGAAGAGCTTGAAGAGATGGCCAATGCAACAGTGCCCGATGAAGAGATATTATCCAGGGATCCAAACGTAAGGAGTGGTGCAGATACAAGCAATGAAAAGCAGTACCAACCCGTTTGGAAAACCAAGCTTCCTCAATGGTGCCCTAAAGGTTTGATGAAGAGTCATAAGAGGAGGATCCAACGTGCGCGCCAGCAAGATATGTATCACGCTGAAGAGTCTTCAAGAGGAAAATCTCCGGTTAGGCAGTGGAGACTGAAATGCAAGGATAGGGATTCATTGGCAGAAATCAATATGGTGGTTGTATTGCCGATGGAATTCATGGCACCTGTTGATGTTGAAGAAGAGGCTGCTGAAATGGTACAGTTGGTGTTGGATCCGATGGCAGCTGTATTTGAGAAACCTACCGACGATGAAAGGCAGCATTTGAGAGCTTCGTTTGTTTGTTTGTTAAAGGAAAAGTAGATGGGCAACCTTTGTCAAAAATGTTGGTAGATGGTGGGGCATCAATCAATATAATACCATATGTCATGTTCAGGAAGCTTGGGAAAGGTGACCAAGACTTGGTGAAAACAAACATGAAGCTTAAAGATTTTGAGGGCAATGTGTCACTCGCTATGGGAGCCGTATGTATTGAATTAACCATCGACAGCAAAACTTTGCCAACAACGTTTTTCGTGATTAGTGGCAAAGGCACCTACAACTTGCTCCTAGGAAGAGATTGGATCTATGCCAATTGCTGCATTCCTTCCACGATGCATCAAAGCCTTGTGCAGTGGGTTGGAGACAAGATTAAAGTCGTCCAAAGTGAAACCTCGTCAATTGTTGCGTCGGCAGAATCAGAAACCTATGAGCAAACCAGGTGCATATTATGAGAAGCCTGGGATACAGAATTACTCAAGGTTGCCAACTACAGAATTACACCGATCCAAGCAGTCGGTCCTGAAGAAGAGTTTTAATGGATCAGTTCGCTGATGATGGAAAACTTGGGCAGGGGTTCACATCGGCCGATGATTTATTAGAAGTAGATATCGGCGATGGTAGTAAGCATAGGCCTACTTTTATTAGTGATAAGTTAGATTCCCAATGTAAACAACAATTGAGTGATTTGTTAAAAGAATATAAAGATTGTTTTGCTTGGGATTATACAGAGATTCCTTGTCTAGACCGATCCATAGTTGAACATCGGTTACCTATTAAGTCGGGTTTCCAACCGCATCAGCAGCAAGCACACCGATGCAATCCTCGTGTGTTGCCTGATATTAAAGCTGAAATTACAAAATTAATTGAGGCTGGATTTATTCGGCAATGTAGTTCCTGTGTACAAGAAAAATGGAAAACTCTGTGTTTGTATTGATTTCAGGAATCTCAACAAAGCTACGCCGATGGATGGTTACCCAGTGCCCGTTGCTGATCTGCTAATTGATGCTACTGCCGGACATCAGATCATTAGTTTTATGGATGGTAATGCTGGATATAATCAAATATTCATGGCTGAAGAAGATATATCGAAGACTGCTTTTAGATGTCCAGGTCATGTTGGTTTGTTTGAGTGGGTTGTAATGACTTTTGGTTTGAAGAACGCCGGTGCTACTTATCAGAGAGCAATGAATTTTATTTTTCATAAATACATCGGCACGATAGTTGAAATCTATATTGATGACATGGTGGTCAAATCCAAGGATTTTGGGAAACATCTCGCCGATTTAAGAAAAATTTTAGAGTGCACAAGGGAACATGGGTTAAAGATGAATCCTAATAAGTGTGCGTTTGGCGTATCGACAGGCCAATTCTTGGGTTTTATGGTGCATCAGAGAGGTATAGAAATCGGTAGAAAATCTATTGATGCAATTAATAAGGTGGTTGCTCCCACAAACAAGATTGAGTTGCAATCATTGATCGGCAAAATTAATTTCATTAGAAGATTTATATCTAACTTGTCTGGGAAGATTAAATCTTTTAGTCCATTGCTGAAGCTAAAAGCCGGTCAGGAATTTACGTGGAAAGAGGAACAACAATCAGCCTTAGAAGAAATTAAAAGATATTTGGTGAATCCTCCAGTCCTGGTTCCGCCTCAACACGGGAAGCCTTTCAGGTTATATTTGTCTGCCGATGACAATGTTATCGGGTCAGCCCTGATCCAAGAATTTGAAGGGAAGGAACGTGTGATTTATTATTTGAGTAGAAGATTGGTGGATGCTGAAACCAAGTATTGGGCCATCGAGAAATTGTGCTTACGTCTCTACTTCTTCTGTATTAAGCTGAGGCATTATTTACTATCAGCCGAATGCACTGTCATATGTAAAGATGATGTGGTTAAGTATATGCTGTCAATGCTGATATTGAGTGGGAGGATCGGTAAATGAGTTTTGGCACTGTCAGAGTTTGATTTGAGGTATGAATCGGCTAAAGCAGTTAAAGGTCAAGTAATGGCCGATTTTGTTACTCAGCATTGTGGTGCGGTGATTTCCGTAGGGATTGCTCCTTGGACTTTGTTCTATGATGGATCTACATGTAAGGAAGGAGTAGGTATCGGTATTATTTTAATTTCACCTCGAGGATAGAAGTATGAAATCTCGTTGCTGATTGTTGCTGCTTCAACAAACAATCAGGCTGAATACCAGGCTTTGCTTAAGGGATTGGAATTACTCAGGGAGGTGCATGCCGATGGTGTTGAGGTCTTTGGCGATTCTATGTTAGTAATCAATCAGTTGATTGGGATTTATGAATGCCGAAGTGAAGCTTTAATTGTACACAATGAAAAGTGTTTGCAATTATTGAAATAATTTAAAGAATACCGCCTTGAACACATTCCCAGATTGCATAACGAAGAGGCTAATCGGTTAGCACAATACGCTTCAGGGTATCAACCGATTCAGGAAATAATGACATCGGTAATGGTTGCCGATGATTGGAGAAAAGAAATTGCCGATTACTTAAGAGATCCATCTAGGAAGGTTGAAAGGCGTCTAAGGTTTCAGGCCACCAAGTATGTGCTCCTTGATAATAAATTGTATTATTGTACAATTGATGGAGTTTTGCTCAGATGCCTTAGTAACGAGGAATCGAAAGAACTGATGGGTGAGATCCATGAAGGAGTGTGTGGAGCACATCAATCGGCATTTAAGATGAAGTGGATGATTAGGCGGAATGGATATTATTGGCCGACAATCCTTGAGGATTGCTTCAGTTACTTTAAAGGATGCCAAGATTGTCAGAAGTTTGGAAATGTTCAGAGAGCACCTGCATCGGCAATGAATCCTATAATCAAGCCTTGGTCGTTTAGGGGATGGGTTATTGATCTCATCGGCCAGATTTATCCACCGTCCAGTAAGGGGCATAAGTTTATACTTATTGCTATCGATTATTTCACAAAGTGGGTTGAAGTTGTTCCGTTGAAAAAGGTGACATCGGCAAATATGATAGACTTTGTGAAGGAGCATATTGTTTATCGATTTGGTATTCCTCAAACTATTACAACCAATCAAGGGACGATGTTTACATCGGGAGAATTTGATGAGTTTGCTGTTAGTATGGGGTTTAAGGTTTTGAACTCTTCTCCTTATTATGCTCAAGCTAATGGTCAAGCTGAAGCGACCAATAAAGGAGTAATTAAACTTATCAAGTGCAAGATTGAGGAAAATCCTAGGCGGTGGCATATAGCGCTAAATGAAGCTTTATGGTCATATCGGATGGCATGTCATGGTGCAACTAAAGTTTCACCGTATCAATTGGTTTATGGACATGATGCTGTTTTACTGTGGGAGATTAAAACTGGTTCTAGACGTTTAACTTCCCAGAACCAATTAATAGCCGATGACTATGATACTCTTATGAAGGATGAGTTAGAGGATCTAGCAAGTCATCAGTTGAGAGCTCTGATCAACATAGAAGAAAATAAGAAGACGGTTGCCAGATGATATGACAAGAAAGTGAAGGTGAAAGAATTTGCCGATGGTGATCTGGTATGGAAGCTGATTTTACCGATTGGAACTAAGAGTTCGAAATTTGATAAGTGGTCCCCTAATTGGGAGGGTCCGTTTCGGATAAGTCAGTCAGTTCCTGGTAATGCATATTTTTTGGAAACCCTCGAAGGGGTTGCATCTCAGAGAGATCAACGGTAAGTATTTAAAGAAGTATTATCCTAGTATTTGGGTAGATGCATGAAACAATACAAAATATAAGTGTCGATGGATAACAGTCGTGCAAAACATCGGCAGGAAGCATATTAACGTTATATTACAAGAAAAATCAAGTATCAGGTTCACGACTGCCGATACAGCAAAATACAACAAATTACAACAGGGATTGAATAGATGAAATCACACGCAGGCGAATCTGGTTTGCTTCCTCTATTTCCCTAGCATCATCATCGGTGGAGCCTTCAATTGGCTTGGTCTTCTTCCTCAGCATCAGGGCCTCGCAGGCAGCAGTATCCCTCTCTTGTTGCAGGGCTTTGGTAACATTGGGAAGTTGAAGTTTTTTCAGGTTGGCCGAGTTTAAAGCTTCATCGACTTCTTTCAACTCGGCTAGCAGCTTTTCCTTTTGTGCCGATAGACGAATGACCTCTTGTTCAAGCTTGACGCTGGAAGCTTCTAGACGGCCTATGTCCTTGTGCTTCTCATCTACAACTTGTTTGAACTTGAGTATTTCCTCTTCGAGTTCCGCCTGGGCTGCTCTATCGGCAATACGGCGTGAAGCCTTTCGGTATTGAAGTTGTCTGCTCTCGAGAAATGCCGCTTGGAAAAGTATCTAGTCAACATCGATAGGCAACTGACTTTGAATTTCCTTGAAGGTTATCCTTACTGCGTTGGAGTCTTGGACTAGGTCGGATGTGTTTTGTTGCAGTAAAGACAACAATGCTTCAAGTTTGGCCTTCACTTCTGCCGATATAGTGTTTGCTGGCTGGGCAGAGTTTTCTTCTTCATCATCTTCTTCTAGAAGGTTGATAGCGAAAGAGAATAGGCTGTTTGGGGAGTCTTGGGCCTGAAAAAGAAGAAGATTAGGGCTTGCCAATCATAAGTTTGTGTTTCAAGTTTTATAAGTCAGCTTACCATTTTAAAACGAATCTCTTGCCTCGGACTCGGAAAGGCAGCTGGTGTGGCATCATCTTGAGGATCGGCAATGGTTGCCGATGAGCTTGCCTCTGTGGGAGGAACAGTTGATGCTGGTGATGCTGTTGTCAGTGCTGCTTCCGCCGTTGTGGCTAACCCCTGTGGCGGTGGTACTGTCCCCTGGTTGGGAATTTCATCTGGTGCTGATGCTGGTGCCGATGTTGATGTTGTTCCTGCTGTTGCATCTAACTCCTGCGGTGATGGTACTGTTCCTTGGTCGGGGATCTCGTCTGATGGTTGATCGGGGATGGGCACCGATGTTGGCTCTGGTGTTGCATTGACAGGAGTTGGCGATGCAATGGGAGTTGGTGATACAGTTGGGGTAGTTCGCCTCAAGCGCTTCTTTTTCTTTGGGGCGACGCTTGGTGAACCAGTGTGTTTTGACTAAGAAGCTTGGGGGACATCGGCAGCGTGAGTTGGAGAAGCTTGTATATTTGGAGCAGCTGCCGATGAGCTTGTTGCCTGTAAAGGACATTTGGTGCAAGTTAAACGAAATGAGCATTACCGATGAGGGTTTGTAATTGACCTGAGAGATTATTACTGCGAAAGCTTGTTCCAAGACGGCGGCAGTAGCCGATGGAGTGGTGGTAGTCCTGGTCGGTATGAGCTTGGGTTTGAGGGTAATCTTGGATGCCATTTGAGGTGTGAAGGCGGCCAACGAAGGAGCCTTGTTGCCGATTACCGATGTAGGATTCATCGGCCGTAGGTTGAAATACTTACCGCTCTTACTCTTTTGGGGGATTGGGTCATTGACCTATTGACAAGAAAAGTTAGTGCCAATATATCCGGGATGAAATAACAGCTAATGAATACAGAAAATAAAACTTACTGCGTCATCGGGAATAATGTATTCATCGTCAATCAGATGCCGATGGTAGTGGGATGATATGGTGAACAGTTGACTTTTCCACTCTTGCCACCAGGATTTATATGATTCAGTAATGAAGGATGTTGGTGCCCAAGAGGATAAGTCAATGTTTGATGCATCGGCATGAGCAGGAAGAGTGACGATCCTGTTCCAATCCATGGCGCTGGAGATGACTTCTCTTGGCTTTATCACATTGGCATAGCTGAATTTGATCGTTAATTGACCAAATGCTAATTGTCTTGCCGCTACCGATGGATAATAAAACTCATTGGTTGGAGAAGAATTCTTCCTGGTCCCAAAGATGTTAACTAGGATGGCCCGAGGAATAATGGTGGCCTTCATGATCATCTCATTCTGCGGTATGTTCCCATCGGTGAGGTTGAAGGATAGGGGGAATCGGTTTTCCTCATCGACATAAGGCCACCAGAGCCGTTCCGTAGCAGGGATTCCACAGTAGAGCCTCTGAAAGAACATGCCAAATTGACCTACGTTGGCATCGGTTCCTGGAAGCACTATTATAGCCTCCCCGAAATTGAGTGGAGGACGGGTTGTCGATTCATCTTTAGCAAATTCATGATCCTCAGGCATATCTCTTGGGAATTGCTGACTAAACAGGTCAAATTGAAGGACCTTGTACATATGTGCATTCGACCACATATTTACAAACCACCAAGGGCCCCCGAGGTTGCCGATGGGCTCACCTAGCAGAAGTTTTCTGGATACCTGGTGCAGGAGGTGACATACTGAACCAAGGAGGTATTGTCCGAGAGGAAGGCTTGATCCATTAGCCAATGACTCTGCTACAGGAAGGTACATAATGGTGGGTCCAACTGTTCTGCCACAAAAGATAAACTTTTCCAGCCACATGTTTAGGAAGATGGCATGTTCCCGTTGGCCTACCGATCCAGTTTTCTAGTTTTGTTGGATGTATCTAGCCCAACCGCCGATGTTACGCGTGGTTACCCAATGATCGGGCTTCCTGCGGAAAAGGCTAGAAAGATCGGCAGAGAAGACGTCGAGGCCGGTAAGCATGTGCACATCGGCAAGTGTGGGTGTGGCTGGTCCGTGTCTGAATAGGAATGCGTTCATTGTATCAGACCAAAAATGAGAAGCAGCCATCATCATGTTTTCATTCTTTGCCATATCGGCAATGGAAAGCTTAATGCATTGGTCCAGATTGCGCTCTGCCCAGTGAACTTGCTGTGTTCTGGCCATCCTAAGGTACCAGTTCTTCCACCCCTTGGTGGGTTTGGGCCATGAGCGGAAGTTGTCTGTCCATAACCCTAGATCGAAGCATTCAGATCTAAAGGGGATGCGGTTTGTTTCTGCATTGATAAGATCTGTAGGATCAATATTCCCCATTGGACCCAGACAGTGGAAGTGCGGCTGGTCGGTAGGGATCACTATCTTATTGCGCATTTCCTAGGTTTCGAAAAATCAAAGAAGGAAAGGGAAAGAGGGTCATAGAAATGATGCAGAAAGGAGAAATCACGGAAGGTGAAGCAAGAAGGGAAGAAATTTACCTTGGGAATGTTGAAATTGATCACCATTGGATCTAGGGGTCCTTGCGGCTTGTGCTCTGCTGGTGGAAGGAATCGCCGGTTGTCGCTGGATGTTCTTCGGAGGCACCGCCGAGATTAAAGGTGAAAGTGAATGAGCTCAGGGTGAAGAAGGATTCAGGTGGTGGTAATTTTTATAGGCCTAGCCAAGGATATTTTCGAATTTTCTTTTCACTGAGCAGAGGTATGGAAGGGTATGGTAGTGGATTCGCACGCTGATCGAGGAGTTATGATTGGATTTGTGGCGCTTCGCACTACAGTTGCGGGGTTCTGTTGGTAACTTGCGGTTTTTACGCGCGGTAATCGAAGAGGTTGCGCAAGTATCTTGGAGGGAAAGATTGCAGTAGAGAGAATTTCGGCGTGCGAGGTATTTCACACTCCGAAATTGGGGGCATGTGTTGACATCGTTTTTCAACATGTATCAAATGGGTTAAGACTCACTCTAATCGGTAGTCGTGTTCTATCGGTATCGGAAAGTCATCGGTCAAGATTGCCGATGAAAGTAAAACTAGGGCATCAATGATGAAGCATAGAGTTATTGCCGATAAGGGTTGATTGATGAAAGAAAATTGCCAATGGGAATGAGTGTTGCCCATTGGAGGATGTTGCTGATAAGGAAATATTGCCGATGGGCGCAGGATGACGTAGCTGATGTCAGCATACAGTTGTCGATGTCTTTAGGGGAAGGCTGCAGATTGGGAGAAGTCTGCCGATGGAAAGTTTCATCGAAGAGAAGATAGATATGGAAACTGGTGGTTTTACGCCAATATTTTATAAGTTTGAGTCTGACTCTTGTACGAGTCATTTTATTTCCTTAAAAATAGCAGTTTTGTTTTGGTAGGTTTGAGTCATATCTATCTACAACTCCCTTTGCCGGAGTATAAATAGGTACTCAGGGATGCTGTAAACATATATACAATCAATCAAATACATCTATTATTTTCATCCACTTTTTCCAGCAATTCTACTTTTATCGTACTAGCTCTAGTTTATCTATGAGTTCTTACAAGTTTCGACGGACTGCATCTACAAGATCTCCGTCAACCTTGCGAGTTCTGCGTTTTTGAGCGATTTGAGCCTTGACGTCCGAGCGTATCGCTGTCGTCTCGTTCAATCTTGTTCTAGTTATCGTCCTTGTCGATTAATTGGTCAAATCGACTGGCACACCTTTGGATATCGAATTTGGGTATAAGCCCGAGGTGTTCGCGGATCCGATGCTTTTTGTGTCAACAGTTTTATTAAGTCTAAACTTTATTTTTCTAAGTTTTAAGCATGATGAAAATTAAAGAAATGAAATAAATGTAAAGGAAAATAAAAGATAACTACCGATTTACCTTTCGGCGAGGGCTCCTTGATTTTAAGTCCTTGGAGTAGGACTCCTCCTTCTTGTTCATTCTTCGGGTGCACTTGATGGCTCCGGAGATGGAGACCGAGGGGTGTGCACCTCCTTTGCTTTCCAAACCTGCCTTGGATTAGCGGGTTCGTCCTTCTTGAGTTCATTGATCTTGGCCTCCGGGTGTTGCTTTTTTTGGCGTGAAGCTTGAACTCTTCTTCTTGGTTGATGTGCTTTGACCTGATTGTTAATTTTATAACTATTGAAGCACACTTTACCTTGTGACTTGGGTATTGGAAATGGATTTGGCCTGATCCCACGTAGATGACCGCGTTGGTGGTGTTGAGTAATGGCCTTCCCAAGATGACGAGAACATCCACATTGGCTCTCATGTCCAGGATGATGAAGTCGGTGGGGATGTACTCATCTTGGATGTTCACCAAGATGTCCCTAGCAAGTCCTTAGGGAAACCACATGGTTGGATCCGCCATCTGCAAGCAAACACATGTAGGGAACAGGGGTCCCCCTAACAGATTATAATAAGTTACCTTGGACATGATGTTGACGCCCGATCCAAGGTCGCAGAAGGCGTTGTGGAAGGTTTGTTGTCCAATTGAGCATTTGATTGTCGGATGGCCTCGATCTTCCTTCTTCATGATGAAGGGAGGATCAAGAAGATAGCCCTAATTGGAGCAAAGTGGAGGCTTACCAAACCTTGTTGTGAACATATTAACATTTTCATTTGGATCCTCTGGTTTCCCAGGAATCTTACCCTGTTCTATTGATGGAATAGCTGCAGCTAATTGAGCTAGTTGTGTTTCTAACATTTTATTAAAGCTCAATTGATTTTTCATGGCAGAGGCAAAGCTATCCATTTTCTCACCAAGATTTTCAAGAACTTTATCATTGGCAATCATCTTTTTATTTATACCATCATTAATTTTAGATTGGCCAAGAACAAGATCTTTCAATGAAGGCTGGTTATTGTAAGAATTGTAATTATTCTAATTACTATTACCTCCATTAACTTGGTAGAAGGGGCGTGAATTCCAATTTCCTTGTTGTTGGGGTCGATACCCGTTGTTGTTGTTGATGATGATGAAGTTCACGTCCACCTTCGTCGTCTTGGGCAGTTATTGCCCGAGTGATCATTTCCCCTGTACACCTCGCACCATGGATCGGCTTCGATAGCTCGTGCGGCGACGATGGGGTAGATGGCCTTCTTGGAACCTTCTTCTATCTTCTTCATCAAGAGGTCCATCTTGGCAGAGAGTATGTCCACCTCATTGACGGTGTGCATACCTCTCTTCTTGGGCTGGAGACATTCCTCACCCCATCCTTGGTTGATCACCATATTTTCGATGAGGTCCTTGGCATTCCTCGCTGTGTGTTGGAGGAATGCCCCTCCGGCGGTAGCATCAAGGTGACTACGGGCCATACTAGACAGCCCATGGAAGAAACCTTGAATCAGGAGCCAATCATTTATCCCATGATGAGGACACACACGAATGTACTCCTGGAGACACTCCCATGCCTCGAGAATCGTCACATCAGACTTTTGTTGGAAGCTCGAAATCTTTCCACGAAGGGCATTGGTTTTGCCCATCGGGAAGAATTTCTTGAGGAATGCGTTGGCACACCTCTCCCAGGTGGTGGCTTCTTCTTTGTGGGCGTACAACCATTGCTTCGCCTTTCCCAACAATGAGAAAGGCAAAAGGCGAAGGTGAATGGCATCAGGCGCCACTCCCTTGATGGTAAAAGTGCTACACAACTCCATGAAGTGTTGTAGATGAGCGTTGGCATCCTCATGGGGCTTCCCACAAAATGGGTTGGCCTGCACCATGTGGATCAAGGTGGGCTTCAACTCGAAGGTGGCATCCCCAAGTTGACTTCAGGGCCCTAAGCTACGTGGGTAGCAGACGGGGCTGAGAAATCAGAGATCGCCTTCTGGGCCATAGCTTCCTTGAGTGGTGATGTGGTGCCTCCTTCCTGGAACAGATTCAGGGTCGAGATGATCCTCTGAGGGGGAACTTGACGACGTCTAAATCTCCTCAATAGCTACTCAGGAACTTCTAGATAATTTCCTGGCAGTTGGAAACCGCTCATACACTGTCTGGCTTCACAACAAAGGAAGACACAGACAGGGGTAAGCCCCTATGACTAATTAATAACTAAGTTAACGAGAATCTCTGGATTCAATCTAATTAAAATTTCTAGGCTATGCTTTCCCCGGCAACGGCGCCAGAAATGCTTGTTGGTATTTCTTATGACTATTGGATAAATCCGCAAGTGCACAAATTATACCGTTGTAGCACTTCACCTAGGAGTATTCCAAGGTATCGTAATTTATATTTTCCCAAGAAAAAGCGGAGCTAGAAATGATAATTAGAGAGAGATCCTAGAGAGCACCTCAACTTAGTACCAACAAGTATAGGGGGGTAATCGAATAATGTGATAGGAAGGTGATGAATGAACAAGCCAAGGTAAATGATAACTTAGAATAACTATTAAGTATAGCTAGGTGGGAGGACAACGAGAGAGATAGGGACTCCTATGTAATTCACTTCTACTTCATTGTACTTAGCCAATTAATTAGTCTAAACACTATAGTTTGCCTCCTCAATACAAGTATGCTAGGCGAGAGGATAGATCAGTAGGAGGACAAAACTCCTACCGGACCGCGCTCTCCTTTTATGGGGGGCTTACCGTTTAAGAACTTGCCTAAGAACACGTGGTGAGATACAAAGACTAGACAAGGTTGTCACTCTCTTGCTAGCTACCACAAATAATCCGTGCGACAAGCGGTAACCAAGGGCAAGATAGTGTATAAGCACCACACTTACACACAACTTACTACTTTAATTGTGATCTACAACCAAAGTACCCTATGACAGGCAATGATCGCATATGGGAAAGGCCACAAGGATCAGAGAGTATTAATGTAAAGGCTAGTAATAAGCAAAAGCACACAACAATACTATAACAAGTATAGTAATGCTCAAAGTAAATACTAAGTAAAGTAGAGGAAAAGTAATATATCAAAATAAAGTAAAGTCTTACAAGGAAGGAAAGATACAAGAGCTATACCAGACTCTCCACAAGACGAGTCCGGAAATCTCGAGCATAGCTCGACTCAACTCTAACTCCCACACTAGACTAACTACTGAGATAATTTTAAGTGCTTGAGCTTGTAGGCTTGTCCACGATGAGTGAAGAGAGGGGTGTGAGCCTCTATTTATAATGGGAGGTGGAGTAGCGGCTACTCCAGTGCCACGTCATTGATCCAGGAGGCTTCAATCTTGAGCCCTTGGATCCACCGCCTCTAAACCAACTTGGAGTGGAGGGTTTTGATCTTCAGCATGTGTTAAATGCGTGGGGGAGTCACCAGGAGCCTCATGGGGGCTAGGGGTATCGGCCGACCCCCCCTATGGTAGGTGGGCCCTGCCCCAGGCTTCTAGAAGGTGTCCCCACTAGTCAGGGACCAAGTGGGAGGTTGTTGCCCCCTTTAGGGTGTTGGCCGACCCCCCTAGGGGTCTAGGTCCCACCTCTATCTTCTAGATTGTGGTCCCACTTGTCATGGAGTCTTGGATGATTCATTTGAAGTGTTTGTCATGTTGGTTCTCTTTATGTGGGCCCATGGATCCTTGTGCACTTGATCTGGAGCGTTGAATGAAAGCACAAGTTGCATTCAAGGGTTGGAATAGATTTGTCATAAATTGTGTTGGCTTGGCTGGTCGGAAGGGTCCAAACTAGTATCGGCCGATCATGATTTGACTCCTTTGGAGCCACGATTTCTTGTGGGAGCTCCTGGACATGTCAGGAGTCTCATGGTATAGAGGTTCTATAGTTTGGCTCAAATCACACATCGGGAGATGTGAAAAAGGAGCTTCCAGCATTGCTGATTGGCCTGAAATATCATTCCCTGAAAACAAAGGCTATCCAAGTACATGTGGAACTTATTAGTGATAAATATGTTCATGAAGTGTTATTCTACCCTTGATCCCGAGGTTGTTGACGGTATTTTAGATGTGTAAAAGTATTCCATTCTTAGCGTCAACAATATTCTAGACAAGTCATCAGCGACAGGATTTTCTACTCCTTTTCTATCCTTTATTTCAAAATCAAATTCTTGGAGTAGAAGAATCCATCTTATTAAATGAGGTTTAGCATCTTTCTTAGTGAACAAATATTTTAAAGTAGCATGATCAGTGTAAACAATTACTTTAGCTCCTACTAAGTAAGATATACATTTATCTATAGCATAAACAACAGCCAGGAGCTCTTTCTCAGTAGTTGCATAATTAAGTTGTGCTTGTATCATTGTTTTCCTAGCATAGGCAATTGCATGATGCTTTTTATTTTTAGTTTGTCTCAAAACTGCCCCCACAGCAGAATCACTAGTATCACACATAATTTCAAAAGGTAAAGACCAATCAGGGGGTTGAATGATTGGTGCAGAGATGAGAGCTTCTTTAAGGATATTAAAAGATTTTAAGCATGCATCATCAAATTCAAAAGGAGCATCCTTAGCTAACAGACTAGTCAGTGGTCTAGCAATATGTGAAAAATATTTTATAAAATGACGATAAAACAACAATAACCAAGAAAGCTTCGGATTCCTTTTATGTTTATAGGTGGAGGTAGTTGTTCAATAACTTTAATTTTAGCTTTGTCTAGCTCTATACCTCTTTCTGACACTAGGTGTCCAAGCATTATTCCTTCTCTAACCATTAAATGACATTTTTCCCAATTAAGGACTAAGTGCTTTTCTTCACATAAATTTTCAAGACAATCATCAAAAGTCTTTCCATAAATAGAAAAATCATTCATAAAAACTTCCATGATTTCTTCAATCATATCAGAAAATATAGACATCATGCATGTTTGAAAAGATGCAGGAGCATTACATAATCCAAAAGACATTCTACGATAAGCATAGGTTCCATATGGACATGTAAAAGTGGTTTTGCTTTGATCATCAGGATAAATAGGAATTTGGTGGTATCTAGAGTAACCATCAAGAAAACAAAAGAACGAGTGGTTAGCCAAATGTTCTAACATTTCATCAATGAAGGGTAGCGGAAAGTGATCTTTCTTTGTGGCTTTATTTAATTTTCTGTAGTCTATGCACATATGCCAACCCGTGATCTTTCTCTATGGAATTAATTCATTTCTTTTATTTCTAACAACGGTCATACCACCTTTCTTAGGAACAACTTGAACATGACTTACCCACTCACTGTGCGGCACAGGATAAATGATCCTAGCATGCAATAGCTTTAAGATCTCTTTCTTAACGACCTCTCTCATAGCATTATTAAGCCTACGTTGGGGCTCTTTAGATGCTGCAATTTCAGAATCAGTTGGGATGCGATGGGTGCAAAAGACAGGGCTAATGCCTTTAAGGTCTTGGAGTGAATATCCAAAAGCAGCACAATGCTTTTCTCAAACTGTTATTTGGCGCAAAGATTCTTCTTGAGATAATTTATCACTTATTATTACTGGAGAATCTTGATCATTATTTAGAAAACATATTTAAGACCAGCAGGCAAAGGTTTAAGTTCAATAAAGGGCTTAGGTGGCTCTAGTAATTCATCGAGAGGTTCAGGATCAATAGGGTCCTCATCCTCTTCTTCAATAAAGAACTGGGCATCATCATCTAAGTCTGGTTCATTTAATTCTTCAAAATATATAGCTTTAATTTCCTCTATTGGATCTGGAAAAAGAGGCACCTCTTCCTTGGTTTTAAGGAATGAATTATAGGTACGGAGAGCTTAAAACTTTTTCCTAATCTTATATCTAGTTTTCCTGTTTGGCCTTCATGAATAAGTTTCCCTATTGGTAAACCTATCAACACGTCAAACTCCTAAACATCAAATATGTAGAAATTTAACAAGACTTGGACTCCATTAACATAAATAGGAAAGGCACATATTACTCCTGAGCTAGGAATAATGTGGCCTGAAAGACTTTTTAGCATTTTAGTTGTGGCGATTAAAGGCATGTCTTTCAAAAATCTTTTTGCAAACATAGCAGACATGATATTAATACTCACAACAAGATTAAAAAGAGCACCAAAAGGATATTTATCAATCTGGCATTTAAGAGTGACAGAGGGAGAATCTAAACTAATAGGATCATATGAAAGTTCTGATTCTTCTAACCACTCATCACTCAAAACAAAGATTAATTCTTTTGTTGTCTCTTTAAAGAACTTTACCTCATCAGGATGAATGTGATTTTAATCTTTGGAATTATATCCTTGAGGTTTCATAATTACTTGATAGTTTGAGGTGTTTCCATAATCATCAAAAAGTTCATCCTCAAAATCAAGCATAAAATCAGGAAGTGGAGCTATCTCCTTTTCTTTTTCAGATAGTTCAGGTTCTATACTAGCTAAAGGTTTAAAAGATTCACACAAAGGATCAGATTTAGCTAGCTAAGTTTCTACTTCTATCAACTCTTCTTTTTCATCAGGAAGATCATTTAAGATATTCATAAGAATTGTTTTAGCATGTGTAGCAGTAATATGCATAAAAGCTCCTCTAGCGGCCAAATTAAGATATTCTCTAGTTTTTTCATTAAGGACTAAAAAGAAATGTTGTAAAAGCATAGGTTCTGGCAAAGCCAGACAAGGTCCCGAATTCACAAAATTGTCAAAACGCTCCCAAGCCTTACCTAGCGATTCGTTATCTAATTGTTTAAAGCCTATTATTTCTAAATGAAGTTTAGCGACTCTATCGATAGGGAAAACTTTAAGACAAAAGCTAGAACATAACGTTTCCCAAACTCCTTGACTACTCCCAACATGACGCTTATACCAATATTTGGCTTTTCCTATTAGTGAGAACAGAAAAGGCTTCCACCTTAACGTTTCAGTACTCATGCCTTCAATGTGAAGACATGAACAGGTCCCTTCAAAATCATTTAAATGAGAGTAGCGGTTTTCGATAGAATTGCTAGAAAAAGTGTTTTCCTGAACTAAGCGAATTAACTCTGGGCATAGTTCATAGCCAGGTGATGTGATCGGTTTAGATGATTCTACTGGCTACAAACTTAAACCCGATGGTGCTCCAAATTGATAAAAAAGTTGAGGTGTGGATTCCATTTAAAAAGGTAAGAACAAGACAATAAAATAAGTAAATTAAAGATAAAAGTATAATACAAGATTAAGCTAAACTTAAAGTCAATCTCAAAGAAGAAACAACCGTTCCCTAGCAACAGCGCCAGAAATGCTTGTTGGTATTTCTTAGAGAACACGAGTAAATTAATTATCTGCAAGCGCACAGATAAACACCGATTGTAGCACTTCACTGAGATAACCTAGTTTTTAAATATTGAACCCAAAAGAACGGTCTATGAGGAAGACTAAGTCTATATTAACTTAACTCATTTCACAAACAAGTATAGATAACTATTGATAAGAGGATAAAGAACCAAGGACTTTCTAGTTCTGGTCACTGGGTAAGCTTTATATTTTATGATCTCTAAGGGAGATGACTTAAATAAGAGTAGAAAATAGAGTTATCTCCTACTAAGCACCTATATGTCTGCCAAACTTATTATGGGAAATGGACTACAAAGGAATCAACGTAGCTATAAGAGTCACCTACGCGAGCTACTGTTATCTAGAAAATCAGGGGACAATCACAAGTAAACCTAGCCTAGGCACCACGCCTACACTACGAATTACTACTTCAATCAAGTAATGATCAAGATGAAAGCACTCAATAAGAGTTGCAAACATAAAGAACAATAAGGATAATTGCTTACTTGAACCAGAAGTGGAATACCAGGGTATCTCAGAATACAGATCCTGGGCGAGAGGAATCTGATCCCAAAGAATACAGCGATGAAGAAGCACAGACAGGCCGGAACTCCTCCAGAACTACACCTCCAACTCTATATCTCTAATCTCTAAATAGAGCTAGATCTACATAGATCTAATATCTCTTGAATTACTGGCCTAGATCTACTAGATAGGAATTACGGCTTCGTGCCCTTGAGCTTCTGATCTGGCTTGGCTCCAGGGGGCTACAAGCCTCTATTTATAGCCCGGAGGGATGCACGACAGCTGTTGGATCAAACCGACTTAGTGTAGGGTTGAGATGACTCCTCAAAGGCGGTGGAGGAAGCTTCCAAAATATGGCGGCAAGTGGGCCCAGGGGGGTGCCGCCCAGCCCCACTGCATGTCGGCCGGCCCCACATTCAAGGGTCTCGGGGCCCGCTTCGCTCCGGTGTTTGTGGGGTTGTCGAAAAAATATGCGTCGCAGTCTACCTAGGGGGTACCCTACGGTAGTAGATTGTAGGCGGAGGTGTGGCGATGGCGATCAAGCGTAACACAAAGAGCGTAGACACAGCGATTTATACAGGTTCAGGCAGGCAAATCGCCGTAATATCCTACGTCCTGTGTTTTGGTGGCTGGATTGATATGAGTATCAGGTTACACGAGGTGTAGATGATCTGAGAGAGAGTTTTTGGAGGGGGTCCCTGCTAGCCTTATATAGCCGGGGAGTAGGGTTACAGTTTCCATATCCTAACAGATTATGATCGGTCCCTTAAGGCAAGGGATACGAGCCTATCTACTAGGATCTTTCTTAGCGAACAAGACTTCTTCGGAGTCCTTGGCGAGCACGACGGGCTGGTCGCATGCCGCAAGGCCTCGTGAGCTGGGCCATCTTCTAGTCGGTAAGCTCAAAAGGTCCCTGGGGATATGACGAGGTAATATCCCCCACAAGTCCTCGAGCATGTTGGATTCTTCTGGCGAGCCCGCAGCGTTGTCCTTGGAGGTGTTCAGCTGGTCGCCATCATGCGAAGCGGTCGTCGTGGAGTCCCAACCAGGCTGCCTGGTTGAGGTGCTGCTCGGAGAAGCCTTCTGACTAGGTAGGGCTGGTCGAGAACGTCATAGCTTGATGTGCGAGCAGGTCGCCTCGTCGGATGTTGTGGCTGCTTGTTGGGAGGATGTGACGTGCTGAAGAAGAAAAAAGTTTTGAAAGGTCCTTTCCTGGTGAAGTATACCCAATTAGGCTCTGCAAAAACAACACAAAAACAGTAGAGCTTTGTCGAGAAGAAAATTAGTACATTCACCGCAAGGTGAAGTGTACCCACTTAGTCCCCGAGCGTGGTAGCAGGTGAAGTATGCACGTGGTGCCAGGCTTTATAAAAAGATGCATAAGGTATGTAACTAAAAATTGAAGCATGAGTGTTATGTAAAATGACTACGAATACCCGTAGTCTCCGAGCCTGATGTAAGAAACTGGAAGCTTCTTATATCAGGATCATATATTGGAAATTGAAAAACTGAAATATAAGTTTAGTAAGAAACGACTGCGAATACCCGTAGTCCCCGAGCCTGATGTAAGGAGCTAGGAGGTTCTTGCATCAGGGTCATATTGTTTAATTCGCAGTCCCCGAGCTTCAGTCCCCGGGTGTTGTCCTGCTTCACGCTGCCCTTTTGTACTGTGGGTGCAGTCCCCGACCATTGCTCGATGTGACGTTGGACGAAGTCCCCGAGCCTGGTTGGGCACGCGACCAGGCAGCTGAATCATGGTTACTGTCGGCGGAGTCCCCGAGTATCCTTGTTGGGGGCCAATTTTGTGGTGCTTGCCGACCAGACTACTCTAACCATGTTAATGTAGCTGCAGAAAAGAGATCGTAACAATGTTGCTCGTCCAGTCCCCGGGACTGTGGTGTTAGTGGTATTTCAGAAATCATTAGCCGTAATTGGGGCAATTAACTAGAAGTAAATATGTAAGGAGAACAAAAAGGAAGTAAATGGGCCAAATTAGTCGCGCAGTCAGCGTCCCAACTCATGGCGCAAGAAACTGGTGTCATGGTAGTTCCGTATTTGATCATTGCGGTTTCCCAAAAACCCTAGGAGGCGAAGCGCCGCGCCGCTCGGTATAAGAGGCGGACTTCAATATTGGCAGAATGGGAAAGGTCACGTCTTTGTCTCTTTGTGAGCACATTGGAGATCCGAAGAGTTGTAGTCTCATTGCTCGAGGCGTACATACATAGGATACAAGGGGGCGGAGGCTTTGCTGCATATTCAGGTGAGGAACGAGGTGAAGAGTTGTCCGATTCTTTTCTTACTTGTTGGTCGCGGGGGTGAGCAAAGAGCAAGAGGGTTTTCTTGACGCTGCGATCTTGCGGGGGGATGGATTGTGGTAGTGCACGCTTCACGACGGGTTCGGCCGCCTTGATGATGCTGTCTGAGGACTTCCTCTTTCGGATCCTGCTTCGTGTCATCGAGGATGGTGGCAATGTCTGCGAGTATCTGAACCTCCGTCAGGTGTGTCGTGTCTTCCGGAAGGTTTGTGGTGATGGTACGATGATTCGGCTCTTGTCTCTTCAGTGGATTCAGTATTATTGTTGGCCTTACCGCCATCTGCTGCAGTCTGCCTTCGAGCAGCGCTTCCTTGAGGCCGATCATCGGGGAGCTTTGTTCTTTCATGGTGTAGAGAGGTTGATGTTGCGAGGACGAGATTCTATTGGGTAGGTGCTTATTGGCAAAGCAGTGGCGGCTGGAGATGATGTCGCGATGTATTTCAGGGCCATGATGCTATATTATGCAGATCCAACGGATCTGGAGGCGCTTGCCATCATCGATCGTCTCAGCGGAGGTGCCCTTCCAGATGGCCGGTTTGGTAATCATGTCTTAAGTCGTCTTTGCTCCCGATCCCGTGATGATCTTCACATCATCTGGCTACGGTGGTGGATTCGTGCCTCGGAAGATGTGCCGGAGTTAGTCACAGGCGATCCTTATGTCTGTGTTTGGGAGCAGTGTCATCGCTTTGGCCCGCCGGGTAACAACGTGCCTGGGATCATTATGTACTGTAACCGGCAATGCCGAATTCGACATGAATTCGAGCTCTGGACTAGGAACACTAGTTAGGTGGTCGCTTATCGTATTGGTAGGATGAAGTTGTAATTGTTCAAATGACTGATCCGAAGTGTGGCCCCTTCTCTTTTGATGTTTCGACTTTATTGTCATGCTGTGTTTTTGCTGCGGGATAACAGTAGTTTGTAGCTTGGATACAAGTATACAGACGTGTAAGTGAAAACTACAAAGCTGTAATATATCCGGGGCAGTGAGCTTTTGTTTCACTTGTATGTCCTATCGTGCCTGCTAAGTCGTGAGCCGTAGCGATGAATCGTTCAGCCTTGGGTCTCAAATGGTCCATATCGTAGGGCTAGCGCCACTTCACGCATAGGATACATAAGGACTGCCAAGGAGGCACGCTGCTGGCAACCCGCGGCGCAGAGGGCAAACAGCTCGTGCATGCTTAGGTAGATGTCAGGGACAGGACCTTTTTCCAAGAGGCTCGAACAGTTCAGGCACAGAGGGCGAATAGCTCATGCGTGACTAGGGCCTGTTGAGACCATTCCTGCAAACGCTGGGCGAAAATTCATGCTGCTTGTAGAGTCGTCGACCGTACTAAGGTCGTATATGGATTCTGGCCACATAACCCCATGGCTCCCGACCCGAGTGACATCGCCCGGCTTGTGGGGAAATGTCACTTGGGAGGTCTGTCGATGGAGTCATAGAGTTTAGGGCAGCTACTTCTACTCGCTATGGTTCATCGGCAGGCCATCTTCGGGTGCTTTCTGGTTATGGCCAGGCTGTTTGGAGAAAACACCTTATTGCATTGTGGAGAGGTCGTCGAACACTATGGGGTGTTTTGGAGAATTCGCCGGACGTTGCTGGATATGCTGTTGTGGTCATCGTGCACAGTGGGTGTTTCACAGTGGTCGTCGTACGCCGTGGGTGTTTTTGTGTTAATGGGTTTAGTAAAAACAAAATATAAGTGAAACAAGGCACCTTTATTTATTGATGGAGGAGTTCATAGTACAAACTTTATTGGGATGTGTTTATACTAGGACATCTTCTCTTACCATTGAGGGCTGGCGGTCTCTATATTTATTCACAGGGGAGGTCGGTGGTAGTCGCTGCTGGTTCTGCTTCCTTCTGCTTCTTTGCGGCGGGGTTGTCGTTGGTTCCGGAGTTGTACGTATCCTGGATGCGGGATTTATCGATGGCGTTGATTGTCTGTTGCTCGCTTTCGTATGCAATCTTAAGGTTGGTGCGGAGGCTAAGGATGCCTTGTGGTGTCGATATCTTCAGCACCATGTAGGTGTAGTGCAGGACTTCCATGCGCTTGGCGAGTGTCGGTCGGCCGAGTATCGCGTGGTAGGCTGTCTCGAAGTCAGCGACGATGAAGTTGATGTTCTCTACCCTGAATTGGTCTTGGTCGCCGAACTGCATGGGGAGGGTGATCCGGCCCACCGGTGTTGATGCCTTATTTGGGATGATCCCCCAGAAGGAGAATTTCGCTGGGAGGAGGTCCTTCTTCGAGTAGTCGAGTTGGCGGAATGCGTCGGCGAAGATGATATTGAGGGCACTACCGCCGTCGACCAGCACCTTCCTGAAGCGGCACGTAGCAATGGTTGGATCAACGATGAGTGGGAAGCAGCCTGGGTATCTATAGTCCGTCCACTCATCTTCGGCGGAAAAGCTGATGGGTTGCTCTGACCAGTAGAGGTAGCGAGTGTTGGCCGAATCGTCTCCTTTTGCTGCGACTGAGTAGACATCTTTACGGACTTGGCGGCGTCGCCTCTCTCCTTCAACAACCACACTACCTCCGAAGATAGAGTACGTCGTTGAAGCTGGTCGGAACTCCAGGACGGGTGGTTCTTGATCTTTGCCCTTGTCAGAGTCATCTTTCTTTGCTCTCTTGTCACTTCTTCCCCGCATTGTTGACTCAAGGATCTCACACTCGCGCATGGAGTGCTTGGAGTTTTTATGTATGGGGCATGGGCCGTTGAGGACCTTCTCGTAGCTAGCATCGAAGTTCTTCCTTCGCCGGGCGTTCATGTTGGCGACGTAGCGGTTGTCACGCCTATAATCGTACCTCTGTGGGTAGCACTCGGAATTGCCCGATCGGTAGTCCCGGTGGTCGCCGGCCCTTCCTTCGCTGCGGTAATCTGGTCGGCGGTCGCTCTCCCTTGCGCGTTCCGGGGAACGAGAGTGGCGCCACCTATTCTCCCTGCTGCGGGTGGCATCGTCTTGATTGGCGTAAGGATTTGCGATCATCATGAGCTCTTCTATGGTTGTTATGCTCTTCCGCGCCAACTTGTTTCGGAGAACATCTGTCCGCAGGCCGTTGGAGAAGATGGCGATGGCCTCTTGGTCAGAGATTTCTGCGATGTTCAACCGCTTGTCGGAGAAGCGCCTGATGTACTCGCGGAGGCTCTCGTTGCTCCTCTGACGGACGCTCTCCAAGTCGTACCACGTCCCTGGCTAGACACACGTAGCCTTGTATGTCTTGATGAAGATTTCCTTGAGTTGCTCCTAGGTGTCGATGGTGCCTTCTGGGATCTTCTGGAGCCAGCTGTTGGTGGAGGTAGACAACATTACTTGTAGGTAATTAGCCATCACGTCTTGATTCCCCCCGGTGGCGCAGACGGCGATCTCGTAAGTGGACGTCCATTGCTCTGGGTTTTCCTTGCCATCATATTTCTGCACCGATGTCACCCTGAAATTCTGGGGCCAGCAGATGGCACGGAGACGAGCGGAGAAGGGGCGCAGGCCCCCAATGGCTCGGGTGCTGGCGGCGGCGTGCGACCGCGTCAAGGATTGTCATTATCATACCGTGGGGATCTACGTTGGTGCTCCCTTGGAGGGCTTCGGCGTGCCGGTGCCGGTGTCCGATCACGATGGGGTCTTTCGTGCTCGCCGTCGTTGTGAGGTGGGGATCCTCGCCCGTGCTCCCTCGGAGGGCTTTGGCGCGGTGGTGCAGGTGCTCAATCGCGCCGGGGCTCATCGAGCCCTTCGTCGTTGTGAGGTGGGGATCCTCGCCTGTGCTCCGTCGGAGGGTTTCGGGGGTGGTTTCTGTTGTGGGACTGGGCGAAGAATTCGAGCAAATGACTTGCTTTGTTGACCTGGACCACGGTAGCCATGATGTGGGCTTCTATCTTCTCGATCTCGGGTGTGGAGGGAAGCTTGGATAGCTCGCATGCAGCTACCGCTAGATTGGCGCTGGGAGTCGGGTACACCGGGACGTTACCCATCTGGTCAAACTCATGCTGGAGGTTGCGTTGTGGCAGGCGATCACGATTCCTCTGCTCCTGCTCACGCTATTCTCGTGCGAGTCGTTCCTACTCGTGAAGCTCCTCGTCGCGCCTCTCCTGCTCACGGCGTTCCCGTTCACGCCTCTGTGCACGCTCGGTGTTGTGTTGTTCTCTTGCAATGCGGTCGGCGTCCGTCTCGTTGTCACGAGGGGCGCTATCGGCGGAGACTTGAAAGATCGCTCCCCCGAAGCCCGGAGGGAGCTCCGGGAAGCTGCTCGTCGATCCGGAGGAGTCAGCAGTTTCAGGCCTCGTAGTGGCGGCCGAGCCCGATGAAATCGTGCCATAAAGGGACACCGCCTGGTCGGAGTCGCTGGGTATTGCGGAGATGACGACTGTGTTCACGACAGGCACCATCGAGATCTGGTCGAAGGTTGATCGGAGTGTTTGGCATTGGAAGATCGCCGCCTGGTTACTGAGCCCATGAGGCATCGTCGCGGAAAGGCGAACGCCCCTGGTCGTCAGAACCGCCATTTTTGCTGGGTTCGGTGGCGGCGTGGTCGGCGGCCGTGATGACCGGATAGTCGGCGCCGTGCCACCTACACAAGGCCGACGTAGTCAATGATCGCGGCGTTGGAACGATCGATGGCACTGACCAGATCGTCGATGCTGATCTTTCGCGGGCGGTACTCTGGCGTGGCGAAACGGCGTTCGGGTGGCGGCGCGTCCGCCCCGCATGGCATGGATCCGACGGTCTAGGACATACATCCGATCTAGAGCACAGTGCCGGTCGCTGGGAGGACCATAGAATCTGTGAAGGTGACCGCTTGACATACCCCCAACCTGGCACGCCAACTGTCGACGAAATATGCGTCGCAGTCTACCTAGGGGGTACCCTACGGTAGTAGATTGTAGGCGGAGGTGTGGCGACGGCGATCAAGCGTAACACAGAGAGCGTAGACACGGCGATTTATACAGGTTCAGGCCGGCAAATCGCCGTAATACCCTACGTCCTGTGTTTTGGTGGCTGGATTGATATGAGTATCAGGTTACACGAGGTGTAGATGATCTGAGAGAGAGTTTTTGGAGGGGGTGTCTGCTCGCCTTATATAGCTGGGGAGCAGGGTTACAGTTTCCATATCCTAATAGATTACGATCAGTCCCTTAAGGCAAGGGATTCGAGTCTATCTACTAGGATCGTCCTTGGCGAACAAGACTTCTTCGGAGTCCTTAGCGAGCACGACGGGCTGGTCGCGTGCCGCAAGGCCTCGTGAGCTAGGTCATGTTCTGGTCGGTAGGCCCATAAGGTCCCTGGGATATGCCGAGGTAATATCCCCAACAGGGATCCTCCGTGAGTTGTTTGGCAACTATATCTCTGCGTGATTTATTCGATATCTATTCTGATTTGATCCCCTTTATTGATGTTTTCTGGAATGGTCCTTGGAAAATAGTAGAATACCAAAACTCATGGAATTTGTTAGATAAAGCCCTATATTTCTAGATTTTATATGTGATTGAGCCATTTATTCTATTTATAATTGCATTAAAAGTTGACGCTAACGACCATCAACATACACCAAATCATGGAAAAGCGAAGATATTGAGGGTTTCAGAGCGAGAATCAACCCCTTTGTGGTGCTACCCTTCACCAAATCCAAGGGAAAACCTCTCCCTTTAGAAAATGGCCACTTTTAGGGTTTTAAGGTCAAAACCCTAAAAAATAGAGTATGAGACTCAAGGAAAAAGGGTGGGTGCGGCTGCATTTATAGCCTAGACTTAACCAAGGCAAGCATTGTAAATAAATGTCATGGTTAATTAGTTGTTAACCAAGGCGGTCGATTCGTAGAAAACACCTCAGTTATTATATTAACTGAGGTATTTGAGATAATATAATTTCCTTGGTTAATGGCGATTAACCGAGTTAGTTCTTTATAAAATCACTAGGGTTAATGAATTAACCAAGGCGGTTGCGGGCTTGGCTACCCAGCCTCAAATAACCTAGACGAGCAACCAAATTGATTGCCTTGGAGCCCAAACGCCAAACGTTACAAAAAATAAATCTTGTATTAGTGGAATACTTCAGTGTTGTCTTCTAGCAACCATTGAATAAATATAGTGGCTAACCTGTTGGGGATATTACCTCGGCATATCACCAGGGACCTTATGGGCCTACCGACCAGAAGACGGTCCAGCCCGCGAGGCATTGCGGCACGCGACCAGCCCGTCGTGCTCGCCAAGGACTCTGAAGAAGCCTTGCTCACCAAGGAAGATCCTAGTAGATAGACTCGGATCCCTTGCCTTAAGGGACCGATCGTAATCTGTTAGGATATGGAAATTTTAACCCTACTCCCTGGCTATATAAGGCGAGCAGGGACCCCCTCCAAAAGCTCTATCAGATCATCTACAGATCTTGTAACCTAGTACTCATATCAATCCAGCCACCAAAACATAGGACGTAGGGTATTATGGTGATTTGCCGGCCCGAACCTATCTAAATCGACGTGTCTACGCTCTCTGTGTTACGCTTGATCACCGTCGCCACACCTCCGCCTACAATCTACTACCATAGGGTACCCCCTAGGTAGACTGCGACGCATATTTCATCGACAGTTGGTGCGCCAGGTAGGGATGTGTGCATCGACTCCATGGCTCATCAAACGGTTACCTTCCCCGGATATGGTCATCCCCGCAGGCGACGCCACCCTCCAGATTGGATCTATGGTCTGGACTATCCACGGCACCGTATCCGTCTCCGAAACCACGGAACCTGCGCGACTCCTCGCACCAAACTCTCCTTCAATCGAAGATCCGACCACCAAGATGGCTCAGGGCGCTCCAGGTCGCGTCGCTCCTAACGATCTTGCGAGCGCTGTCGACCAGGTTGACGAAGACCTCGCCGAATGCCTTGGCCTCATCAACGCCGCTCTTCGCCGACTCTATCCGCACGCGTTCACCGCGCGAAAGAAGATCACCCCGAAGGTGCCACGACATCGTTCGACACCCGATCCCGCAAGCCATGGCACCAGGAGAAAGCGCCGACGTAGCAACAGCCATAAAGAGGTCCTCGACGACCCTTGCCCCCTTCACGGACAAGGAAAACACACCATGCGGGAGTGCATCACCCTCAAGGAGGCCATCCAGAGCAACGCGGAAGCAAAGCGACAAGGCGGCAGCCCTACAACAGAAGACATGGCAGCAGCTCCGACCACCAACTTTACGAAGGCCACACGCATCTTCCCCATATTTCGTGGATGCCCGGGTGGCAACAGTAAGCGCTGCCGAGTTTTTACTAACATCAATAGCATTCCTGTCCCTGCTCTAGACTGGACAAGGCGCCGAATCGATTTCTCCAGAGACGATCATCGGGTACGACACGACTACCCTAGTCGCTTCCCCCTGGTCGTCAGCGCAGCCGTCACGACCAGCTTTTTCAAGAAGATACTCGTCGACGGAGGCTGTTCTCTCAACATTATTTTCCCAAGTACTATCACCCTTACCGGCATACTCAAAAGTTGGATGCTCCCTATCTTTACAAGGCTGGCATCGCTTGGTGATGAAACTACATGCTACCCCCACGCCGTCAAGAGTACGGCGATCAAGCAACTTCAGCAGCAACTTCACCGAACCCAAACCAGCCTCAGACGGCGGCGCCGACCAAGTTTCTAGAACTGTGGGCACCAGCGAGGGGTCACATGGTGCACAAGGCTCTTCCTGATGAACATAAAACCACCTCGACTTATGCCCAGCAAATTTGGAGTGCAGCGACATTGAGATGTACTCACTAGACATGCCATCCCTGAGTTGGAGGTATACTGAACTGATAACACCAGATGACCCAGTACCATTCGTCTTCAAACGGAAGAAGTACCGGAACAAATCAAAATGAGGATAAATCCCAATAAATGCCTTGCACATGTTGATAAACGTCGCAATGTGCACAATCGAGTTCGGATTCAGGTTGTAGAGCGAGATATCATAATACCGCAAAAGACCACGGAGGAAAGGATGGACTGGAACCCCGAAACCACACCGGAAGAAAGGCTCGAACACCACAAGCTCACCTGTATTCGGCGTCGGAAACGACTCACCGAACGTCGGCCGCCATCCACCGACCTCCTTATCCGGGAGAAGACCACCGAAAACGAGAGTATTAATATCATCTTCTTTCAAGGTACTCAAAGTCCAATGCTTCGCCCAGGGCGGCACCACCAGATCTTCAACCCTAACATTTGGGGGGGGGGTGCAAAAGCCCCCCTAGCCGCCGACGATGACCTCGTGCCCGCACTCGTTGCTGCGGATAGCTTCACAACATTACCCCTCTTCGGCACCATTACTGGCAAACAACGCAAACAAGCACCACGACGGAGGACGAATCTAAGAAATGGCGGAAGGAATGCTGGGGATGTTACGACGAAAGAGGAAAAGTTTTTTGCGGCAATAGCGGAATAGAAACCATCACCGCCAAGCCTACATTTTATACCAAACGGCTCGACGCTTCGCCTTCTAGGGTTTTTGGGAAATCGCAACGATCAAATAAGGAACTGCCACGCCCACCTTCCGCGTTGCAACTTGGGCCGCTGACTGCACGGTTATTTCGGCCCACTTACTTCCTTTTCGTTCTCTTTATAAATTTGCTTCTAGTTAATCTCTCAATTTACGGCTAACGATTTTTGCAAATATCACCAACGCTACAGTCCCAGGGACTGGACGCGCAACTTCGTTTTAACCTATTTTGTGCAGCTACAGTAACATGGCTACAATAGTAAGGTCGGCAAGATCCACAGAGCTTGCTGTATAGCTACACTTGGGGACTCCATCGACAGCAACCATAACTCGGCTGCCTGGTCACATTCCCGACCAGGCTCGGGGACTTCGTCTAACATCACACCGAGCAAGGCTCGGGGACTGCGGCCACGGCACAAAAGGACGGCGCGAAGCAGGACACACTACTAGATTCCGATCCTTTTGCCACGCTCTTTCGGGGCAACGTCAACAATTTCGTTGCAACAAGGAGTGCTCTCGCGACCATTTGCCCTTTTAGTTGCGATAGATGTAATTTTTGCCACCAAAATTGTTTCGTGGCAAAAATGATCAAGATCGTTGCAATAAGTAATTGTTATCGCAACAAAATACAGTGTGGTCGCAATAAGTTATCACTGTTGCCATGCTTTGATTTGCGTCGTGGGGACTTTTACTCACGTTGCAATACTAAATTGATATTGCAACACTTTTATTTGATGGTTGCAAAAAGAAGATATTGCAACCCTTTATTTTTTGTTGCAGGAGTTTTTGTTGGCGTTGCAATACTAAAATTATATTGCAACTCTTTAGTCGATGGTTGCAATATGTTGTGACTCTTGCCACCAGTTTGTTTGCGTTGCGTGCAGTTTGTTTGGCGTTGCAATACTAATTTGATATTACAACTCGTTATCGATGGTTGTAACAAGTTTTTACTTTTGCCACGATTTATTTGTGTTGCATGCATATTTGTTGATGTTACAATATTAAGATGATCATGGTTGTAGTCGTAATATAAAATAAGAGAGAAAAAATTTAGTTATTTTCATAATAAAGGGTTTTCATGATTACTGAGCATAATATAAAGTTTTTATTTTCATTATTGTAAGTGTATTTGATGGTACAATAGATATATTTACTTTAATCAAATTTTAATATAATTGAGTATTGTATAAACAACTTTAGATTAAAAAATTGTTTCTTATTGTATATTATAATCATTTTAGGTTTATTATTTATTATAAAAGTTCTAATCGGTAAGAAATTTATAGATATGGTTGTAATATATTATGTTCGTGATTAAAAAGAAAAAATAAAAATGTATTACACCTAGGATTTGAACCCAGGATGTATTATAGTTAGTTTAATTAAACGCAATGATCTTGCCAATACAATTGTTTTATGTTCATGTCAAAGTTAGGCATAGAAGACTATATTAATAATTATCCTTTAAAATATATATGGAAAGAGAACTAATCTATTAAGTTTGCCAAATCAGATCGATTCTTCTTTTGTCGTGCCTTTTTGGGAGACGCCCGCCGCCCGGCGCCCGCACACGCTCGCGCACGTCCCGTGAAGCCGTCGCGCCGCGCGCCGCCCGCCGCCCGCTGGCCGCGCAGTCTGCCGATCGTGTGATGGTGAAGCCTCCAGGCCCTCAATACGATCATACGAACATAGCATTCACTCGCATGGAAACGTTGATCAAATGCCTATCGCGCTATGTACACTCCCAGGTCCAAGCGAGAGGAGAACCGTGTCCTTGACCTGCTGCCGTCTTTGGCGTGGTGATGGTGTAGTCTCTGCAGATCGAGCGGTGGGCATCGCTGCGCGCTATTCCCTGCACGAAGCAGCGTCCCTGCCCTTCAACTCTGAATAGCCGACAGCAGTTTTGCCCTAGGTACGTAGCTATATATATATATATATCAACCATCATGTACTGATCCATCGTTATTTCATCATCATATCGTTAACTTTGGTCATGGATATGATTAGAACTGAAATAGGCATGAGTCAGGCTAGCTGTTATATAAACCCTCGTATGTAACATGTGTGTTATATATGATTACTATATAAACATGTGTTCAAATGAGAGTGTAAACTTGTGTTAAACCTGCATGCATATGTAAACATGTGATAAATTTCATCATCAATTTGTTGTTCTTCATATATATCATTATATGATTTATTATATATAGCTATCCTTCATAAACCTGTGTTGTAAGGTTAAAAGATATATACCAATGTGTATGTAGGCAAGAGCAGATAGCTAAAAAAAAATTAGAGACAAGAATTTATTTTTATTGGCAGTCCTATTTATTAAAGGAAAAAGACTCATTTTAAGGTTTGGTACAGTGCCATGCATGAACCCACATGTTGGAGTTCATACTAATTTTTTATAATCTGGTTATAATAAGCAGTTTAAAGGTTTTCTTTTATTTATGTCAGAACCATATAGATATATTTATGTGTAATTTTTTCCTAGTTAATGGTCGGTTATCAAGTTTCAGGAAGAGAGTCAATATTGTGACATTTGGAAGATAGAAATCATGGCACATGATGATGACAATTGGAGCTGGATGTTGTTGCCAAGCCAAACAGATGAGTGGCAAGCCGGACTCCAGAAATATATTGACACTATTTTTTATGGCACCTATGCATTAGAAACTGCACGGTGTTAATGTTCAAGGTGTCGTGGAGTCGTGTACAAAACAAGATCCAGTGTTCAGATGGACTTATTAAGTAAAGGGTTTGACCAGAATTTCGTGAATGAGAAAGTTAATGCTAGATCTCGCAATGATCATATGGATGCAATAAGTGAAGGTCCGACAGATGAGGCGTCAGCATCTAACAATCTTGTGTCTACATTAATTAGGTCTGCGTTCAGTGGTAATGAAAATGAAATTCTTTGAGAGTGCAAAGAAATTCTTTGATTTATTGAAAGAAGCACAACAAGTGATGGGGCTAGGCTCCCGGTATACCAAGTTATCTTTTATGGTCAGGCTATTTCAGCTTAAGTGCATGAGCGGATGGAGTAACAAGTCCACAGGGCAAACACTTGAATTATTCTCAGATGCATTCCCCCAAGGCCATTCTATTCCAGATACATATGAGAAAGCACGGAAGCTTATTCGTGGCCTTAGCCTCAAATATATTAAGATCCATGCTTGTGTGAATGACTGTGTGTTATTTCGTGGGTCCTTTGCTGATATGGACACATGTCCAACATGTGGTGAAAGAAGATGTAAGAATGACAGAAATTCTGAGAATGACGACGAGTCTAGTGAAGAAAGTGTTGGGGCAAAGAAGAAGCGCACTCCTTGCAAAATTCTAAGGTATTTTCCACTTATCCCTCGATTACAAAGATTATATATGTCAGAGAAAACATCATCATTGATACGGTGGCACAAGGAAGGATTGGTCCGTGATGGGAAAATGCGTCACCCAGCAGACTCTTTGGCATGGAAGCATGTGAATGAAAACTATAAGGAATTTGATTCGGATCCACGTAATGTTAGGCTAGGACTTGCATATGATGGCTTCAATCCATTTGGGATGTTGAATGTCAATTACACTTGTTGGCCTGTGATACTGATTCCTTATAACCTGCCGCCTTGATTGTGTATGAAACAACCTTATTGGATGATGTCGATGCTGATACCTGGGCCTAAATCTCCTGGACAGAACATTGATGTATATTTTCAGCCTCTGATCGATGAGCTACTCGAGTTGTGGGTAAAAGAAGTTCAAACATGGGATGAGAAGGAGAAGAAGAATTTTACTCTAGGTGCACTTCTGCTATGGACAATTAATGATTTCCCCGCATATGCGATGCTATCTGGTTAGAGCACAAAAGGAAAGTTTGCTTGTCCTTATTGTCATAGGCATACTGATTACTTGTGGCTAAAATATGGTTCAAAGCATTACTATATGGGACATCATCGATTTTTGCCCAAGAATCACAAGTGGCGAAGGAACAAGGTGAGCTTCAACAAGGCTGAAACTAGGGAAGCTCCAGAGCCGCTCAGTGGTGCGTAGGTGAAGCAAGATTATGAGAGTTTCGAGCAAGTGATTTTTGGAAAGGATACAAGGAAAAGGAAGCAACGTGACCAAGAAAATAGGTGGCACAACTGGAGGAAGAGAAAAGAAGAAAAAGAAAGAAGAGAAAAATTTAAGATGCCCTCGGTACTAGGCTAGAAAGGATAGTAACAAGACCCGACCCATATAGCTCTCTCTCTCTTTTAATTGGCTCAGTCACATGCAACGCAACAACAACGCCGCATGAAGCATGATGTAGGCATACAACGCTCGAAAGGCAGTGAGCTGCTTATATAATACGGCTCATGGATATCAGTGCTTCATATTTATCTTTGCTTGGTTGTCTAGATAGTAATGATTGACAACCAAATTCGGTTTAAATTAAATTTTAATTCAGAATATTCCAAATTAAAAGTAGGAAAGTAGAAAACAGTCGAACTCGGTCGAAAAACTCTTTTCTATTTGGGATTCGGGACATTTGAAATACGAAAACAAAAGCGAAAACGATAAAGTCGAACAAGAAAATACGGATTTGATCAGATTAAATATAGAAAACGATACGATTCGATTCGGAATATTTCGGATCTGTTTTCATCCTTAGTTCTACGTAGCATTTTTCACTTGTCCAATTAATTTGTTGTTATTTTTTCTACCTATTTATTAAAATCTAATATTTTTATTATTGGATGACTGTACCTTCGAGCCACGTTTCATTTTACCATTATAATTAATAAACTATTTAACAATATTTGCTATGATGACCTTCTACATCGACATGTAGGCCTTATGCTTGTTCATTATATTGTTGAGATTTTTTCATCATGCAAGGGCTAGTGAAAGAAACATATCTTTACCCTTCATGCATGTCTATTTCGAGAGCCTTGTACCAACTTGATGACCGCATGAACTTTTTTTGCCATCACAACAATCCACATCACTCTGTGCATAATATCATTTTTCTTCGTGAAGACTCTTAAAATGTGGCATACGACATACTGTAGGATCTCAATGCAATAAAACTCTCTTCACTTTCCTAATAGCCACCAAACCCACGACATGGACTTGGTATGTGTCACAACTCACACCTAGGTAAGCGGTTGGTATGGTGCAGCAAAATGCATCAAGATGGCATGGCACCAAAGGTTTAGAGGGCTCAATAGACAAAGAAAGTCAAACGGCCTGTTTGGCTCGTCATTTCTGCGGTTGATAAACCGACTTGTACTGTTTTGGTTATTTTGTTATGAGATAAAAACATTGCATCATGGTTGATAAGAGCATCTCCAAGAGTTTGCCAAATTAATTTGGGATCCATAAAATTTTGGTAAAACATGAAAAAAACATCCTCCAATAATTTAGTATCCTAACTTGGTAAAAATAGAAACTTGACAAATCTTTTCTCCCGACATGCATATATGCGTGCGCGTACGACTTTGCATGCATCCAGAGATTGAAGTGGAAGGACCTTCTAGTAAACAGAAACTCTTTATTGTGTTCACTTTATAAAAGTGCCAGAGAGAAGAGTTTACAGATCTGTGCTTATTTGATTTCTGAGAAGTTTAGGGTTCCTGATGCAAAATTGTTTTTCTTTTATCTTTTCTGTTTATATACATTTAAATGGCTGAAAATTTGGAAATTTATAGTAATTCACAAAAAATAATAAAATAGCAAATGAAGACTTTTTGAAATCCTTGTGAGTAGATCTATGGAGTGAAATATATGATAATTTTTAGTAGAATACCACACGGGGAAAAACAATTTGTGGGCTTTTTTTAATTTGCCAAGTCCAAAATAGCAAGCTATTGGAGAGAGCCTCTTTTTCACTTGACATATTGTTTTAGACATGATTTGCCAAGTGAAATTTAGCAAACTTTTGGAGATGCTCTAAGCCGGACTGATAAGCCAAGCGAACAAGGTATAAGAAAGTTAAATGTACAAACCATCTGCTTCACAAGTTAAGTAAACATAACTTCATGCTGGATTATCATACTACCAAAAAATTATTAAAAGGAGTTAAAAGAAATAAACAAATATAGAAAATAAAAAGTTATATTTTCGACAAATCTAAATGATGACATTACATGTAAAACGTTATTAATAATAAAGCAAACGAACACAAACTGTAGGGGTCAAAGTATCATAATCAACAAGAGCATAATAAACACAGTTTTTAATTTATAAGAAGCTATCATAATAAGCCGTGACGATTAAATAAAACTACTTGAAAATATCGACAAAATGTAAAAAGAGAGTAAAACCCAAGTTGTTTTGAATTTTATCTTAATGTAAGCAATTCACGACCAACAAGTGATGATAATTCTCGATACAAATTAGGAACATGCGGAGTATAATAATACTAGCACAATTAGGCGCGCTGCCGCCACGCCGGTTTTGGAAGGAGGAAAAAACTGCACGAAAAAAAATAGTAATAAAGAAATAGAAAAAATAATGGTCAGTTAACATCATGAAGAATGCTAAGAGTCATTTTATTTTAAAATATCATATGAACAATATTTTTTTTGGGTGTCTATATAGCGGTTGATAGTGTTTCTCGACCCTCTGACACTTGGTTGTTGGATTATACACAAATATCTTTAGGGGTGTGTCTATACAACGGTCGGTTGTTGGGTAAGACAAAAAATCCAATATTATATACTACCGTAAATAGTGCTGTAATGACGATAAACACACGATTTTATAACCATAAACACATTATTATCATAAACATAGGATGTTGATCAAATGAATCAATTAAAACTTATAAAAGCAATAGAAAAATATTAAATAAACAAAATAAAAATTCAAGATATATTATTCCTATGAAAAACAAACAAAAAGATTTAAAAGGAAACAAAAGAAAATATAAGAAAAATAAAAAAAATAGATAACTATTTGAATAATTAGACTATTATTTATTATAAATAATCAATTTATACTAACTAAATACAAAACTTACCTCTAAATAGAAATAGAAAAATATAGTTTAATAAAATAAAATATAAAATATGACAAACTTCTCACTATAGGATCCAACGCCGTGTAGAATAAACAGGCAACATACCTAGGTATATATCATGGTGCAATTTTCATGCATGAAGAGGTCAACATTCACATTTATGAAGCGATCAACATTCAATGTTTCGCATGACCTGTAATCTAGGCTCTCAAAGTCTAATCACCGGTGAAGAACAAATTGCTATAAACACAACTCTGAACCACAACAAAGTCAAGATTCACGTAACAAATAAAATGCCGGAGAGAGCACACATGTCTCAAATCAGATGAAAAAAATAGAGTGTTAAAACCTCGTAAAACACGCGAGCGCTGCGGCGGGAGCGGACGCTGGCCAGGCTGGTTGAGCAACAATTAATTCGTCGCTAATGAGTATTTATATTGTACATATATTGGTATAGAACACTATATCCGTTGTGTATGCTCATAATACGTGTGAAATAAAAGCAAAAGGAAAAATAGAGAGGAAAATAAAAAATATATATAAAAAAAGAAAGAGTCGCGTCAGCTATAGCGCAATAGCGGCGGGAAATGTGGCTGTAACGGACGCACGGTTTAACAATAATTTTTTCACCATTAATGGGTATCTATATTGGAGATGTACTGGTATAAAACACGCTATTCATTTTAAGATCATAATACATGTAAAATAAAAGCAAAAGAGAAAAAAGAGGAAATAGCGGCAGTAGCTCCGGGAAATGTGGTTGTACCGGACACACGGTTTAGCAATAATTTTTTCACCATTAATGAGTATCTATATTGTAGACGCGCTATTCATTTTAAGATCATAATACATGTAAAATAAAAGCAATAGAGAAAAAAGAGGAAAAGAAAAAAAACGAACAAACACAAAAACCGAGACCGGCCATCGGCGTTAGGGTCTAACATTTTCTAATGTCGACACGTGGAGGGACTCTCAGGGCTTGAATTTATTGGCGGTTGAAAGAGTATCAAAACCGAGACCGGCCATCAGCGTTAGGGTCTAACATTTTCTAATGTCGACACGTGGAGGGACTCTCAGGGTTTAAATTTATTGGCGGTTGAAAGAGTATCATATACACAGGGGGCAAAGACAAAAGAGGAAAAAAAATATTTTGAAGGGAGGAGACATGACACGGCGGCAGCAGCAGATCCAGCTATCACCATGAGGGACTAGACTAGACTAGGGAGGAGGTGGAGGAGGAGGGAGGCCACCAACTACCAAACCCATCGCACACGTCCTCCTCCCCGCTCCACTCCCCTTCGTCGGCATTGCATTGCATTGCCCGCCCGACGCCTGCTCCCTTCCATTTTCCATTGACCTCGGCCCTCTCGTCCGTCTCCTCCTTCCCAAAGCTTCGAATTTTCCCAAGGCCAGAGCCACACACCTTCCTTCCACTCCCCGCGTCCCACGATTCGCCGTCGGAAAGAGGCAAGGCAACGGAACCCGAGCCGCCCCGCGTGAGGCCGCCGTGAGGGTGAGGCGAGGTCCCCGTCTGGGTGCCTTCCGTGCCGACCGCCTGCGTCGCGGGGCGCATTGCCGTGCCGCCCCCGCGGGAAGGGAGATTCCCGCCACCTATTAATCCTCCTCTCTTAGGCCCGTTTTCTGCCTTGGGGAGGAGGACACACACACAGACGCAGCGCCGCGGGAAAGCCGGGCGCCGCATGGATCGAGGCACCCGCTGTTCCCATCTCAAGACCCAGTTTTGGCGTCTTGGCGTAGCGGGACGGAGGAGGACGACGGGGTTCCGGAGCGCAGGGCCGCGGCGGCACGCCGGGATCTCGGAGGCGCCGCGCTGTTGAGTGTTGGCGTCTTCTCGTTCCTGGGAGGAGGTGTTTCCTCTGCTGAGAGGGCCTGGGGCGGCTCTCGGTTCAGTCCCTCTCTGCAGTTTATTTGCTTTTTTTAGGTAGGTGGGGGCTGCAGTTGTTGGGTGGGCGAGGAGCTGGAATTTATTGCGAGCTGCTTCCTTGGAGATCATTGCTGCTCGAATCTGAGCTCCTCTTCTTCTTCTTCTTCTTCCCTGAGGGAGTTGCCAATCGCGTTCTGCAACAAGAGTGATTTGGACAAGATTGGAGCGAATTGGCTGCTCGGCGGGCGTCCAAAAACTCTGAGCTTCTGGTTGCCTTGTCGACTTCTCGGGGCATCTGGGAGTAGCTTTGGAGCAGTGATTGTGATTCACTTGAGTCTGGAAGAATGGCGCCGAGCAAGAGGCTGGAGAAGCTCAAACTCAGCACATTGTTGACTTTCATGCGATGTCACAGGGGCTCTAGTGATGATCACTCACGGATTGGGACAGTGGGGTTCTCACGAGTGGTGTTCGTCAACGAGCCTGATAGGCTTCAAGAGGAGGGATTCAGTTACCCACCGAATGAAGTGTCGACGACAAAGTACAGTCTTGCCACCTTCCTGCCCAAGTCCCTCTTCGAGCAGTTCAGGAGGGTGGCTAATTTCTACTTCCTTGTCTCTGGTATCCTTGCCTTGACTCCACTCGCACCTTACACGGCAGTGAGTGCGCTTGCGCCCCTGTGTGTCGTGATTGTAGCCACCATGGCAAAAGAAGGGGTTGAGGACTGGCGGAGGAAACAACAGGTATCATTCTTGCAGTCTTTTGTTCATGACATGACCCCCTGTGTTTTGAATACACTCAACCAACTCATATGCTTTAGTTAATTTAATGTTTATTTCATACACTGTATAATAAATAGGAACAAATTTTGCTTCCTCTTTCTTGGTGTTGTGATTGTCGGGTTCATTCTCTATACATATCTGGGTTTGGGGAAATAATATACATTCATTACTTACAAACAATGTGTTCTCATTATGAACAATGCACTGAGCTATATTCCATGTATTTTGGTTTCTGAAACTTAAATTCTAATTTGACCATTTTCCATGTTTGTGCTTTGACCATGTGATCCATTATTGATTATACTTACAGTTGTCCATTCTACTTGTGTCGTTGTGCGTCATGATGTAGCAATAGTTTTTAGTCTTGCAGCACTTATCTTTCTTCTCTATATATAAATGTCGAGCTTATCTGGGAATCAAGGTGTGGCATATTAACTTCTTTACAAGCTTATATAGTTTATGTGATGGTTTTCTTTGACTGGTATTAGACGTAATTGACTGTGTTACTGTAATTTATTTACTATGAATGTTTATGTAAATTTTCCATGCCATTGGTATATTAAATAAATCTATGCAACTACGTCACCCAGGACCACGAGCTCAATAATCGGATAGTCAAAGTGCATAAGGGAAATGGCCATTTTGAAGAGACAAAATGGAAGAATATCAGAGTTGGAGATGTAATAAAGGTGGAGAAGGATAATTTCTTTCCCGCTGATATGATTCTGCTTTCATCTAACTATCCGGATGGAATCTGTTACGTAGAGACCATGAACCTCGATGGTGAAACAAATTTGAAAATTAAACAAGCTCTCGAGGTGACATTGGATTTACATGAGGACATAAAGTTCAGGGAAGTCAGACAAACAGTAAAATGCGAAGACCCAAATGCAAACCTCTACTCCTTTGTCGGTTCAATGGAATGGAGAGGCCAGCAGTATTCCCTGTCACCCCTACAGATTCTTCTTCGGGATTCAAAACTACGGAACACAGACTACATATATGGGGCTGTCATCTTCACAGGTCATGATACTAAAGTGATGCAAAATGCAACTGATCCACCATCTAAAAGAAGTAAGATTGAGAAGAAGATGGATAAAATTATTTACATTTTGATGTCTTCTCTACTCATGATTGCATTACTTGGTTCTGTCTTCTTTGGGATCTGGACCAAAGAGGACATAAGAGATGGTGGGCTCAAACGGTGGTATCTTCGTCCAGATGCTACCACTATATTCTATGATCCAAAGAGAGCAGCACTGGCATCTTTCTTTCATTTGTTAACAGCCCTGATGCTGTACAGCTACTTCATACCCATTTCTTTGTATATATCAATTGAGATGGTCAAGATCTTGCAAGCTGTATTCATCAACCAGGATATTGAAATGTATCATGAAGAATCAGATAAGCCAACTCATGCTCGTACTTCGAATCTAAATGAAGAACTAGGTATGGTTGATACAATACTATCTGATAAGACTGGAACATTAACCTGCAACATGATGGAGTTCATCAAGTGTTCAATTGCTGGCACTGCCTATGGTCAGGGTGTCACTGAAGTTGAGAGAGCTATGGCTATGAGGAAAGGTGCCAGGTTAGATGATGACATTGAAAATGGAGACCGCAAAGACAAAAAAATTGACAACAGTCCCCATGTTAAAGGGTTCAATTTCAAGGATCCACGAATAATGGATGGGAATTGGATTCATGAGCCTAACAGAGATATGATAAGAGATTTTTTCCGGCTCCTAGCCATCTGCCACACATGCATTGCTGAAATGGACGGAAATGAGAAGGTTTCATATGAAGCAGAGTCCCCTGATGAAGCTGCATTTGTTATTGCAGCAAGAGAACTAGGGTTTGAGTTTTACAAAAGGTCGCTGGCAACTATAATTGTTCGTGAACGGGATCCAAGTCGGAATGTTGTTGAGAAAATGTAACTCAAATTTCTGTGCTCTTTCCTCTATGGATTATCCTTACTTCCTTAGTACTAATACTGACCCTTTTACATTCTGGTACAGAAACTATGAACTCCTAAATATATTGGAGTTCAGTAGCTCAAGGAGACGGATGTCTGTGATAGTCAAGGAACCAGAGGGAAGGATATTACTTCTCAGCAAGGGTGCAGACAGGTTAGTGCTCTATTTGCGCTAGATTTCAGTGTTTAGTCGCAGATCATCTACTTAATTGTAGTCTCTGTGAACAGTGTGATGTTCAAAAGGCTTGCACCAAATGGAAGAAAATTTCAAGAAGAAACAAGAAGACACATAAATGAGTATTCTGACTCTGGTCTAAGAACCTTGGTTCTAGCACACCGTGTCTTAGATGAGAAAGAGTACAAGGACTTCAATGAAAAATTGAACGCTGCCAAAGCATCTCTAAGTGCTGATAGAGATGAAAAGATTGAGCAGGCTGCTGATGGCATTGAACGGGACTTGATTCTTCTTGGTGCTACCGCAGTTGAAGATAAGCTCCAGCAAGGGGTATGCCTTTTTGTGGATAAGCCTTTCTGTTCCACATTTTATTTGTACGCTTTCTAGGGAACATTGCTTGTTCAAGTACTCATGTGCACGTACATATTCAGGTGCCTGAATGCATAGACAAGCTTGCACAAGCCGGAATTAAGATATGGGTCCTGACAGGCGACAAGATGGAGACGGCTATCAATATTGGGTAACCATTATATGCCTGCGTTGAAGTAGGAACTTTTTATTTCAACCAGACTATTTCCTTTTCTGATTGATGAGCTTCTCCACCTGCAGGTTTGCATGTAGCCTGCTTAGACAAGGCATGAAACAGATAATTGTCGCACTGGAACAACCTGACATCATTGCGTTGGAGAAAGATGGTGACAAACAAAAAATTTCTAAGGTGAATAATTGATTTCATTAGCTGCCTTTTTGAGGCATCAGGCATGTTGCAGTCATTTTACATATAACAATGTCAACGTTGGAATGCCCTATATTTACGATTACAGCTCTCTAATATCTGAAAAAGTAACAAGGCATACATTCAAATTATTAATTGACAGCCAAAATCATCTTAATTACACCCTTTTGTTGGTTCTCCAGGCATCGAAGCAAAAGGTTATGGGTCAGATAGAGGATGGAATCAAACAAATTCCACTTTCAACTCAAATTAGCACTGCATCATTTGCACTAATCATTGATGGTAAATCACTAACCTATGCTTTGGAAGATGATGTCAAGTTTAAGTTCTTGGATCTTGCTATCAAGTGTGCATCAGTAATATGTTGCCGATCTTCACCAAAACAGAAGGCACTGGTCAGATTTCTTTCTATTATTAAGTTCCTGTCTCTTTTCTATGTACTTTCAGAGTGCATTCTTCTAGAGCATACATGCAAAAACATTTCCATCAATTCCAGGTTACAAGACTTGTTAAACGAGTAACGCATAAAGTGACTTTAGCAATAGGTGATGGGGCAAATGATGTTGGCATGCTTCAAGAAGCTGACATAGGGGTTGGCATCAGTGGTGCTGAAGGAATGCAGGTTACTAATTCGATGCTGTACAACTTTTGCTAATTGTGCCCATGATTCTTTTCTTATTATTTGTTTCTTATGGTGTTCTAGGCTGTTATGGCCAGTGATGTTGCTGTTGCCCAATTCCGTTTCTTGGAACGGCTACTTCTGGTGCATGGACATTGGTGTTACCGGCGTATTTCAGTGATGGTATAGTTGTCATTTACATTGATTTTAATGTTTTTTTCTGTACAGGACATACCGGAAATTTCATTACCAAAAGAAATAAAATTAAAAAGTACCACAAGTATAATGTTTGCACCACCAAACATTCCAAAAATCAGAGCAATCCTGAGAGCATAAAGGACTCTGGAAGACACCCCAAAAACACCACCAGGAAAGCAAGTTTCAAATTACATAGCAGACACAAAATGGCCATGGTGAGGCGGTGAGGCCCACTTACTCCCACTGCCAACCAGGGTTAAAACTAAGTTCTTGACAACTCCCCACACATGATGAGCGTAAAAACAAACTAAGTCAACTCATGTTTGGCTTTGGACTTAGACTACATGCTTCTCATCTCTTGGCCCCAAACATTTATTTTAATCTATTCAGGCTTCGTAATTCATGTTTTTGGATAAAAAATATTTTGGTGGTTGATGTGCAGATATGCTATTTCTTTTACAAGAATGTTACTTTTGGTGTCACTATCTTTCTCTATGAAGCATTTGCATCTTTCTCCGGGAAGCCAGCTTATAATGATTGGTTCTTGTCACTCTATAATGTTTTCTTCACCTCCCTTCCTGTCATTGCTTTGGGGGTATTTGACCAGGATGTGTCTGCCAGGCTGTGCATACAGGTATGCCAATATTTAAACAGTTTTGGTAATTAAAATGATTGGAATAGTGAAATTTAGGTCTACTTCCCTGTGAAATCTAGTTCTACCATATATTTCTGAAGAAAATGTGCTTTCTACCCTTGGGGTAGTGGAAGCTAAATAATTCTGTCTTTTTTTCTCTAGATCTAAGATTTATTTCACTTTTGATCTGTTGATTAAAAGAATTTTCATGCTATGTATGTTTTCAGTTTATTTAAGAACTATCTTTCTGTTAGTATAAGGATTTTTTAACCTGTGAAAACCTTTATAAGTACCATTTTGTGGAGTTTTGGGATCCCAGTTTCACTGCCATATTGAATGAATCAAGGAAACACTATCTTTCAAGTTATTTGAAGGCACAAAACGCTCGAGTTGTGCGCACTCCTTTTGCATTTGTGTTACCCTACCTTTTCACTTGTCTTTCTGTCCTCTGTTCCTTTGCAGTATCCTCAGCTATACCAAGAAGGAGTGCAGAATATATTGTTCAGTTGGCGTCGGATACTTGGCTGGATGTTTAATGGTGTTATGAATGCTGTCTTAATCTTTTTCTTCTGCATCACTTCCTTTGAGGACCAGGCATTCCGTCAGGATGGTCAAGTTGCGGGCTTGGATGCTCTAGGTGTCGTCATGTACACTTGTGTTGTATGGGTTGTCAACTGTCAAATGGCACTCTCTGTGAACTACTTCACCATAATCCAGCACATATTCATATGGGGCAGCATTGCAGTATGGTACCTCTTCCTCTTGGTTTATGGTGCCATAAACCCGAGGTTCTCGACTACAGCCTACATGGTCTTCATCGAACAGCTGGCCCCTGCCCTCTCATTTTGGCTGGTGACACTTTTTGTTGTGATGGCAACACTTGTTCCCTACTTCAGCTATGCCGCAATCCAGATCCGTTTTTTCCCAATGTTCCACAACAAGATTCAGTGGAAACGGTACTTGGGGAAGGCTGAAGATCCAGAAGTGGCAAGGCAGTTGTCATCACGACACCGGACGTCATCACAGCAGAGGATGGTCGGTATCTCTGCTCGTCGTGACGGCAAGGCTATGCAAATAACAAGGGAGACAGAGCTAGAAGTTCAGAAGTAGCATTTTCAGTAGATTTTGCGTTTTGTACAGCTTATAGGATATTGTCTCCGGCAAGATGACAACTGAACTGGTTGGAACTCGGGATGTTCCTGGATTGCTGCTTCTATGATGCCTGTCATGGGAGTTGTTCCAGTTCAGATGATAGAGCAAGACTACAGATTGCTTAGATAGGTCACAAGGAGGCAAAGAGAATACCTGCTGTAAGTTCAATTTTAGCAGTTCAAGGCTTTGTGGTTTTTCTTTTCCTGCTTCTCTTACACATGTAGATGCTTGTAACCAGATTGGTAGAATTTCGTTTAGTGTTTTATTCCTTTTTACTCCCCTTGCCTACCGTCTCTCAAGTGTATTTTAAACAATAATGGTAAGGCTTCTGATTTGAGTGGCTTTCATGCTTTATTACTGGGAAAGAATCATAAGTGGACGATTTATAATCTAAAATTGGCCTGGTAATATTTGTTTGCATGACTTGGCAAATATCGGGAGGCCACAAATATTGTTCGCTTCATTTCGTTGGTTGATAAGTCGGCCGTGGCTGTTTTCTTGTGAGAGAAAAACACTGTTTCGATGGCTGATAAGCCAAGTGAATAGGGTGACGTGGAAGAAAAATGGACATTTTTGTAGGAAAAACACTTTCTATGTGAAACCATCACTTCCTGATTTGATTCAACTGTCAATTGTGGGCCGGCATGGCAAAAATCAAATTTGTCTGGAACTAAGATAAATAGAACGTGTTACTGTACGAAAAATTAATAAGTGAACTAAGAGGTAAATACAAGCTTTAAGCAGTGACAGAAAGAAAACTCAAAGGTTCAAAGATTACAATATTTGCTTTATTTCGGTTTTGTTATTACTACCATACTAACCTGCAATTAAGGGCAGAAAAGGAGCAAAGAACTTGAGCCGCTGAGCGCCCGGTCACGTGTCATGGCTCCGGCAGCGGCAGCGGCAGTGGCGGCTCCGCCGGCTGCTTCGTCTCCGCGGCTGGCACCACCGGGCGGCGCCGGTGCGCGCTCCTCCGCCAGCGCGCCAGCCTGGTGCAGTCGTAGGACTCGTCGGGCCCCTGGGCCTGCGCGACGCACACCCGGCCGAAGACACAGGAGAGCACGGTGAGTACTAGCACCGCGGCCAGCACCCCGAAGAAGGCGCCGACGGAGCCTGACCCCGATGAGGCGCCGTGCCGCGGCGCCGCTGCAGCTGCGCCCGCGCCGGACACCTGGTAGTTGGGCAGCGGCACCGTCGTCGTCATCGGCGTGGTCGGTGTCGTCGCTGGCATGACGGCCGCCATTGTTGCTTGGGCGTAACGTACAGAGGAGAGAGTTGGTGGGTGGTGAATGTGTGCCGCACTTTGAGCTGGGGAAGGAGGAGGGTGGCGGATGCCGTGCTCATGAGGGGAGCAGTGAGGCGGCAAAAGTGTCACATGCTTTTTTGTTGCAATTTTAATTTATAACTAGATTATATTACTAATGCTTGGTATAGTATTTTAGTGGTGTCATGGATGGAGAGGAGGGGATAGGGAAGAAAGAAAACTAAATTAAAGAGGGGAGAAATTTTAAAAATGGTTTTGCTGCTCACCTTTAACGTCCAAGGACCGAGTGGGCACGAGCATGGAAATGTTGGAAAGAAGAGAAAAGAGCATGCATATGCATAATTGGGCTATCTCATGCATGCTTTCATGTTATTATTAGATTAGATGCGTGGTGTCTTAGTGTGTGTATCTAGGAAAAAGGAAATAACTTGTTTGATCTGATCTGCTCATGACTCGACAAGCCAAGAACCATTGGACGGAGAAGAATCAGAGAGGGAAAAGGCGGCATGATTGGTGTGGCAAATAACTTGTTTCTGTATTGGCCCAGCGCCGGTTTTTTCTAGCATCACACACCAATATGGTAAGACCTAGTGGTGTGTGATGAGCCGATTGGAGCCGCAGGCAACAACAGGAGGGCAGGGCCAGTCCTGGGGTGGCTGGCTGTGCCACCGCACCGTGCCTCAAATTTCCATAGGCCTCGGCTAGAGTAGCACATTAGTTATTAGTTAGTATATACTATATTATACTTCCTCCGTCTCATAATAAATAATGTTACGAGATACGTGTAAGTTAAATTTTCATAATATTGACTAGGTTTATAGAAAATACGTGCAACATTATATCTACAAATAAATTTATTATGAAAGTATATTCAATGATCTATCTAATGATACTAATTATTTCTTATAAATATTATTATTATTTTCTAAATAATTGGTCAAAGTTTAGAAAATCTGACTTCATGGAAAACGAGAATGACTTCTATTATGGAACATAGAGAGAATGTATATACGTGGGTTGTTACCCGTGGCCTAAGTGCCCCACCCTAAAGGCTTAAACAATATCAGGCATGGAGAAATTATTATATGAGATCAACATCAATAATATAATCAATGATTTTACATCTCCATATGTTAGAAGAAATTGCTAAAAAATAATGTCAAGTGCCAAGTAAGTATTCTCTCCGTTCCAACAAACATAATCTCGCTTCTCGAGAAGTCAAACAATACTAAATATGTATAAAAGTATTTTTTCCATTCCAAATTATAAGATGTTGTTATGATGTCTTCACACAACCCTTACCTGTTGTGATGTCTTCACTTCTCATACGACCAAGGTTCAACACTTTCTGAACTAAACGTAGATCAGATGGTTGAGTTCTTTATGGTAGAACCTGCTCACCTGACTTTAACTCCTGGACTTGACACGACTGATCGTATTTTTCTGAGTTTATTCTAAGATTTAACGGCGCTATTTTTTGGTGGTAGGCGACTTGACCGTCGATAGCAAAACACCTATTACGACTTTGTCAATTTCGAGATTTGCCGGTCAAACTTAGTTTTTTGAATGTGCTCATAGAGCTAGGGTGAGCATACGTTCGCTCATAGGATTGAGTGTGCGCTCATGTGCCTGTATTTGTAACTAGGTCTGAAGAAAAGTTTAACAATTCATATGCACCTTTATTGGCTTAATCCTCTACCCACTAACATTATCATTGTGTCACTGTTGACCAACCTACCAAACACATTGAACTCTAATGGTCGTGATCCAACTAGCTAACCCCAAATCGTAATCTTGTGAGAGTAGTAGCACTAGTAGAGAAATAGCCTTTGGTCGATGTCCGAAATGTACAATAATCCCGGTTATTTTTTGTTCGGGGCTAATAGACCTTTAGTCCCGGTTGGTAAGAGTCTCGGTTGGTGTTACCAACCGAGACTAAAGGTCCAGAACATTTAGCCCCGGTTGGTAATACCAACCGGGACGAAAGGTATGTAGGATCTTAGGAAGGGTAAATAGCCTAGAGGGGGGGGGGTGAATAGGCCTGTCAAAAATCACTTCAAACAAATGTGAGATACTAGGGCGGCACTGCAGGCCTATAGAGGGCGGCACTGTCGGCCACCAAATAATGAACAAAAAGAGCTGGGTTTTGGCAGGGAGATATTAGTCGCCAAGATGGGTCCTTCCCTGCAAAATCAACACAAGAACCAGTTCGAAGACTGGTTACCACAGAAATGTTTCCTTTCCTCGAATCACCAACACAAACCATAGCACAAGATATGTTGCAAGAAACAAACCCTAGGGGACCAGCACACAAGACACAAGATTTATCCCGTGGTTCAGCTCGCCACTAAGGCTTGCTTAAGTCCACGTTGTTGAGGTGCCACAAAGGCTTGGAGCTTTGCAACTCCAACTCAATCTCAAGTCAAGGAAGTGAATCCTTGAGATGAGGGGTAATTCCTTTGCTTCACACAACGATTACAAACCTCCCTAGGCTGCCACAAGCGAGGGGTAAGCTCTAGGGCGACGCCTAGCCAGCTAGGAGCAAGCTCCAAGGGTAACAAACCCTAGCACCGCCGGCCAAACGAGAACCACAAGCTCTTAGACTTTGGGAAGTAGTAGATCCTCTCTCTAGGAGTGTTTTGCTGCCTTTTCCCTCAAGAATCTATGGTTGGAAGTGTGGGATTGCTTGGAGGGTGAAGGTCAACAATGGAGTGAGAGAGAGGGAGAGAGAGCTCTGTTTCAAACGGTCGGATTGCAAGGAAGACGAAGGGGTATTGGACTGGTGAGGTGGAGACCGTTCCAGCGGGTATTTATAGTCAAGGAAATTCGCTAGAAGTGGAGGGCGGCACTGCCGACCTAGCTCAGTGTGTCTGCTGGATCTGAATTTTGGACTGGACACTGAGCTAGCTGAGTGCATGTCTGAGATAGAGATTTGAGCATGTGATTCACATCTGACAAAACAGCACTAGAATCCCCCTTAATAGTACGGCATACCTATACTCAAATTCAAACCATAAATGAATTTAAACCTTTTGTTGACACCGTTTTTCGGCATGTGTCAAATGAACTAAGACTTGTGTTGATCGGTGGCTGTTTTCTATCGGCATCAGAAAGTTATCAGTTGAATTTGCCGATGAGAAAAATGTTGCAGGAAAGTTTGTTGCCGATGAAGATTGGATGATTCTTAATTGGTGAAGTCAAGTCGCCCGAGCTGCAAAGTTGCTGATCCCGATTGCCGATGAGGAGATGTTACCGATGCCAATAGAAGGTTGCCAGTGCAAGGTTGCCGATCGGAAAGTATTGCCGATGCCGATGGACATGGAGTGCCGATGGGCACAGGATGACTTGGCGTTTGACGTCAGCAAGGGATAGCTGATGGTGAAAAAAGGGAAGTCGCGGATTGAGGGAGTCTGCCGATGGAAAGTTTTCATCGAAAGAAAGACATAAGGAAACTGGTGATTTTATACCAGTATTAATATAATAATTTGAGTCCGGCTCTTGCACGAGTCGTTTGTTTCCTTTAAAATAGAGGTGTCTATTTAGGAAAGTAATATTGTTATTTGGGTCCGACTCCTGCGCGAGTTAGTTATTTCCTTTAAGGTAGGAGTTTTGTTTGGAAAATGTATGAGTTGTGTCTCTGTACAACTCTCCATGTGGGAGTATAAATATGTGCCCAAGGGCTGCGTGTAAAGACAATCAATCGAATCAAAATCAAATCAGTTTACTCTTATTCTACTTTTACTGCAATTTACCCTTTTTTGCATTAGTCTTAGTTTATCAACGAGTTCTTCAAGCTTCGACGGGCTGCATCACCCTGATCTCCGTCAAACCCTTGTAAGTTCCGCGTGGGAGTACCTCTAAGCCTTGACATCCGGGCGCATCGCTGTTGTCTCGTTCAGCTCTGCTCTAGTTATCCTGATCAAGTCCCAATCTTGGCATCCGGGCGCATCGCCGTTGTCTTGATTGAATCTTGTTCTAATTATCGTCCTTGTCGATTAACTGGTCAAATCCACTGGCACACCCTCGGATATCGAATTTCGGGTATAAGCCCGAGGTGTTCGCAGATCCTGACGCTTTTTACGTCAACACCTCTTTTGGCACACCCGGTGGGACTCGATTAATCAAATTACACATCTATCATGGGTGATAACTCCGACGTTAACCAGAGGAACATCATTGAAGTCTCCGAGGCCGATCTAAAAGATGATCAGAGGCTAGCCATGGAGCGGGCTATGGAGGAATACAAACAATTATATCTAAAATCCTTCAGCCTAAGCAGGAGCGGCGAAGCAATCCAGAAGCAAGATCCGTCGTTGCCACGGCAGGTCACGTATGACGCCAATCCTGGTAAGTTACAAGAGATGGTTAATTCTGCTTTAAATCAAGCATTAATTAGCCACTCCAGCGTGCAGTCCAATACTGTGTACAATGCTGTCATGCAATCATTCAAAGAAGGACATGCACCTCAATATGTTGGTCCAGCGTATCATCAACCTGGATCGGCATCTATAATCCCATTGGCTACCCCAATGGCGTCTTCCACTCCTGTGGAGCCGTCTGCCGATGTGGCTACACCGCCAAGGCCGAGTCCTGATAGCATCACCAAGCTCAACACAGATCCAGTGGCGTCGGCAATTTCAGGACCTGCTATCCAAACTCAACTAGCTCCTGCCAACTGGTGGGGATACGGTATGCCTCCAAATCAATCTGCTGGTTCTAATCTGGTGTAGGAAGATAGCTCAGCTTGGAAGGGATCCATGGCATCGGCAATGCAATCATAGCCGGTGGCCCCTATGATGCATTACTGTATGCCCTCTCCAAATGTACAAGTGCCATCAGAAGATTTCCAAATAATTCCCAAAATACCTCTGATGCCACCATCGGCAAGCTCTATGCTGATTCAACAGAACATAGCAGCTGGAAGTCAACCTATGCTGATGAATCCTCAAGCCGGAGTACTGGCGTCTCAAGGTAACCAATTTGTTGACTACTCTAAGATGCAGGAGCAGCAGGCGCCAGTTAGCTATCAGCCATCGGTAAGTCACATGTCGATGATTTACAATCCTGGATGGACTAACCAACCGCCGGTTCAACAGCCTGGCATATCAATGTATCAGTATGGGAGTCCAGCAAACATTCAGAGTGGAGCATCGGTACAACAACCGATGAATTCAATGCCTCCTAATCCAGTGAATGTACAACATTGCCCATCGGCAGGTCAGCCGATGCATAACGTCCAGATGACTGGTGCTGCGCCCATGCCAACTACTCCGAATCATCTTCCATCAAGATTTGAAGGGGCGCATTAGCCGGCTCCACCAGTCAGCAGCCAACCAATGAGTCGGCAAGAGCAGGATGCATATTGGGCCAATAGGATCGCCGAAGTAATGAAAGAGCAATTCGGCATCAAACCCAAGGTCAGCACATATTCTTATTGGACTCCGTATCCTCCAGCATATGACTTGATTCCTCTCCCAAATCGGTACAAAGTGCCTGATTTTACCAAGTTCTCCGGCCAAGATGACACATCAACGATGAAGCATATTAATCGCTTCATTATCCAGTGTGGAGAAGCTACCAGCAGAGAGGAACTCAGGTTGAGATTGTTTTCTTCATCATTGTCTAGATCGGCATTCACATGGTTTATATCATTGCCTCCAAACTCTGTAATCACATGGGCCGATCTAGAGAGACAATTTTATAAATACTTCTTCGCTGACATACATGAAAAGAAGCTTACCGATTTGGTCAAACTGAGGCAACGCAATGACGAATCGGTAGAGAACTTTGTTCAGAGGCTGCGGGACGTGAAAAATAAATGTTACAGCCTAGTGCTTGATGATCGGCAACTGGCAGATTTGGCCTTCCAAGGATTACTGCCGCACATCAAGGACAAATATGCATCTCAGGGGTTTGAAAGTCTAAGTCATCTGGTGCAAAGGATTGCCGATCAAGATATCAAAACCTTTGAGCCCCGAAAGACTTGGAATAAGGTGACCTTCATCGGGCAAGAAGAAGACTCTGGGTTAGATGAAGAGCTAAGCATCGGCGCGGCGGAGTGGGTGAAGGATAAGAAATCTGTGTCTTGTCCGTTCGGCCAGAAAGAAGCTGAGAGGTTCACCTTTGACATCACCAAGGCCGATAGGATGTTTGACTTGTTACTTCAAGAAGGGCGAATCAAGTTAGCGCCTAACCAAGTAATTCCATCGGCTGAAGAGCTCAAGAAGACCAGGTACTGCAAGTGGCACAATGCAACTTCCCACAGTACCAATGACTGCAAGGTATTCAGGCAACAGTTGCAGTCAGAGATTGAATCTGGACGAATTAAATTTGAAAATTCTAAAGTCCAGAAACCAATGAAGATTGATCAGCACCCGTTTCCAAATAATATGGTGGAAACTAGTGGAAAGACCAAAGTGCTGACATCGGAAGCTGCCAGGAAGAGTGTATCGGTAGATCCCAACCATCAAGTAACTGAGCACGACGAGAGGAGGTTTGCCGATGATAGAAAAGGCAAGAGAGTTGCCGAGGAAGGTGGCAGTGCCAGAAGGGCTCCTGGTGTTGTAATCACGCACAAATAGTCAAGGCAAGAGTATCGGCAATCGCAAAAGGAGCGACATCGGCAGGAAGAAGACGAACACCAAGAATGGCTTCGGCATAAGGACCACTGGAAGTGCCCCTTCTTCGTTCACTGTTGGGAAGAAGGCATCAAGCTGCCTACTGCCGATAATTGCCCCGAGTGCAATGGATATTACACTGTCGATCGGTCAGGTAAGAGACCTTGTTTTGATGATCAGGCGTCCAGGTATGCTAGGCCGCTCAGAGAGAAGAGATCGGTGCATGACCGACTGGGGGGCAAGCTCAGCGCGCATAACCGGCTTGGCAGGCGTGTTGATCAAGAGGAGCTTGAGGAGATGGCAAACGCAAGGGTGCCTGATGAAGAAATATTCTCCAGGGATCCAAACGTCAGAAGAAGTGCCGATGCAAGCAGTGGAAAGCAGCACCAGCCTGTCTAGAAAACCAAGCTCCCCCAGTGGTGCCCTAAGGGTCTGACAAAGACTTAGAAAAGAAGAATCCAGCGCGAACACCAAGGCGACCTATATGGCAGTGAAAGTCCTCCAAGGGGAAAGCAGTGGAGGCCAAAACACAAGGACGGGATCCATCGGTAGAAATCAATATGGTTGTCATATTGCCGATGGAGTTCATGACACCTGTCAGCGATGATGAGGAGACTGCAGAGATGGCGCAATTGGTCTTGGATCCGATGGTAGCTGTATTTGAGAAGCCTGCCGATGATGAGAGGCAGCACCTGAGGGCTCTGTTCGTTAAGGGCAAAGTGGATGGACAGCCTGTGACAAAGATGCTGGTGGATGGTGGCACGTCAATAAACATAATGCCATATGTCTTGTTCAGGAAGCTTGGAAAAGGCGACCAAGACTTAGTCAAAACGGACATGAAGCTCAAGGACTTTGAAGGCAATGTGTCGACAGCTATGGGAGTCGTATGTGTTGACTTAACCATCGGCAGTAAAACTTTGCCGACAACATTTTTTGTAATCAGTGGCAAAGGCACCTACAACTTGCTCCTAGGAAGGGATTGGATCCACGCCAATTGCTGTATTCCTTCCACCATGCATCAGAGCCTTGTACAGTGGATCGGAGACAAGATTGAAGTCGTCCGCAGTGAGACCCCATCGATTGTTGCGTTGGCAGAATCAGAAACTTATGAGCAAACCAGATGCATATCAGGTGAAGCTTGGGACACGGAGTTCCTCAAAGTTGCCGATTACCGCAATAAACCGATCCAAGCAGTTGGTCCTGAAGAAGAGTTTTAATGGATCGGTTCGCTGATAATGGAAAACTGGGACAGGGTTTCACATCTGCCGATGATTTACTTGAGGTAGACATCGGCGATGATAGTAAACATAGGCCTACTTTTATTAGTGCTAATTTAGATTCCCAATGTAAACAGCAGTTGACCGATTTATTAAAAGAATACAAAGATTGTTTTGCTTGGGATTATACGGAGATGCCTGGTTTAGACCGATCAATAGTCGAACATCGGTTACCTATTAAGTCTGGTTTTCAACCACATCGGCAACCTGCACGCCGATGTAATCCTAATATTTTACCTGACATTAAGGCTGAGATTATAAAGTTAATTGAAGCTGGATTTATTCAGCAATGCCGATATGCTGAGTGGATTTCTAATGTGGTTCCTATTTACAAGAAAATGGAAAACTTCGTGTTTGTATTGATTTTAGGAATCTTAACAAGGCTATGCCGATGGATGGCTACCCGATGCCCGTTGCCGATCTGCTGATTGATGCTGCTGCTGGACATCAAATCATTAGCTTCATGGATGGCAATGCTGGATATAATCAAATATTCATGGCTGAAGAAGACATATCCAAAACTGCTTTCAGATGTCCAGGTCATGTCGGTTTATTTGAATGGGTTGTCATGAATTTTGGCTTGAAGAATGCCGGTGCTATTTATCAGAGAGTGATGAATTTCATCTTTCATAAGTATATCGGCACAATAGTCGAAATCTATATTGATGATGTGGTGGTTAAGTCTGGAAATTTTGAGAAGCATCTTGCCGATTTGCAAAAAATATTGGGATGCGCAAGGGAGCATGGGTTAAAGATGAATCCTAACAAGTGTGCATTTGGTGTATCGGCAGGACAGTTTCTGGGCTTTATGGTGCATCAAAGAGGCATTGAGATCGACAGAAAGTCTATTGACGCAATTAATAAAGTAGTTGCTCCTACAAACAAGACTGAGCTGCAATCTTTGATCAGTAAGATTAATTTTATTAGAAGATTTATATCCAACTTATCTGGTAAGATTAAATCTTTTGGTCCATTACTGAAGCTGAAAGCCGATCAAGAGTTTGTATGGAAAGAAGAGCAGCAGTTAGCTTTGGAGGAGATCAAGAAATATTTAGTAAACCCTCCAGTCTTGGTTCCACCTCAACACGGGAAGCCTTTCAGGTTGTATTTGTCTGCCGATGATGGCGCTATCGGATCAGCATTGATTCAAGAATTTGAAGGGGGAGAACGTGTAATATATTATTTGAGCAGGAGGCTGGTGGATGCTGAAACCAGGTATTCGGCCATAGAGAGATTATGCTTATGTTTGTAATTCTCTTGCATAAAATTGAGGCATTATTTATTGTCGGCTGAATGCACCGTCATCTGCAAAGATGATGTGGTTAAGTATATGCTGTCGATGCCGATATTAAGTGGGAGAATCGGCAAGTGGATTCTGGCACTTTCGGAATTTGATCTAAGGTATGAATCGGCTAAGGAAGTTAAGGGTCAGGTGATGGCTGATTTTGTTACGCAGCATTGCAATATGGTAAGCTCTGTGGAGATTGCTCCTTGGACTTTGTTCTTTGATGGATCTACGTGCAAGGAAGGAGCAGGTATCGATGTTCTCTTAATTTCACCCCAAGGGCGGAAGTATGAGATCTCGTTGCCGATTGTTGCTACCTCAACAAACAATCAGGCTGAGTATCAAGCTTTGATAAAAGGGTTGGAATTGCTCAGAGTAGTGCATGCCGATGCCGTTGAAAATCTTCGGCGACTCTATGTTGGTGATCAATCAGTGGACTGGAGTATATGAATGCAAAAGTGAAGTGTTGATTGCACACCATGAGAGGTGTTTGCGACTGTTGAAGGAATTCAAAGAGTACCGCCTTGAGTATATTCCTAGGTTGCATAACGAAGAGGCCAATCGGTTGGCACAGAATGCTTTAGGGTATCAGCCGATTCAAGAAATCGTGACATCGGTAACAGTTCCCGATGACTGGAAAAAAGAGATTGCCGATTACTTAAAAGATCCATCTAAGAAGGTTGAAAGGCGTCTGAGGTTTCAAGCTACTAAGTATGTGCTCCTCGACGATGAATTGTATTATCGGATGATTGATGGAGTTTTACTCAGGTGCCTTGGGAAAGAGGAGTCAAAAGAGTTGATGGGTGAAATCCATGAAGGTGTGTGTGGAGCGCATCAATCGGCATTCAAGATGAAGTGGATGATTAAGCAGAATGGATATTATTGGCCGACAATTCTTGAAGACTGCTTCAATTACTTCAAAGGGTGCTAGGATTGTCAGAAGTTTAGAAATGTGTAGAGGGCACCTGCATCGGCAATGAATCCTATAATTAAGCCTTGGCCGTTTAGAGGATGGGCTATTGATCTCATCGGTAAAATTTATCCACCATCAAGTAAGGGGCATAAGTTTATACTTGTTGCGACCGATTACTTCACTAAATGGGTTGAAGCAATTCCTTTAAAGAAGGTAACATCGGCAAACATGGTGGATTTTGTAAAAGAACACATTGTTTACCGATTCGGTATTCCTCAAACTATTACTACCGATCAAGGAACCATGTTCACATCGGGAGAGTTTGATGAATTCTCTGCTAATATGGGGTTTAAGGTATTGAATTCTTCTCCTTATTATGCTCAAGCTAACGGTCAAGCTGAAGCGACTAATAAATGAGTTATTAAGCTTATCAAACGCAAAATTGAAGAGAACCCTAGAAGGTGGCATGTGATGTTGAATGAAGCCTTATGGTCATATCGGATGGCTTGTCATGGTGCAACCAAAGTTTCGCCGTATCAGTTAGTCTATGGACACGATGCTGTCCTGCCTTGGGAAATTAAAACTGGTTCTAGGCGATTATCTTTTCAAGATCAATTGACGACCGATGATTATGCCACTCTTATGAAAGATGAGTTGGAAGATTTAGCAAGTCATCGGTTGAGGGCTTTGATTAGTATTGAAGAAATAAGAAAAGGGTTGCTAGGTGGTATGACAAGAAAGTAAAAGTGAAGCAATTTGCCGATGGTGATCTAGTATGGAGGTTGATTTTACCGATTGGGACTAAAAGTTCTAAGTTTGGAAAATGGTCTCCTAACTGGGAAGGTCCTTATCGGATAAAACAGTCTGCTCCTGGCAATGCCTATATTTTAGAAACTCTCGAAGGAGTTGCATTCTCCAGAGCAATCAACGGGAAATACTTAAAGAAATATTACCCTAGTATTTGGGTAGACGCATAGAATGCTCGTTTGAATGCCGATGAAAGAGAAAGTTATAATACATCGGTAAAAGTGTACTGACATTATGTTACAGAGCAAAATCAAGTATCAATGTTACATTTGCCGATACAATGAATAGATTACAACAAGGATTGGATGGCTGATATCGCATGCAAGCGAATTTGCTCTATCTCCTCCATCTCCTTGGCATCGGCATCGGCAGACCCTTCCATAGGCTTGATTTTCTTCTTCAGCGCAATGGCTTGTCGGGCGTTTGTGTCCCTTTCTTGCCGAAGAGCTTTGATGGTATCAGGCAGTTGAGCTTTCTTTTGACCGGCTATAGTCAGGGCTTCATCAACTATCTTCAGTTCAACCAGTAGCTATTTCTTCCTTGCCGATAGTTGAATGATCTCCTGCTCAAGGTCGGCGCCAGAGGCTTCTACTTGGACGATGCTCTTGTGCTTTTCATCGGCAGTCTGTTTGAATTTGAGCATTTCTTCTAGAAGCTTGGACTGGGCGTTCCTATTGGCAATGCGGCGTGAAATCCGCTGGTATTGGAGTTGGCGGCTCTCAAGGAATGATTCCTGGAAGAGGATCTCTTCTGTATCGGCAGAGAGGTGGCCTTGGATGTCCTTGAATGCTATCTTTGCTGCAGTTGAATCTTGGATAAGCTGGGATGTATCTTGTTGCAGCAGAGAAAGAAGTGCTTCAAGTTTAAGTTTAACCTCTGTCGATAAAGTTGGAGCAGAGCTTTCTTCATCTTCGTCTTCATCAGGAGGATTGACGGCGAAGGAGAATAGGCTGTCTGCTGGAGCGGAGGCTTCTTGGTTCTCATCCTCGTCCTGGAGGTTGACGCCGAAAGAGAACAAGCTGTCTGGGGAGTCTTGGGCCTGAGAAAGAAGAAGTTAAGATGTGTCGATCGTGAGGCTATATTGCAAAATTTTAAATAGCCAACTTACCATCTTGAAGCGGGCTTCTTGCCTGGGACTTGGCATGTCAATTGGTACAACCTCATCCTGGAGATCGGCAGCAGTTGCCGATGAGCACGCTTCTGTTGGAGAAGCGGTTGGTGCTGTTGGTGCTGTTGATGGCGCTGTCTCTGCCGTTGTGATCGGTTCCTGCGGTGGTGGTGCCGTCCCCTGGTCAGGATTCTCATCTGGTGTAGGCACTAGTGCCGATACCGATGTTGTTGGTTCTACGGTGGCGGCGTTGCTTCCTGGATTGGAGTTTCTTCCATTGGCTATTCAGGAGCAGATGCCGATGGTTGTTCTGCTGTTGGTGCATCGGCAGCGGTTGGTGATACAGCTAGGGTAGCTCGCCTCAAGCGTTTCCACTTTGGCGCAACGGTAGGCGAACCGACCCGTTTTTGTTGCGAAGCCTGGGGGGCATCGGCAACAGAAGTTGGAGTTCGTGCAGCTACCGATGGTCTCATTGCCTGAAAATATTTGGTGCAAGTTACATAAAGTAAATGTTGCCAATAAGCAGTGTATGATCGGTATAAGTAAAGATAAGATTTACTGCAAAAGCCCATGTCAAAGTAGCAGCAGCAGCCGATGTAGCCGTGGGTGTCGACTTGGGCTTGAGAGTAACCTTAGGTACCTTCCGAGGGGTGAAGGCAGCCAGCGTGGGGGCATTATTGCCGATGAGTGATATGGGATTCATCATTCGGAGGTTGAAAGGCTTGCCACTCCTGCTCATCTTGGGGATCGGATCATCGACCTGTTAAGCATAAGAAAGTCAGATGCTGATGATAGGAATAAATTAAGAGGAATGCATCAGAAATTGAAAACTTACTGATCGGCGTCAATTATTTGCCGATAGTAGTGAGATGACTTGGCAAAGAGTTGATGTCTCCATTCTTGCCACCAGAATTTATATTCCTCCGTAATGAAGGATGTTGGTGCCCAGGAGGATAAGTCAATATCTGAAATGTCGGCATTTGGGGGGAGATTGACGACTTTGTTCCAGTCCATGGCGCTGGAGATGACTTGTCGTGGTTTTACAACCTTGGCATAGCAGAGCTTGATCGGTAGTTGGCCGAACGCCAGTTGTCTTGCTGCTGCTGCTGGGTAGTAGAACTCAAAGGATGGAGGAGTGTTCTTTCCAGTTCCAAAAATATTGACTGGAATGGCTCGGGGGATGATACTGGCCTTCATGATCACTGTGTTATGAGGCACATTCCCATCGGTAAGGTTGAACAGCAGGGGAAATCGGTTGTCTTCATCAATATATGGCCACCATAGCCGTTCTGAAGTAGGAATTCCATTGTAAAACTTTTGGAAAAACATGCCGAACTGCTCTGCATCGGCATCGGTTCCTGGCAATACTATGATGGCCTCTCCGAAGTTGAGTGGAGGACGAGTTGCCGATTCATCATCCCCATATTTGTAATTTTCTGATATGTCCCTTGGGAATTGCTGAGCAAACAAGTCAAACTGAAGGACTTTATACATGTGTGCGTTCAACCACATGTTTATGAACCACCAGGGGCCTCCGAGGTTGCCGATGGACTCGCCTAGCAGTAACTTCTTGGACACTTGGTGCAAGAGGCGGTATACTGATCCAAGAAGATATCGGCCAAGGGGAAGTCTTGTTCCATCGGCTAAGAGTTCTGCAGCTGGGAAACACATTGTAGTCGGACCGACTGTTTTGCCACAAAAGATAAACTTTTTCGGCCACATGTTCAGAAAAATGGCATGCTCTCTGTCTTACCGATCCAGTCTTTTGGTATTCCTGGATGTAACCGGTCCAACCGCCGATATTCCGAGTGTTCACTTTATACTCAGCTTTCCTATTGAACAGAGTGAATGTATCGGTAGAAGAGACGTCCAGGCCAGTCAGCATATGCACATCGGCAAGGGTAGGGGTGGCTGGTCCATGTCTGAATAGAAAGGCGTTCATGGTGTCAGACCAGAAGTAGGAGGCTGCTATCAGCATGTTTTCGTTTTTCTCCATATCGGCAATGGAGAGCCTGATGCACTGATCCAGACTACGCTCTGACCAGTAAACTTGTTGTGTTCTAACGACCCTAAGGTACCAGTTCTTCCACCCTTTGGTGGGCTTGGACCATGAACGGAAGGCGTCCTTCCATAATCCTAAACTGAAGCATTCAGATCTAAAAGGAATACGGTTAGTTTCCGCGTTGATCATGTAACTAGGATCAGGGTTGCCCATTGGGCCTAGGCAGTTGAAGTTAGAATGCTCGAGGGGGATCACTACTTTGTTGTACAGTTCCTGGGTTTCAAAAGGAAAAGGAAGGATCAAATAAGGAGATTGAAAAAGATTGCAAAAATTTATACAGGAAAGGAACTAGCAGGAGATTGGATGAGGAGGAAGTGGATTTACCTTAGGGATGTCGACTTGAATCGCCATTGGAGCTGAGAGAGTTCTTGCGGTTCGTACTAGGCTTTGGGAAAGCACTGTTACTTGAGCTCGAGAGGGTGTTCTTCGGAGACGCCGCCGGAGGTTGAAGACGAAGGCAGATGAAAAAGTGAAAGTGGGCCTAGGGTAAAAAGTAAGTTGGATCATGGTAATTTTTATAGACCTAGGTCAGGGGTATTTGGAATTTCTGCTCATACTGTACAGGAATGTGGAGAGGCCTGCAGTGGGTGTGCGCGATAATCAAGGAGATATGATTGGATTTGCAACTGTTTGTGCTATAATCGAAGAGTTTTATTAATAAACTGCAGTTCTACGCGCGAAGATCGAGGAAGTTGTGCAGTTATCTTGGAAGTAACGGCTACAGTAGAGAGAATTTCGGCACATAAAATATTATACACTCCGAAATTGGGGGGCATGTGTTGACACCGTTTTTCGGCATGTGTCAAATGAACTAAGACTTGTGTTGATCGGTGGTTGTTTTCTATCGGCATCAGAAAGTTATCAGTTGAATTTGCCGATGAGAAAAATGTTGCAGGAAAGTTTGTTGCCGATGAAGATTGGATGATTCTTAATTGGTGAAGTCAAGTCGCCCGAGCTGCAAAGTTGCTGATCCCGATTGCCGATGAGGAGATGTTACCGATGCCAATAGAAGGTTGCCAGTGCAAGGTTGCCGATCGGAAAGTATTGCCGATGCCGATGGACATGGAGTGCCGATGGACACAGGATGACTTGGCGTTTGACGTTAGCAAGGGATAGCTGATGGTGAAAAAAGGGAAGTCGCGGATTGAGGGAGTCTGCCGATGGAAAGTTTTCATCGAAAGAAAGACATAAGGAAACTGGTGATTTTATACCAGTATTAATATAATAATTTGAGTCCGACTCTTGCACGAGTCGTTTGTTTCCTTTAAAATAGAGGTGTCTATTTAGGAAAGTAATATTGTTATTTGGGTCCGACTCCTGCGCGAGTTAGTTATTTCCTTTAAGGTAGGAGTTTTGTTTGGAAAAGGTATGAGTTGTGTCTCTGTACAACTCTCCATGCGGGAGTATAAATATGTGCCCAAGGGCTGCGTGTAAAGACAATCAATCGAATCAAAATCAAATCAATTTACTCTTATTCTACTTTTACTGCAATTTACCCTTTTTTGCATTAGTCTTAGTTTATCAACGAGTTCTTCAAGCTTCGACGGGCTGCATCACCCTGATCTCTGTCAAACCCTTGTAAATTCCGCGTGGGAGTACCTCTGAGCCTTGACATCCGGGCGCATTGTTGGTGTCTCGTTCAGCTCTGCTCTAGTTATCCTGATCAAGTCCCAATCTTGGCATCCGGGCGCATCGCCGTTGTCTTGATTGAATCTTATTCGAATTATTGTCCTTATCGATTAACTGGTCAAATTGACTGGCACACCCTCGGATATCGAATTTCGGGTATAAGCCCGAGGTGTTCGCAGATCCTGACGCTTTTTGCATCAACACCTTTGATGAGTAGAAAAGTCACCATAAGAATTTGGGTACCTCCACCTTCTCTATATGTTCCTCTTTTTGTTCTTCCCTCCTTGTCATCTCAATAGATCTCATTAGATCTTGAATTAAGCGGTTATCAACACCAAAACCCACTTAGGGCTTGATATCACATTCAATCTCCCCCTTTTTGGTGATTGATGACAACTCAATTCAAGCTTACAAAAGAATAATCATAAATCTGAGATTTGCAATCATGGGTGTAGAGAACTCCCCCTGAATATGTGAATTGAGATTTGAATTCTCAAATTGGTATAATAAACCAAGTTTCACATATGCAAAGTGATTTGGGGCCTCCCCTACATCCATGCTTGTTGTGGGGTGCTCAAAATATGTGTCACATGATAAGACGTGATGCAAATGACAGTTTATATCAAAATAAAAGCACTCAACCCTGGCTGTTGTAGCAGGGGGCGGCACTGCCGCCCTGGCTATAACAGTCAGGTAACAGCAAGGTTTCTACACAAGAAACAACAGGTCTAAAACAACTCAGACACAGAATTATGACAAGCTAAATCGAAAACCACAAATACATGTCCATATCCAACATAAATAGAGTCAAACTAGTGCCTTATTACATAAAATAGAGTTTTGCGGCGGCACTCAACTTCACAAACTAACAAACTAACTCTCAACGGATATGACATGAAGCTCAAACTACAGCGAAAAAGATTTGACCCCCCTAAACCACTTCTCCCCCTTTGGCATCAAGCGCCAAAAAGAGAAGAAAAGAGAAGGGGAACCAATCACTCCTCATCCTCATCATCGCTGTAGATCATGGCGCGGCCAGCCCTGTGTGTAGTCTATGTGAAGCGCTGACGGGCTGAACGGCGAGGTGGTGGTGCAGCGGTAGAAGGCCCTGCAATCCTCCTCATCCTCCTCCTCCTGCTGTTGCTGCTAACGGCGAGGTCTCCTGCCATACACACGGTCACAAGGAGCCCACTGAGAACTGTCCCACTGACCCTGCTTTCTGATCTCATCATCATCATTATGCTCATCATCATCATCCTCATCACTAGAAGCTGACAGACGTGGTAAGTTAGGAAACATGGGCGGAACCTCCACTGGTGCAAGCGGTGGAAGACCGGCCACCTCCCTAGCTCCCCTGATGGCCTCTCTGTTGGCCACCTGGTCCTCATAAGTGATCCTGGCCTGATATGTGCAAGTAGTAAAAATGGCCTTGATCCACTCTCCAAACTTCTTCATCCTCCTCCCGCTCCTAGATCTGACATGTGAGCGTGAGCGTGAGCGAGAACGAGAACCCTCAGGAATGTCCCCCTGCCTGTGAGAAGTACCACCACCTATAGCAGGTGGAACTGGTAGAGCAGTAGCTGGTGGTGCACCTCCTCTGGTCTTCTTGATCACACACATAGTGTGCTCACAATCCTTGGGATACCTCATCCTAGTGACCCTCTCAATCACAAACTACAGACAAGGAGCATAAGGTAGCCTCCTCCTAGCATCATCCAAAGCTGTAGCAAGCTCAACCCAAATAAACCTGGGCATGCTAAGCCTCTCTCCATTAGGAAACCGAGCAAGAACATTAGTGATGTATCCATTAAGATCAGTAGTGTTGTCCTTGGGATTGAGGGTTACTCTGATGAAGTTGTTCAGAATGTAGTGAAGGCTCCTGAGGTTGGTCCTGGAGTAGTTGGGCACTGCATCATCCTGATCCTCCCATATGTAGCTCACTATATGTGGCTCAGCTCTAGCACCCTGGTGGATACTAGGTAAAGCCCTATGCTCCCTCCCAAAACCAAGAATGCGACAGAACGTGACATACTCACAATGGTAGTGGCGACCGTTAGTCATCCAATGAATCACATCATCCTCCTGATCCCAAAAGTATGTGGCATGGAACTGAGCAAGAATCTCTGTGTTCCAATCATACCTGAAGCTCATGATATCAGTCATCTGAAAGCGATCACACACACTGATAGCCCCTGTCAACTGAATGTCCTACCTGCTCTCCAAATCAGCAAAGTCAATGTACTGCATCTTGCATATCTTGCTGGTTGGCCTGGAATAGATGACCATAGCATAGAAATTGGAATGAAAGATATTCCAAAAACGATAATCAATACCTCTCATCTTTGGCACTGTGTAGGGATTGACTGCCCTAGCCTCCTGAGTTGCCTTCCATGATCTGGAGTAATCTATGACAGCATGCTGAAAGGTGTCCTGAGGTGCTGCAAGTAAGAACTCACCCTCAACCTCCTGTATATACCTAGGATCAAACTCAGTGAGGTGTAGAGGGGTAACTAGCCACTCAGGGATCTCATAACCTTCCATCTGATTTCTCTCTTTTTCTGCAAAGGCTGCATCTCTGTCAAAAGGCATCTGCATCTTCCCACTGGCCTTGCGACTGGCACCTTGCCAACCCGCTTCCTCCTGCCACTGGCTGCACTTCCTTCACCACTGGGATTCATTTATGAAACACATATGAAGACTAGATAATAAATTGTATATGACAGTGTGTGGATGAAGTTAAAAATAGGGGTTAAACAGAGGAAGAAATTTAGAGAATAACCCAGGTGGAAGCTTGCTGTTTGAATCAGCATGATTAGGGCGGCACTGCCGCCCCCCTGAGGCCGGCACTACCGCTCTTAGGAGCTCCACTGGATTTTCTCCAGATTTCTTTTTCTGTCTAAATCCTGGTTTCAACAACTTCTACACCTTGTCAAAATTTCAGAATCATAGTCTATTAAAACAGAATATGATGCCCTAGCCAAGGATATGAAGGATATGATATATTCAGAGACAAAAACTTTGGATTAAGGTATGGATTCAGCCCATCTGGATCTACTCTCTCTAGGAAGCAGAGGCATAGCAGATGGATTCTGCTAGGGGCGGCACTGCCACCCTGCCCCTGTTCACCCAAAAAGAGTGAATCCAAATCCACCGAGTACAAGCCCTAATCCTAGTTCCAATCATTTCATACACCTCCCAGAAACATGAATCCCCAACTAGAATCATCACATTGCATAGATCGAACCAAAAAGGTTAGGTTAGGGTTTCACCTTGCTTCCAAATCGTGGGATTGAAGGGTAAAGAGGAGAGGGCTTCCTTCCACAAGCAGCACGTCCACCAATCTCGCAGAAAGTCGATGGTGGAGGGTTGAGGAGCGGCAATGCCGGCCAAGGAGACGACAATGGAGCTCCTAGGTCACCTCTATGGAAGAGAGGAGAGGTGAGGGAGGTTCTGGACGAAGGAGAGGCGGCGTGGTCGTGGGCACTCAGCATTGGAAGGGTTTTATAAAGGCCCATGGGTCCACGAAAGATTCTCCTGAATTTGCCCAAAGGACAGAGGGCGGCACTGCTGGCCTTAAAGGGCGGCACTGCCAGCCTAGGTGAAAAACAGATACTGTACTAATTCCAGTTGGACTGTTCTCTATATTAGATATGGACATATATGCCTAAGAAACAAGACCAGTAAGCATTCAACATTACAGACAATGGTCATGAGCCTTGGTTGGTCTTTTGAAAAGGGTTTTGAAACACATAATTAAATATTTTCACAAACTTTTCCTATGTCGCTAGATTGACAAACAAATGTGTGTTATAGTTCAAGCAAGGTTACGAGAATCAAGAATATTTAGCTCACTACGCAAAGCACAAAACCTTGTCTCATCTAGAGGCTTAGTGAAGATATTAGCTAGTTGTTTTTCGGTGCTCACATGGTGAATTGCGATATCTCCTTTTAATTCGTGGTCTCTCAAGAAGTGATGACGGATGTCTATGTGTTTTGTTCTAGAATGACTAATTAGGTTATTTGCGAGTTTAATGGCACTCTCGTTATCACACAAGAGAGGTATCTTGGTGAATTGACATCCAAAATCTTTTAAGGTTTGCCTCATCTAAAGTAGTTGAGCACAACATGCACCGGTTGCAACATACTCGGCCTTGGCGGTGGAAAGGGCTACACAATTTTGCTTTTTGGAACCCCAAGACACTAGGGACCGTCCAAGGAATTGACATGTCCCCGAAGTGCTTTTTCGGTCTACCTTGCAACCGGCATAATCGGAATCCGAATAGCCAAGTAGATCGAACTTGGAGCCCTTAGGATACCACAAGCCAAGGTTAGGAGTGTGTACTTAATATCTCAAGATTCTCTTAACCGCCACCAAGTGGCACTCTTTTGGGTTAGCTTGAAATCTAGCACACATGCACACACTAAGCCTTATGTCCGGCCTAGATGCACAAAGGTAAAGGAGAGAGCCAATGATGGAACGATATACCTTTTGGTCCACGGCTTTCCCTTCTACATCAAGATCAAGATGTCCATTGGTTGGCATGAGAGTTTTGATAGGCTTTGCATTTACGATGTCAAACTTCTTTAGCATATCTTGGGTGTACTTTGCTTGGCATAGAAAAGTCCGTTCCTTCAATTACTTGATTTGAAAACCAAGGAAGAACTTGAGATCACCCATCATGGACATCTCAAACCTCTTAGTCATAGTCCTACTAAACTCCTCACAAAATGAAATGTTAGTACTACCAAATATTATGTCATCGACATATATTTGGCACACAAAGATATCTTTATTGAGCTTGTGAGTAAAGAGGGTAGGATCGGCTTTGCCTATTTCAAAGTCTTGCTTGAGCAAGAATTCCTTAAGGCATTCATACCATGCTCTTGGTGCTTGCTTAAGCCCATAGAGCGCCTTTTGGAGTTGGAAGACATGGTTGGGGAACTTGGGGTCTTCAAAACCGGGTGGATGCTCAACATAAACCAACTCTTGTATTGGGCCATTGAGGAATGCACTCTTGACATCCATTTGATATAACTTGAAGTCATGATGGGCGGCAAAAGCTAGAAGCATCCGATTTGCTTCAAGTCTTGCCACCGGTGCATAGGTTTCTTCAAAGTCCAAGCCCTCTACTTGAGTGAACCCTTGAGCCACCAATCTTGCCTTGTTCCTTGTCACCACACCATTCTCATCTTGCTTGTTGCGGAATACCCATTTGGTGCCTATCACATTGGTATTGGGCCTTTCCACCAAGGTCCACACTTGATTCCTCTCAAAGTTGTTTAGCTCTTCTTGCATTGCCATAATCTAATCCGGGTCATCAAGTGCTTGATCTACCTTCAAAGGTTCCAAGGAGGAAACAAACGAGTAATATTGACAAAAATTTGCTATATGAGAACAAGTTGTTACCCCCTTGCAGATGCTTCCAAGAATGTTGTCAATGGGGTGATCTCGTTGGATAGTTTGGCGTAGTCTTGGGTGTTCAACACTTCCTTGATCTTCTGATGTGCTAGCATCTTGTTCTTGTTCAAATATAGGCTCTAAGTTCAGCCCTTGAGGTGATGGAGTCCTTACTAGACTGCTTGCTGCTGGTTCACTAGGGGCAGCACTACCGCCCTGCTGAGCTGCAGCAGGTGTTTGCTGCTGTTGGTTGTTGAGTACGACAGCAGAATCTTGAGCAGCAACACTTTGAGGTTCCTCATGATTAGCATCCTCTTCTTCCAATGGCCTAATTTCTCCTATGGCCAAGTCCTTGATTGCTTCACATGGTGGATCCTCCTTTCCTACAACACTTGCATAAACTTGCTCTACTTGAGAGTCATTAGATTCATCAAATGTCACATCTATCGTGATCTCAACTCTACCAACGGTTTGGTTGTAGACATGATAGGCATGCTCATTTGATCCATAACCAAGTAGTATGCCAATATCAACTTTAGGAGCAAACTTGGAGGTTTTGGGTCTTTTGTTGAGAATGAACACTTTGCACCCAAAAACTCTAAAGTAAGATACCTTTGGTTTGTTACCGGTTAGGAATTCATAGGAAGTCTTCTTGAGATTTTTGTGTAGATAGAGACGGTTGATGGCATGACAAGCGGTGTTGATAGCTTCACACCAAAAGATATCCGTAGTCTTGTATTCATCAAGCATTGTCCTTGCCATGTCAATGAGAGTCCTATTCTTCCTCTCTACTACACCATTTTGTTGAGGGGTGTAAGGAGCGGAAAACTCATGTTTGATGCCCTCATCATCAAGAAACTCTTCCACCATGGTGTTCTTGAACTCGGTCCCATTATCACTTCTCACTTTCTTGATTGGGAGACCAAATTCCTTTTGAGCCCTTCTCACAAAGGTTTTCACCTTGTCTTGTACCTGAGACTTATCATAAACAAAGAACACCCAAGTGAAACGGGAATAATCATCAACAATTACCAATCCATACTTGTTACCCCCAATACTTATGTAGGCAACCGGTCCAAAGAGATCCATATGAATCAACTCCAAAGGTTGAGTAGTGGTCATGATGCTCTTTGGTGGGTGAGGTACACCTACTTGCTTCCCGGCTTGGCATGCTCCACATATCCTATCTTTCTCAAAATGAACATTTGTTAGTCCAAGGATGTGTTCATTTTTTAGGAGTTTGGCCAAGTTCCTCATCCCAACATGAGCTATTCGGTGATGCCAAAGCCAACCCATGCTAGATTTTGCCACTAAACAAGTCTCAAGCTTAGCTTTACTTTTGTTGAAATCAACTAGGTAAAGCTTGCCCTTCAAATGACCCGTAAAGACAATAGAGTAATCATCCCTCTTAAGAACTTCCACACCCTTATCCGTAAAGAGACAATTGTAGCCAATCTCACAAAGTTGTGATACGGACAACAAATTGTAACTCAACGAATCAACATGCAAAACATTAGAGATAGAATGATCTAGAGTTATAGCAACTTTACCAAGACCGATCACATCCCCCTTTGAGTTATCTCCAAAGATAATGTTCTCACTAGCATCGGTCGAGGGGGTATATGAACTGAACATACTCCTTTCTCCGGTCATATGATTTGTACATCCACTATCAAGCACCCAACTTGATCCACCGGAGGAGTATGCCTACAAAACAAGTTTAGTTCCTTGATTTAGGTCCCCAAAGATTCTTGGGGCCTTGCATGTTAGTAACAAGGATCTTAGGATCCCAAATGAAAGCATTAATGTAATTATTCTTTCCCTTGCCAATATGCTTGGCAATCACTTCTCCCTTGCTGCTGTTCTTCAATTCAAAGCAAGATCTCAAACTTGAGAGAGATGCTTGAGCCTTTGATTAATATGAATATTTATTTGGAGTAGCCCAGATAGTTTCCTTTGGCTTCTGCACCTCATTCTTCACCTTATACACCTCTTTAGTGTTCTTGCTGTGGGCAGTGGAGTCATAGGTGGCCTTCCCTTTTCTGCGGGGAGCGGCACTACCGCCCTTCACAGCGGCACTGCCGCCCTTGGGTGGTTGTGCTGCTCAGGGTGAGGCTTGTGCCACTGGCTGTGCAGGCCTCTCTGTACCTATTCTGCCACTGCTCACAAACTAAACACATTCAATTCCTTTGACAACCTTTCTTCCATTCTCTTTGCCTCCACGAGTGAGGCCAAGTCCATCTTTGATGAAAGGATGTCTTCCATCTTTGAATTGTGGCTTCTTTGGTTGATCAACTTTGCCACTTGCTAATTTCTTATCATCATTGCACTTTTCATGTAGCAAAGCATTGAGCCTAGCAATCTCCTTCTTCATTGCTTCCATATTGGCAAGGTTAGTGGAATAAGCATTTATATCAATTTCAAAACATCTTCCACAACCTTGGCTATTGGAGGGAATAGAGGTATCCTTTAAGGTAGAAGGTTGTGAGTTGCTCTCCCAAAGAAGGTTATATTGCAACTCCATTTCCTTGTGCTTTTCATCTAAGACGCAATACTTTTCATGGAGTGAAATATTTGCCTTCTTTGTAAGAGCATGATCTCCTTGCTCTTTGGCCAATGCCTTTTGCAAGGATTTCACCTCATTTCTCTCTTCCTTAAGAGCTTCCTTGTTGGCAATATACATTTTCTCAAGTTCATCAAGGTCATTTTCTCTATTGTCCAACTCTACTTGGGTTCCCTCTAATTCCTCCTTAAGCTTAGAGATTATTAGTGTGATCTTAGGATTTAGGTTCTTTATGATTTCATCCATTTCTTCATCACTAGAACCTTCATCACAAGAGGTATCACTAATATCACTACTAGAAGCATCATGAGAAGGAGGAAGGGGTTTTGCTTTTGATTTTACCTTCTCACCCTTTGCCATAAGACAAATGTGAGGGGAGTAGTAGTCATCATCATCACTTATGTTGTTGAAGAGCTTCAGTGTAGAGGATGGCTCTTGGATAGCAATGGTTGCAAGCTTCTCATCCTCATCACTTTGGCTCTCTAGTGAAGAATCCCATTCATGGACAATGTGGGCTTCACCCACTTGCTTGAACCTTCTCTTGTTCTCAAACTTGCCATCTTGTCTTTCCTTCTTGCGGAAGCCATCTTTCTTCTCATTTGGGCAATTTGCAATAAAATGCTCGGTGCTCCCACAATTGTAGCAAATTCTCTTCTTCTTGCTAGGGAATCTACTCTTTACAAACTTGTACCCATTTTGCTTCAAGCTCTTGTTGTACTTCTTGATGAAGAATGCCATATCCTTGATCTCTTCAAAATCAGCCCCATCATCTTCATCATCACTTGAGGAGGAAGTGGAGCCATCTTCTTGTTGCACTTGCTTCATTTTCTTGGGCTTGCTTGTAGATGCTTGCTTGCTGCCCTTTTCTTGCTTGGGAAGCTCTTCTTGGTTGCCTTGCTTGACTTGAGAGCCACATCCTTGATCTTCATGCCATCAAGCTTTGATTGCAACTCCCCAAGCTTTCTTCTTTCATTTGCTTCCTCTCTTTGCATGCCAAAGGTCAACAATCTTCCAAGCACATCATTGGGAGTGAAGTGCTCAAACTTCTTCTTGTCTCTAATCAAGGTGACCATGGTCTCATTCCTTAGTGAGTATGCTTCCAACATGATTTTCACCACCTTGTGATCATCAAGCTCCTCACAACCATATCCTCTAATCTTGCCGACCATGGTCATCAACCGGTCAAACATCTCTTGAGCACCTTCACCATCCACAATCACAAACCTATTGAGCTTGGCCATCATCAAATCAATCTTGGACTTTCTCACCTTATCCACACCTTCATGAGCTAGGTGTAGGGTGTCCCATATTTGCTTGGCCACATCCACATTCATCACTCTATTGTACTCATTTCCATCCAAAGCACTAAGGAGATGCTTGTAGCTTGAGAATTGAGATGGACAACGGTCATCTCCTCATTTGTTGGCTCTTCGGGATCCTCCGGCGGCTGCACACCTTTCACAAAAATCTCCCAAAGACCAGGGTGAAGACCAATAAGGTAAGCCTTCATCAAATGCTTCCACTTAGCGAAGTTAGTCCCATCGAAATGAGGTAACTTGTCGGTGGGAACATTTACAAAAGACTTACGGTCTCGGTTAGTCAAATAAGCATAGTTGAAAGAGACGGCGGAGTACTTTTTCTTGTTGTTGCTGCTGCCATCATCTTTCTCCTTCTTCTTCTTTCCACCCTTGGAGTCGTAGTAGGATGCATCATCATCACCATCTTCCGAGCTACTTGATAGCTCACTAGATGAAGCATCCTTGGGCTTCTTTTCTTCTTTCTTCGCCCTTGCTGCCCTTCTCTTGACTCTTTCTTCTCTCTTGAGTCTTCTCACTTCTTTTCTTTCTTTCTTCTCTTCTTTTCTTTTATCTTCTCTTCTCTTTCTCTAAGTGCTCTTCTTTCTTTCTTTGCCTGTAACTTGTCCTCACCGGTGGCCTTGGCAGCGGGAAGTGAGGAGTAGCTTGAGGCGGACACCTCACTGCTGCTCCTATCTTCCACTATCACCTTGGCCGCTGCCTCGCCAACTTGAGGCACCTCCGAACCTTGACACGTTTCCATACTTCATGCGGTGAAGCGTATACGAAGTATCCAAGCTCTGATACCACTTGTAGGATCTTAGGAAGGGTAAATAGCCTAGAGGGGGGTGAATAGGCCTGTCAAAAATCACTTCAAACAAATGTGAGATACTAGGGCGGCACTGCCGGCCTATAGAGGGCGGCACTGCCGGCCTCCAAATAATAAACAGAAAGAGCTAAGTTTTTGCAGGGAGATACTAGTCGCCAAGATGAGTCCTTCCCTGCAAAATCAACACAAGAACCAATTCGAAGACTGGTTACCACAAAAATGTTTCTTTTCCTCGAATCACCAACACAAACCCTAGCACAAGATATGTTACAAGAAACAAACCCTAGGGGACCAACACACAAGACACAAGATTTATCCCGTGGTTCAGCTCGCCACTAAGGCTTGCCTAAGTCCACGTTGTTGAGGTGCCACAAAGGCTTGGAGCTTTGCAACTCCAACTCAATCTCAAGTCAAGGAAGTGAATCCTTGAGATGAGGGGTAATTCCTTAGCTTCACACAACGATTACAAGCCTCCCTAGGCTGCCACAAGCGAGGGGCAAGCTCTAGGGTGACGCCTAACTGGCTAGGAGCAAGCTCTAAGGGTAACAAACACTAGCACCGCCGGCCAAATGAGAACCACAAGCTCTTAGACTTTGGGAAGTAGTAGATCCTCTCTCTAGGATTGTTTTGCTGCCTTTTCCCTCAAGAATCTATGGTTGAAAGTGTGGGATTGCTTGGAGGGTGAAGGTCATCAATGGAGTGAGAGAGAGGGAGAGAGAGCTTTGTTTCAAACGGTCGGATTGTGAGGAAGACGAAGGGGTACTGGACTGGCGAGGTGGAGACCGTTCCAGCGGGTATTTATAGTCAAGGAAATTTGCTGGAAGTGGAGGGCGGCACTGTCGCCCTAGCTCAGTGTGTCTGTTGGATCTGAATTTTGGACTAGACACTGAGCTAGCTGAGTGCATGTCTGAGATAGAGATTTGAGCATGTGATTCACATCTGACCAAACATCACTAGAATCCCCCTTAATAGTACGGCATGCCTATACTCAAATTCAAACCATAAATGAATTTAAACCTTTGATGAGTAGAGAAGCCACCATAAGAATTGGGGTACCTCTACCTTCTCTATATCTTCCTCTTTTTGTTCTTCCCTCCTTGTCATCTCAATAGATCTCATTAGATCTTGAATTAAGCGGTCATCAACACCAAAACCCAATTAGGGCTTGATTGCACTTTCAAGGTAGACCCTTTAGTCCCGGTTGGTGTTACGAACCGGGACTAAAGGTCCCTTTAGCCCCGGTTGGTGGGTTACCATCCGGGGCTAAAGGTCTCTCTACGGTGGGTTCAAAAGGAAAACATCCCATTCATTGATAGATGTGTTGCGTAGGTGGGGTGGTTTGCTATGCGCGAGGCAGTGCGTGAGGTCTTGGGTTTGATTCTCAAGTGGCGTAGTTGGGTGGGAGTTTATTTTTAACTTGATAGACCTTTAGCCCCGGTTCCACCAACCGATACTAAAGGAAGGGACCTTTAGTCCCGTATTGGTAGTCCCGGTTGGAAAACCAGGGCTAAAGGCCCTTTCCAACCGGGACTACAAGCCATTTCTCTACTAGTGTAGGGCTCGTCCATGACCATCGGTGCGGTAGGGGTAGTGACACCGGTATGCGGCAAAGGAAACACATGAGCTAGTTCATTCCCATGGTTCTGGTGCTGTGTATAGTCTCAAGAATCGCCCACATCACCTGGTACCTCTGGTGCAATTCTTCACGTTTTCTCTTATATATATATATATGTTCATAGAAGAAGAGTGAATACAACAAACCTAGAAAACCAATCGTAAGCAAACTGAGCATAGCTTAGCTGATCTGGTTCTTTAGGATGAAATCTAACCACACTTGGTCCAAGTCTCAATTTGACTTAGACATGAGTTTTTGCATTTTTTTTAGGATTTAACTGCATCATTCTTTTAGTGGTAGGGTCCATGCCTATTGACAGCATGGAGGTTGTAATAACTTCGTCAATCTTGAGATTCGCCTCGAGTGCCCTCCGGGGCATGTTTGTGGAGGAAAATCTCTGGTTGCTATTCACAGCGAAGTTGGCGTCCACGGACGTCATTTCCTTCTTGAAGGTTTCATTGTTGCTCCTTGCATGTCTCCCTCGCGCCGGTCTCCTGCCTGTTGCTCCTCTTGCCTGGACTCTTTAGAAGTTGCGATGCGCCTTATTGCACTTCATGTTTCTCCTCACCTTGGTATGTCTAGTTGGTGTGCTAGTGGTAGCCGTAGATGTCTATTTGGGCGGGTACTTTGCCGCCGGTGTTTCTTCAGGTAGGTCCTCCTCGCCCGTGGTCATGAGGGTTGTGGCCCTAAGTGACTCGGAGGAGCGATCAGCTTCCGGCGGATGCTTTGTCGCCGAGGGGTTTTCCGATGGATGTTTTGCTGCCGAGGTCGTCGTCTTTTCTGGCAGATGCTTTGCTGCCAAGATTCCCTGGACGGATGCTTTGCCGTCTGAAGGTTTAGTGGATGTTTTGTCGCTGCTATCTTCTATGGCTCCTACCATCACTGGTACTTAGGTGTTGAGATTATTTTGTTTTAGGCTTAGTTGCTGAGGTTGTTAGGTGGAGGTCCCCTCACCCCTCGTGTTCTTGCTTTCGTTTGGTTTTGAGGACTTCATTGGTAATCTAGGGATTACCCGCAAATCCTTTTGTATCAGCTATATGTGTGTAGGTCTATTGACCACTCTGTTCGCCTCGAGTCCAACTCAATTTTTTTAGAGATGCTCATAAAGACAGAGTGTCCGTATATAAGGAGAGGGTCTATGGTGATTTCATCACTCTCTAGATTCGCTGATTTCTTCGGAGATACTCATAGGGGTAGGATGTCACCGTAAACCTTATGTGCGTGTTAGGAGAGGGGTGAGTCTCGCAGAAATGAAACGATCGTGGTGGCAACAAGAAAAATAGTCTTGAGTCTTGACAAGGCAGAAAATATCCTAATTTTATTTAGCTTATCCCTTTTGCTTTTGGCAGATTACGATTGAGCTCCTATTCCTATCGAATGCCACTATTTGAATTCTCGAAATTCAGTTTTCGAAAGGCTTTTTGTTTACGGTCGATGACGATGTTCTTCCCAATGCATTGCCATACATACTGATACATCTATTCTTGCAAAATTTGTAACTGGCTGCATCTGAAAATAGCAGGTGTGTTTTCTTTTCGTCTGTACATTTTATTGGCATATCCAATCCGATGAGGGGTGAGCTTTTTGAAGCTTTTCCAAGCAGCATGGGGGCTTAACCCGGCACCGCCCCAAAGCTTAATAAAGTTCAGGTATGTGCCATCATGACTTGTTGTTGCTTGCTTAATGGGCAAGGTTGCCTGCCTTTCTCTTTTTTCCAATCATGCACCCCATATGTTATTTGGAGCATAAAAATTTTAAAAGTGGTAGGCGCCAGCGATCTCATCTGCAGCCCTGTGTCTTCGCTATTCGCCCACTAAGCTTTCGCCTCCAAACCCTGCATGCCAGTTCGACAATCTCTTTACCCTTTGAGCATGGATAATACTTCCCAAGATTACAAAACACCAAATGAATTTCTTATTGTTAGATACTACCATGGATGCTTGTCCGTTGCTACGAATATTATAATCACTACTCCGTACAATATAGATTTAGTTGGTATCCTAAATATTATTATTTAATATAAACTTGATCAATGTTAAAGCTTCGACTCCTTAGAAAAGTTAAAATGACTTATATTTTAGGATGGATGGAGTAGTTTTAAATGAAAATAGAAATAATGTCCGATAGGATTCTTGTTCTATACTGTACATCGTCCAACTAGTTCTCCTCTAGAGTGCTTGGCGGCTTTTGTACGTGCAACGCCAGTAGTGGACATCAAGGAATTGACGTATTGTCAACCTTCTGTCCCAGCAAAACAAAGGGAGCAAGCAACATATTATCTTATAATCCCCCCCCCCCCTAATCCTGCTGCTACTCCTTGAGCCTGAGATCCACCATTCCAATTTTGCTCCTCAGCTCCAGGAATCGAAGACGCCCAAGATGTTTAGTGAGGATGTTTGTAAGCTATCGACCAGTCTTGCCGAACTTGAGGAGAATTTGTCCTCCATCAAAGCAATCCCGAAGGAAATGATACTTCATGTCGATGTGCTTGCTTTAGTCATGGAGGGCAGGTGTCGAAGGTTCATTGCCTCGGCAAGCATCGTTGTTCGTCAGGTGTCACTAAGTGTGGATCTCTAGTGGCTCAGGTGGACTCAAGAACACAAGAGAAGACATGACCATATATCTTGGTGTTGGTATATTTTAAACGCACACAAATTAATTCATAGGTGCACGAATATCGATGTAGCACTTCACCGAAAGTATTCGAGATTATTGAACTAAGCGAATCATGTGAGTTTAACTAGGTCAAACTTAGCTAGGTAACAAAGCTAAGGATAAACAGGAGCGTAGAAAGAACTTCTAAGATTCTTTCCTTCTAATTTGGGCAAGTTGTGTCTTCTACTGTTCAACTGGGGACATTACTTTTTTTGCGACGAAAGAAGAATTATATTATATAATAGTTGGATACATCAACATGGTACAAGCACTCTGTAATACATTAGATATATCCAGAAACTGATTTTCATCTAAACTATACCTATGCTGTGAAAAGCTCCAAATCTCAAAACTGAACATTTTTTATGCTTCGTATGGATGGCCGCACAGGCAAACACTTAGCAACAGCAACAGGCCTGAGAACAGATGCCCAACGAACGACGGCCAACATTCCTATAGGCGAAGTTGAGAAACTTCTTTCCTTCTTCTTTCTGCCATCGAAGAATGATAAAGACGGATCTAAAACTTATTTCTCTCTAATCCTTTATCGTGGCTAGATCTAACCACAACAAAACGGAGAAGAGACTGGAGAAAATTATTCCATGGCGACGACATCATCTCCGCCTTGATGTCGTCGTCCGGAAATAAAAGTCTCCATGTCTTGCCGATGAAGTTGATGATGTCGTAGATGTCATCCTCATCTTCAATGGATCCGCCATGGAGAAGACGATTCCACCCTGCCTTCTCTCCGTCGCCGGAAAGGAGCTAGAGGAGAAGATAAATTTCTAATGGCAATAGATTTGACATGGAGAAACTCTAATCTAATAGAAAACCTATTAAAAAACTATGGATCCCTGCCCCCTTCAGCCTCCGACGAGATGCCAGAGGGGAAGGAGGGGACCAACAGAGGAGAGATAGAGAGAGCTGGAGGCGCTAGGCGGCGGCGCTAGGTGCAGAATGTGCATCATAGTTTTCCCGTAATGGGGGGGGGGGGGGACAACTAGGGACATTACTTGAGAAAGACACAACAAAGTGCGCTATTCCGTGGTAACCGGGTCCTGCGTGACCTACAGATGGGAGAAGGATTATAAAGGACTCAACGAGGCTGTCACCCTCGCGGTCTACCGCTGATCCGAAATATAGGGTGTATCCACGGGCCCATGATATATGACAATTTTCTCTCTTTATTATAGGGCAAATAAAGCCAATATCTTCATTAAAAAAGTATTGCATATTTTATACACGTAATTCTTATAAAATATTATTCAAGCAATTGGTGATTACTTTTGAAAGGAAGCTAAGAAAAGATAGTTTGCAAGTTTTGGACTTTACTTTTGATTTTATAACCATTTTACAACTTCATTGTTGTTCACATTTATTTTACAAAACCAAAATAAAGACAGGCACTAGAGAAAGGTAATGGGGTGGCAGTTGATGTAATTATCAGCAAATGAGAGGATAAGTGCAGGTGCCAGCAGAGAGAATTGGTGCGAAACCAGGTGTCGGCCATTTCGAGTCTCGATGAAGAAAGAGTGAATTGTTCCGTTTCCGAATCTCTGGCCAACGAACCATTTGGATCTGGTTCACCGGATTCCTCCCAGAAACGGAAGCGTTTCTTTCATCCAAACGGCCCCTAGTCTAAGCACATCGCTTATACTACGATTACTACTTTAACCCAAGAGTTACCTTGACTTGTAGTCAAGACTTCTACCACTATTTAGCATAGATTTGTTGTGCAACTACAAGGAAATTACATTGCAATTACTTGCATTCTTTTGTGCAAGGCCAGCAGTGGATAGCAAGAAATTGACCTATTGTCAACCTTCTGTCCTAGCAACACAAGTGGTTAGCAAGAAATTAACATATTATCAACCTTTTTCCCAGCAAAACAAACAGAAGAACAAGCAACATATTATCTTACATGAAGTAACAGAGTAGATTTATTTGTTTGTCTTTGTCAGCAGCACTATCTCCTCCATCACAATGCCAAATAGCGCATAGGTGTAGCACCCAAAAATTTAAATTTTTGAAATAGGTTGAAATTGATTTAATTTCGAATTTCGTGCTCATGAAAATGCAGGAAAATAAAAACATTTTCATCAAATTAAAATTTATCTTAGAGCTAGCAACCTGTATGTGCATTCATGCCACTGGATTTGTATTTATTGTATTGATTGGTTTGATCAAAAACTCAAAGAAAAGGATTTAAAAATGTTTTAGAAATGGTTTTGGAAAAAGGTTTTTAGAAAAAGAAAAGAAAAAGACGAAACCTCTCCTTCACCCCTTTCTCCTTTCCAGCCCAAGAAGACCAGTCGACCTAGTTCCCCTCCTCCTTTCCTTCCCACTCCAGCTCCCGCATGGGCCAGCATCACCCCGGCCCACGTCTCTTCTCTTCCTTCCCTCACTGTCGGCCCAGCGCCACCGCAGTCCCGCACTGCGCAAGCTCTCCTTCCCCTTTCTCTCTTCGGCTGACAGCCTGGGCCCGCCCTGTCAGCTCCCTCCTCCTCCTTGAGACATCCCAACTCGGGACTCGGGACCGGTTAGCGTCCGACCCGGGTGGCCAGAAGCCGTCCGCCGACCAGACGTTTATTTTTTCCATCCTCGGCCATGGACTGTTTTATTGGGCCGAATTTGTTTGTTGTTGGGCCCATGGTTGTAGTGTTTGGTTGGCTGGCCTGTTTCGTTGGCTGGACTGTTTTGACTTGGCTGGCCTATTTTGTTGGCTTGACTTTTTTTTTGGCCGAATTTTCTTTCAGCCTTTATTTAATTTTTCATTGACTAGTTGATTCTAACACATTTGTACCATTTCACTAAAAAAACATTGACGAATGAAAGAAAACATAGAATTCTCATATGATAATGACATGTTTCATCATGTGTGAATTTTCAATACATGTTTCATCATGTTTAAATACAGAAGCATTGTTCGAGGTGTTATATGAGGATTTTTTTAGATGAAAATATTCAAACTTTCAAATAGCAGGATGGTAGAACTAGTTTGGAACAGCAGAATCGGTGAATTACTGTTCCTGCAAAAGTAGAAAAACATTCAAAATTTAGTTTAGAAATGTGAAATTTAGATTAAACAAAATTTATGAAACTGAGCTTTTGTTAATTGTTTGTACTTACATTATCAGCATAGAATTTTTTCATAAAATCTGAATTTGCCTTGTTATGTTGTGTTGTGACTACTTGGAATAGGAGTTTTGCACGTAGAGCTAAGACATCAGCCTGTAATAGAAACAATTAAATTTCATGGTTGCTTACAAAAAGAAAGGGGTTATTTGACTTTCTACCATTGCAATTCTCGTGTATTGGAAAACTACCATTACAATTCTTCAAATTGGAAATCTACCATCACAACTCTTCCTTTCACTGAGAAACCCCATTGTCTACGTCTTCTAGCCTCTTGGACCCGTTATCAGGCGTCCGAGTACTATACGTATTTTCGTATGGACATTTTTGCCCCCTTAGAAACATGACAACAGCCGTGGCCAGTTCGATTCAATCCTCTCGTTTCCTTCGTCTTCGACGGCGGTGACCCAACCTAAGCCTAGCCGCCGGCGAGCAGGAGGCCATCGGCGCGCTGCTCAGCCCCTGCTAGCGCCCGCCACGCAGCCCGCGCGTCACGCAGCGCCCGCCACCGCGTTCGCCGCGCAGCCCGCGCTTGCACCAGTCGCGCCGCCTGCGCTCGCACCCGACGCGCGCCCCCGCTCGTGCCTACTGCGCAGCTTGCACTCGTCCGTCGTGCCGTCCCCGCTCGTGCCTGCTACGCAGCTCGCGTTCGCATCCGTCGCACCGCCCCCGCTTGTGCCGCTGAGCAGCTCGCGGTCGCGCCGTCATGCCGCCTGCGTGCGCGCCCTTCGTCAGTTTAGGTTAGGTCATAAAGGTTAGAACTGTTGACATTGTCTAGCTCCATCCATGGTGATGATAAGTCTGTGTGGTACCGAAATCTGATTGCTACATTGTGTTGTACTGTTGTAAATACAAGATGACGATAGTACTTGTGTCTTCATCTGAAACGAGGAGGAGTATGAGACCTGGAAAGGTGTAGAACGCAAGTTGGAAGCAGGGGAGTCAACTTCAAATCACTGCTACACAGAATTGAAGGATTGGAAGAGGTGAAGCAAACACTAGCACGGTTGGTGTTGTGGTTGCCTGTATGTGAAAAATGAAGGCAGTTTGTGTGTGTTAGCTATTTGTAAGTCTATGTCCATCTATGTAACCCTGAAATCAGTGGATTCAAATGGAATGAAATGTGTTGTGGTGAAATAAAATGTATGTTTCGTTCATGCTACATTTTCAGTCTATGTCTCTTGGGCAATATTTTCAGAGCTATTTATCTGGTGCATCTCTGATGTACCAACTTCAGCAACCATGTTTTCAGATGGACAAACTATCGAAACGGGTTCGTTTGGAGCACTTGAAACATTTGTTGTGTGACTCAATTCCCATGAACAAAGAGGTTTATTTTCAGTCATCAAATGTCTAGGGGAAGACACAGACTCAAAACGGAGTCCAGAAATTTTTGAAATATTTGACATGTACATGCTATATACATGCTATAATCCAGAAAAAAATACAGTACCATAGAAACAATTTTATCTAAGTTGACAACAATCAAATGAAACTTCATATGGACATAACCACTGAGTTCACACAAACTGCATAAGTTCACACAAATATTACATAAGCTCAAAGGCCACCATCATTCACTACAGAATGTTCAGGTCTCACAAAAGCAGCCAACTAAAAGGTTCCAGCATACAAGTTGTAATTTTATTACAAAAGATTGGACCACATTGGCATACAAACGTATCATAAATCTCTATTCCTCTCCATACACTAGCCTCCTGAGGCTGCCAGGTTCAGTAGGAGGAGGGTTGGCAGCAACCTTCATGAGCTTTTTCTTGATAGGTGTCTTCTTGTTTTTGGGGGTGCCCTTCTTCTTCTCAGTCTTCTTCTTCTTGGCTTGGGAGGGTACAACTTCTTCTGTAGGAGTTTTTTTCCTACATTATAATTAGGAAACATTTAAATATTCTATAATGAAAAGAGATAAATATATAATTAGTGCATAGGAGAGAAACATACCTTTTGGCTGCCTTGCTCCGTGGAGGAGCTCTCTCATCATCTTCTCCAACCTCTGGCATTTTGCAAGTTTTCTGAAAGTGGCCGAATCCTCCACATCTCGAACATCTGACCTTCTTCTTGGTTGAATTTTTCTCTAAACAACCTATTTGCCTCTGTACCTTTGGTCTTCCTTCTCCTCTGCCTAGCAAGGGTGGATACACTTTAAATCCAAGGTCCACAACTGGCCACTGAGACCTATCTGGGATTGGTTCAATCCTGTTCTGATAGGCTGCCTTGAACCTAGCAAGTGAGTAGTATTCATGGACATAATCTTGTATTCTCAGCCCTCTGTGTGACAAAATCCATGCCAAAGCATGTTTACATGGCTTCCCTGTCACTTGCCATTGTCTACACCCAAAGTTGTGGTTTAGGAGGTCAACTGTTTCTCTCTTATGATTTCCCCAGTCATCCAAGATGGTTACTTCAGCAACATCAGCATCACAAGCTGCTATCTTCACCACTTTAAGATTATTGCTGATCAAGTTGAGGTCTGTAATCACTTTAGGGATAATTCCATCAGCCCACTGCATAGTAACCATCTTCCTTCTACATCTTGTCTCCATTATGATTTCTTTGATTTTATCAACAAGTTCATGCAATAGCAATCCTTTGAACTTCTTTATCTGTGCATTGAAGCTCTCTGAAACATTATTTGTCAAGTAGTCACACTTTCTTTTCTCTGAGAAGGCACTCCTTCGCCAGATCCTATTGTGGTGCAGCTAAAGGTACTCAATAGTTTTTGGTTCAAAATAAAAAATCTTCTTCATATGCCACTGAAACAAACCAATTTTGTAGCTTTTAGCTGCAGGGTACAAGTGTTCAGTGATCACATCGCCAGAGTATTTCTTCAAAAAGTTCTGATACAAGTGCCTCATGCACTCCCTGTTCTCAGCTTGTGGGAAAACAGCCCCCACTGCAGTCTCCAATCCTTTGCATGCATCTGTACATATAACCAGATTTGGCACATCTCCAATAGCCTTATGCAGCTGCTGCAGAAACCATTTCCAATTGTCCTCGGTTTCTGACTCAAAAAAACCATAAGCTATATGGTACAACCAATTATGTCCATCCACACCGGTAGCTGAAGCCAATTGACCTTTATATTTACCATGTAAATATGAAGCATCTATACCAATGAAAGGTCTACACCCAACAAAAAATCCATCTACACATGGTCTGAGAGCAACAAACATCCTCCTGAACCTATATTTATCTTCAATCTTCTCCAAATCTATCTCTACTATGCTACCAGGGGAAACTTGCTTTATTTGAACAGCCCAATTAAAAAGCAACTGAAAGCTCTCCTCATATTTCCCATGTATCTTGTCCATTGCAACCCTCAGACCTGACCAGGCTTTGGAATACTTCAATTTGATGCCAAAGTCAGTCTCCAACTTGTCCTTGCACTCTGATGCTTGCTTGGTTGGATTCTTCTTGAGCCAGTCAGCCAGCCTATCTGCACACCAACCTTGGCTGGCCGTCTTTCCTGTTTGAAACTTGGTACTAGCACAGTTGTGTTCGGAAGGTAGTCTTTGATCTACACAAACAAGAGAAGTAAATAAAAAATATGGTGTCAGTTGCAAAAATAAGAGATATATTGTTAGTTGCATAAATAAGAAACATGTTTTACACCCACACTTTTACCTCTATTGTCTTGCCGTCAAAAATCCTAGAAGCATGGATGCGCCAAGGACACCCCTCTGCTTTACACTTGGCAATAAATCTTGTTGGATCAGTTTGCAGACCAGCAAACTCAAAGCCTTTCTTCACTGCATAATGCCTGATTGCCTTTCTGAACGAAATAATATCATGAAAACGCCCTCCCTCGACAATGTTGGGATTCTCTGGATCATTTATCACAAGGACCTCTAGTGGATCTGCATCATCAACCTCTGCTTCAAGAAGATAACCTCCTTGAGCAGCACCATCATCAAATGCATCAGTATTAACACATGGGGCTGTAGGAGTATTATTAGCATCCGGTGCGTTGTTAATGTTCTGATGAGGAGGTACTGGCATGTAAATTGACTCATCATTGACACCCACATACTCCTCCTCGTTATCAAACATGTCTGGCTCCCTGTCGGGCTCTACTACAGGCTCAGAAGGATACTCTGCTCCTTCATCAGGCTCATCGGTAGGATTGGTAGCTAGGGAAGTAGGCTGCCTAGCATGATCTGAGATATGGTTGTTGATGAGTGTATGGGTCTCCCAATCTTTCGGTGGAGATAGATAACTACGGTTTGACTGGAGAGACGTTCATGATCCGACTACAACCATCCAAGGACGCTGCGCCTTAGCGATCGATACACCAAATCCAGCGGTTGCTCACGATCTTGCGGATCACAACCAACCAAACCACTAGGGTTATTCCTGCAAGCAATCGAAGAACAAGCAAGAACAAGTAGAACAAGCACTCAATTGCAAATAAGAGATGAAGGATCAGATGTGATACACATGAAGGTGGGGTTCCGAATCAAGTAGAACGGATGGTCTAGTCGACACACGCGTCTACAAGGAAGTAGCAGCAACTAAACTTTCATCTAAACAAAACTCAATCTGATTGTGGCGGCTCTAGGGGAATATAGGAGGGGGGAGGACGACCAAAGGGTGTTGGGGTCGTCCTACAACCCTAGGATGAGTCCCTAATAGACTCAAAATGATACATGGGCCATAAGCCCAAAATAAGGTGACGCAGCACCGTTGGCAGAAAAGGTCTCGGCATTAAATCATTGATTGCGGTCGCATCTGGTTAGATATAGGTACGAGTAAGGACCCATTGAAAAGTAGACTTGATAAGTTTTCCAAAAAGTCCTAGAACGTCCCAATCGGAGTCTGTATGAAGTTGTGGCAACCGTCGCAAGTTTGGACTCTTCTGTAGTCCGAATTGAACTTTCCAAAACGTGTTGAACTTGGACTCTTTGTTTCCTTGGATCCAATGTGACGTGGTGGCCTGGTGGAGAACGTTAGGAACACTTGGATTTGGTCCCCAATCAACTTCATTGACCATCTATGCTTTCCATATGCAATCTAACCCTTCCTTGATCCATATAAGCAATTCTGAAAATGAAAACATACACACTTCATAGTGCAACACCCATTCATCAAAAGTAACAATGATAAACCTCATATAGAATGGTTTCACCTTTGGTATAGAAGTGGTTGGCATGGTCATATCTAAGCCGGTGATGTCCTCATCAGTTGTCATGCCTATTTGGCTGTGCATCAGGAGGCAACACACTGTCACACCCGGTTTTAAGAACAAAACCAGATATACACCATATGTGAGCCTAGGAAGTCAATTCTCACATATAGCCATAGAAGAAGATAATATCAAAAGACAATACTTAAATACATAACATATAAGGTCAAAGAAATAACCTTAAGAGAGCAAACAGCAGAAAGACACTCCGATCTTCAGGTGAAGACTCCACTCCACAGGGACCAACTGACTGGTTGATCACAAGCCTAACTGCTCAAGACTCTCGCAATCTGGTACCCATCCGGGATTTTTATCCAAATATTGAAAAGAATAAACAAGCATACGTACTTTCGTACTCAACGAGTATACATGGGGTTCATGAGGCTCAAAAGGATGACAGGGTTTACTGCGGTAGGCATTTTTAGTTTATAACAAAACTTCGCAAGTGGTAAATCAAAGGTTATGCTTAAGCCCCCAAATTAAACTGCATGATCATATAAACAACTGAACGAATAACATAATATCATGATAAAGTGATTCATAATAATAAGCAACAAGTAAACAAAGTTTCTGTGAGTTTTCCGGGCCGCTCGTAACCGTGGGCACGGCTATTATAATAGTTTTATACTCTGTAGAGGTGTACATCTTTACCCACAAGTCGTGATCCCCATATGCCATCACCTCTACCAAGGAAGTGGAGCAGGGTACACTACGAGACCGTTCACAGGTTCCACTGGTAGGTAACAACCCGCTATACGTTTCCTCAATGGTTAGTACCACCCCTCTTACGAGGGAACTAAGGTGAGCCCCTCTTGCGCCCTTTCGGGTAAGTTGTCACAAACCAGTAGAATTCTAATACTAAGTCAAGCCAGAGCCATATAGCTTGTGGTTGTACTCTATGTCCCAGCTTTTGCTGACAGATAGGATCCTAAATCCATGTTGCTAAAAAGTCAAGTTTTACTTTATCAGTTCATATAGTCCTTAATCAAGATTCAAGATCATGCTTTGTTAAAAAGGAGCACTAGCAATACTACCCAAATGCAAAGATAGCCCATAGGATTCCAAGGTTCAAGGTAACAAATCTAGGTAAGCCGTAAGGTAACAAGATTAGACACATGCATATGATTTTATTCAAAAACATCATGAATAGGACATCAAGGAAGATCCCATATAATACTTGCCTTAAAAGCTTAGATCCTTTGCTCAACTGATTCTCAACTTCAGACGACTTCTTCTTGATCTCCACGTAAATCTCACCGATTGGACAATAATTAACAAATCACCACACAAGTTGTTGACACAAAAAGCGTCAGATCTGTGAACACCTCCGACTATTACCCAAAGCTCAGTATTCCGGAGGCGTGCCAGTCGATTTGACCAATCAATTGACAAGGATGATAACTAGAACAAACTGAACAAGACGACAGCGATGCGCCCGGACGTCAAGGCTCAGATTGATCAAGGATAACTAGAGCAGAGCTGAACGAGGCAAACAACGATGCGCCCGGATTGCCAAAGCTCAGAGGTACTCCCACGCGGAACTAGCAAGGATTTGACGGAGATCAGGATGATGCAGCCCGTCGAAAGCTTGAAGAACTCGTAGATAACTACAGCTAATGCAATAAAAGGTAAATTGCGATAAAAGGTAGAATAAGATAAAATTGGTTTGTTTTGAATTGGATTGATTGTGTTTTCCATGGCCCTCGGGCACATATTTATACTCCCGCATGGAGAGTTGTACAAAGACACGACACGTATCCTTCCTAAAACAAACTCCTACTTTAAAGGAAACTGACTCGCGCAGGAGCCGGATAACAATATTTATTTCCTAAACAAACACACCTATTTTAAAGGGAAATAAACGACTCATGCAAGAGTCGGACTCAAACTACTATAATAATACTGGTACAAAACACCAGTTTCCTTATTCTCCTCCTTGATGAAAACTTTCCATCGACAGATCCCTTTAATCCGCACCTTCCTTCTTTTGACCACCGGTAACCTTCTGCTCTCACCAAGCGCTAAGCTACGCCCATCGGCATCGGCAACACTTTCCTGATCGGCAATCAGCAACATTTCCGATTAGCGACCTTGTGCTGGTAACTCTTCACTAATCATCCCCCATCGGCAATCGGCAACTCATCGGCAATCAGCAATGACTCTTCATCGGCAATCGGCAATAACCCCTCATCGGCAATCGGTCTTCACCAATCATCCCCCATCGGCAATCGGCAACTCATCGGCAATCGACAATGACTCTTCATTGGCAATCAGCTTCAGCAAGACTTCACCAATTAACCTTTGTTGGAAAAGATCATCCAGCCTCCATCGGCAACGCACTTGGTCTTCCCGCAGCACTCTCCCATCGGCAATATCGGCTCAAAACTTTCCCGATGCCAATGGAGAACGGTCGCTGACCAGTCAAGCCTCAATCCATTTGACACGTGTTGAAAAATGGTGTCAACACATGCCCCAAGTTTCGGAGCGTATAATACTTTACGTGCCAAAATTCTCTCCACTGTAGCCGTTTCTGTAGCCGTTACCTCCGAGATAGATGTACGGTTTCCTCGATCCCCGCATGTGGAACTGCAATTTAATAATAAAATCTCTCGATTGTAGCACAAATAGTTGCAGACCACCTCGATCATCGCGCGTATCTACCGCGGGCCTCTCCACATTCCTGCACAGTATGAAACAGAACCCCAAAATGCCCCTGAGCAGGCTTATAAAAGTTACCGGGATCCACACCGCCTTTTAATCCGAGTCCATTTTTACTTTCACCCTCCTGCCTTCGTCTTCAACCTCCAGTCGCTCTGAAGAACACAAGCTCGAGCAACAGTACTCCTCCGTAATCCAAGGACGAACTGCAAGCATCCCTCTGACTCCAATGGCGATCCAAGTCGACATTCCAAAGGTAAGGCTTATTCCCCGCCTAATCCAACCTCCTGTACGGTCCTTCTTCCTCACAAAAATCTAGATTTATCTTCATTCTTTTTCTGATTCATCCCTTTTTCCTCGAACCCTAGGAACTGTACAATAAGGTAGTGATTCCACTCGCCGGTTCCAACCTCAGTTGCCTAGGCCCAATGGGCAATCCAGACCCCACCTTCATCATCAATGCAGAAACCAACCGGGTACCGTTCAGATCTGAGCGTTTTGATCTAGGACTGTGGAAGGACACATTCCGCTCATGGCCCAAGCCTACTAAGGGATGGAAGAATTGGTACCTGAGAGTAGTCAGATCACAACAAGTGTACTGGCAGGAGCATAACTTGGATCAGTGTGTTAGGCTCTCAATTGCCGATATGGAGAAGAACGAAAACTTGATGATGGCAGCCTCATACTTCTGGTCCGACAGCATGAACGCTTTCCTCTTCAGGCATGGACCAGCTACCCCAACCCTTGCCGATGTCTATATGCTGACCGGCTTGGACATCACCTCTGCCGATACGCTTAGCCTTTTCAACAGAAAATCCGAGTACAAGGTGAACACTCGGAATATCAGCGGTTGGACAGGCTATATCAAAGAGAACCAGAAAACTGGATCAGTAACTCAACGGGAGCACGCCATCTTCTTAAACATGTGGTTGGAAAAATTCATCTTCTGCGGCAAAACCATCGGTCCGACCACCATGCACCTCCCAGCGGCTGAACTACTTGCCGATGGAACAAGGCTCCCTTTAGGCAGGTATCTTCTTGGATCAGTTTACTGATTGCTGCATCAAGTGTCCCATAAGCTACTGCTAGGAGAGCACATCGGCAATCTCGGAGGCCCCTGGTGGTTTGTCAATCTATGGTTGAACGCACACATGCACAAGGCCCTCCAGTTTGATTTATTTGCCCAACAATTCCCGAGGGACATATCGGAAGATTACCGATACGGGGATGATGAATCGGCAACTCGCCCTCCGCTTAACTTTGGAGAGGCTATCATAGTGCTGCCAGGTACCGATGCCGATGCAGAGCACTTCGGCTATTATTTCCAGAAGTTCTACAACGGACTCCCCTCCTCAGAACGGACCTGGTGGCCATATCTTGATGAACACAACCAGTTCCCGCTGCTGTTCAACTTGACCGATGTGAGCCTGCCTGAGAACCAAGCAATCATGAGGGCCAGCATTACTCCCCGAGCTATTCCAGTAAATATCTTTGGATCTGGGAAGAATGCCCCACCATCCTACGAGTTCTAGTATCCATCGGCGACAGCGAGACAACTGGCATTTGGCCAACTGCCGATCAAACTCTGCTACTCTAAGGTAGTAAGACCCAGGTAGGCAATCTCCAGTAATCTGGACTGGAATAAATTCATCAGCCTTCCTACCGATGCCGATCTGTCAGACCTTGACTTGTCTTCCTGGTCGCCAACCTCCTTCATCACCAACGAGTTCAAGTCTTGGTGGCAAGAGTGGAAGTGCCAGCTACTCGCCTAGTCTTCGCACTATTATCGGCACTTGATTGACGCCGATTACATCATCCCCGATGACGCAGTAAGTCTGCTATCTGATGTACTTTTATTATTTTATTTTTGTCATCGGTATCAGCACCTAACTCCTTTGCGCCTGATAGGCCGATGATCCAGTCCCCACAACAAGTAACAGTGGTAGGCCCTTTAATCTTCGGATAATGGGCCTCATATCGATCATCGGCAACAAAGCTCCGACGCTGGCCGCCTTCACGCCCCAACAGGTACCTACACCGACACCCACAAAAGCCCAGGCTACATCGGCCGCTGTTGTTGCCCTGACACGGGTTTATGCAGTAAACTCGCTTTTACCCGTACCGATTACATACTGTTTTATCAGCAACATTTATCTTGTATAACTTGCTTTGTATTTTTAGGCACTATGGTCATCGGCATCTGCTTCCAACAGGCAAACACCTTCTAGCCCGGCTGCCGATGCCCCCCGGTCTTCGTCAAAGCGGGTCGGCTCCCCTACCGCTGCGCCGATGAAGAAGAGGCGTCTGAGGCTGATTTCTCCTTCGCCATCGGCTCCAACCGCGCCATCAACTGCCGATGCGCCACCAGCAGGACTGCCTCCGGTCCCAGTCGCACCACCCGCCGGCGGGTCATCGGCAGAACCTCCATCGGCTTCTGTGCCTAATCAACCGATGGATGACATCCCCGGCCAGGAGATAGCAGCTGCTGCGACAACCGAAGCGGCATCGGCATCGGTACCGGCTGGTCTCAATGAAGAAACAACACCCGCCGTAGCAGCAGAGGTAGCATCGGCATCGGCACCGTCAGCCGAGGTTCTCGACGAGAGAGCAGCATCATCACCATGTGCACCAGCCGCCACGTCTGAAGCAGCGCCGATAATAACACCACCAGCACCGATGGTACCAACTGCTTCTCCGGCCCAATCATCGGCATCTGCAGCCGATGTCCATGATGAAGCTGGTCCATCCAGCATACCAAGTCCCAGGCAGGAGATCCGCTTCAAGACGGTAAGTTAATCATCCTAAAACTCATAGTACAATCTTCCGATCGGCAAATTCTAACCTCTGTTTTCAGGCTCAAGATTCTCCGGACAGTCTCTTCTCCTACAGCTTGAACCTTCAGAACGAAGATGAACGTCAAGGCCGCATTCAAGCGGACAGCCTATTTTCCTTTGCCGTCGACGTCCCCGATGACGATGAAGAGGAGAGCTCCGTCCCAACCTTGTCGGCAGAGGTCAAATCTAAGCTGGAAGAGTTGCTTTCCTTGCTGCTACAAGACACGTCTCAACTCATCCAGGATTCATCGGCAGCAAGGATTGCATTCAAGGACATCCAAAGCCATCTTTCCGCCGACGTAGCAGAAGTCCTTCTCCAGGCAACCTTCCTCGACATTAAGCAGATCCAGTACCAGAAGCTTACCCGTCGCATCGCCGATAGGGCCGCTCAAGCCAAGAGTGAGGAAGAGAAGCTCAAATTCAAACACATTGCCGATGAGAAGCACAAAGGCATCGGTCAAGTAGAAGTCTCCATCGGCAACCTTGATCAAGAAATCTCCCGACTATCGACAAAGAAGGAGGAGCTACTTGCGGAGTTACAGAAGGTTGAGGGGGATCTGACTGCAGCCAACCAACAGAGAACCCAACTATCTGACTCCATCAAGGTCCTGCGGCAAGAAAGAGACCAGAATGCATGACAGGCCATACTATGGAAGAAGAAAATCAAGCCGGTCGAGGGCTCTGCCGATGCCGACGCCAAGGAGATGGACGAAATAGAGCAAATTCGTCTGCGTGCGATATCAGCTATCCAGTCCTTACTGTAATGTCTGTTGTATCGGCAAGAATTGTAACCTGATACTTCATTTTGACTTGTAATATAATGCCAGTTTGTTTTTACCGATGTTTATATAACTTTCGTGCATCGGCATTCAATGGAGCACTACGCATCTACCCATATGCTAGGGTAGTATCTCTTTAAGTATTTGCCATTGATCTCTCTAGAAAACGCAACTCCTTCGAGAGTTTCCAAAATGTAAGCATTACCAGGAGAACACTGTTTTACCCGATAAGGACCCTCCCAGTTAGCGGACCACTTTCCAAACTTAGAGCTCTTAGTCCCTATCGGTAAAATCAACTTCCAAACCAAATCGCCATCGGCAAATTCCTTCACTTTTACTTTCTTGTCATACCATCGGGCAACCCTCTTCTTATTCTCTTCAATGCTAATCAATGCCCTCAACCGATGACCTGCCAAATCTTCTAACTCATCTTTCATCAGAGTAATATAATCATCGGTCGTCAATTGATCTTGAAAAGATAATCGCCTAGAACCAGTTTTGATTTCCCAAGGTAGGACAGCATCGTGCCCATAAACCAACTGATACGGCGAGACCTTAGTTGCACCATGACAAGTCATCCGATATGACCACAAAGCTTCGTTTAATACCACATGCCACCTTCTAGGGTTTTCCTCAATCTTGCGCTTTATAAGCTTAATGACTCATTTATTAGTCGCTTCAGCTTGGCCATTAGCTTGAGCATAATAAGGAGAAGAATTTAACACCTTGAAACCCATGCTAGCAGCAAAGTCATCAAACTCTCCCGATGTGAACATGGTCCCTTGATCGGTAGTAATAGTCTGAGGAATACTGAATCGGTAAACGATGTGCTCCTTAACGAAATCCACCATGTTTGCCGATGTCACCTTCTTCAAGGGGATTGCCTCGACCCACTTGGTAATGTAATCAGTAGAAACAAGTATGAACTTGTGCCCCTTGCTCGACGGCGGATAAATTTGGCCGATGAGATCAATAGCCCACCCTCTAAACGGCCAAGGCTTGATTATAGGATTCATTGCCGATGCGGGCGCCCTTTGCACATTACCAAATCTCTGACAGTCCTAGCATCCTTTGAAATAGCTGAAGCAATCTTCAAGGATTGTCGGCAAATAATATCCATTCCGCCTAATCATCCACTTCATCTTGAATGCCGATTGATGCGCTCCACACACACCTTCATGGATCTCACCCATCAACTCTTTCGATTCCTCTTTACCGAGGCATCTCAGCAAGACTCCATCAATCGTCCGATAATACAGTTTATCGCCGAGGAGCACATACTTAGTGGCTTGGAACCTTAAATGTCTCTCAACTTTCCTAGATGGATCCCTCAAGTAATCGGCAATTTCCTTTCTCCAGTCATCGGCAACTGTTACCGATGTCGTGACTTCTTGAATCGGCTGATATCCTGAGGTATTCTGTGCCAACCGATTGGCCTCTTCATTATGCAGCCTAGGAATATGCTCAAGGCGGTATTCTCTGAACTCTTTCAACAACTGCAAACACCGTTCATGGGCCGCAATCAACATTTCACTTCGGCATTCATATGTCCCGATCAATTGATTGATCACCAACATGGAATCACCGAAGACTTCAACAGCATCGGCATGCACCTCCCTGAGTAGTTCTAACCCCTTAAGCAAAGCTTGGTACTCAGCCTGATTGTTTGTTGAAGTAGCAACAATCGGCAGCGAGATTTCATACTTCTGTCCTCGGGGTGAAATCAAGAGAATGCCGATACCTGCCCCGTCCTTGCACGTGGACCCATCAAAGAATAAAGCCCAAGGAGCAATCTCAACAAAGCTCACCATATTGCAGTGCTGAGTAACAAAATCCGCCATCACCTGACCCTTAACAGCCTTAGCCGATTCATACCTTAGGTCAAACTCTGATAGTGCCAAAATCCACTTACCGATTCGTCCACTCAAAATCGGCATTGACAGCATATACTTGACCACATCATCTTTGCAGACAACAGTGCATTTGGCCGACAGCAAATAATGCCTCAATTTAATGCAAGAGAAATATAAATATAAACATAAGCACAATCTTTCTATGGCCGAATACCTGATTTCAGCATCCACCAATCTTTTTCTCAAGTAATATATTACACGTTCCTTCCCTTCAAACTCCTGAATTAAGGCTGATCCGATAACACCGTGATCGGCAGACAAATATAACCTGAAAGGTCTCCCGTGTTGAGGTGGAACTAAGACTGGAGGATTTACCAAGTATCTCTTAATCTCTTCTAAGGCTGATTGCTGCTCTTCTTTCCACGTAAACTCTTGATCGGCTTTCAATTTTAACAGGGGCTAAAGGATTTGATCTTACCAGATAGATTAGATATAAACCTTTTGATGAAATTAATCTTGCCGATCAAGGACTGCAACTTAGTTTTGTTCGTAGGAGCAACTAACTTGTTAATTGCATCAATAGACTTTCTACCGATTTCAATGCCTCTCTGATGCACCATGAAACCCAGAAACTGCCCTGCCGATACGCCAAATGCACACTTGTTAGGATTCATCTTTAACCCATGCTCCCTTGTGCACTCCAATATCTTCCACAAATCGGTAAGATGCTTCTGGAAGTCTCTAGACTTAACCACCACGTCATCAATGTAGATTTCGACTACTGTACCGATATACTTATGAAAGATAAAATTCATTGCCCTCTGATAAGTAGTACCGGCATTTTTCAAACCAAAAGTCATGACTACCCACTCAAACAAGCCAACGTGACCTGGACATCGGAAAGCAGTCTTGGGTATGTCTTCTTCAGCCATGAATATTTGATTATACCCAGCATTACCATCCATGAAGCTAATAACTTGATGTCCAGCGGCAACATCGATCAGCAAATCGGCAACGGGCATCGGGTAACCATCCATCGGCGTAGCCTTGTTCAGATTCCTGAAATCAATGCAAACACGAAGTTTTCCATTCTTTTTATACACAGGAACCACATTAGAGATCCAATCGGCATATCGGCATTGCCGAATAAATCCATCTTTGATTAACTTAGTAATCTCAGCCTTAATATCGGGTAAGATAGTAGGATTGCATCGGCGGGCCGGTTGCCGATGTGGCTAGAAACCAGCCTTGATGGGTAACCGATGTTCAACTATCGATCGGTCTAAACCAGACATCTCTGTATAATCCCAAGCAAAACAATCTTTATTCTCTTTCAATAAATCGGTTAACTGTTGCTTACATTGGGAATCTAACTTAGCACTAATAAAAGTAGGCCTAGGTCTACTACCATCGCCGATGTCGATCTCGAGCAAGTCATCGGCAGACGTAAAGCCTTGCCCCAATTTTCCGTCATCGGCGAACTGATCCATTAAGACTCCTCCTCAGGACCGACTGCTTGGATCGGCTTGATGCGGTAATCGGCGATTTTGAGGAACTCTTTATCCCAGGCTTCGCTAGAGATACACCTGGTCTGCTCATAAGTTTCCAACTCTGCCGATGCAACAGTAGATGGGGCTTCACCGCGGACTACCTCAATTCTATCCCCGATCCACTGTACCAAACTCTGATGCATAGTAGAAGGGATACAACAATTAGCATGGATCCAATCCCTTTCGAGCAGCAAGTTGTAAGTGCCCTTGCCGCTGATTACAAAGAACGTTGTCGGCAAAGTCTTACTGCCGATGGTTAAGTCAACACATACGGCTCCCATGGCGGTTGACACATTGCCTTCGAAATCCTTGAGCTTCATGTCGGTCTTGACTAAGTCCTGGTCACCTTTGCCAAGCTTTCTGAACACGACATAGGGCATTATATTGATCGACACGCCACCATCCACCAGCATCTTGGTCATCGGCTGACCATCCACTTTGCCCTTAACAAACAGAGCCCTTAAGTGCTGCCTCTCGTCTCCGGCAGGCTTTTCAAAGATAGCTGTCATCGCATCCAGCACCAATTGTGCCATATCGGCAGCCTCTTCATCATCGCTGACGGGCGCCATGAACTCCATCGGCAACATGACAACCATGTTTATATCTGCCGATGGGTCCCTGTCCTTGCGCTTCGGCCTCCATTGCTTCCCTCCTGAGGGTTCTGCACCGTCATACAGATCGTCGCGGCGCTGGCGCTAAATCCTCCTCTTCTGGGTCTTGGTCAAACCCTTAGGGCACCATGGAGGAAGCTTGGTCTTCCAGACAGGTTGGTGCCACTTCTCGCCGCCCACATCGGTACTTCTTCTGATGTTGGGATCTCTGGAGAATATCTCTTCGTCGGGCACTCCAGTATTGGACAACTCCTCCAGCTCCCCCTGGTCAACACGTCTGCCAAGCTGATCGTGGGCACTGAGCTTGCCCCCTAGTCGGTCATGTGCCGATCTGTTCTCTCTGAGCGGCCTGGCGTACCTAGGTGCCTGATCATCAAAACAAGGTCTCTTACCTGACCGATCGGCTGTGTAGTACCCATTGCATTTCGGACAATTATCGGCAGTGGGCAGCTTGATGTCTTCCTCCCAGCAATGAACGAAGAAGGGGCACCTCCAGTGGTCCTTGTGTCGAAGCCATTCCCGATGCTCTTCTTCTTGCCGATACTGCTCTTCACGTGATTGCCGATGATTCCGTCTTGGCTGTTTGTGTGTGATCACAACCCCAGGAGCCCTGTTGGCGCTGTTACCCTCATCGGCAACCTTCTTACCCTTTCTGTCATCGGCAAACCTCTTTGCATCGTGCTCAGTCGCTTGGTAGTTAGGATCTACCGATGAGTTCCTTCTGGCAGCTTCCGATGTCAGCACTTTGGTCTTTTCACCGATCTCCACCATATTGTTTGGGAACGGGTGCTGATCAATCTTCATCGGTTTCCGGACCTTAGAATTTTCAAACTTAATACGCCCAGACTCGATCTCCGACTGCAACTGCTGCCTGAATACTTTGCAGTCATTGGTACTGTGTGAGGTTGCATTATGCCACTTGCAGTACCTAATCTTCTTGAGCTCTTCGGCCGATGGAATCACTTGGTTGGGCGCCAACTTGATTTGCCCCTCTTGCAGCAATAAGTCAAACATCCTATCGGCCTTGGTGATGTCGAAGGTGAACCTCTCAGTCTCTTTTTGGCGGAACGGACAAGACACAGGCTTCTTATCCTTTACCCATTCGGCCGCATCGACATTCAGCTCTTCATCCGACCAGAGTCTTCTTCTTTCCCGATGAAGGTCACCTTCTTGTTCCAAGTTTTCCTGGGCTCAAAGGCCTTGATATCTTGGTCGGCAATCCTCTGCACCAGGTGACTTAGACTTTCAAACTCTTGGGACGCATACTTGTCCTTGATGTGCGGCAGCAATCCTTGGAAGGCCAAATTTGCCAGTTGCCGATCATCAAGCACCAGGCTGTAGCACTTGTTCTTCACGTCCCGTAGCCTTTGCACAAAGCTTTCCACCAATTCGTCGTTGCGTTGCCTCATCTTGACCAAATCGGTAAGCTTCTTCTCATGTATGCCAGCGAAGAAGTACTTGTGAAATTGCCTCTCTAGATCGGCCCATGTAATTATAGAATTTGGAGGCAACGATATGAACCATGTGAATACCGATCCAGACAGTGATGAAGAGAACAATCTCACCCTTAACTCCTCCCTGTTGGCAGCTTCCCCGCACTGGATAATGAAGCGGTTGATGTGCTCCATTGTCGACATGTTGTCTTGGTCGGAGAACTTGGTAAAATCGGGCACCTTGTACCGATTTGGAAGAGGAATCAAATCATATGCAGGAGGATATGGAGTCCGATAGGAGTACGTGTTAACCTTGGGTTTGATGCCGAATTGCTCTTTCATGATTTCGGCAATCTTACCGACCCAGTATGCATCCTGCTCTTGCCGACTCATTGGCTGGTTGTCGACTGGTGGAGTTGGCTGACGCGCCTCTTGAAGATGTGTAGTAGTTGCAGGCACAGCACCAGTCATCTGAACACTATGCATCGGTTGACTTACCGATGGATAGTTCTGCACACTTGGCGGATTTGGCTGAACTGTCACATTCATCGGTTGCTGCACCGATGGTCTGCTCTGAGTGTAAGTTGGGCCTCCATAATAATACATCGGCGCGCCAGGCTGCTGAGCTGGCGGCTGGTTGACCCATCCAGGATTATAGATCATCGGCATATGGCTTGCCGATGGCTGATAGTTGACTGGAGCATGCGGTTCTTGTATTCTGGAGCAGTCAATCACCAGATTACTTTGGGGAATCGGCATTCCAGCTTGAGAATTTGCCACCAGAGACTGACTACCGGTGGTTATAATGTGTTGCATCGGCACAGAGCTTGCCGATGGTGGCATCAGAGGTATCTTGGGGATTACTTGGAGATCATCTGATGACACTTGTATGGTTGGCGCAGACGCAGAATTGTGCATCATCGGGGCCATCGGCTGTGACTACATCACTGATGCCGTAGAGTTCCTCCAGGCTGAACTGTCTCCCTGCACCAGATTAGAACCAGCATATAGATTCGGAGGCATACCGTATCCCCACCAGTTAGCGGGGGCTGGTCCTGAAGTTGCCGACGCGGCTGGATCTGCGTTGAGCTTGGTGACGCTGCCAGCGTTCGGCCTTGGTGATGTAGCCACATCGACAGACGGTTCCACAGGGGTGCAAGACGCCATTGGGGCCGCCGATGGGCTTGTAGATGCCAATCCAGGCTGATGATACGCTGGACCGACATATCGCGGTGCATGTCCTTCTTTGAATGTTTGCGCGACGGCATTGTCGACAGTATTGGACAGCACCCTGGAGTGGTTGATTAATGCTTGATTTACAACAGTATTAACCATCTCCTGTAGCTTACCAGGGTTGGCGTCGTACATGACCTGCCGTGGCAACGGCGGATCTTGCTTCTGAATTGCTTCGCCGCTCCTGCTGAGGCTGAAGGACTTGAGATACAGCTGCTTGTATTCCTCCATAGCCCGCTCCATGGCCTGCTTCTGATCATCTTTCAGATCGGCCTCAGAAACTTCAATGACATTCCTCTGGTTGACATCGGCGTGATCACCCATGCCGAATGTGTAGATCTGTATAATCGGGTCCCACCGAGCGTGCCAAAAGAGGTGTTGACATAAAAAGCGTCAGATCTGTGAACACCTCGGGCTATTACCCAAATCTCGGTATTCCGGAGGCGTGCCAGTCGATTTGACTAATCAATCGACAAGGATGATAACTAGAACAAACTGAACAAGACGACAGCGATGCGCCCGGACGTCAAGGCTCAGATTGATCAAGGATAACTAGAGCAGAGCTGAACGAGGCAAACAGCGATGCGCCCGGATTGCCAAAGCTCAGAGGTACTCCCACGCGGAACTAGCAAGGATTTGACGGAGATCAGGATGATGCAGCCCGTCGAAAGCTTGAAGAACTCGTAGATAACTACAGCTAATGCAATAAAAGGTAAATTGCGATAAAAGGTAGAATAAGATAAAATTGGTTTGTTTTGAATTGGATTGATTGTGTTTTCCATGGCCCTCGGGCACATATTTATACTCCCACATGGAGAGTTGTACAAAGACACGACACGTATCCTTCCTAAAACAAACTCCTACTTTAAAGGAAACTGACTCGCGTAGGAGCCGGATAACAATATTTATTTCCTAAACAAACACACCTATTTTAAAGGAAAATAAACGACTCATGCAAGAGTCGGACTCAAACTACTATAATAATACTGGTACAAAACACCAGTTTCCTTATTCTCCTCCTTGATGAAAACTTTCCATCGGCAGATCCCTTTAATCTGCACCTTCCTTCTTTTGACCACTGGTAACCTTCTGCTGTAACCAAGCGCTAAGCTACGCCCATCGGCATCGGCAACACTTTCCTGATCGGCAATCGGCAACATTTCCGATTAGCGACCTTGTGCTGGTAACTCTTCACCAATCATCCCCCATCGGCAATCGGCAACTCATCGGCAATCAGCAATGACTCTTCATCGGCAATCGGCAATAACCCCTCATTGGCAATCGGTCTTCACCAATCATCCCCCATCGGCAATCGGCAACTCATCGACAATCGGCAATGACTCTTCATTGGCAATCAGCTTCAAGAAGACTTCACCAATTAACCTTTGTCGGCAAAGATCATCCAGCCTCCATCGGCAACACACTTGGTCTTCCCGCAGCACTCTCCCATCGGCTCCCATTGGCAATATCGGCTCAAAACTTTCCCGATGCCGATGGAGAACGGCCGCTGACCAGTCAAGCCTCAATCCATTTGACACGTGTTGAAAAACGGTGTCAACACAAGTATTCTGATCATACAAAGCATACAAACATGGCTAAATTAGAACAATTCACCAATCAATGAAAAGGTTTTAAAAAGAAATCTACGCATCTCTACGATCACACAGTCGCGAATAACACACTAATCGGAGTTACGAAAATCGAGATACATCTACCGAAAGGTTTTTTCTTTTATAAAAGAGAACTATGAGATTTATCAATTTTAACTATATAAAAGAGTGGATAAAGTATTTCAAAGAAACACCTTGATTAGATTAGGTCAAAATTGTATTTGGATTTCGAAAACGAAAGTAGAAGGTATCGATATTTTATGTGTAAAACAAATTGCATAGTTATTGATCAAGTTAGAAGTTAACCATAAAATTATAGAGCTATTAACATGGTGTTAAAGAGCACTAAAGAAAAAGGTTATGCCGATACGAAGCCAACGCAACTTGAACGGATCGAAACGGACTTGAAACGGAGAAGATATGATTTAAATGAGTTTTAGGGATTAAACTTGGAATTAAAAAGGCATTAAATAAATATTTATTTTCAAAGTTTTCAAAACAGATTGATTATGGTTTTAACATGTAGATAAAAACTCTACGAATCTAACGCAACTCAAATGGATCAAATCGGATTTGAAACGCATCTTTTATAAGCATTTGAAAGTGGATGGCAGATATGTAATTAAGAGAAAGCGTATTTTGAATTAACCGAGAAGGTTTTCGTTTTCGATGGAGGAAAGCGTAAACCAGAGAGTGCGCTAAGGGGACTGCAGTGCGGGGTCGGCTGCTTGCCACGTGGCAACACGGGACAGGGCGGTGCATGGCGTGGCTGTGGACCGCGCACAGGGCCTGGTCCACTGGTCCACCGTGGACCGGGGGCGTACCCCTTCGCGGGGATCTAATCCCGGCCGTCTACGGCCAAACGGACGGCGCAGAGAGGGCGCAGGCCTGAGGGACGACGGGGCGGCGCTTTACCGTGGCGGCGCGCCATTGCCGGAGGGCGAGAGCTCGCCGGCGCTCTCGGAAACGGGGAAAGGCATGGGGAGGTAGAGGAGGATATGGCGAGTGCGTCTTGGGCATCGGTTGAAGCTGAGAAGGGTCCAGAGGGGCGGTCTACGTGCAAAGGCGGCACGACGGCTCTGGCGAGCGTATGCAGGGTTGCAGAGAGCGAGAGAGAGCAGGGGAAGGGCACCGTGAGAACGAGGGGGACGACGCGGGCTCACCAGAGGACTTGGCGCAAGCAGAGGAATACCGGGGGCGGCTGGTGGCACAGAAAGACGGACTTGGGCTCCCTGCAAACGAGGACGCGCGGATGAGGGCAGTTCCAGTTTAAATTGAGCACGGGAAAGGATTCGAGGGTACCCGAACCTTGTCCTGTTGTGGATGGAGGGCTCGCGGATGATGGCAGAGCTTGGCAAGGCTTCAATGGCGGCGACGGCTCTGCTAGGCTGGCGGCGGGGCTCTGGGGCTTCGCGGCTGCGACGCGAGGGTTAGGCGGACGTGGTGGGGCATGCGGTGCCGGCTTAAATAGCCAAGGGTGGTCTCCAGAGAAGGAAGGGAGGGATTTGGGGCGCGGATTCGGCGGGAGGAAAGGGGAAGGCGGCGGCGCTGTTTCCATCCAGAGGAAGGAGACGACGGCTGAGGTGCTGACGAGCGGGCCCATTTCGACAGTGAGAGAGAGAGAGAAGAAGGCGGGCGGGACCGGAATGGCAGAGAGAGGTGCAAGGCGGGCGGTCAGCGGCACAAGGAGGAGGAGTGCGGGCTCACCCGCACTGGGCCTTTGGCCGAGCCGGCCCAAGAGGGGGAAGGAGCCTGCGGTTGGTGGGCCATCAGGCCAAAACAGAGAGGGGGAGGGAGTAGGAGCAAGCCTTCAGGCCAGAAGGGTGTGGGAGAGGGTTTACATTTTTTTCCTATTTTGTTTTTCTTTTCTTTTGCTTCAAAGTAAATTTGCAAAACACATTTTGAATTCAAATTTGAATTTTGAAACTGAGCCACTCAAACAAAAATCCAAAATGCATGTCATGAATGCTCAAACATGTTTGTACCTCCTAATAAATTTTAATTTCATAAAAAGTTTTGTTTTCTATGCTTTCATGAGCACCAATAATAATAACAAAATCAATTTAATCCTATTTTCAAGAAATGAAATTTTAGGGTGTTACACACACAAAGAGGTTCAAGGGTACCAAATGCATCTACATCTGCGATTGTTGATGGCCAACTGTCTAAGCTAAAAAACGAAACCCTAGCGGAACAAATTTCGCCAAAAAAACATTAGAGCAATTCCTCTACCTACTTGCATCCATAAAGAGATTGAAGACAAAAGCTGGAAGCATTGAGATCCATACCTCTCCACGTTGGGCTCCTTGTCCGCCGGGTCAGCCATGGCCGCCGGACCTGGGCTCCGACGGCGCTAGATCCTTGGCACCCCGGTGCCTTGTCGTGGGCGAGAGCTGCACTGGGGGAGGATGAAGGGGGCGAGGTCGCTGCCTCCTTGCCGCTGGGATTCCGGAGCCGTCAGTCCTTCGCGGCGGAGTTGTGAACAGAGGGTCAGAGGCACAGCAAGAGAGAGAGAGAGAGAGAGAGCGAGAAGAAGAGAAGGATAGATGGGTCCAGGCTGATCAGTCTATCAGTTTTGGGAGGAGGGTAAATACGTCCACACAAAAATATAAATTGTACTCCGATGTCTGCAGCTGGGTCCAAGTTGATAGCATACGTACAGAATGACATAACTCAGTTAGGAGAGAAATTGCGATGGTAGATTTCCAATTTGAAGAATTGTAATGGTAGATTTCTAATACGCGAGAATTGCAATGGTAGAAAGCCAAATAACCCAAAAGAAAGACAACAAATAAAAAGATAAAACTGTTTTCCTTACATTTGAGAAAATTTCTAATGTTTTACCATCAAAAGTTTGCATAAACTACAACACAAAGATTCCTGAATCATACCTGCATTAAGTTTTTTGAAAAGGTTATAAGAACTATTAGTGCATATAATATATGTCTTTTTCATTTAAGTTATAGTTTTGTTTTCAACTTTTAGTTCTCTTCAAGTTGTTGAATACATTTATGAATGGAGTATAATTATTTTGTACCTGAAATTACATTTTGGAACCTTCCAATATTGTGCTTGGAACTCAAAAATGTTGTAGATGATATTCCCAGGATAGTTAGCATCAAAAAATCTCCTGAAGTTTCCAATAACATTCTGAACTTGTTTTGTTGATGAATATGTATTTATATTTGGATCCAGAATTTGGAAAACTTTATGAAAGAAGTTGACAACAACCAAGAACTATTGGCTGTTTATATAACAGGGGATATGTAGCTGCAAGTAACATAGTTAGAAGTACATTTACAAGAAATACAAAGAATTGAAGTTAACTTGTAAGAATCTTACAAGATTTGCACGATGAAGACTAAAACCAACACATTCAAGGAATGTGTTCTTATACTTGTTAAAATCAATAGTATCTTGCATCAAGATAGACTATACAGAAACATAAGTATTAGTTATAGGAATTAATGGTATAGATTTAATTACTATAAATATCATAATACTCACTGTAACAGAAGTGTCAAAAAATTGTAAGAATAGATGACCCTCAATATCAGACATTAAGTTCTGATTTAATGCTAGCACTTTAATGAAACAGTCCATGAGGTGAAAATGCATCCAACCCCCATTCATCATTGATAAAGAAGCTTTATACAGGTCAACCCAAGATGTTCCAATCTGAACTAATCTGAAACTATATCAAAATAAAAGAAAAAACAATTAGTTGTTGTGTTCTATCTTGTGTTCCAAATGGAACATGAAATCATTTGTTTGCAAGATGAATATCAACATCAAAAATAGTAATTTGTTTATTTCTGAAAATTTACCTTCTTTGACTCCTTACTATTTTATCTGTCAACAGGTGGAAGAACTTGGCTTCAATTTCAGTAATAAATATGATTAGCCTAGATATTTTTCCTGTTTGTACTGATTTTGTGCTATGATTGCTTTGGATGTTTTGATGATTTGAAAGAGGAACAAATTGATTTGACAACTCTGGTTGATGAGATGGCTCTGGCAAGTCATTCTTTGATATATCTGAATTGTCACCTTCATTCATAATCATTTGCTGAGCATTTCTGAAACTCTTCTTCAATTCTCTGAAGACAGTACTGTCAAACTCTGCATCTGAACATATGTGATCTGTTTTCAGAAAGAAAACAAAAATTAGGAATTTAAATAGAATAATTATCTTTATTTTGATTGAATTTCTTATTTGCAGATTATTGTTTTACCTGTAATTTCAATGTCTTCTCTGCGTTGTGTTTGTTGAATTTGAGCACTGTTTTGCACAGTATGTGGCTTCTGTAGTTTCTGCATAACTGAGGTAACAATAGTTCCAGCTTTGTTGAGTTGATATTCAAAGCATTTGGCTTTGTGAGTAGAATATTTTTCTTTGGAAGCATCTAATTCATTGGCATGAGTCAACGATGCATGAAATTTAGAATTCTGTATAAGATCTTCTGAATCAAAGTCTAGTCTAACAGCATTTCTGTTTGCTCTAAGATATGCTGAATCAATCTTTGCTGAATCATTGATATTAACTTGACCTCTTTCAGTTGTTGAATTGAAATGATCAATTCTTTCTTTGATTTCTAGAATTGGAACTTTTGAGTCAATGAATGAGAAATTTTGTTTGTTGCAGTCTACATAATATATGCATTAAAAGAACATAGTTAAAATTGACTAGAACTATGGACACCTAATTTAATGAAATGTGGACATTACATAAGAACTGAGAGAACATTTAATAATAATATATAGAACATCATGTATATTGGATGTGAAAATAATATCTGAACTATCCATGACAAACAGAGGAATCATCATGTATATACCTTTCGAGATTAGTGAATGAAGATGATCTCGAATGAAAATTTTAATCTAAACATGGTTATTTTCTGGAGAATGATTTTCTTGTTGACACTGATCAGTATCCTTAGAAATCTGGTCCTCATAATAATTTGAAAGAACTTTGAGAGAAAAGTAATCATCAAAGTCGTCCTGTTCAAATGCCTGAAGATTATAGTTATCTTTGAATACTTCAGAAGAAATATTAGTCAAACCACAATTGCAACTTGATTCGAAAACTGGGACATGAGGCATTTGATAGAAATTTTTCAGGAAATAATTAATTTCTTCATGCGAGGGCAAGAAACTGTTTGAATTTCTGTCACATGATGAACGTTGAACAATGCTTTTTCCAACATATTCATCTTCAGAATCAGTATCTTCAAGATAGCAAGAAGATTTTTCTCTACATGTGGTTAGGTGGCATAGAGTATCAACAGTCTTTTCAATTGAAGCACAAATGCTTAGAAATGATGAATGTGGAACTGTATCTTTTAGCTTCTGTAGCATTTCACTGAAATGTTGAAGTCCCTAAAATTTGAGAAAAGTAATGAAACATAAAATTAGATTTGTATAAATAGTATGTATGTTGGTGGTAACAATCAGTAACATGAAAAAGTTTCATTACTTACATTAGAAGATGCATCTAGTAACATAGAATTTAGAATTTTAATCAAACATTCTTCGGCACTTTCAGTAGAAAAGCAGTCTTTGAAAGGAGTACAACAGATATGCTTCAACTGTTAAAACAAACAATGCCAAGTTTGAGATATATATGCATTTTTGAGTAAATAACTTAGTTTAAGTTATTAGTTCATTTACCTGTAATCTGCCAATTGTTTTTCCTTCATCTTGAGTTGAATCCAGAATAGCCATAGCTTTCACAATTCTTGTTGTACAAACATGAATTCTTGGAGAATGTAGCCCTAAATTGAATTCTGATGTGTTAAAAAATTCAAGGTATGCTATCTGCCAGAAAATATGGTGTTAAAAAACAATGAGTTCAGGCAAAAATCTGTAGTAATGTTGTATTATATTGATGAAGTATAGAACATTATCAGTGAAAAATGGGGAAAAATGTAAATCTTACCACTAACAAATGGCTGCATCCACTAGATCTGGTTGAAGAATCTGTCAAAGTTTTTTCTTGTACTTTGAAGCATAAGAATTAAACCATTGAAGCACAAAAGAGCACCAACTCAATTCAGAAATATCTTTCACATTCATCAATGCAGGATAGTAACGACAACTGCAAACAGATCTAGTATTTGGGCAGAGAAAAGATGATAGCGCTAACAACATGAAATGTCTTATGAAATCTTCTCCAGAAAGGTCTGGTGTAATCAAAGCCTGGTGTAATCAAAGCACACAGTTCTTGCCCAGATGGTGTATCTCCAACAGATTTGATTAAATCCTTGAAAAAATAAAGTGATTCTAAAGTTCCTTATGCATGTATATATTTGGTACCAATAGGAATTACAAGTATTTTGTGCACACAATTATCATTTAAGGTGAAAGTGAAACCATTTGGCAAATTCAATGTACTATTAGTTGGATCAAAGAATTGCAGCAGCCAATTGTATAGATCATGTGGAACTTGAGAACATTGCAGTTCAATTAATGAGGAGAAACCAATATCTTGAAGAAGATCTTTTTGATGTTTAGATAGGTTTGAAAGAACATTAACAAAGCTAGAAACATCGCTTTGGTAATGTGAAACCTAAAAAACAGAGTTTCAAAGATTTTTGAGTATAACTCAAAATCTAATAAATGGAAAACTGTAAAGGTATGGCTAGAAATAAACTGTAATGTAGCGTTTGCTTACTTTTAGTTTTTTCATGGCTGAAGGCTCACAGAACAAGAATTTGGATTCATCTTCTAATTGTACTTCAGTCTCAGGTACAGTTGGCAAAGGTGATTTCTACTTACATAATTTAAGCTTGTCTGCTCCTCTATTCATTCTCATACAAGGAGTGGACGCTGTGAAACATACGCTGTGAAAACGAACATTAAAATTTTATGTTTAAGACTAGATGAAGAATAAAGTTAAGAGAAAAAGAATTAAGCTTCATGTGACGGCTAGTAAATGTGTAAAAATGATTGAACTATCGTTGTTAAACTATAAAAGTTAGGGTTCCAGAGAAAGCAACTTTATCAGAGAAATATATGTGCATATGGTAGCCTATGTGATTAAAAACATTACTTAACTAAATCACAGATCTATGAGTATGGACTCCGACAGATAAAAGTAGAATCAAACTGCAGAAAGATAAGAGAAAACAATCTCACCAGATTGATTCGTTAAGAACTGAGAAAAGAATATGTGACGGCTGACGGCTTAGGTGAAGAAAAAATTCGTTGTGAGGCAAAGGATTCTTCAAAGGTAACTGCAATTTATATTTGGCATAGTTAGAATTGGTGAAGAATTCTAGATTGGTGTTTGATTTAGTTTTTTTTTTGTATGGAATAGAGTATAGATTTGTCTTTGCCTTCGGGTGCGAAACTTAGACAACCATTTGAAATTGTAAGATCTTTGCAGAGAAAGGTAGAATCCAGTGCAAATAGTTTTGAACTAATATTATTATGAATCTGATAAGATATTTAATAGAATTGATTATATTGTTCAGATTAGTGCCAAGAAAGAAGCAGCACAGAGTTTGAATTGTAGTGAAGGTTCATGTCACATACCCAGAGAGACAATTGAGGTATTATTTTTGAACAAGTTAGTTGCTTACTTGTTCTTTGTTGTTTGATAAGTTGATTAATGGAACTAATTATCTTGAGCAGAAAAATTTGATCACTGTGAATGAATCTGACAATAATGAAGAAGAAAGTAATGATCATGGATTCAATCTTATGGAACAGTTAGACAAAGGAAAAAAAACAATATCAAAATTGGAAAAGGTATGGGGTTTATGTACAGTTTATAAAATGTACTGTTTCTATATGAATGCAATGTTCAACTTTGTTTTGTTCGATATTCTCTATTTCGTTACCTGATGTTATCTTTATTGAAATAACATGTTCTTCTGTTAGATGTCAGTGTTTGATTCAGTAGTTTTATCTATGAAGCTATATAGATATCAAATGTTTGATCCAAGCTTTATTGTGAACTTAACTTCAGATGTTGTATGATAAAAGAAATGAAATCCTAGAACAGAGCAACATGGAAGTCATTGATGATCTAGAAGGAATGAATATTGCGGTATGTCAACATTTGTACATTTTATTTTTGAAATTAATAATTGAGAGTACATCATACAGTAAAGCATTTCGGTGCCTGATGTTCTTTTTATTGAAATAACATGTTCTTCTGTTAGATGTCAGTTTTTGATTCAGTAGTATTTTTTTTAGGGAAAATAAATTTCCATTACTTAGACGAGGCTGAATCTTCAGCAATTACAAACTAGATACACGGTGGAATAGGATCCAAAATCGGATCATCATCCAAAGAGCAGAGGCTACCAAGAGCAGCTAACTTATGTGCCACACTATTGCTCGTCCGACACCGGTACTGAACCCGCCAAGAGATGAAATTCAGAGATAAAAGATTTCTTAGTTCTGCCACTAAGTGTGCCATCGCACTAAGCTCATGTGTACTAGAGTAGACAGCTTGCACCACAACCATAACATCAGTTTCAATGATCACCCGTCCCACTCCTTCATCAATTGCAGCCTTTGTGCCCTGAATGCAGGCTGTGATCTCACCCTGCAGAGGTTCTAGGAGAGCATCCAGCGTGCCTCGCCGTGCAGCTACTGCATCCCCATCCGAGTCGCGAAGTATGCACCCCCGTACACCTGAGCCCGTGTGCGGATCAAAAGCCGCATCACAGTTAACTTTGACATGTTCTTGAGACGGATGTTCCCAGGCACGACGTACTGTTTTCCTTGCCGTCATATCGTCTTCTTGCCTCAGAATGCCCCCATTGCACCAAGCAGCCATATACACCTGAATCCCATGTGCCAAGTTGCTTGCTACCCTCCCTTGCTCACCATCCCGAATCCTGTTTCTTTCCGTCCAACAGTACCAAAAAATGAAGCAGCACTTTAGCTTTGGGTCCTCCTTCATAGACAGCACTGGCTCAATTACATCTCTTGCTGAATTTTTCTCGGCCAACAATTTTCGTTCTCGTTCCAGATCAAGTAAGCCCCACACATGCTCTATGGTTTTACACTTGAAGAAAAGATGGGCCCCATCCTCATTCTGACGCCGGCAGACCACACATCGAGTATCTAAGTCCATCCCTCTGCGCTTCAAATTCATGCGAATTGGATGGCTGTTATAGGCAAACCTCCACAGAAAGTGCTTTATTTTCCCTGCACAGTTAAGCCCCCACAGCCTCCTCCACATTGATTTATAACCTGCGTCTGGATTGGACGCCGAACCACCTCCTCTACTTCTTCTGTACATATGGAGGTCTCTGAAAACCTTATATGCGCTTTTGACTGAAAAGACACCTTTTTTATCAAAATGCCATGCAGCCAGGTTTCTCATTCCACCATGAACTGGTAGTGCTAAAATGATTTTCGCATCCTCTTCCCAAAAGATATCTCTCACTAGCTGGACATCCCAATTTCCAGTCACTGGATCAATCAGCTCCGCCACATTGCTCAACAAGCAGGCGCCTTTTGGGGTGATGGGTCGTCGGGACATATCGCGCGGCAGCCATGGGTCAGCCCAGATATTCAGGTTCTCGCCATCACCCACCCTCCAGATTACTCCCTTCTTTAACAGATCAATGCCTCGCCAAATGCTCCTCCATGAATATGCCACACAACTCCCTAACTTGGCTTCCAAACAAGACTTGCCGGGGTAGTATTTAGCTTTGAGAACTCTGGAGCACAAGGACTCAGGTGTGTGCAAGAGCCTCCAGGCCTGCTTGCATAACATAGCCATGTTGAAACCATGTATATCTCTGAAACCCAGCCCTCCATCTTTCTTTGGTTTGATCATCAGCTCCCAGCTTATCCAATAGATCTTATGCTTTCCTTCTTGTTGATTCCACCGGTAGCGACAAATCATGGCACTAATTTGGTCGCAAAGTGTTTTTGTGATATCAAAACAACCCATTGCAAATGTTGGAATAGCCTGAGCTATAGCCTTGATTAATATTTCTTTCCCAGCCCATGACAGGAACTTCTCTTTCCACCCTTGAATTCTTTTCCACACTCTATCTTTCAGATATGCGAAAACTTTGGATTTTGAGCTGCCAACATGAACAGGTAGTCCCAGGTTCGTTCAGAGTCTCCTTTTCCACCTCCAAAATATCCTTTACCTCCCTCCTCTGGGCTGCTAACGTATTAGTACTGAATAAAATGGCTGATTTTGACTTATTAACCATCTGCCCGGAACATTGCTCATACAGCTCCAAGATATGTCGGAGTTGGCTAGCATCCTCCCCATTCGCCCGAATCAAAATCAGAGAGTCGTCGGCGAAAAGCAGGTGAGATATACTAGGAGCATCCCTGCAGATTTTAATACCCGAAATCAGTCCATCTTCCTCAGCCTTATTCAATAGAGCTGAGAACCCCTCCGCGCAGAGAAGAAAAAGGTATGGTGACAACGAATCTCCCTTTTGAAGACCTCTTTCAGGGATGAAAGACTCTGAGAGTGCCCCGTTCACCTTAATCCGATAAGTGACTGTTGATACGCATTTCATGATCAACTGTATCCACTGCTCACAAAACCCCATTTTGCCCATCATCTCGGCTAAAAAACTCCACTCAACACGATCATAAGCCTTGCTCATATCAAGCTTGATAGCTGCATAACCAACACTGCCCTTTCTTTTATTCAGCATAAAATGGGTCATCTCATAAGCAATTAGAATGTTGTCTGAGATAAGACGCCCAGGTACAAAAGCACTCTGTGTCGGTGTAATAATATTAGGCAAGATAGATTTAAGCCTATTTGCCAAAACTTTGGAGACTATTTTGTAAACAACATTGCATAAACTTATTGGACGCAGATCAGTCACCTTTTCTGGACACTGCACCTTTGGAATTAGGGCAATAATTGTATCATTCCAAGACTCTAGCATAACACCACCGTTCAAAACCTCCATCACCTCCTGCATTACTCTTTGGCCTACTCTGTCCCAAAACCGTTTATAGAAAACTGCTGGCATTCCATCCGGGCCTGGGGCTTTTAGATCCCCGATTGCTTCGAGAGCACACTTGATTTCCTCGGAGAAAAATTCCCGAACAAGATCATTATTCATCTCCGCGGTGACCTTTGAGGGAACAACATGAAGTAGGTGTTGTGTGTCCCCTAAGGCCCCCGCCCTGAAAAGCTGCACAAAATGGTTAGAAATAAACTCCTGCTTCTCTACTTCATTCTCCACCCATCCTCCATCCTCCTTTCTAAGCCTACCAATATTATTTCTCCTTCTCCTCTCTGAGCACCATTTGTGAAAGAAAGCCGTATTTCTATCTCCCTTCTCCAACTAGTTAGCATGTGCTCTCTGTCTCCAAAAGATGTCTACCTGTTCCTCCACCTTGTCCAGCCTATAACTCAAAACAGCCTCCCTCTGGACCGAGAACTCATCAATGGGGAGTCTCCTACAGCGTTCGATCTGCTTTGTAAGCTTCTTAATACGCTTCTCTAAATCCCCTAAGACATTGACGCTCCAGGACTGGAGACTACCAGCAACATTTTTTAGTCTCTCCGCTACAGAACCTTCCCCTCGAAAACCTCCTTCTGCCCAGGCATCTGAGACAATACTCTCACACATGTTTTCCCTCAGCCAGCTAGCCTCAAACTTGAAAGCTGACACCCCATGACTGCTCCTGTGGCCGATGCCTTCAGTATAGATGACCACCGGCCGGTGATCGGAGTGAAAATGGTCACCATTCTTTACATGTACCAGCGGAAAACAATCTCTCCATGCACCATTTGCTACAGCCATGTCTAATCTTTCCCTTATATAGCCAGCCACCCTCGTCTGCTTGTTCCTCCACGTGAACACATCCCCCGCAAAACCAAGGTCATGCAGATCGCAATCCTCCATAGCCCCTTTAAAGCGATCTAGACAGGCCTGGCTTCTCGGCACGCCGCCCTCCTTCTCATGATTGAAAAGGATTTCATTGAAATCCCCTGCACACAGCCATGGCATCGGGTTCTGCTCATGTTGAGTGAACAGATCACGCAACAGTGACCACGTGACATGCTTATGCTCAGCTCGTGGCTCACCGTAAATCCCCGTAAATCGCCAACACCTTGTCCCCGTCTCCTTTAACCTCCATATCAATGTGATTCCGCGAACAGTTGTGAATAACCACATCAATTCCACACCTCCATAACACAGCAATTCCCCCCCTTTTCCAAGCGAGTCCACCACCGCCAAATTTCCCAACAGCATTTTTTGTTTGAACGCCTGCATCCGCTTCTCATCCTTTTTTGTTTCAGACACGAAGAGGATGTCCACTTTTTCGGACTTCTGAAAATTCAGAAGCCCCCGAACTGCCGGGTCATTTCCGAGGCCCCGACAGTTCCAAGCCGCTATCTTCATTGGGGCACGCAGGACCGGTCCGCCGGTCCCGCTATCTGTGACGCTAGGATGACATTCTCACCCCCAACACCGTCCGCTCCCTTTTGGCGCTTCAGCACATCAAGGTCCATTGCTTCGGAGTCCTCCCTACCCCGTTTCATATTTGTCGGAGGTGCCATGTCCTTCTCAGCCAGTCGCGCCCGCCTCCTAGGCACTCTCTGGACCTTCTTTTTCCCCACCGACATATCCTTCTTCTCAGCTAATGGCTTCTTCAGTTCTGCCTTTTCTTGGACGGGAACAGACACCCCTTGCATGGCATTGCTCACATCAACAGCTTTCCCCAATGTATCAAATAACTTTTTCTTCATACCAAGCTTTTGTTCCTCTGACTTTGATTGTGTTTTATCGACCAGCTTCAGCGGGCTGGTCACCTCTTTCTCCTCACCTGTCGCCAGTAGCCCACCCCTCTCTTCCTTACTACTGCCTGACTCTTTTCGCCAAGACAACTCATTGCTTCGTTTGCCTTCAGAAACCGTCTGCATGAAGGAGCCACTCAAACTTCCCCTACGTACACTGCCACCTGAGTTTGTGCGCCATGGAAGCATTGACTGTGACTGACCCCTCCCTCCTAGGTCCATCACACCTTTCTTCTTCGGGGGAAGCCCCCTTAGATTTCTGCCATATGGAAGTGGCTTCCCCTTCTCCCATTGAACATCACAGAGCTTGTCGGTGTGGCCAAGGAGTCCACATATATAGCAGAAGTCTGGCAAGTACTCATATGCTAGAGGACGCCATCTCTCCATACCACTCATCTCATAGATCACAGTCACTCCCCTCATTAATGGCTTGTGAATATCAATCCTGACTTTGATGCGTAGATATCTCCCCACCGCCGTATTTCCATCATCGATGTCATCCTCCAAAAAGCTCCCTATTTCCTCACCAATTGCTTTGCAGTAGATAAATTCATCATGCCCAGCGGAAGATGTGAGACCTGCATCCATATCGGAATATGAGAGAACTCTATCTCATCTAGAGTTTTTGATTCATCCAGATCCGCCACCACGACTAATTCTTTTGACAGATTCCAGGGACCATCCTCCAGCGCTTTTTTCTTTCCCGAGGCCTGGTGAAAGGTAAGTAAGAACTTGTTCTCACCAAGGCCTTTACAATCGATTCCCCTCATCGGACACCAAACTCGGCCTAAAGCCTGCTCCAAAGAGTCTGGATGTGCAAGCTTTTTCTGAGAACAGTTTGCCCATCGCCTGGATCAGGTTCTGCCCCGAACTCCCCCTCCGCCACTGCCTTTGATGCGTACTCCCTTCCTCTCAGCCGCCGACAAATTCAGACTCTTCATCATTCCCTCTACCCCCTCCATCTTGCTCCAACGATTCAGTAGTTTTATCTATGAAGCTATATAGATATCAAGTGTTTGATCCAAGCTTTATTATGAACTTAAATTCAGATGTTGTATGATAAAAGAAATGAAATCTCAGAATAGAGCAACATGGAAGTAATTGATGATTTAGAAGGAATGGATATTGCGGTATGTCTTATATTTGTACATTTTATTTGTTTGAAATTAATAATTGACCAGATTTGTGATAGCTAAGAAACAATGTTTTAAATTTGCAGAGTTATGGAATCGGAGAAAGTTTTGATATTGAAGGACAAAGCTTGAGTGTTGAAGACAATATATCTGAAAAGGTTAATGATTTGCCTGAAACATATATATTTCATCTAATTGAGTAGAAAGTAAATTATGTAAATTAATTGTGTAGATAGCAGAAATGGAATTTCGAAGAGAAAATGATATTGTCACTCAAGTTGGACAGGCTGAAAGAATTAAGGTATATGCTGCCAAACTTCCTGGACAGTTTAGTTTCAAATTTATGGTTGTCATTATAGTGAACTATATCATCATATAGTTTGTAAAAATAGTTAAACTTTCTATAGGAAATTAGAAGAGAATTTTTACTGTTGTATTATTTTTGTATAGGCAATTATTGATAGACTTGATAAAGAAGCACTTCTAGAAAATGAAATAGAAGTAGAGGAAGTACTAATAAATGATGATGAGGAGGAGGAGGAGGATGAGCATACAAATATTTTTCCAGAAGATGAAGATTACTTTTTTCCAACACCTGAAGATCTACAACAATCAAAAGCACCAGAAATTGGAATGTTCTTTTGGTTCAGCAAAAGAAGCTCAGAAGTTTGTCAATATATATGGTCAGCTTTTTGGATTTTCAGTTATCAAAGGGAAGAATTATATGAAAAAGAAAATACTCTTGCAATGCAACAAATGCAGAAAACCTCGAGCACAGGATAACATTGTTGAAAAGAAGAGGAAGCGGATGGTAATTGAAAGAACAGAATGCCCAATGAGAGTTTCAATTAAACTTGAGAAAGGTAGTTGGACAATTACCAATGTGAACTTGACCCATAACCATGAGATGGTCAGTTCACCATCATTGACAAAGTTCTTTCTGAAGCATAGATATATGACAGAACTAGAAAGGGACTTCTCGAGAATTCTGCAAGAGAGCAGAATCAGGCCAAGGAAGATTATGGCAATATTCAGAAAGATGAGTGCCAGCTTCAGGGCTATGCATTTTACAAAATAAGATGTGAAGAATTTGAAGCAGAGTGATAGAAGGAAGCGGATGAAGAATACTGACATGGACAGGACTATTGAGTATGTAAAAAAAAATACAGATGCAACAACCAGGATTCTATTGCACAATGAGGACAGATGATGATAATACAGTGAAGAGTTTATTATGGACAGATGCAAAAGCCAGACTGAATTATTCACTGTATGGAGATTATATCTCATTTGACACCACATACAGCACTAACAAATACAATATGCCATTCACATCTATAGTTGGTTTAAATGGTCATGAAAAGACTAGTTTTCGGCTAGGCATTGCTTGAAGATCAGAAGGCTAAAACATTTAAATGGTTGTTAAAGACTTTCTTTGAAGTAATGGGAGGAAAAGTACCAGAAGTTATCATGACAAATCAGGATGCAGCGATGAAGAAAGCAATTCATGAACTGATTTCATGCACTGTCCATAGGAATTGTTTTTGGCATGTAATGAGAAATGCTCGTGAACATCTAGGAACACGGATAAGGGCAAGAGAAGGTTTAGCTGTTGAGTTAGAAGGTCTGATCTATGATTCATTCACTGAGGAAGAATTTGAAACAAGATGGTCTATAATGTTGGAAAAGTACAGTTTGGCTGGAAACAAATATTTGAAATCTATGTATGACTCTAGGCATATGTGGATCCCAGTGTTCATGAAAAAAATCTTCTGTCCTTTCACGAAGTCTACAGGAAGAAGTGAAAGTACAAACTCTAATTTCAATGATTATGTGCTCAGAAAGGACAGTATAGAAACATTTCTTCAACAGTATGAGATCTTCCAAGATGAACAACAAAGTCATGAAGATAAGGATATGTTCGAGTCTACTGTTTTGAAGGTAAAATGCACAACAATGAAACCAATTGAGAAGCATGCATGTGAAATTTATACAAGATCCATATATTTGAAGTTCCTACAACAGTTGCTCTTCTCAGATGCATATCCTGTAGAAGAGATTGAGAAAGAAAAAAAGTACAATGTTCTCAAGTTAATGAGATATGAAGGGCAAGAATTTGAGAGAGATTCATTCACTATTGAAGTTAATCTTGAGCAGAATAAGTTTGAATGTGTATGTTTCAAATATGACAGAGATGGTATCCTGTGTTGCCATGTTTTGAGACTAATGACTCAACTTGTAATTCACAAAATTCCTGATTGCTACATAAGGGAAAGATGGACCACTGCTTACTTCGAAGATGCAATTAAGAAGCAGAAGATAGTCACAAAAAATTCAGAAGGAAACCAAGCTAGTGAACAGGCTATCAGATATGCAATGATGATGGCAAGAAATGCCACAGTATGTATGGATATGAGTAAGGATTTAAGAAAGAGCCAGAAATATATGGAGGAAATGGGAAAGGTTGTACAAAAAACTGAGAATGAATCACTTGGACAAAATCAGTTGGAATCAACAGGCAGCACATCTGTTTTCAAGGACCCAATTGTTCAAGTTGCAGTCAGAGTTAAGAAAGGACAAAGATTATTAAGACAGACTGAGAAATCAAAACGCAACAAGAAATCAGCTAAGAAAAAGAAAGCATCATCAAATAAGACTCAACAAGAAGTTGTCATGAGTAGTTGAAAGTACAAATTTTCATGTATTCCGAATTGCACTGGTTTTCTAAATTAAATATTATGTATGCATGATTTTTATTTCGTTGAATGTTAAAATATTGGCATGAGAATTTGATCTGGTTATGTAAAATAATACTGTGTATGCATGAATTTACTATTTTTGCTTACATGTGTTATTATATGTTATTTATATTATTAAGAACATGTGAACAGTAAATTAAGCACTGAGAACATCAAATATATTCACTGGGAACATTGCATATGAACATGTAAGAACATCTTATAGATAATATGAAAAACACAATATAAATATTACAATGTCAGAACTTTTAACAGTACATGAGATAACATTGGTTTTTCCTGTCCTAAGACATAACATCTATAGTAGTTACAAGACAAATATCTCTACCAATCTCCTAAACAATGAAGTTGAACATTAAAATCAACTGATGTTGATATTGATGTTCAATTGAGAGGAACTACACGAACTCCACCAATCTCTGGATCATTTTGACGGATTGTAAGATAACGAATACGGCGAGAATAAACTTCTGCGCCACGAAACTCGTAGCGGTATGACAGCAATGTCTGTAGATCTGCAATTGAACTAATTGCAACGTACACGTAGGGTCCTAGATGATCTTCAGCAAGACTGTAGTTGCGATGACTAAAAACTTGATGAAGAACTACAGAAGCAATGTAGTACCTATGGTAAAAGGTAGAATGAACAGTAAGAACAAGAACACTCCTTTGCAGTCCATGGCGAACACAAATCTCTCGGAAGACATAACGATACACTGACATGTCCCACGAATGCTTGTAGTTATCCATAATCTGTGAAGAAGACAAAGTTTTGAATTCCAAAAAAGAGAAGAACGAGCAATTCAATAAAACCGAGAGTAGCAGAGAGAAGTAGAACCTACGTACGGAATCCTAAGGAGACAAGGATAGAATTTAGAGAGAAGTAGAACTTCGTAAAAAAAGACAGAGAGCACAGGCAGAGAAATGCGCGCTCTGACTGCAGTTATATATAAACTAATAGAGAACACGATCCCCACTATAACATGTTGTATGTGGCTAAAGGCAGTTGTCACATTCTAGACAGTTTCTGTGTTGCGGCGGTTACTACTGCGCATCTGTGATGCAGCAGTTCCAACTTCACACGACAATGTAAACCGTTTTGCAAAAAAAGAAAAAGAAAAAAGAAAAGAAAGATGGAATTTAATTTATTATTTATAAATTGACTTATAAAAATGCTTGGTTTAAATAAATTATTATTGAAACATTTTTTAGACTAATGGAACATTGCTACAGAACAAGGTGAACATCACTTTATTATACGAGAACATCACATTGACAAATATCATGTTGAACACCATTTCAGTATTAAATACAGAATCATATTGTCACGGAATTACAAAAGTGTTTCCTAAGTCACAAAGATTCATTGTACACAAAAATCCTGTAGTCTTGCTTTTACTTTTGTATCAATTCATGAAGAATCATTCTGAAACAGGAAAAAGATATTAATATAGGCATCAATGTATTAAATTTGAATTTCAGAAGAATATCAATTCAACAACATGATAAATGGAAAAAAGGAAAATACATACACTTGTATTGTGATTGTAATCTCCTGCCCTTAAGAAACTTGAAGAATTGATGGTGTTCAAAGGACACATTATAGCTTTGTAAGCTAGCAGTTTTCGATACTGTATTGCAATTGTCTGTAAAACAGAAAGATAGCATGAATTTATTTGAAACACGAATGATTGGAGTTTGAAAAATTTAAATCAAAATTTGAACTGTACATGATCAATCTTCTTCAATTGCTTTCCATCATAAAGTTCAATAAATAGCATTGCAAAGATACCTGTGTCATGACTGAATATAAATTATTAGCTATTGGAAGTGGTGCATGCAATTTGTGCAATAACAATTGTAAAATAAGATCTCACGTTTTTTAAGATGCTTGTGGAAGTGATGGATTGGAAATCTTGAAAGATGTAAAATTTTTATTGAAAATACCACCATTTTCACAAAAGTGTTGAAAATTAGCAACCTACAAGCAATTTGATTAGAAAAGAGAATGTACTATATTATGAAAATTTAAATAATAGTTGAATCAATACCAGTTTGTTTAATATGGAATTTGTTGCGTCATTTGAATATTTGTCAGATGGATCATAGAAAATAATATTCTTGGACACCACATCAAGACATATGACACACCAACCATAGTTAAGACACGCGGGGAAGAAGAACTGCAAATGTTGAACAGAATGAAATTTACTTTTGTGATTCGAAAGGTGAACTTAGAACTGGATATATTTTTTTGATTGAAAACAGAAAACTTACAAAGTCACAATGGTAGAAAGCAAGGTCTGAATGAATTATGAATAACTTAGCTTCAATAGTATCAGATATGAATGTTCTATCAAGGAAGCCAAGAAGCTTGTACTAAAAAAATTAGAATTTAGTTTGTGTAATTATATTGAGAGTGAGAGAAATACTAGTAGCTAGTTTATAACTTACAACTAAGAAAGGTTGAATTATTACTTTCTTGAAATTCATTTGACATTCAACATGTCCAAGTAAGTAGAATTAAATAGTTGACTGAAAATCCCCATGAAATCATCATAAACATCTTGACCATTTCTAACTGAATCTCGAAAACTCTTATATGAGCAATAGAATCCAAATATTGAAATAAATATAGATCTGCAGGAAAAAGATGAAAAAATAAACTAAAAGGATAAATAATTGAAAACAACAGATTTGAAGAAATTATATAGTAAAGGGAGAAAGCAATACGAGTCATGTGGAGGGTTTTCTTCAAGGTTGTTGGAGACATATGTTTTATATATATGGTCAACATCATCGCTTAAGCTCAACTTTGTAGATGTGGAATGATCAGAAATATACTTGTATCTTCTAGCCTTGAAAGCACAAAAATAATACCCAATTGTTTTAGTAACCTGGTAAGCCATATAGATATTTAAGACTAAAATTGAATTGAAACTATGATGGTATAAGCAGCAAATTAGTATGTAAGAACAAGCAAATTAGTATATTAGAACTTACAAGGTGATTATTTTCATGTCTTGAAAATGCATAGTGTGATATATTTGGTATTGAGCAGTAAGGTGTCAAAGAAGTGGGCAGCATCTGAAATAAAAGTATTGTCAGAAACTGTTACATGAATGAATCAAGTTGAAATACATGAACTAATATTGCAGGTACAAATCTAACAAAAAAACCTTTGATTTTCCATAAACTTGATGTTGCTGATATTCATGATTGCGGTCAGTAAGCAAAATTAGATTGAAATCTTTGGTGGAAACATAAGAAACTCAAGGAATTGAATTTGAATGTTGATATGCAAAATCTATAATATTGATTTCCATGTAATCCATGTACACAATCTAAAAAAGTGGAAAATAATTAGATAAGACTGAAATAATAGAAAATTCTGTTCAAAGTTACTTACTGCTAAAATAGCAAGGCATCCTGAAACAATGAATTTACTTGAAGGATATGCAGTACCATTAGAATCTATATAGGCTTGAAATTTTAGAATTTCTGAACCCATATATTCCAGAATATGAGAATTCCAATTGAAGGAATTGATTTTGGAAACATCAACGAGGCAAATCAGATAATCCAGGTTAATATCATCCATTCCAGGACATAAATGTAACACCCTAAAAATGTGCATTATTTCAAATAGATTAAAAATGTTTTTATTGCATTTTTGGTGACCATTAAAACCTAGGGAAAATATATTAAGTTTTCATAAAATAAAAGATATCATAATGGTAGAAACCTTTTTGTTGCATTCATGTTGATGCATAGAGTTTTGTATTGCTTGGAATTTTCAAAATTCAATTTTGAATTCAAATGTGTTTTGGATTTTGGCTTTGGGAAATTTAGAAATAAAAGAAAACCCCTTTTTATTTCTCTCTCCCTCCTTTTCTTCATTCTGGCCCGAGGCTCCCTTCCCTCGGTCCAGTACTCTCCCCCCCTCTCTCTCGGTTTGGGACGAGAAACCCGAGCACCGGCCCAGTCCCCGCACGATGGCCCAGCTCCGCGTCTCCGTCTTCGGCGACTGACAAAGGGACCCCACCTGTCAGTTCCATCTCTCTCCCATTTCCTTCCTTCTTTCCCTCCCTTTCCTTTCTGCGCCCGACGCCTTCCTTGCTGCCGAACGCAATTGGACTCGGGATTGATCTCCCTTCCCTATGCCGACGTAGCCCGTGGCTAATTGAGCAGGACGCCGCACACCCCACCTTCCTTTTCTCCCTCCTCCCCTCTCTTTCCTTTCCGGCGCCGCCGATTTCCTTCTCGGCCGAACACGATTGGGGCAGGAGATCTCCCCCTTCCCTTCACAGCTATGCCTCCGGGCTATTTAAGCAGCTTCCGACGCCACACCGCCCTCACCCCACCCTCTCGACGCACCGCAGAGCCCCAGCGCCGCCGCAGACCGAGCAGAGCCGCCACCGTCGTCGTTCCGCTGTGGGCAAGCACCTCCGCTCCATCCGCTTGTTTCCCGAGCCTCGCATCGTGGTAAGCAGAGTCCCCCGAACCCACCAACCCCCTCCATCCCCTCTGTCTCGCCCGCAGGGCCCCTGTCCGCGACCACCGGCGGTACAGAGCCACCATACCACGTGTGCACCTCGCCCTCATGCGTAATCGGGGCAACCGGCCCCGCAATCATCTTCGTCGTGTCTCCCTCTCTCTTCCCGTCCTTTTTGCGCAAAGAATAGTGCACCGCAGTGGCGGATTGCACAGCGCCGCCCAAGTCCAGCAATGGCGCCACCGCCATCTCTGTTTCCAGCCGCCGCGCGCCGCCTTCCTTCCCCCCGATCTAACCTCGTCCGTCCATTTTGGATCGGATGACTGTCAGAGCCTCGTACCCTTTCGGCCTGCAGTTTTGCAAAAGAAACCCCGACCTTTTTAATGTATAAACCCGCGGTCCTAAATCGTCTTCTCTCTGTACGCTTTCAGTTCTGGAAAACGTATTCCTTTTCGGTTTTGTTTTAATTCGAAAATTAAATAGAAAATCCTATTTACAGAATTGCCACTCATTTTCTTTTGTTCATAAAATGCTCATTTTAACTCCGTTTTCATCCATTCAAATTGCGTTAGATTCGTATCGACGTAATCTACGTGTTAGTTAGTTCATAGTTCATGTTAGACAACTTTTAAAAACAGTTAATCACTTAATCTCTTTTAATTTCTCGTTTACTTTATGAAACTTGATTAGTTCATATCTCCTTCGTTATAGTTCTGTTTTTCGTGTTTCGAACATCTATGTGATCGTAGTGAGACATAGATCAGTTTTATAAACTTTTAATCTTGTTTTATTATGGTTGGTGTACTGTTGTAATCTATAGCCTTTATTTGCTTGGATGTGATGTCTCGGTATGATTGCATGTTGATGTGGTGATCGAGTATAGACGGTGAGCGGTACGTGGGTGACCAGGAAGTTTTCTTTGAGCAGGAGCAGCAGGAGCCCTTTGAGCAAGGCAAGTATTATATGGGATCTTCCTTGATGTCCTATTCATGAAGTTTTTCAATAAAATCATATGCATGTGTCTAATATGGTTACCATAGGGTTTACCTAGATTTGATTACCTTGAACCTTGAAATCCTATGGGTTACCTTTGCATATGGGTAGTTATTGCTAGTGCTCCTCTTTAACAAAGCATGATCTTTAATCTTGATTAATGACTACATGAAATGATAAAGTAAAACTTGACTTTTTAGCAACATGGATTTAGGATCCTATCTGTCAGCAAAAGCTGGGACATACAGTACAACCATGAGGGCTATATGGCTTTGGCTTTAGTTTAGTAATAGGGTTACTTTCTCGCATGCGGCAGTTCACGAAAGTTGCCATTGCCGAGCGGTTGCGGGTTGCGGCTGGAGTGGTTACCGCTGCGCGTGTGTACCATCCCGGGGCTCCCGTATACCCCCTTGCATGTGGATACGTACTGTCTGTGGTATGTCAGCGAGCCCCTTTGAAAGACTTCATAGTGTACCCTGCCCGCTCACCTCGGTAGTGTTGTGGGAGCCATGATCCCGGGCATTTGGGCAAACACGACTCATGGGTAAAGTGTACAACCTCTGCAGAGTGTTAAAAACTGATATATCAGCTGTGCTCACGGAGACGAGCGACCCGAAAAACTCACAGAATCTTTGGTTACTTGTTGTTTATCATTATGAATCACTTTATCATGATATTATGCTATTCGTACAACTGTTATTTATGATCATGCAGTTTAATTGGGACTTAAGCATAACTTTGATTCACCACTTCTAAAGTTTTGTTACAAATTAAAAATACTTACCGCAGTAAACCGTGTCATACTTTTTGAGCCTCATGAACCCCATATATGCTTGTTGAGTACAAAAGTACTTACGCTTGTTTACCTTCTTTTCTATATTTGGATAAAAACCCCGGATGGGTACCAGATTATCAGAGTTATGAGGAGTATCCAGAGGATTACTAGGTTTGGGGTCAACCAGTTGACGTCCCTGTGCTATGGAGCTTTGCGAGAGTTATCTTATATTTCCGCTGTTATGTAATAGACATTAATAGATACTTATTCGCTATGTAATAAACACTTGTGATGGTACATTTTTGATAATTTGTCGGCTTATGTGTGTGACTGATCTCTGGGCACACATAAGGTTATTGCATCCCGTTTTGTCTTTAAAACTGGGCGTGACAATAAAATGATAGAAATAGAGAACCAAAAAAATTCTTGTATGAAAGAATACTCATCGTCATTTTGAAGTAATAAGTCCATAGGTGCTTGTCATGTTGTAGTTCCTTTTGAAATATATTTATTCTTAAGTGCACTGATAGAATTAGAAGAATCTTGAGAAATAATATTGGAGACTGAAATTTTGCGAGATGGGAAGTCAATAACATAACCAACCATATGATCAGTAAATTGAATAACTTTGTTGTCACACCCAATTTCAAGGACGAAATAGGATGCATAACATTATGTGTGCCCAGGAATAAACCACACATAAGTTCACAAATTACAGAGTACCATCACAGAGTTTAATACATATCGAACATATATCCATTACAAGAATAAATAAAACAAGTATGATAAACTAGCTCTTGTGGCTCCATTCCACAGGGAAAGGTCAACTGGTTGACCAAGCCTAGAAGTCTTCAGGGAACTCTTCATAGCCTCCTGCTTCTGTTACCCATCCGGGATTTTTATCCAAAATTGAAAAGAAAACAAGCGTGAGTACACTCGTACTCAGCAGTATAACATGGGGTTATGAAGCTCAAAAGGCTGACACTGGCTTACTGCATTTAGCACTTTTAGTTGGTCAAAGTTTTATTAGCAAGTATTGTCAGGTTATGCTTAAGCCCCAAATTATCCCACTTATACCACTGCCAAAGTTTAAAGAATCATAACCATCATCATAAAAGTGGTGACAACAGGAACATAAGTGTTGGTCAAGTTAATTAATTAATCCGTCGGTTTTCCGGGCCGCTCGTGACCGTGAGCACGGCTGATATATCAGTTTTAACACTCTGCAGAGGTTGTGCAACTTTACCCGTGAGTCGTGATGCCCCGAATGCCCGGGTTAATTACTCCCATAACACTACCAAGGTGAGTGGGCGGGGTTCACTATGAAACCTTTCATAGTATCTCGTCTAACAAGACTAGGGCCGCTAGGATTGGCAAGGGGCGATAGAGCTCCCCTTCCGAGTAGCATAACGACCCGCAGCCTACGCTCAAACTCGGACAGAGGCCGCACTATAACCAGCTCGGCAAGAGCCTAATGCGCCCTTTCGGGTAACCGCTAACGAGCTAGAAAAGAGCCTACTACTAAGTTAAAGCCAAAGCCATGTAGCTCCCACGGAAGCACTGTCAGTCCCAGCTTTTGCCAACAGTGGGTTATTAAAAAGGGTTATGTTCCAATTGCCATAACAAGATCACCAATTCATTCAAAGCTTTAACATTTGGCAGGGATCAAGTATTCATTTATGTACAGCACTAGCCATCTATCCATATGCATAACCCATAGGAATCAAGGTAAAGGTTTCAACTCTAGGGAATTAAGCTACGGGTATCAAGTTAACACATGCACATGAAATGATAATTATAGTGAATAGGATAACAAGGAAAGTCCCATGCTATACTTGCCTTGGTTCTCAAAGTCCTGCTGGTCAAAACTCTCCTGATCAAAGAACTCTTGATCACCAACAAACTCCTCACTGCCTGAACTCGATCACGACATTGCAACAACACACATTCCAATTTCATACATACAAATCAAACAAGACTATCATTAGAACAGTACACCAATAACAATAAACAGAGTTAAAAGGTTTATAAAAAGATACTACGCATTGCTACGATCATTTCAACACGAATTTCACGAAAATCGGATTTAAAACGCAAAAGATATGAATTTAACTGGTTCTCTAGGAGCATTTTTAGTATTTGAATTATCATGGAAATTAAATAATTCAAACATGAGCAACAGATGTTTTAACATGTAAATAATTTCATTACGAACCTAACGCAACTCGAATCGTCCAAATCGGAGTTAAAATGAAGACTTTATAAACAAATTAAGGCAGTGGCAAAACTGTATATATCAGATTTCCATTTTTGGAATAACCCGAGAAAGAATACGTGTCTTGACTGGGAAAGCGTATGCTCGGAAATGCGCGAACGCTGCGACGCGGGGTCAACTGACCTGCCACGCGGCGGCTCGGGATAGGGCGGTCCACGGCACAGTGCGTGCACCCGAGCATGTGCTGCGGTCCACCGGTCCACCGTGGACCGGGTTCTAATCCTGACCGCACAGACCCGATCCAACGACGCAGAACAGATCCAAGGGAGAGAGAGGGGGAAAACGGCGGCCGAAGCAGAGACGGCGCGGCGGCGCCATGACTACCGAACGCCGGGCTCGCCGGAGTTCCACCGGAAAGACTCGTCCCGTGCCCGTTTCGAATGCCGATCACATGGGAAGAAAGAGGGGGACGAGGCGAAGCCCGTGGGGCACTTGGTTGAACACGGGGAAGCAAACAGCGACGGCGCCATGGATCCCGGCGGCTCTGGCTCGCCGGCGAACACGGGGAAGACTTTCCCGACTACCACGGGTTCAACCAACTACACCGAAACGACCTACAGACTCGTGCGAGTGCGAGGGTGGGTTCGGTTGAGGCTGTGTGTCACCGGAACAGAGATGTCCGCGGCGGCGCCAAGATCGGACTTGATCTGTGTACGCGGCCGAGCCAAGGCAGTGCCGTAGAGACCAAATTGAAGGCACGGGGAGTGGCGGGGTGTCAGTGCGATGCTAAAGAAGTGCTCGGACGCGACTGAAAATCGGCCGGTGTGTGCTGCCCGCGGTGGTGCCATGGCCGGCGGCACGGTTCACATGCGGCCAGTGCCACAGAGGGCACAATTCGCCGAATCAAAAGCTCAGGGAGGGAGAAGAGGTGAAGGCGAAGCTCACCGCGACTTCACTTAGGACGGAGATGGCTCGGGATGGCTTGACGGCGAAGAGCGGCGGTCGGCGTGCGACGGCGTTCCGAGGGCTCCGTGTCCACGGCGTCGAGTGTTCTGCTGCCCAAAACGGAGCACAGAGAGAGAGGTAAGGCCTCTGAGATTCGCGAGGAGATTGCGGGCGCGGAACGGGACTCACCGAGGTGAATTATGCTCCGATGTGGCCTCTTCCGCGACGATGGCGACGGCGGCGGCGTTCAGAGGGATTTGTGAGCTCAGAGGGGAAAGGGGGAAAGGACGCGCGGCGCTCCGCTTTATAGCGAGAGGGGGAGCATGCGGTTGCTGGGCGGAGTCGAGGGCGAGATGCGGGGAGTGGGAGCGGGGCGTGCCGGTGGTTCCCGAACGCGGCGGTTGCCGTTCGCGACGTATCCGCGGGCATCCGAATTCCGCGGGAGGTGGAAGACGACTGCCAAAGGGCCAAGCCGCAAAGAGAGAGGAGAGGATGAGGGACGAGAGCGGTTGCCGTGCTCCACGCGTCCACGCGTGTTCTCGAGCGTGCAGGGCGGGGTGCGCGTCGCGGCGGTTTCGGCGCTCTGCGTCGTGCGACGTCGGCAGAGGAGAGGGGAGAAGAGGGATCCGACACGCGGGCCCGACCGATCAGAGAGAGAATGGGAGAGAAGAGAGAGGAGAATCGGCGCCGACATGTGGACCCTGCGGTGTCAGTGAGAGGGGAAGGGAGGTGGGAAAGAGTGGGCCGGCCTTTTAACTGGGCCACCGAGAGAATGAGAGAGGGAGTGAGGTGGGCTGGGCATTTTTCTTTTTCTTTTTATTTCCTTTTTATTTCTCCTTTCCAATTTCATTTCAAAAACAAATTTGAAACCATTTGCAAAGTGAGTTTTGTAAATTCAAACAAGCAAAGAAAATATGCAACTGCATGAATGCATCAACATGTTTCTAAACTAGAATAGGTTTTATTTGCAAGAATTTTAACATTCCCCTAAATGAAATGCTCACATAAATTCACAATTAAATCTTTTCTATTATTTGAAATTCAAACCAAATTTTGGGTGTTACATTTGTTCATATGTTTGAATTGCATGGAGGGAACATGAAAATGCTGAATTATCCATTGAATAAGCCCAAGAGGAAGATCAAAAGAATTGATATTCAATAGAGAACCAAGTCCATATTTCTCAATGTAATGTCTCTGAACATCATTTAGAGATTTCACCAGATAGTTTAGTAGATGTGATGAGAAATTGTTGTGAATTATAGTTCCAATATCATTATCACTAGAAGCCATATCTAAGATAGCGTAATAAATAAATGATTAGATAAATTGAAAGTATACATATAAGTGAATGTTTATTAAAAGAGAAATTACAATAAGTATAAAAAAATGAACAAATTAGAAAAAACAATTAGAAACTAGAGACTAAGTTTCCGAATTCTGATGCAATGCTAAAAAGTACCTAAGAACTGTAAACTACATAGAAAAAGAAAAAAAAACTAGTATACTACACTAAAAGTGTAATATACTAAGAATTGGAAACTAGTATATTACAGGAAGAAGTACATAAGAACTGTAAAATACATATTACAGCAAAAAGAAACTAGTATATTAGAAGAAGAATTGACGTATTTCAAGTATTATTTCAACACGCACAGTATATATACCTAATTAATTGAATCATACCTCAAAAAAATATAGCAGTGGCCCGCCGGATCTGTTGAGGGACGGACGCCAGCGGCCGCAAGAAGATTTTGCACAACGCAGTTGGATCAGATCGACAGAATCTTTAACCAAACTCAGCTCAAAAATGGTTTTTATGAAGCAGTCTGTGAAAAGATCGAGAGAGCGTTGAACCCTACGGCGGTGACCTTGTCTTCTATTGAGCTGCACTGGTAAGGGTCCTTATCCATTGAATAGGGTTTGTTGGGAACAAAGGCTAAGAGGGAATAGAATATACTATAGGGAATATTCTAGACCAGATGGGAACAACACGTGGTCTTGATTCCATTGAACAGAAAGAATATTATATAATGTTAAAAAACCTTAATATATAAGTGAAGTCAACATTAAATTTAAAAAGTCACAAAGGATAATCTAGTTTGCCTTTGGAATAATCTTTGTATAGAAAAAGTATGTGAAAATTTTAAATAGACTATACACTAAAACGGATATTTTAGTTAATTAAAGTTAGTTTGTCTATACGACAACTGGTTGTTATATGAAATATGAACACATGATTTTTACACAACATAACTTTTATATCATGGGAACATCAAAAAATATATCGTTGAACATCACATCTATTAAAAATGAACATCGAATCTAAATTTTTTGGTTTGGCACATTCCGCTGATATACACACCTCTAACACATAATTTGCATACAACAACAATGGTCTAGCATGTGAACCTCTCAAAACACAGCATAGAACATCACTTATATATTATATGTATCTGTATAAGTATGACAGCTTTTATAGAATATTAGTTCTATACGATGTGAACATCATATGAAAAAGTCACAAAGTTGGGAAATTCGGATGAAATACATGGTTGTTTTTAGAACAAAGTAAAAATAAAATCTTGAAAACAAATTGTCGACACAGAAAACTTTCATCCTGGCGTTTTTAGCAATAACACATATGTCATAGTTATGGTTTAAGACAGTAGAGAAATATTGGTGTGCATTGAAAATATTTACAAAACTTCATTCTTGTTATTACAATGAAATACAAATGATCTAAGCATCAAATTGTCCAATCACGATTTCATTCATCCTTTGGTAGATCAGTCTATGTGAAATGACCTTGCAGAACTCAGTAACATCAGTCTATCAAAAAGATTAACAAAGAGTTAATAGAGGTGAAAAAATTAAAAAAATAAAACAGAAAATAATTTAAAGAGAAAGGAGAACAGACATGCTTAAATTTCATAAGAATTTTGCCATCAAAGTATTTAACAAACATGTAACACCCTAAAATTTGAATAGTAAATTAGATTTGAATTTGACTTTAATTTGATGTAATTTCAAATCTTTTTGTGAAGCATAGATTTAATAATATAAAACTAAAATTAAATATCATGTTAGGGTTCCACATGTTTGTGCACCTCATGCCCTTGCATTTTTATTGTGTGGCTTGGATTTCAAAACCCAAAGAAAATCATTTCAAAATCACTTTGAAATTCAATTTGCAAAATTTAATTCTGAAAAATAAAAAGGAAAAATGAAAAAAAACTCCCTCTTTCTGCTTCTGGCCCGAGAACCAGCCTAGGCCCGTTCCCCCTCTCCCTTTCTCTTTCTCCCCGAGCGGGCCGACTCCCTCACCCGGCCCAGTCCGCGCCGCGGCCTCCTCTCCCCTCTCTCTCTGACAATGCTGGCCCGCCTGTCAGCGCGCCCTCCCTCTCTCTCTGCCGCTGACGAGGAGACCCCGTTTGTCAGTTCTTTCCCCTCCCCTTCCCGTGTCCGACCCGGACACTGGCCGCGACGCCGAGACGCGCCGCGCGCAACCGCCGACGCGGTTTCCCCGCGCTCGTCTCTGCTCCGGACTCCTCCCCATCCTCCTTTAAATAGCGGCGAGCCCCTGCGCCGAATCCCTCCTCTTCTCGCCTTGGTTCACCCCGCGAACGCAGCAGTAGCAGGGACGTCGCCGTCACCGCGTTCCGCCGTCGAGCCGCCGACGTTCCGTGCGATCCCGACCTCGGTGAGTTCCTCCAAACCGCGCATAACCTTCGCGAGCTTGCGGAACATCCCCTCTCCCTCTTCTCTCCCTCCCTTGCGCTCTGTTTCTTCCCACCGCCGTGCACCGAAGTTCCGCCGCCGCGATTCATCGAGGGCAGCCGTCCTCGGCCGTCCTCAGACCTCTCAGAGCCTCGCACTCGCCTCACGCGCATGCGGAACAACTTCCCCCTCGGTTTTCCCTCTCTCTGGTGCTCCGGTGCCTCGCGCCGCCGTGCCGCAGCAAGCCCGCGCCGCTGTTCTACGCCGTCGGCCACCATCGGGCCATCCCGACCCGCGCGAGCCACGTAGATGAGTTCGCGAGGTTGCCCTCTCTCTCCCGGTACTTCTGGAATCAAAAACCGAGCACCCGAACTCTCTTCTCCCCTGGCGTCGGCGAGCAGAGCTCTGCCGGCCATGTCCTCCGCCGCACGCCGCTCGGATCTGGCGGGGAACCGCCTCCTCCCTCCCTGGATCTAATCCGATCCATCCGTCTCTTGATCTAACGGCCCAGAAACAACGATACCCCTTCGTCTGGATCTTTTGCTAAAGAGCCCTCGGGTTTATTCCCCTCTGAACCCGCAGTCCAAGGCGCCTTTGATCTATACGCTTTCCCCTCGGGAAAACGTATTTCCTTTTCTGAGTCTGTTTAATTCAAAAACAAAAGGAATTTCCTATTTTCAGTTTTGCCTCTAAACTTCAAATGCTTATATTTTCTTCGTTTTAAATCTAAATCGACCCGTTCGAGTTGCGTTAGATCCGTATTTTTATGCTCTATCCAGTAGTATAGATTTCACCTATGTTAATTACTTTTGAAAATCAGAGAAAATTACTTTGCTAAAGCTATAACTTGCCCTCTTCAAAATCCTGTTTAATCAATAACTTTTTCATTTTAGATCCGATTAGTGTGATTCTCGTGTCTTTGTGATCGCAGTAAAGTATAGATCTGTTTTATAACCTTTTCAAATTCTTTTTATTGTTTATGGTGTAATGTTCTGATCATGTCTTATTTGCTTCATGTATGATTGTTCGGATGATTGCGTGGTGATGTTCATCGAGTACAGCCGGTGAGATCTTCGTTGACCAAGAGTTCTTTGCAGCAGGTCAGGATCATCCGGAGCTTTGTGATCAAGGCAAGTTTAACATGGGATCATCGTTGTTACCGATTCACCATAATTCAATCTAGTCATTAATGCATGTGTCTAATTTGATTCCTATTAGATCTATACCATAGCTTTGTTATCCTTTACCTTGTCACCATGGGTTTATATGCATATGGGTAGCTTTGCTATGCTTTACAATAATGGATCTTGAGATGAATCTTGACTAATGATATATGCAACAATGAGATAAAACTAGCTTTTGTAGCAACATGGAATAGGACCCCACTGTAGGGCAAAAGCTGGGATTTTAAATACAACCACGAGTGCTATGATGGCTCTGGCTTTAGTTAAGTATAAAGTTTGGACTAGCATGCTTGTGGTTCGTGAAAGGCACCTTTGCCGAGCTGGTTATGGGGTATAGCTTGTGTGGGGACCGCTGCGGGTGGTACCATCGGGGTGTCCCATATTCCCCTTTGCATTGGGTCCGTAGGGTCCGCTACATGTTAGAAAGAGCTTTTGAAAGACTTCATAGTGTTCCCTGCCCGCTCACCTTGGCAGTGTTTTGGGAGTAATTAACCCGGGCATATGGGCAACACGGCTTGTGGGTAAAGTGTATAACCTCTTCAGAGAGTAAATCTATCATGATAGCCGTGCTCACGGTTACGAGCGGCTTGGAAAACTCACAGTGTATATGGACATGTTGTTTATTAATGATGATTACTATACCATGTGGTTATCAATTGGGTTATGCATAATTAAAGCTAAGTGTTGGTAAAACTTGACCAAGTAAAAGCAACCGCAGTACAGACAGTGTCAACCTTTGAGCTTCATAACCCTATGTTACTCTTGCTGAGTACGTAAGTGCTCACTCTTGCTTTCTCAACCCCTTCAGATGGCTATGAAGACTACCGTGAGGAGTATTAGGCTAGTTTTCAACTAGTCGGCGTTCCCTGTGAAGTGGAGCTTCGTCACGAGAGTTATCTTTATATTCCGCTGTTATGTTATTTAAATATTATTCGTTATGTAATAAGCACTCAGTGACGGTACTATTTAAAAATTTGTCGGCTTATGTGTGTGATTGATCTCTGGGCACACATGAGTTATTCATATTCAATTTTATCCTTAAAATTGGGTGTGACAAAACATCATCACATAAATGCCACAGTAAAAACTGTGAAAAAACACAGAATATGGAATTATAATATACAAATTTAGAAGTAATAAGAACGAATGAAAATTTGACAATGAATTACTTGTTACACTGCTGAGGGAATTGAGGAAAATTCTTGGCATAATCAATTAATGGTCTGTCAAATATTCCAGCAATTTGACAAGTCGTTTGGAAATTCGAAACCTGAGAAACAATACTTGTACTTATTAACATTGAACTAGTATTATGATGAAGAGAAACATACAGTTTCAAATAATTAAAAGTAATATAGCAAACCTTTTCAGAAAAAGATATTCATACTACAATGTTATGCATAAGAATTGATTGCACATGAAATTCATGATACATCAATGACATGTTCGAAGAACAGAGGCAAATTTTGAGAAAACTGGAAGTGTTAAAAAATACAGAATGAATTAAGTAAATGGAAATTTACCAGATTAGTAATGAAAATGTCTCGGATGTCAGCAGCAGGAGAACTTATTGATGAGAAAAAATTGATGCTCTTATGTAATGAATTAATACAGATCAGAAACCAATGTTCATCATGACAAATCGGGGAAAACAGCTGAAAAATATTAAAAAGTATTATTTAAGACTTAGTAATAATATGATACTTCAAAAAACTTATTAAAGTACTAACAATGAGGCAACATGCAAGATCAGCTTTGACAATATTGTAATCTTTTTCAATCCGTGTGAGTTCATTAATGATGCGTTCAGCTAATCTTTTTCAATCCTTGTGAGTTCATTAATGATGCGTTCAGCTTGAATGTGGACTTTGAAGAAACTTTCGCTAGCAAGGTAGAATGGAAAACAAATATTTAGGAAAATAAGTAACAAAGATGTTACAAGTTGAAGAAATGAATAAAAACTTACTGCTAAGAATAGTGAAAAGCAAATCTTTGCCCTGCTAATTCTACTCTCAGTAGATGATTTGCTGCTCAAATTGAATGACTGAGCAAAAACTGACATGACATCATCAATAACATGACATCTTGGTTTCAATGAATTGCGCAGATGGGCATATGTGCAGTGAAAAACAGAAATGATAACAAAAGCCGGACTAATAAAGAAGTTAGTTAGAAAATAATTAATGAAAAGGGAAAAACTACCTACGAAATGAATATTTCATCAGATTATACTTACGATTGTGCAAAATTCTTGCCTTGCATAAAATCATGTAGAATGTACTTGCTGCAAGTACTTGTAACTGTTGGTATTTCTTATGACTATTGGATAAATCCGCAAGCGCACAGATTATACCGTTGTAGCACTTCACCTAGGAGTATTCCAAGGTATCGTAATTTATATTTTTCCAAGGGAAAGCTAGGCTAGAAATGATAATTAGATAGAGATCCTAGAGAGCACCTCAACTTAGTACCAACTAGTATAGGGGGTAAACGATATATGTGATAGGAAGGGTTGATGAATGAATAAGCCTAGGTAAATGATACTTAGAACGGACTAGATAGAGTAGCTAGGTGGGAGGACAACGAGAGAGTAAAGGGACTCCTATGCAATTCACTCTACTTCAATATACTTAGCCAATTAACTAGTCTAAACACTATAGTTTGCCTCCTCAATACAAGTATGCTAGGCGAGGGGATAGATCAGTAGGAGGACAAAACTCCTACCGAACCGCGCCCTCTTCTTACGGGGGCCTTACCTTTTAAGAACCTGCTTAAAACACGTGGTGGAATACAAAGACTAGATAAGGCTGTCACTCTCTTGCTAGCTACCACAAACAATCCGTGCAGCAAGCGATAACCAAGGATAAGGTGATGTATAAGCACCATGCTTACACACAACTTACTAATTTGACTATGATCTATAATCAAAGCCCCCTATGACAGGCAATGATCGAATACGGGAAAGGCCACAAGGATCACAGACTATGAATGTAAAGGCTATTAAAGAGCAAAAGCATATAACAATACTATATCTAGTATAGTAATGCTCAAAGTAAATACTAAGTAAAGTAGAGAGAAAGGATAATATATTGATAAAGGTAAAGTCTTACAAAGAAGGAATGATACAAGAGCTATACCAAACTTTCTAGAAGACGACTCCAGAAATCCCGAGCGTAGCTCGACTCAACTCTAACTCCCACTCTAGTCTAAACTACTAGAACAACCTAAGGAATAGAGCTTGTATGCTTCTTCACCATGTGTAGAGAGGGGAGGTATGAGACTCTATTTATACTGGGAGGTGGAGTAGGGGCTACTCCATCACCACGTCAGCGATCTAGGGGGCTTCAATCCTCCACCCTTGGATCCAACCGCCTTAGAACCGACTTTGGATGGATGGTGTGGATTTCCACCATGTGTGAGTGAGGATGGCGGTTGCTGGGAGGTGAACCGACCTAGGGGGTGGTCTGTCAACCCCCCTCAATGGCCGGTGGGCCCTCCTCTGGCCTCTGGGTGTTGTCCCACTGGTCAGGGACCAAGTGAGGGCCTTGTGGGCCCAGATGGGGGTCGGCCGACCCCTTTTGGGGGCTCTGGCCCACCTCCATCTCCTAGATGCTGGTCCCACTTGTCATAGATGTTGGATGTTGGTCCTGAGGTGGTTGTCACATTTATCTCCTTGGTGTGGGCCCATAGATCCATGTGCTTTGCTTGTGAGCCATTGAGAGAAAGCACAGAGTGATCCAAGGGTTGGAAATCACTCTAGAGTGCTTCTCCTGGATCCTAGCCGAGGGAGGAGAGCTGGTGGGCCCATAGGGTGGTCGGCCGACCCCCTATGTGGGTCCCACTGGCTCTCCTTTGCTCCATTTCTTCATTCCTGTATTCAAACAGTCCATGGACATGTGGAACTTGTTATTTGATAAAATATGCTCATGATGTGTTTGTTTATCCTTGATCCTGAGGTTGTTGGCAGCATTTTGGTTAAGTAAAAGTATAGCATTTTTAGTGCCAACAAGATCCCCCAAGCTTATCCTTTGCTCGTCCCGAGCAAACAATCAAACTTAGCTCGATGGATTAGGAGTTGCTACTATGCTTCATATTTCAAGAGTACTAAATCTACAACAATCATACTTCTCTTTTGAATGGAAAAATTAGCAATAAAGACTCACCCATATGACCTTAGTCCTCCATGGGGCGTATAGCTTTATCCTTTGTCTTGAGAAGTTGAGAGATAGACCAACTTGACTTGAGCACTAGTTTTCTCATTCTTTCACAAGTTTCATATCGGAGGTGTTGTAAAGTTTTGTAAAAGAAAGACTTAGTGTTCCTCAAATGGTACTCTTGAGTCGCTCATAAGGTGTATGATTCCTCACCAAGGCACATATCAAAGTTTGCCTTCTTTTTCATTCTATCTCTAAAGCTTATGTGGAGCTATAGGTAGGGATCAAAGATGTAGCAAACTTACCTTTCATATATTGTAAAGTCAAATTCCGGATCCAATGAGAGAAATGTCATACTTTTAGATCAAGATGTGCAAGTGTGTGGGAAAATGGCAAATGATCAATACTCCTATATTTGGATGATCTCTCTTTCCTAATTTATTATTTTGAGACATAGCTATCTTTGTAAGTTTTCTATGAGCTATGAAGATGCTCATCATTTTTTTGTGAGCTTTCGAATGCTCATCATAATTTTGCATAGTCTATGTCTCATTTACTAGCAACATACTAGAGAGAGATTTTTTTCTACTAGAGCATGGAGTATGAACTATGAGGAAATGTAAGGCATGTTTCTACGTACTTCCAGTGTAGAAGCAGCATGTATATGTGGTGTGTATGTGATCTTGATCTTGGGAGCATGATAAATCTCTCAACAAGGGTCACAAAACTTGACAAAACTCAATACAAAGCAAGCAGCTTATGTAGAAAGCTTATATCATGAAAGAGCATATATGGCTTTGGTAGGAATTTTCACCATTGAGGAACAAAAGGTGTTTTTATTATTTAATAAATAAAATTCCGATAGTCATTCTTGCTTAGAACAATATTATAGCAGCTCTTATCTTGTCATATCATGTCTCATAACAACTTAGACTTAGTTATAGCATTTGCAACCCACAAAAGTTTTAGGTTCATGATGGTTTCTTTTAAGCCAAGTAATCCATACTTAGAGAAATACCAAGTTGTAAACTAAGTACTAGAGAAACATTTAGCAGAGCAACTATTCATCATTTCCATATGAGATATTAAGATTCATGGAACATGTGAGAGTAGAGAGAAGAGTCTTTTTATTATTTTTTATCATATGCAGATTTTTTTGTTTTAGATGCAACAACAAAAGATAAGCAGGGAAACCGCATGAAGATAAACGCTAAAATTAAAAACTTACCTTAGTGGGGGAGGGAACCTCCCCCCAAGCTTATCCTTTGCTTAATGCTGTGGTGGCAGATATAGGTGTAGTTGCCACCACAAGTCCCACTGCCGATGTTGTTCTTCTTGCATTGCTTGGATGTCTTCGGCAATTTGCTGGACTATGCGTGCTGTCTCACCATGCTCAACATGCAGCTCACCAAAAGCATTGGTGAGTTGATCGAAATGTTGCCACCGTTCACGATGCTCCCTATCTTGTGTGGATGAGAAGGATGCTCGTGGTCTTTGCGGATGTGGTGGTCAAGGAGGCATGCCACTAGAAGTGTGCATGGGATCGGAAGATGCATTGTCTTCCTCCTCGCTAATAGCTCCTCGGGAAGGACCACCTTGCTCAAGATGAACAAAGTATAGCCCCCCTGAGCTCTCCTGTCTGATCCTGCAAAACCTCTTTGCCCAATGCCTTAATCTAAATCAAGGGTTAGCTTATGGGTCCTATACAACTAACGTTGCCTATTTGGAAGAGGCACTTCAGTTGTATGGCCACTGTAAATCATTTTAAGATCACCATTGGCATCTCTTTTTAACATTTGAGCAGTTGTAAGATATTCTTCTAAAATTACTGCTATGGGGGCAGAGATATAAACAAAGGGGTAGGTGCCATTTAACAAGTTCATAGATTCGGCAAGACGAGTAATTAATGATGTGAATTGAATAGGTCCATTACTCTCAATTGAACTTTGCCAAAATTCTACCAAACATTTCACAGGAGAGATTTGAATTTTGTTAACCATAGCATAAAGCAATTTTAATTCTGTGGTGCTTAACATGCTAGCATTACTTCCAGGAAACAAAGTCATATTCATCCAAAGATGCATGAAACGAAGAGTTGGATTATGAATTTCCTCAGGTTTAGGATTTGAACTATCATTTAGAGCAGAGATAGACAACCAAAATTTCCTCTTGTAAAACCTACGCATGGCAAGGTCTAAATCTAGCAAGCATGAATCATCAAAGCCAAGAGCAACATTTAGATGACTCTAAGTTAAACTAAATCTTTGATTAAACATGTGAAAAGCTATTCCATCATTAGAGACTTGGAGAGAGCATAGGAATTCTATGGTGAGAAACTCTATTCCAAGTTCATCTACTTGCCGAAAGCTAGACCAACCAATAGTAGAGAAGATAGTGTTGAATTCGGTGGTCATACCTGCGTTGGAGAGAAGATTCGAATCCAATATCCTTGTGTGCTCGAAAGATTGATCCTGGAGAGAGAGAGAGAGATATCTTTGGTACTCTAGTTGGTCGAACCAGAGTCCACTTTGTTGATCATAGGTCCTCATCGGGGGCACCATGAATGCCCCGATATGAGGTACCTCCATCGGCACTTCTCCCTCCTCCTGAGGGTGTTCTTCGGTTTGGACGTTCTCCCAAGTGTATCGGGCAGAACCTCCCCTTCTTCTTCCTTGGGAAGTATCCTCGGATTGGTGGGAGCATCGAAATGAGCTCCCACTTAGAGAGCTTGCTTCATTTTCTTGAATGCAGATGTCAACGGGTTCTTCATCTTTAGAGAGGAAGAGGCAAGACTAGGACAAGGTTGTGTGTGGAGAGAGTTTCCTAGTTTGCCTTGTGGGGATAGGCTTGAGTTAAGAGAAGCTCGATGAAGACAAGAGATCTTCTGGTGGAGTAGCACTACTTCTGTTGAGAGCTAAGAACTTCTCTTGAATAAAGAGAGGAGAGAGCAAGGCAAGGAGAGGCTTGAGCTAGAACTGGATTCTGGTTGAGGTGTGAGGATTTGAGCTCTCCTTGCATGGGCTTTTATAGAGGAAGGAAATGGTACCAAGGAGGCACCAAGGGGTGGTCGGCCGACCCCCGTTGGGCATGCCCTTGGGTGCCATGATCACAAGCTTTAGAAGATGCCTTACACAAAGCAAAAGAGAGAGAAAGAGGGAGCACCATGTGCTCGGCCGACCCCCTAGAGTGAGAATTCCACTCATGCTTTTTGTAGTGCTTGGTGAAAGGTAAAAGATGTAATGTGATGTGATCAAAAGCTGAGCTAAAGTGCTCAAGATTCTCCTCTTTAAACAAAGAGTAGTGGGAGACAAAGGTATGTCATGCTTTGATCAAAGGTGATTGATGTGCTTTCTTTTTCAAAGCATGACAAAGTGAAAGTGAAAGTGAAAGTTGGTTCCCCACTTTGGACAAGGAGTAGTGGGAGACAAGGATGTGTCATACTAAAAGTGATTGATGTACTTTAAAGCATGACAAAGCAAAAGAGATGTCTCCCAAAGCAAGAATCTGATTTTTGAAAGTCTCACTACTCAAATCATGAGATGCTTGGACAAAGGATGATGGGGAAGAAAGAGGGATGATCATGGGTCACCTAGGGTGGTCGGCCGACCCCCTAGGTCTCCATTTTTTTTCTTTTTCTTTTATAAAGATCAAAAAGAATGTTTTAATTAAATAAGCCAAGATAGGGTGCATAGGGTGGTCGGCCGACCCCCTATGGTCTTACCTTTTGTCCAATTTTAGTGCTAAACTAATCTCAAGTTTTATTTAATCTAAAACTTCATTATTTCTAAATTTTAAGCATGATGAAAATTAAATAAATGCAAAAGGGAAATAAAAGATAACTATCGACTTACCTTTCAGTGAAGGCTCCCTGGTTCGAAGTCCTCGGAGTAGGACTCTCCTTCTGGTTCATTCTTCGGGTGCACCTGATGGCTCCGGAGAGGGAGACCGTGCCGTGTGCACCTCCTATGATTTCCAAACCTGCCTTGGATTGGCAGGTTCATCCTTCTTGAGTTCATTGATCTTGGCCTCCGGGTACTGCTTCTTTTGTCATGGGGCCCGAACTCTTCTTCTTGGTGGGTGTGCCTTAACCTGTTTGTTAAGTTTATAACCATTGAAAGCACACTTTACCTTGTGACTCGGGAACTGGAAGTGGATCTAGCCCGATCCCACGTAGATGACTGTGTTGGTGGTGTTGAGGAAGGGCCTTCCCAAAATGACGGGGACTTCCATGTTGGCTCCCATGTCTAGGATGATGAAGTCTGTGGGGATGTATTCATCTTGGATATTCACCAAGATATCCCTTGCAAGTCCCTTGGGAAACCGGATCGTTTGATCTGCCATCTGCAAACGAACATATGTAGGGACCAAAGGTCCTCCTAACAAGTTATCATAAGTTACCTTGGACATGATGTTGACACCCGATCCAAGATCGCAGAAGGCATTGTGGAATGTTTGTTGTCCGATTGAGCACTTGATCGTTAGGTGGCCTGGATCTTCCTTCTTCATGATGAAGGGAGGATCGAGAAGATAGCCCCAATAGGAGCGAAGTGGAGGCTTATCGAACTTTGTTGTTACCATATTTACATGCTCAATTGAATCTTCTGGTTTCCCAAGAATTTTACCTGGTTATATAGATGGCATAGCTGCTGCTAGTTGAGCCAACTGGGTTTCTAACATTTTATTAAAGCTCAATTGATTTTTCATAGAAGTTGCAAAACTATCCATCTTTTCACCGAGAGTTTCAAGAACTTTATCATTGGCAATCATCTTTTTATTTATACCATCATTAATTTTAGATTGACCAAGAACAAGATCTTTCAATGAAGGCTGACTATTATAGGAATTGTAATTATTGTAATTGCTATTACCTCCATTACCTTGGTAGAAGGGGCACGAGTTCCATCCTCCTTGTTGTTGGGGTCGATACTCATTGTTGTTGTTGTTGTTGTTGTTGTTGTTGTTGTTGTTGTTGTTGTTGTTGTTGTTGTTGTTGTTGTTGTTGTTGTTGATGAAGTTCACGTCCTCCTTCGAAGTCTCGGGGCAATTGTTGCCCGAGTGATCATTTCCTCCACACACCTTGCACCGTGGATCAGCTTCAATAGCTTGTGCGGCGGCGATAAGGTAGATGGCCTCTCGTTCCTTCTTGGAACTTTCTTCTATCTTCTTCATCGGGAGGTCCATCTTGGCAGAGAGCATCTCCACCTCATTGACGGTGTGCATACCTCTCCTCTTCGGTTGGAGTCGTTCCTCACCCCATCCTTGGTTGATCACCATCTTCTCGATGAGGTCCTTGGCATTCCTCACTGCGTGTTGGAGGAATGCCCCTCCAGCGGCAGCATCAAGGTGACTACGGGCCATGCTAGACAGCTCGTGGTAGAATCCTTGGATCAAGAGCCAATCATCTATCCCATGATGAGGACAGGCACGAATGTACTCTTGGAGACGCTCCCATGCTTCGGGAATCGTCTCATCAGACTGTTGTTGGAAGCTTGAGATCTTTCCACAAAGAGCATTGGTTTTGCCCGTTGGGAAGAACTTCTTGAGGAAAGCGTTAGCACACCTCTCCCATGTAGTGGCTTCTTCTTTGTGGGCATAGAACCATTGCTTCGCCTTTCCCAATAACGAGAATGGGAAAAGACGAAGGCGAATGGTGTCAGACGCCACTCCCTTGATAGTGAAAGTACCACATAACTCCATGAAGTGCTGGAGATGAGCATTGGCATCCTCATGGGGCTTCCCGCAAAATGGATTGGCCTGCACCATGTGGATCAAGGCGGGCTTCAGCTCGAAGGTGGCATCCCCGAAGTTGACTTCGGGACCCTAAGCTACGTGGGTAGCTGACGGAGCCGAGAAGTCAGAGATCGCCTTCTGGGCCATAGCTTCCTTGAGTGGTGGTGTAGAGCCTCCTTCCTTGAACGGATTCAGGGTCGAGATGAACCTATGAGGTGGAACTTGACGACATCTAGTTCTCCTCAATAGCTGCTCGGGATCTTCGAGATAGTTTCCCGGCAGTTGGAAACCGCTCTTAAACTATCTGGCTTCACAAGAAAGGAAGACACAGACAGGGGTAAGCCCCTATGACTAATTGATAACTAAGTTAATGAGAATATCTAGATTCAATCTAATTAAAATTTCTAGGCTATGCTTTCCCCGGCAATGGCGCTAGAAATTCTTGTTGGATAAATCCGCAAGCGCACAGATTATACCGTTGTAGCACTTCACCTAGGAGTATTCCAAGGTATCGTAATTTATATTTTCCCAAGGGAAAGCTAGGCTAGAAATGATAATTAGATAGAGATCCTAGAGAGCACCTCAACTTAGTACCAACTAGTAAAGGGGCTAAACGATATATGTGATAGGAAGGGTTGATGAATGAATAAGCCTAGGTAAATGATACTTAGAACAGACTAGATAGAGTAGCTAGGTGGGAGAACAATGAGAGAGTAAAGGGACTCCTATGCAATTCACTCTACTTCAATATACTTAGCCAATTAACAAGTCTAAACATTATAGTTTGCCTCCTCAATACAAGTATGCTAGGCGAGGGGATAGATCAGTAGGAGGAGAAAACTCGTACCGGACCGCGCCCTCTTCTTATGGGGGCCTTACCTTTTAAGAACTTGCCTAAAAACACGTGGTGGAATAAAAAGACTAGACAAAGCTGTCACTCTCTTGCTAGCTACCACAAACAATCCGTGCAGCAAGCGGTAACCAAGGATAAGGTGATGTATAAGCACCATACTTACACACAACTTATTACTTTGACTATGATCTATAATCAAAGCCCCTATGACAGGTAATGATCGCATACGGAAAGGCCACAAGGACCACAGACTATGAATGTAAAGGGTATTAAAGAGCAAAAGCATATAACAATACTATATCTAGTATAGTAATGCTCAAAGTAAATACTAAGTAAAGTAGAGAGAAAAGATAATATATTGATAAAGATAAAGTCTTACAAAGAAGGAAATATACAAGAGCTATACCAGACTTTCCAGAAGACGACTCTGGAAATCCCGAGCGCAGCTCGACTCAACTCTAACTCCCACTCTAGACTAAACTACTAGAACAATGTAAGGAATAGAGCTTGTAGGCTTCTTCACCATGTGTAGAGAGGGGGGGGTATGAGCCTCTATTTATAGTGGGAGGTGGAGTAGGGGCTACTCCATCGCCACGTCAGCGATCCAGGGGGCTTCAATCCTCCACCCTTGGATCCAACCGCCTTAGAACCAACTTTGGATGGATAGTGTGGATTTCCACCATGTGTGAGTGAGGATGGCGGTTGCTGGGAGGTGAACCGACCTAGGGGGTGGTCTGCCGACCCCCCTCTATGGCCTGTGGGACCTCCTCTGACCTCTGGGTGTGGTCCCACTGGTCAGGGACCAAGTGAGGGCCTTGTGGGCCCAGATGGGGTCGGCCGACCCCCCTTGGGGGCTCTGGCCCACCTCCATCTCCCAGATGCTAGTCCCACTTGTCATAGATGTTGGATGTTGGTCCTGAGGTGGTTGTCACGTTTATGTCCTTGGTGTGGGCCCATGGATCCATGTGCTTTGCTTGTGAGACGTTGAGAGAAAGCACAGAGTGATCCAAGGGTTGGAAATCACTCTAGAGTGCTTCTCCTGGATCCTGGGCGAGGGAGGAGAGCTGGTTGGCCCATAGGGTGGTCGGCCAACCCCCTATGTGGGTCCCACTGGCTCTCCTTTGCTCCATTTCTTCATTCCTACATTCAAACACTCCATGGACACGTGGAACTTGTTATTTGATAAAATATGCTCATGATGGGTTTTTTTATCCTTGATCCTAAGGTTGTTGGCAGCATTTTGGTTAAGTAAAAGTGTAGCATTTTTAGTGCCAACAGTAACATATCGAGGTGTTGTGACTGAAATGGAATTTTTAGTTGTTTTGACAACTCTTTTCTTGCGTTTTTCTTCTCAATAACACTAGATCGCGTACGTTTTCCTAAAACTATAGAATTAAAAAAAAGATAAGAATAAATGTGGAAATACTAATTAAGGCATATGGTAACAAAATAAGGTCAACTAATATATCAAAGAAGATAAAAAGACAATAAGAAGTTAATATATACATAATTCAGTAAAAGAATAAGAATATAATTTATAACAATAAAAAGACACAAAATAATGTAAACAGTAGATAGTGCAGAAATACTATAGGCTATAACTAAAATTTAATAACTTTACAAAGAAAATATATAAACATGAAACAATAAAATCATTAAAACAAAAGGATTTACCAAAAATATGAGTCAGATTTTTTTAGAATTCAAGGATTCTACAAACTTAGTAGGAGTAGTCTGAGCATAAAACATTGCAATTTTAATACCTAGCTTCATCCAAATTTGCTACAACAGTGGAAGCTGAAAAACCTTTGACATTTGTAGAATTAGAGTGATCAGTTGCACTACAATTTTTTTCAGAAGATTGTAAAGTCTGAGCATAAGATTGAGAGTATTCCTCATGTTGCTCATCTTGAACAGATTTGAAAACATTTTCATCGATCCCCTGGTAAAATATTGAAATTAGTAACAGAGATTTAAAAAGGACATTAAGTATATAGGAGGTGAACATTAGATCTGAAATGTTACTAAGCAAATGGAGGAAGCAGCAAAAACTAATCCTATATTGTAAAACAACACTCATATGTTGGTTGAACATAACAGGATAAATATAAGATGTTTACTAAATTAATAACATATCATTTACCAAAATAAGGTAGGAAAAAATGCCAACAACAGGTTTAAAAGGTTGACAATGCATAATAATACATTTGAAATATACCTTTAGTGTTTGGGACAAATCACGAACGGGTGAAGAATTTGGAGAAGTAGCACCATGATCCTATCATCAAGAAGAAAAAGGATAAGTGTTAAAAGATCTAAAATGTTAGCGAACAGAACCACCTATGAGCTGGTTGAACATAACATGCAGCACAAAAGGAAAAAGCAGTTGGACAAACTAAGCCTATATTATAGAACAAGACCTATAAGCTTATTGAACATAACATGTGAAATAAAAGGTCAACACAGAAATAATAGAAGATCTTTACTAAATTAAGATCAGTTAATATACCATAAAAGCTTTAAATAATTTGCCAAAAACAAATCTGAAGATAAATAACAAAGCAAACTTAGATTAAAAAGATTGACAATGCATAATAATACATTTGAAATATATCTTTGGTGTTTGGGACGAATCACGAACGGGTGGAGAATTTGGACAAGTAGCACCATGATCCTGTCATCAAGAAGAAAAAGGATAAGTGTTAAAAGATCTGAAATGTTAGCGAACAACACCACCTATGAGCTGGTTGAACATAACATGCAACACAAAAGGAAAAAGCAGTTGGACAAACTAAGCCTATATTATAGAACAAGACCTATAAGCTTATTGAACATAACATGTGAAATAAAAGGTCAACACAGAAATAATAGAAGATCTTTACTAAATTAAGATCAGTTAATATACCATAAAAGCTTTAAATAATTTGCCAAAAACAAATCTGAAGATAAATAACAAAGCAAACAAGGATTAAAAAGATTGACAATGCATAATAATACATTTGAAATATACCTTTGGTGTTTGGGACGAATCACAAACGGGTGGAGAATTTGGACAAGTAGCATCATGATCTTATCAACAAAAAGTTTAAGGATAATTGGTAAAGAATGAACCAAGTTTAAATGCATTATAGACATTAACCAAATAAAGAAAGGAAAGAAATAAACATAATAAAAAAGAACATGATAATTCAATAAGTCCAGCATACAACAACTTGATATACTTTTTAGTAAAACATGAAAAATGAAATATGCAAAAGAAAAATTAAGAGGACACCTACTTTAATGAATTCTAAACAATCAGATGAGAACTGATAGAACAATTTTTTAAGATTATGTTGCTCATATTTGAAATGTTACTGAACAACAGAGGAAGCAGCACACTGGAAAAACACGTAGATGCTGGTTGAACATAACTTATATACTACTTGAACATCACATGAGAACTGAGTGAACATTTTATAATATTATGATGAACATCATGAATAATATCAGATCTGAAATGTCCATGAACATCAGAGGAAGCACCACAAAGGAAAATATAAATGAACTAAGCAGTAGTAACACAAGAAATTTATATTACATGCACAAAAAGAAAAATCAAATATAATAATAATACAATTCAAATATACCTTATTCTAACGACTATCAGAAGCAGTAGCAGCAGAAGATGATTGAAATTTAAGTATATCACAAGTCAGAGATGCCAAACATTTAGCAAATACTGAAGACAAATTTACTGGAACACTAACTGATAAAGATTCAGCAAAAACAAATACAGATGTCACTTCAGAAAGTAATTGGTCATAATGATTCCGAACTATAGGCTCAATACAGTCAGGAACCTGAAAAAACAATATACTTGAATGTAATAAGTACTAAACAAAATATTTGACATCTTATGAAGTTAATAAAATTTAATAATAATTAGATATCAACATCTTACATCAAATGAAGCAATAGAAGGGATAGGACTATCAAGATTCATTTTTGCACAAGAAACTTCCTCTCCTTCAAATTCCGAAGAAAGCCCAATATCATCATGATTAATAGAATTAACATGGTCATTGTTGACAGCATCATTCAAGTTATCTGTCGCACCATTTTCATCAACAACTAAATGATACGGTGTGCTAGAGAAATCTTGGAACTACACAATATAAAAAAACAAAAACAGAGAAGAATCATAACCACAAAAGATTAGAATTGAAAGAAAAAACAATTCTAAAATGAAAATGTACCGGGACAACACCAAACTGCATATTATCAGATGATGGAAATCTGACACGGTCAACCTCAACAATATAAGAAAAATCTTCAGTTTTGATATTGCAGAAACGGGGCAATTCATAAGATATGACATGAGAATTCTCAAAATCAGTATTCAAATCAAGAAAATCCATATAGATGACCTAATCATTTCATACAAAATAAAACTAAATCAGTAGAAAACAAATAATATTCATCAACGAAAAGGAAACAAGAGAAGAAATTACTTACCACAAGTAATGGCAAACAAGAACCATAGCAATGTGTACCATTGCGTACATGAGAATCAACAGAAGCAAGATTTTCATGGAAACGTTCAACTTCCTAGCAAATGTAGTCAAAAGCATAGGTAGCCCAATCATATTCTCTAATCTCTCCAGGTCTCATAAGATAACTCAAAAGACTCAAATCGAGTGAGTTCTAAGTATTTGGAACGATCACTGTTGACAAAGCTACTAACATGAAAGATCGCATGAAAGCTTCTTCATTGTCTTCAGCTAAACACAATCTAATAGCTTCAACAATAGAAGGTTTACTTTTGCCAACAACATAATCTACTGAAACTGACTTTGCTTCTTCAATCAAATGAGTAGGAACATTATCCAAATTAACTGGGATATGACCACAACTAAAACCAAAAACATGTTGAACCATTGATTTCGTGAATCTCAATCGCTTAGAACCATGCCGAAACTATCTAACACCCACTTGAAAATTCAACATAAACCATTCAAGCAAAGATATGGGCACTGTAAAGATAGATAGGTTCAAAAAATTCTCAAATCCATTATCTCTAAGAAACCCCTTTTGATCTTCAGAGAGAGATTCACAAAGCTTCTTCAAACATTTCGTTGAAAAACGTATCTTCACACGATCTCCTTTTTCCATTGTCACTACAAATATAAAAAAATAAGGGAGCCAAAATCAGATAAAAAACTACAACATAGAACAACGACAGAAAAAGTATAGAACACTCCTAATCGCAAAACTAAACCGCGCACTAGAATCACGAAATGGTTGAACCACAAAATAGATTAGAATAGGGTTTCGAAAGGGAAAAGGGTTAATAGTAACAAACCAGTCGCATTTAGTTAGAATCACGAAATGCTTGAACAACAGAATAGATTGGAATAGGGTTTTGAATGAATCACGAAATGCTTGAACAACGGTATAGATTGGAATAGAGTTTCGAAAAGAAAAAGGGTAAGACTAACAAACCAGTCGCATTGAGTTAGAATCACGAAATACTTGAACAACATAATAGATTGGAATAGGGTTTTGAAAGGGAAAAAGGGTGAGAGTAAGAAACCAGTCGCATTCCAGAGAACTGAGATGAGACAATACGCAGATACTCCTCGGACGCCGCCGCTCACCGCCGCCGCCGCAAGCAGCCGTCGCTTGTTGCCACTGAAGCGCTGCCGCCACCACGGACGAAAGAGAACCAGACGCTCAAGCATACGCACCGAACAAAAGAATAGGGCCAACGAAAAGGCGAAACGAGCCAACAAAAGGCTAAACGGGACAACGAAAACTGGGCCAAAAAAAAGAAAATGGCCCGTGCGCAGAACGGTGGGGGGAGGGGGTCGGAGCAGTGCACCCGTCTGTCTGGTCGGACGAGATCCGTTCCGTCGGGACTCTGCCGAAGCAGAGTCCGTTCCGGCTCCGCCTCGTCGCGTCGGGCGCACGTACCACAACCGCCTCTCCTTTCTCAGCCTATATATAGAGGGCCCATGACCCCGCGTCTCCTCCCAGCACGTACCTCCCTACAGCTGCGCCGCCTCGCTTCGTCTTGAGCTGCCTCCGCGCCGCCTGCCGAGGACGTATCGCTGCCGCCGCCGGGTTGCTCCACTGCTCCGTCGCCGCAGTAAGCTCCGCACCGAGCTTAGTTTTGTAGGTGCGGGGTCATCGTATCCCTCTCCACTCTCTCTGGCTTGCTTTCGTGGCTCACTGAGCTCTGCCGATGTGAACAGGGCACCAGCGTACGACTCCAAGCCACTCCGGCCGTCCTCAACGCCCGTGGTGAGTTCGCACTCGACCACTCTTTCTTTCGGTGCACTCGGTTTTCAATTTGAAGGACCGTAGGATCCTATTCGCAAACTCCGGCGAGAACTAGCCAGTCCGGCCATGGCGGCGCCGCCTCTGCTACGGTGCTCGGCCGGAAATCCCCTCTTCCTCCCTTGCTTCTAATCTGTCCGTCCAGATTGGATCGGGTGGACTAGACTTGAACATACCCCTTCGCAATGCAAAATTTTTAAAGAGCCCCTGCCCTTTTCTACATTGAACCCGCGGTCCGGGGGCAGATTCAAAATCCAATTTTCTGATTTATTCGAAAATCAAGTTCCATCTATTTACAGAAATTGCCATCCACCTTGTTTTACCCATATCTTTTCCGTTTTAACTCCAATTTGATCCAATCAAATTGTGTTAGATTTGTTTCATCAAGATCTACATTTTGAAACCCTAATCTAACCTGTTTTGCAACCTTGAAAAATAATTATTTATTTAATGGTTTTTAAAATCAAGTTTAATCTTTAAAAATCTTAGAAAATTCATATCTTACGTTTTAGATCCGTTTTGACCCGTTCTAGTTGCGTTGGTTTCGTAACCGTAAGATCTACATGTTAGTAGCGGTATAAAACATGTTTTATTATTTTAAATAAAATGATAATTGATTAATCTATAATAAGTGGTTTTCCAATTAAATCTAATTTAGGTTTTCACTTTGGTTTTTCATAAACGAAATCTATTTAGTTTAATCTTGTTTTACAAGCAAATATAATGTGATTTAATCTAATTTGGATATTTCTCTGAAGTATCCAATATATGCTTTTTATATAGATAAAATAAATGATGTCTAGTTTTCTTTTTAAAAGCTAAATCTTTCGGTAGCCGTTTCTTTTCCGATATAGATCCAATTAGCGTGTTTCTCGCGTCTGTGTGATCGTAGCAAGCCGTAGATTTCCTTTAAACCCTTTTCATTGATTGGTATATTGTTCTAAATAGATATATTGTATGCTATGTATGTTTGTTCAGATGCTTGTGTCATGCTTATGATCTTGTCCGATCGGTGAGATTTATGCGGAGATCAAGAAGTCATTTGAAGTTGAGAATCAGTGGAAGAAAGGATCTAAGCGTTTAAGGCAAGTTTAACATGGGATCATCCTTGTTACCTATTCACCATAATTCATCTAGTCATATTGCATGTGTCTTAATTTGATTCCCATTTAGATCTATCATAGCTCTGTTATCCTTATTCCTTGTCACCAATGGGTTTCTATGCATATGGGTAGCTTTGTTATGATTTACATAAAGGATCTTGAGATGAATCTTGACTAATGGATTATGCAACGATGATTAAAACTGGCTTTTGTAGCAACATGGGATAGGACCCCACTGTTGGCAAAAGCTGGGACTTAAATGCAACCACGAGTGCTATATGGCTCTGGCTTTAGTCAAGTATGAAGATTCGTACTGGCATGTTGGTAGTTCGTGAAAGGCACCATTGCCGAGCTGGTTGTAGGGCATGGCCTAGGGTGGTTACCACTTTGGGAGGGTACCATCGAGTAGGGGCTTTACATACCCATTGCCTTTGAGTCCGTAGGGTCTGTTAACATGTTGGGAAGACTTTTGAAAGACTTCGTAGTGTACCCTGACCTTCCTTAGAAGTGGGTTAAGAGGTTGATCACCTCAGGCGAAAGGGCAACATGGCTTGTGGGTAAAGTGTGTAACCTCTGCAGAGTGTAGAACTATCATGATAGCCGTGCCCACGGTCACGAGCGGCTCGGAAAACTCATAGTGTTAGTTACTTATGTTGTTGAACAACTTATGATGGTAAGTTTGGAGTTATGAGATAACAAGATGTTCCATTAATGATCATGTGATTATCAACTGGGTTAAGCATAACTTAAGCTAATTATGGTGTCACACCCCAAAATTTCACATTTTGGGTTGTGCTTAGAAAACACTAAATAAAATCAATGATTTCTATGTTCATATAAAAATTTCCAAGATTAGTTTGATTTGCACAAATTTAGTATAGGAAAAGTGAATTTATAAACTTTTCTAAATCAATTTGATAGACTTTAATTTTTGTGGTAGTTTTTTATTGCTTGTCTTGATACATGTGAGTGTTTAAAGTTTTTAAAACGCGTTTAGTAAGTCGTTTATCGGTCTCTGGTTCGTCTCTACCTTTTTCTATAATCAAATTCTTGTTCTCGATCCTAATCTTTCGTTTGGACATTCCCAGTATCCGTTGTCTCTTGATCCAAATGATTCCCTTGAGTTCATAATTCATCAACATGTCTCTAAATTCTTTCCGGGAATTTTTCTGAATTTTTCCGGACCTTTTTTCCTATTTATCTAGGAGCAAATTCTAATTTTTAGATGCTCCAAAATATCTTTTCATGAGCTCCAAATACTTTATTTGGGTTCATTGTGTTCAAAAGTATCTCCGAGAATTTTCCCTGAATTTTTGGAGCATTTGGAGTATTTTTCGTGGCTTAATTATTAGTTCTAGACTTTTCTAGAATTATTTTATTCACGAAAATAATTTATTCCGAAAATAAATACTGAAGAACTCAATTTCCCACCAGCTCACAAAGCCCATGTGCAATAATCCTCATAAATCACAAAAGTCCAAGCATTTTATTTACTAATGGGCTTTGATGGTTAATTTGGCCCGTTAGTAAATGTGAAGGTGCACCATCCATTAGTACCATATCGCTAGTTGATGTTGAGGTGGAGAGTCTTCCTCCCTATAAATATGTACCCACCCCCTTGACCAAAGCACACCACGTCTACCACAAGGGGTGCCCCTAGTTTGGGAATACCTAACGGTAGAAAATCATATATTTTTCCTACTCTGCCGTTATCGTGCAGCCTACTACAACCGTGGTGATGCTCTCCGATGGACATCCCTTGCCCGGCGTCCGATCGACATCCCTTGGCCCGGCGACCCCCTCCTTCTACACGAACGAGCAGCAGCAGCATCAAGAGCGTCCCTACAAAAGTGAGGGAAGGAGACAAGTGCAATTTTCTTTGACGGTATAATCACCACCGTTTATTCGTTTTAAATCCGTTTTCATCCATTCAAATTGCATTAGATTCATAGAGTTTTTATCTACATGTTAGAACCATAATCAATCTGTTTTGCAAACTTTGAAAAATAAATATTTATTTAATGCCTTTTAATTTCCTAGTTTAATCTTTAAATCTTGTTTAAATCCTATCTTCCACGTTTTAGCTCCGTTTCAATCCGTTCAAGTTGCGTTGGCTTCGTATCGGCGTAACCTTTTCATTAGTGATCTTTAATACCATGATAAAATATCTGTAATTTTATGGTTAACTCCTAAACTTGATTAATAATTATGCAACTTGTTTTATATATAAAATATGATTAGTTCTACTTTTGTTTTCAAGATCCAAATATAACTTTGACTTAATCCAACTTGGGTATTCTTTTGAAATACCTTATCCATCCTTTTTCATAGATAAAACTAATAAAGCTCTTAGTTCTTGTTTTAAAAAGAAAAATCCCCGTTAGTTGTATCTTGATCATTGTAGCTTCGATTAGCGTGTTCTTTGCGCCTGTGTGATCATAGAGATGCGTAGTTTTCTTTTAAAATATTTTTAATTGATTGGTGTAATGTTCTAAATAGATATGTATGTATGCTATGTTTGGTCAGGTGTTTGTTAATTATTGTCCAATCGGTGAGTGTTACGTTGGAGATCAAGAAGTTGGTGTTTCAGAAGATCTTTTGAAGAAGTTAATCTTTGAAGACGTTGATCTTTGAAGAAAGGATCTGTTTTAAGGAAAGTATTATATGGGATCTTCCTTGATGTCCTAATCATGATGTTTTTAAATCGAATCATATGCATGTGTCTAATCTTGTTACCATACGGCTTACCTAGAGTTGTTACCTTGAACCTTGGAATCCTATGGGTTACTTGCATATGGGTAGTTATTGCTAGTGCTCCATTTATCTAAGCATGATCTTGAATATTGATTAATGACTATATGAAATGATAAAGTAAAACTTGACTTTTTAGTAACATGGATTTAGGACCCTATCTGTCAGCAAAAGCTGGGACATACAGTACAACCATGAGGGCTATAATGGCTCTGGCTTTAGTTTAGTATGAGGGTAACTCTCTCGCATGTGGCAGTTCGCAAAATTTTCCATTGACGAGCGGTTGCGGGTTGCGGGTTGCGGCTGGAGTGGCGACCGCTGCGTGTGTGTACCATCGAAGGGCTCCCGTATACCCCTTGCCCATGGATCCGTAGTGTCTGTTGTTTGTCAGCGAGCCCCTTTGAAAGACTTCATAGTGAACCCTACCGACCTTCCTTGGAAGTGGGTTAAGAGGATCGCTACCTCTGGCGAAAGGGAAAATCACGACTCATGGGTAAAGATGTACAACCTCTGCAGAGTGTTAAAAACTGATATATCAGCCATACTCACGGACATGAGTGGCCCAGAAAACTCACAGACTAATAACGGAAAACTCACAGAAATAATGTTTACCTGTTGGTTATTACTTGTGAATCACTTTATCATGCTATTTGTGTTATTCATTCAATTGCTATATGATCATGTGGTTTAATTTGGGGGCTTAAGCATAACTTATGACACATCAATTGTAAAGTTTTGAATCAATTAAAAATGCTTATCGCAGTAAACCAGTGTCAACTTTTTGAGCCTCATGAACCCCATATATACTTGTTGAGTACGAGATGTACTTACGCTTGCTTTACTTTTCAATACTTGGATAAAAATCCCGGATGGGTACCAGATTGCAAGAGTCTCGAGCAGTTAGGTTTGTGATCAACCAGTCAGTTGGTCCCTGTGGAGTGGAGTCTTCACCTGAAGATCGGAGTGTTTTACCGTTGTTTGCTCTCTTAAGGTTATTTCTTTGACCTTATATGTTATGTATTTAAGTGTTGTCTTTTGATATTACCTTGTTCTGTGGCTATATGTGAGATTTGACTTCCTGGGCTCACATATGGTGTATATCTGGTTTTGTTCTTAAAACCGGGTGTGACATATGGTTAAAACTTGACCAAGATAAAAGCAACCGTAGTAAGCCTGAGTCAAGCTTCTTGAGCCTCATAACCCTATGTTATTCTTGATGCATATTTTAAGTGCTCACCCTTGCCTTATCAACCATACCAGATTTGCAAGAGTTAAAGGAGTTAGGTTTGTGATCAACCAGTTAGTTGTCCATGTGAAGTTGGAGCCTTCGCCTAAAGATCAGAGTTGTCTTTCCACTGTTTGCCATCTTGAGGTTATTCTTTGACCTTATATGTTATGTATTTTAGTATTGTCTTTTGATATCACCTTAATTTGTGACTATATGTGAGATTTGACTTCCTGGGCTCACGTATGGTGTATATCTGGTTTTGCCTTTAAAATCGGGTGTGACAATAGGATCCTACTCCTCAGTCTCATCCCTGCCCCTCCTGTCGTAGCCACCTATATAAACCCCAAACCCTAGCACATATATAAACTCATCGAGGATGCAGAATTTGCGGTCACAGAGAATGCTGATTGCGTGATCAAAGCAGTTTCAAGGAGGTGAAGCGGAGGGTATAGGAAGAAGATGAGATTAGTCTTATAACATAAGTTAATAGTGTCATAACCAAACATAAATTACAAAATAACCGATGAAAATTAATATAACACATGAGTTATACTCCATCTCCATACTAAAAAAATAAAGTTGTTTTGCATAAAACTTAGGTTAAATATTGAGAATAGAAATATTGAATAACTTTTGAGTTGTTAAGTTAGAAAATATAAAAACCATATAAATAGATTTGTCTTGAAAAATAGTTTCATAAAAATATATATGTATCATTTTTTGATAAATATTTTTATCAAAATAAGAAGTCAAAGTTATGCTTTAGAGACTATGCCACTGTCCAAATAACTTTATTTTTTAGTACAGAGAAATTGTATTACATAAAATACACACAACGTGACCCTCCACTCATGTCGGCACGCTGCTACTCCTCCCCGGCGCCCTAGCGGTCGACCACGCCCACCACCTTTAAAGCCCCACCATCATCACATGTACTATTCCTATTCCAGCTCTGCAAGACACACACGAGAGACGTGTGGCTTGTTTGGCTGGTGATTTCTGTGCGGCTCACGCTGTTTTATTATGAGAAACAAATATTATATCATAGCTGATAAATTCAAGTGAACAAGACTGTGCTTTAAGAGACTTATCCCTTAGAAATTGGTCACTGGGACAATGAGTTGCAGGAACTCGTGACACCCGTGACCTGATAGAAAATATAATTATACTCTACTAAAACATAATTTGAAAGCCAAAATGTTGATGGCACTACGCATGATCTGAGAGAAGGTGATGAAGAATCATGTGGAGAGTAGGATACCTCTCAAGTTCAGTTAATACCACTAAAAAGGAATTTTAGGATGTCAATCGACTATTTACAGAGATATTCCTATGCCTCTATTAATTAATAAAGAGTACAATTCTTAAGATCTGTGTGCACCTCTAAAAATGACCTTTAACAAAGACAAACATTATACGACACTCTTAAGAGTTGTGCATTTGGAAATAGTTGCATAAAAAATATTTCATAACTTTTTCATATGAATTTGGATGAAAAGAAATTTATAACAAAAAAATGTTGATTTTGACACTATCTAGAGAGCTTTATAGTTGATAATCTTTATAATTAAAATTGTTTAGTAAAAAAATAATTTTAAGTTCTTAGATTTTGAAATTTCAAATTTCAAATAAATCTTATGTGTTGACATAGTCTATACTAAATTTTTAGTAATGTAATGTACAATTTTGAAGTTGATAAGTTTTTTATTTAAAGTTGTTCAGAATCCTAAATATATGGTTTAGGTTATTAGATTTTGAAATAAAAATGAAAATTTATAAACCACCTTGAATATTCATGCGGTTAATATCAAAGTTGTAGTGGTCGACTGAATGCACTAGTTTGGTTTTGGCTAATTGATGAGACCTAGTGTACTAACTTTTGTCATTGAGTGATGTATATGAGCTAGGTTTGTACATGGTTATGGTGATGGAGGTGACCAAAAGATGATCAAGTACTTTAACTTGAAAAGAAGAAAGAGAAAAACAAAACCATGGTGCTAAAGGCAAAAATATCAAAGGTTTTATTTTTAGCACTCAAGACACTATAGAGGGTGTGAGTGTGTTTAAAATAGATAGCAGTAATTTTAAGAGGAGCGATCTTAAAGAAAAACTGTTATCTAAGTGTCCCTAGGCCACTGAATTTCATGCATATATATTAGGACCTAGCGAGCTAACAATTAAACCATGAGAATTACTTGAAAAATATGTAACACATATACATGAGTGATAGAACACTTAGGTGTTAGAACGTAGAAGCAAGGGTGAAGAGATAGAGAAGAAAAGAAAAAGAGGTTTTCAGGCATGACCAAATGCTAGTGCAACATGCATCGGACGCGACGGTGCTACTGTCCTTGGCAGGCTTCACACACAAGAGAGCAACCGGACGCTGAGTGAGTTCGGTCATGGTTGACCGAATGCGTTTGATCGTTAAAATACCTCTCCGGAACCTCTCTGAATCGCATTGGACACTAATGAAACATCGACCGGACGCTGTTGCAACATTCACTGGACACTATCTGCAGCATGCACCGAAAATTATTAGAACATCAACCGATTGCGTCCAGTACAACATTAAGTGTGTCCGATCGACGAGTAGAGAGTGTCTAGTTTTGACATTGGATCTCTATTTAAAGGAGTTGGCTGGTTTATGCTCTATCTCTTGACACTCTAACTTGTTGATACACCTCCACTCATTCTCTTGCTTGATTATGCGTCCATGATGAGATTGGAAGTGATTCAATGTGCATTTGCTTAGAGTTTGAGTATCTAGTGGCACTATTTATTGTTGAGCAGCTAATTTGCTTATAACTCTTAGTGATTGCTGTCACCTAGATGGTTTGGAGCTGCGCATGATTTTTGGTATGATTTAGTGATTATTCATGGGCATCTCTTGGTGATTTGTGAGGGGTTTTTTCACCTATTCTCCGCCGGAGCTCGCGAAATGTGACTCCAATTTGCTCGTGTTATTGAGCTAGCAACACTTGTGGGTAGTGTTGGTATTTCTTACGCACACAGATAAATCCACAAGCGCACGGATACCGCTGTAGCTTTCACCCGTGAGTATTCTAAGGGTATCGATTTCCATGGGGAACATGAAGTGAACTAGAGAAGAACAAAGAACTTCAAGGATAGATAAGATATATTATTTTGTTGGGTAGAGAGTAAGTTTCCGAAGAGTCCTTAAATTGATCTAAGAATTAAAGATACTTCAAGATTATCTATATTAGGACATCATAGCTTTAGCCACAGAAAGAGATGAGAAGGGGGCTAGGAAGGTCTAACTATGGTCCTACAAACACCAATCCAAACGTGGTAGAATACGTCGGCCGTCAGAGCTGTCACGATCTTAGGGCTACCACAACAATCCATGGGACTAGATGTAATTCCAGGTAATTGCAAGACTAGGCACCACGCCTAACCTATTAATTACTACTCTAGCGTATCAAAGAACTAGAGAACTTGATGCAAGCAAGAAAGCAATAAATAACTTAGAAATAAATACTGAAAGTAAATAAGGAACTCAGGAATTATAAATTGAAGAACCTAGAGATCGCTCGAAGACGAACTAGCTGTTGCAAAAGTACAAAGTTGAGGAAGATCCGACAGACCCGTCTCCTCCGTATCTCTCTCCTTAATATCTCTCTCTAACCCTATTATACAACTAGATCTAGATCTACTAGAACTAGAACTAGAGGGATCTCTAATTCTCTACTTCTCTCCTCTTAATTGAAACCCTAGTTTTTGCTCTAGAGAAGAATAATGAGAGGGAGATGAAGAGATGACACCTTGGGGTGCCCCTGGGGCTGCTTATATAGTCCAAGGTGGAGTAGGGGGCAAGGAACCGGTGGAGTAGGGGGCAAGAAACTTGTGGAGTAGGGGGCAAGGAACCGCCACATCATTGATTCACATCACGTTGATTGCCCTCCGTTGGATCAAACCGACCTAATGTAGGGCCGATATGACTCCTAGAAGGCAGTGGAGAAAGTTTCCAGAAGCGGGGAGAAAGTTCCCCCCTAGGTGGCTGGCCGGCCAGGGGTGGGGTCGGCCGACCCCACCTGTCAGGCCCTCGTGGCCCGCTTCTCTCTAGTGTATTCTGGGTCCTTCTTGAGCCCGATGGTAAATATATCTTCGCGGATTTATTCTGATTTGCTTTCCTTATTACGCTCTTCTGGAATAGCCCCTAGAAAATAATAGAATACCAAAGCTATGGAATTCTATCAGTTTAACCCTTGAACATATGGTAGGTGATGGTTCCGGTATGTTCTAGAGTCTTCCCAAGTTGGATTCCATTGCGGTCTTGATATCTTTCTCATCGTAGCTCCAAATATGGCAAGTGATAGGTCTGTTTCGATCGGCTCGATGAGCTATTCACAATGATGTACTCCAATTCCTTGTTTGAGGTACTTTTATATAGTGAAACTTGATTATCCTGCAAAAGAAGTGAGAACACCACAACTCGTGGAACTTGTTAGAATCGAACCCTACAACTATGCTTTGTAGTTTATTTCTTATCTTTTCATGCAATAGTTGATGGCTGAAATTAGGTGTTAAGAGCCGTCAACAAGTTCCCCCAAGCTTAACCTCTGCTTGTCCCTGAGCAAAGCTAAATTTAACAATGGATCAAGAATTGCTACTTTATTTTCTCATCTAACAAGTACACATGCCTTCACACAAAAATTCTCTCTTGAATTAGAACACACATTATTAATCATGGGGCTTTCACCTTCACTTTGGATCTTAGATGATTGAAAGATAGGGTAGACAATCCCAGCACTATGTCTCAAGTTCTTTATTTCACTATTATTCCATAGTTTATCATATTCAAAAACTTGTAGACATATATTGCTAAATTAAACAATGGACCCAAATGAAAAGTAAATCATACAACTGAATTAAGAAGTGCATGTGTATATGATCATGAATGCTCTTAGAATTTATCACTCTCTTTTGCATATTAGCAACATGGGCTATTTGGCTAATTCTACTTTCAGGCGCGTGCCCATTTTTTCCTCTCGGGGGAGTGTCAAAGCACCCATTGTTTTTAACTCTCTTTTTCATGATACGAACATTTGTCCATTTTTCTGATAGTAGGCACTTGCCCTTTCTTATTTTTCTTTCTTTTCTCTCTTTTTTTAATAGTCCCATGCTACTAATAAGCTTCTGAGATGATATCAACCATTATTATATTGAGCATGAATATGGAAGATGGATGAAATGTGTATGTGATCTTAATTTAGTAGCATATTAGCTTTTCATAGGGTCAACAATGCTTAATATAACTCAATGCATTTACTCAATTTTATTTCAAATGTCATTTGGAACAAGATAAATAGCAGCTGAGATTATCATATATCTTATCCATCAATTACCCAGACCTTAGATCAAGCTTAATCTCCCATGCATTTAATTTAAAGTTTATTAATTAATTCTACGACTCAAGAGAATTCATGCTTGAAGGTTAGGCACGTGGAAGAAATTACAATAGAGCAACCATTCATCATTTCCATGCTTAGAGATATCTTCATAGTTCTTCTTTTTATTATTACTAACTGATAAAATTTAAGAAAACTAAACACACTTATTATACTATTATTATTATTACTAATTAAAAAAACTCTCTTAATGATAAAGTAAAACTGAAGGAAGAATATACTTAGCTAGATACATTGGGGTGCTCTCCCCCAAGCTGGATGTTGACGTAATTGTTCACTCTTACTATTAAGTCTCATTCAAGCTTCCAAAACCTGCACAACTCAAATAGACAACAAAGCTTGTGGATTGATTAATCATTAGTGGTTGGCCACTCAAACCTTAGTTGTCTAAAAGCATGATATGTTACTATTAGCTCGTGGATTTGATCATTAATTTGCAAGAATTCAATCAAGTCAATTTCTCCTAAGTTCTGAGGTTCAAGATAAATTTTCAAGCGTTGGCCATTTACCTTAAATATGTTACCTGTATCATCTTGGATGGTAATGGCTCCATGAGTGGAAGCATCGATGACCTTGTAAGGTCCATCCCATTTGCTTCGCAACTTTCCATGACCAAAGAGCTTAACTCTTGAATTGAATAGTAGAACTTTATCTCCTGATTTGAACTCCTTGAGCTTGATTCTCTTATCATGCCATCTTTTTGTTCTCTCTTTGTAAATCTTGGCACTGTGATAAGCCTTTTCTCTCCATTCTTCTAGCTCAGATAATTGCATTTGACGATTTACACTAGCTAGGTGGAGATCCATATTCCATCTCTTGATTGCCCAATGGGCCTTGAACTCTAACTCGACAAGAAAATGACATGTTTTCTCATATACAAGTTGATAAGGGGACATGCCTATGGGTGTCTTGTATGCAGTTCGGTAAGCCCAAAGTGCATCAAGGAGTTTGTCTTTCCATCCCTTACCCATTTCATTAACGGTCTTTTGGAGAATATTCTTGATTTGTTTATTAGATGTCTCTGCTTGACCACTAGTTTGGGGATGGTATGGTGCTGTGACATTATGTCGAACTCCATGATCTGCTAGATACTTTCGGAAAAATTTATCTATGAAGTGAGATCCTCCATCACTCATGACTATCCGTGGTGTACTAGAACGAGGGAAGATGACTTCATGGAACATTCTTTTGGCATGCTTATGATCAGCAGCACGACAGGGTAATGCTTCCACCCATTTGGACACATAGTCTACGGCGACTAAGATGTACTCACAATTCCCGGACTTGGGAAACAGACCCATGAAATCAATACCCCACACATCAAAGAGTTCTATTTTAAGATTGTTTGTGAGAGGCACCGCATCTCGTGAGTTAATGTTCCCATGCTTCTGTCATCGGTGGCATCTCCTAATAAAGTCCTTTGTCTCTTGATACATTGTTGACCACAAGAAACCACTTTTCCATATTTTGGCATGTGTCCTAAATACTCCATAATGTCCTCCATATGGTGAGGAATGACATCTATCAATAATCTTGATAGCCTCCTCCATAGGAACAAATCTTCTCAACAATCCATCAGAGCAAACTCGAAAAATATATGGATCATCCCATAGGTGAAGACGACTTTCCTGAACCAATTTGCTTTTGTCTACACTAGGAGGGACATAACCTTTAACTATAAAGTTCACGATGTTTGCATACCAAGGATCAGAGTCTATTATCTTGAGAAGAGTTTCATCCTTTAGGTAGTCATTGATGGGCAATTCATGTGTTTCCTTGTACTAAAGCCTAGACAAGTGGTCGGCTATTGAATTCTCTACTCCCTTTTTATCTCGGATTTCTATATCAAATTCTTGGAGTAGAAAAATCCATCAAATTAACCGAGGTTTAACATCTTTCTTAGTGAGGAGGTACTTAAGAGCAGCATGATCTATGTAAACAATTACCTTTGCCCCCGCTAAGTAAGATCTAAACTTATCTATTGCAAAGACAACAACCAATAGCTTGTCACACCCGGTTTTAAGAACAAAACCAGATATACCCTATATGTGAGCCCAGGAAGTCAAATCTCACATATAGCCACAGAACAAGGTAATATCAAAAGACAATACTTAAATACATAACATATAAGGTCAAAGAAATAACCTTAAGAGAGCAAACAGCGGAAAGACACTCCGATCTTTACGTGAAGACTCCACTCCACAGGGACCAACTAACTGGTTGATCACAAGCCTAACTGCTCAAGACTCTCGCTATCTAGTACCCATCCGAGATTTTTATCCAAATATTGAAAAGAATAAACAAGCGTAAGTACTTTCATACTCAACAAGTATAGATGGGGTTCATGAGGCTCAAAAGGTATGACTCTGGTTTAACTGCATAAGCTTTTAGGTTATCTCAATTTTAGCATTATAGTAGCATCAATGTTATCAATAGCCCAATAACCATATGATCAAGTGAACAGGATGTAATGCTTATATAAACAAGTAACAATAATAAATAACAAATAACAACTGATGAGCCATGACATAAGAACATCACACAGTAAAGAGCCCAAGCCGCACTTAACCGTGAGCACGGCTATTATAATAGTTTTTAACTCTGCGCAGAGGTGTACATCTTTACCCATAAGTCGTGAATTGCCCTTTCGCCCGAGGAGATCAGCCTCTTAACCCTCTACCAAGGAAGGTCGGCAGGGTTCCCTACGAGACCGTTCACAGGTTCCACTGGTAGGTAACAACCCGCTACAAGTTTCCTCAATGGTTAGTACCACCCCTCTTACGAGGGAACTAAGGTGAGCCCCTCTTGCGCCCTTTCGGGTAAGTTGTCACAAACCAGTAGAATTCTAATACTGAGTCAAGCCATAGCCCATTAGCTTATGGTAGTACTGTTTTCTCGGGGTAATCTCTTACAGAAATATCCCTATGAGTAAGAACACAGGTTGAGGTGCATGTTGTTCCACCTATAGTCCACGTTGCTAAAAAGTCATCTTTTATTGTTATTGCATATATCATTAATCAAGTTTACATGATCATAGTTATTCTTAAAGAGCACTAGCTTGATCTACCCAAATGGATAAATTCCTAGGGTGACAAGGTATAAGGTGCAATACTAGGATAACCTTATAGGGTAACAAGGAAACACATGCATATGATTATTGAGTGATTATCATGAATAGGAAAACAAGGATAATCCCATGAAATACTTGCCTTAAAAGCTTAGATCCTTTGCTCAACTGATTCACAACCTCAGACGACTTCTTCTTGATCACCAACGCAACACTCCCCGATTGGACAATAATTAACAAATCACCACACAAGCATCTAATCATACAAAGCATACAAACATGGCTAAATTAGAACAGTACACCAATCAATGAAAAGGATTTAAAAAGAGATCTACGCAACTCTACGATCACACAGTCGCGAATAACACACTAATCGGAGCTACGATGATCGAGATACAACTAACGGAAGATTTGCTTTTATAAAAGAGAACTATGAGCTTTATTAGTTTTAACTATATAAAAGAGTGGATAAAGTATTTCAAAGAAACACCTTGATTAGATTAGGTCAAAATTGTATTTGGATTTTGAAAACGAAAGTAGAAAGCATCTATATTTTATGTGTAAAATACGGTGCATACTTGTTAATCAAGATAGGGTTTGAAACCATGAAAATACAGAGCTATTAACATGGTATTAAATGGAATTAATGAAAAGTTTATGCCAATATGAAGCCAACGCAACTTGAACGAATCGAATCGGATTTAAAACGGAGAAGATATGATTTAAACAAGTTTTAGGGATTTAAAACACACATTTAAAACCATTTAATAAACAAATATTTTCAAAGTTTCAAACCAGATTGATTATGGCTTTAACATGTAGATAAAAACTCTACGAATCTAACGCAACTCGAATGGATCAAATCGGAGTTAAAACGGAGTTTTTATAAGCAAAAGAAGTTCAATGGCAGTTTTGTAAATAAAAGAAAACGTATTTAGCACTGAACCGAGAGCCTTTACATTTTCTAAAAAGAAAAGCGTATTTTATAAAGAGCGCTATGGACTGCGGGTGCTGTGGTGCGGGGCCGGCGTGTTGCCATGTAGCGCTACGCTATTGGGCGGGTGCATGACGCGGCGTGGACCAGACGCGGGGACGCGGTCCACGGGTCCACCATGGACCGGAGGGCGTACCCCTTCGGGGGATCTAATCTGGGCCGTCTGAGGTCGGATGGATGGCGCAGGGGAAGGCGCAGGCGTGAGGACGCCGGGCCAGGGTTATCGCGGCGACGCGCCATTGCCGAGAGTTCGGCTCCTCGCCGGAGTTCGTCGACTTCGACGTTCCGGGCCTCTTCGGCCGAACGAAAAACACAGGGAGGGAGAGGAGGTGACGGCGAACTCAATTGCAGTATTGGTCGAGGCCGAGAGGGACTCAGAGGGGCGGTCCACAAGGCGTGGCGGCTCGGGATAGGCGGCGAGGCTACCGTGAGCATGGACAGAGAGACAGGGATGGGTAGGAGTAGGACTGGAGCCCCTGGAAACTGCCTTACCACGATTCGAAGCTCGGAGGGGGGCTTTGGAGCGGCGGAAAGGCTCGGCTGTAGCGGGACGACGGCGGCAGTGTTCGGTGTTCGCGGCGGCGGCGTTCTAGGGTTGCGGTGGCGGCTGCTAGGACTCGAGACTGGAGCGGCGGCGGCGAGGCATCGGCTTAAATAGCCCCGGGGCGCAACAGAGAGGGAAAGTGGCAATCGCGAGCTTGATTCGCGCTTCGGCGGAAGGAAAGTGCCGGGGTGCGAGGAAGGAAAGGAAGCAGGAAGACGACGGTGTCGTCCCTGGCATGCGGGGTCCGCCTACCAGTGAGAGGTAGAGAGGTAGGGAGAAAGGGGCGCGTCGGAGCAGGAGGGGGGAACGGGCCGGCCTGCTGGGCCTGTGGCCGGCTTGGGCCTGTGAGAGAGGGAGAAAGGGACAGGCCGAGGGGGAGTGGGGCTGGGCCTGCGGAAGGTAAGAGGCCAAGAGGGCCTGGGCCAGATAGGGATGGGGGAGTGGAGAGGGTTTTGTTTTTTTTTCTTTTTATTTCCTTTTACTTCAAAGTCAATTTGCAAAACACATTTTGAATTCAAATTTGAATTTTGAAACTGAGCCACTCAAACAAAAATCCAAAATGCATGGCATGAATGCTTAAACATGTTGCTACCTTAAGATAATTTTTAATTTGATGAAAAGTTTTATTTTCCTACATTTTCATGAGCACCAAAAATCATAATAAAATCAATTAAATCCTATTTTCAAGAAATGAAATTTTAGGGTGTTACATAGCTCCTTTTCAGTGGTAGCATAATTGAGCTATGCTCCAGACAAGGTTTTGCTAGCATAAGCTATAGCGTAGTGCTTCTTATCCTTAGTTTGGACAAGAATAGCACCAACCACAAAATCACTAGCATCACACATGATTTCAAAAGGAAGATTCCAATCAGGTGGTTGGATGATTGGAGCTGAGATTAGTTCCTTTTGAAGGAATCGAACGGCTTCATGACACTCATCATCAAAGATGAATGGTGCATCCTTAGCTAAGAGACTTGTTAGGGTTCTAGGGATTTGAGAAAAATCTTTGATAAAGGGCCTATAGAACCCTGCATGTCCTAAGAAGCTACGGATCCCTTTCACATTCGTGGGAGGTGGAAGTTTTTCAATAACTTCAATTTTTTCTTTGTCCACCTCTATTCCATGTTTAGACACTTTGTGTCCCAGCACTATCCCTTCCTGAACCATAAAATGGCATTTCTTCTAGTTCAGGATTAAGTGCTTTTCTTCACACCGTTGTAAAACTTTATCTAAGTTCTCCAAGCAATCATCGAAGGTTTTTCCATAGACGATAAAGTCATCCATGAATACCTCCATAATTTTCTCGATCATGTCAGAGAAACTAGACATCATGCACCGTTGGAATGAAGCTAGAGCATTGCACCATCCAAATGACATTCGTCGATATACATAAGTTCCATACGGACATGTAAAAGTAGTCTTACTTTGATTATCGGGGTGGATAGGAATTTGATGATAACCTGAATAACCATCAAGGAAACAAAAGAAAGAGTGATTTGCAAGCCGTTCCAACATTTCATCAATGAAGGGTAACGGGAAGTGATATTTCCTTGTAGCCTTATTGAGTTTTCGGTAGTCAATGCACATTCTCCAACCCGTGATAGTTCGTTGAGGAATGAGTTCATTCTTTTCATTCCTTACAACTGTCATTCCTCCTTTCTTGGGCACGACCTAAACAGGGCTAACCCACTCACTATAAGGAACAGAATAGATAATCCCCGCATGCAAAAGTTTGAGGACCTCTTTCTTAACAACCTCTCGCGTAGCATTGTTTAGCCTCTGTTGTGGTTCCCTTGAAGGTGTACAATCAGGGTCAACAAGGATGCGATTCATGCAAAGAGCAGGACTAATGCCTTTGAGATCTTCAAGTGAGTAGCCAAAGGTAGATCTATGTCTTTCAAGAATGGTGACAAACCTGTGGGTTTCATCATAGGAGAGCTTATCACTAAAGATGATAGGGGTTTCCCGATTATTATGGAGGAATACATATTTTAGGCCTGGAGGCAAAGGTTTTAACTCTATTAAAGGAGGTGGTGGTTGTTCATTTTTATCCAACTCAATGGGCTCGGCCAACTCTTCCTCTTCTTGAACAAAGTGTTCATCATCGAGGATTGGTTGAGCCATCTCTTCTTGATACACCATTAAGGCCTCCTCAATAGGGTCTGGTTCAGGTTTGGGTTCCACTATTGTGTTAATGGATCGGGCAAGAGGAACTACAAAAGTCGAATTCCCATCCTTGAAGTCTAAATGACCTTATAGCAGCTATTCTTGCAGAAGTCTTATGATTGGTCTACCAATCAACAGAGGAATCTGTGGGATGTCATAAATGTGAAAATCTAGACATACCCAAAAATTCTTGATTCTAACAGGAACAGTCCTTAATACCCCATGGCTTTCAAAATAAATCATGATGGCCCTTGCAAAAGTTTTTGAGATGGGGTTAAGGATTCATTGGGGTAAAGAGTATTAGCTAAATCTTTAGAAATAATATTTATCCCAATAGAAGGATTATAATGAACCTTCCTAGCAGACCTTTTAATTTGGCACAGAAGAATGGTGGAAGGAGAGGTGATTTGAGCTACCTCAGGAGATAACTCTACTTCCATTAACCATTCATAACTCATGATTGATGAGAGGCTTTTTAAATGTTCAATGTAAATAGGCTCTTTGTGTGAGTTAAAACGAGTTATGCTTAACGAAGGTTTTGCTTGGATAGGAAAATTTGAGGTATTTCCGTAATCTTCAAAGAGATCTCCCTCAAATTCAAAGGGAAACTCTAAAGGAGATCATTCATCATCCTCTAGTTGGTTTTGTATTCCCTTATCAGGAGATTTTTCAACAACCAAATTTTGAGAATTATCTAATTGAATTTCTAATTCGGTTGTGTTTACCTCCTATTTTGGCTCATCTTTTGGTTCATCTTTTTGCTCAGGAGTTGGCTCGACTTCTTCAGGGAACTCATCATAGATGCCAGTGTATGGGTGTTTTCAAGGATTTTATCGAGAATGGCTTTCCCCTCACTAACGGTTTTATGAGAGAAGGATCCTCCTGAAGACATGTCAAAGGGCAACTTCTTTCCTAAGACCATGATGAAAGTGTTGTAAATAGACATTTTTAGGTATAGACAAATCTGGGCCAGAAGCAATTAAACTTGAAAATCTTGCCCATGCTGCTCCTGGTTTCCTTCTCTTTTTGTTTAAAGGTAAGAATTTGAAGACGAAGAGTGATAATCTGAGAAGTAGGGAAGAAAGAAAGACAAAATTTGTCTTGAAGTTCAACCCATTCTCCATTTACATTCCTACGGTATGAGCATACCATTGTTTCGCTCTTCCCAAAAGGGGGAACAGAAATAATTTCAATTTAAGGGTCTCTTGTGTCATGCCAACAATAGTTAAGCAAGAACACAATTGCTCAAATTCCCGAAGGTGAGTGTAAGGATTTTCATCTTCTAGTCCAAAGAAGGTTTGGTCCTAAACCATAGCTAGGAACCCAGGGCGAATCTGATAGCCATTTGTAAGGATAGGATGTGATAATTTTGGAGGCTCTAACAATTCGCCCTTTGGAGCCAAAAATTTATAGATGGGTGTGGAGTCCATGTGGTATGTGGAATATGGAAAGGTGAGAAAAGTTGTAAAGGGGGAAAAATGGAAAAAGGAAAATGGATGAACTCGGTTCAAAATTAGTCCAGCTACCGTTCCCCGACAACGGCGCTAGAAAGCTTGTTGGTATATCTTACGCACAGAGATAAATCCGCAAGCACACGGATATCGCTGTAGCTTTCACCCGTGAGTGTACCAACGGTATCGATTTCTATGGGGAACGCGAAGTGAACTAGAGAAGAACGAAGAACTTCAAGGATAGATAAGATATATTATTTTGTTGGGTGGAGAGTAAGTTTCCTAAGAGTCCTTTAATTGATCTAAGAATCAAAGATACTTCAAGATTATCTATACCAGGACATCAGAGCTTTAGACACACAAAGAGATGAGAAGGGGGCTAGGAAGGTATGACTACGGTCCTACAAACACCAATCTGAACGTGGTGGAATAAAATCACTAGAGCACCACGCCTAACCTATTAATTACTACTCTAGCATATCAAATCACTAGAGCACTTGATGCAAGCAAGAAACCAATAAATAACTAAAAAGTAAATACTGAAAAAATAAGGAACTTAGGAATTATAAATTGAAGAACCTAGAGATCGCTCGAAGACGAACCAGCTGTTGCAAAAATACAAAGTTGAGGAAGATCCGACAGACCCGGCTCCTCCGTAGCTCTTTCCTTGATATCTCTCTCTAACCCTATTATACAACTAGATCTAGATCTACTAGAACTAGAACTAGAGGGATCTCTGATTCTCTACTTCTCTCCTGTTAACTAAAACCCTAGTTTTTGCTCTAGAGAAGAATAATGAGAGGGAGATGAAGAGATGGCGCCTTGGGGTGCCCCTGGGACTGTTTATATAGTACGAGGTGGAGTAGGGGGCAAGGAACCGGTGGAGTAGGGGGCAAGGAACCACCACATCATTGATCCGCGTTATGTTGATTGCCCTCCGTTGGATCAAACCGACCTAAAGTAGGGCCAAGATGACATCTCATAGGCGGTGGAGGAAGCTTCAAGAAGTGGGGAGAAGGTTCCCCCCTATGTGGCCAGCCGGCCAGGGGTGGGGCCGGCCGGCCCCACCTGTCAGCCCCTCGTGGCTCGCTTCTCTCTGGTGTCTTCTGGATCCTTCGTGAGCCTGATGGTAAATATATCTCCGCGGATTTATTCCGATATTTATTCTAATTTGCTTTCCTTATTATGCTCTTCTGGAGTAGTCCCTGGAAAATAATAAAATACCAAAGCTATGGAATTCTATCAGTTTAACCTTTGAACATATGGTAGGTGATGGTTCCGGTATGTTCTAGAGTCTTCCCAAGTTGGATTCCATTGCGGTCTTGATATCTTTCTCATCGTAGCTCCAAATATGGCAAGTGATAGGTCCGTTTCGATCGGCTCGATGAGCTCTTCACAATGATGTAATCCAATTCCTTATTTGAGGTACTTTTATACAGTAAAATTTGATTATCCTGCAAAACAAGTGATAACACCACAACTCATCGAACTCGTTAGAATCAACCCCTACAACTATGCTTTGTAGTTTATTTCTTACCATTTCATGCAATAGTTGATGGCTGAAATTAGGTATTAAGAACCGTCAACAGGTAGGTGCTTGCGGCACCCTTGTGTAGGGCCATGTATTGGAAGGATGTTAGCTTGCGTACAACCAAAGTGATTGTCGACACAATAGGAACTAGCGTGCCAACAAGCACGTGAATCTTGGGAGAAAATCTTTATGTTCAATGTCTCTCATGTATTCTCCCGGTATTCACTTGTCATCTCCATTGATTAATCATTGCTCTTGCCGGTTGTGGTAACCTTATCTATATCACTTGTATTATTTTTACTTCATATCTCTAGTGATATCTTTTGCTTAGCTTATACTAGTAAAAGGAAGCTCTAGAGGTTCAAAAACTATTTGTACAGGCATTTTTTAAAACTGACAGCGCTAGGTGTTAGTGAAAATGAATCTCTTCAGTGGCGGTTAACTGAGAACGCCAGTGGAAACCGCCAGCGGAAATTGATTTCCACTAGCGGTTCAGTTAAGAAAACTATCACTGGTAATCAATTTCTACTGGCGGTTCATTTACGAAAACCGTCGGTAAAAACGGTTGTTCAGAAAAATGTAAATCAGGTTTTTTAAATAGAAAAAAGAATTTAATGGTAGGAGAGGCCCACTAGTAAGCCACCCACATGTCTCTGTCGCAAGTCGCACATTTTTTCGTGTAAAATTGAATGCTACATGGCCATGAGATTTTAACCCACGATGACCTCACCCTCGCACGTAGCCCCCTCTATCACTCCACCTATCACTAACTTGTGTCTAAATTCCATTTTGGTTCCCACATATTATATTAAACTGAGTGTAAATTTATTGTTTGAGCCTCTTAACGAATTCAAATGAAAAAGTTGCCAACTAGAAAGTTTCATAACTTTTTAAGACCTGTAACTTTTATTTTGGTAGTTTCTCCATCCGAGATCATTTACGAAATTTAAATTTCAAATTTGACAAATTTGAACATAATTTTCGATGACAAGATGATTTTAAATGAAAAAATTATCAACTACAAAGTTTCATAATTTTTCGAGATCTACAACTTTCATATTGGTCATTTTAGATCCAATGTCGTTTGAAAAACTCAAAAAAAAATTAGTGTCCAATTATTTATAGTGGCGGATTTCTTAAGAAACCACATGTAGAAATATGATTTCTACTGACGGTTCACTTTAGAAATCTGCCTATAAAAATACTTGATTTGTAGTGTCAGATTTCTTAAGAAACTACCACTAGAAATGAGATTTGTACTAGCAATGTTCTTAAGAAATTCGCCTGTAGAAATACATGATTTCTAGTGGCGAATTTTTTAAGAAAACCGTCTGTACAAATCGATTTCTAGTGGCGGTTTGGAACCGTTTAATTTCTACTAACACAATTTTAGAGAAACCGCCATTAAAAATAAAAAGTTAGCGTTGGGAAAAGTCATCTTTGTAGTAGTGTTAGTTGAGTAGTTAACTTCCCTAGTTGAACTTAGTTTTTTTAGCTCTCTCACCTAGGTATAAAGTAGCAACATGCCTCTTGCTTGATATAGAGATTATAAGTAACTAGAATTGTAAATAGATGACTTCCCTAACCTTTAGAGTTAGAGCAAATCACTTTGCGCTTTGTTATTTGCTAACAAGTTGCTCTAGTGTTTTGTAAATTTTTAATTAGGCTATTCACTATCTCTAGCCTTCTAGGACCTTTCACCGACATGATATATAAGTTTGTAGTTGATAAGTTTTTATTTGAACTTTTTAGTTTGAAATATTTATTTTAAGTTCTCGTATTTTGATATTTAACTTTTGAAATTATCAAATCATCTTGGATGGAGACATGTCATATACCAAGGCTGCAGTTCTTAACAAAATTTAAAGCTCTTCATACTTGATTATTTTTTATTTAAGACATTTAGTGGACGTTAATTATATTCAATAGAAGATTACAAAATGTTAATAGAAAACAATAACATCACATACATACTCATAAATAATTGTGGAGCCAAGTGGTAGTGATGCGTTGTGTTCGAATCCTATATAGAAATTCCTAGCTCCGAACAGGTTCGTGCCCGTGCCCAGGCGGTAGTGATGTCGTCCATGTTTTTACTAATGGTCGTTTGTGATACGTGCTAGCACCTGCTAGCTCACCTGTAGAAGTGCGAATGGTTGATGATCATGTGCGCTGGAACATATGTTTTTTTTTTGTGTTTCAAAACATTTTCAGGAGTTTGGTCGGCTCGTTTGATACAACGAAGATGCTGTGTGGATTCGATCGGTGAAATGCATATTAAGATGTTTATTTAAAAAATATTTATAACGTGTTGATGTACCTAGCTAGTATTATATAATATAATTCTTCTTTTATCATAAAAAAACATTAAGACGTTCATAGTCATAGCTCATCAAGGTGTTAAGTACTGGAGAGGCTAGTTGAGGTAACATAAATGAACATTAAGGTGTTCATTTCTTAAAAGATTTGACAAGCCGGCTTTGATTAATAATGATGAGAGCACATAAACATCCGTTACATGCGCGAGCACCGCCCCCGCCACAACCTAGGCTGCTTGGGGTAAAAAATTCTTAACTAATTACTCGCTAATTACACTTTCAACCATGGGAGGCTTGAGGGCCTTACATCCTGCCATGGACCATTGGTGCGTCATATGTCCTTTATTTCTGCTAGTAGTGCCGCGGCTATTTTCCGGTCACTCCTAAAGACGACTGTGTTCCAAATATTTCAGTGTCAATATTGCCATAGTGTTAAGATGCTTATAGACATAATGAACTATGCTAAGAGCAGAAAAGACAGCACCTCACACATGTATAACCAATGGATAGAAAATTGGGATTAAGCCGGATTAAGGATAGCTCTCTATTTTTTTTTTCCTCTCTTTCTTTGTCCCTTGAGTTGTTTTTTCTCTTCTGTTATTTTCCTGTATCTTAGCTCTGTAGCTTTGTTTATTTTTAATAAATTCCTGTAGGGGCTTCGGGCCCTCTAGTTCCTTCAAAAAACTGGAGAGGCTAGTTGAGGTAACATAAAGGAACACGATCTAGTAGTTTTTTTTTTCTTTGTTGTATACGAGAAGAAACTAAAGAGGTTGTCTACTGTACAACCGTATATTTTAGGCCTTGTCAACACATGGATATTTACAGGTTGTAAAACACACAAATTGTAATTGTAAAAAATCTATGTGTTTCTGGGCCACCCAACACACAGTTGTTGGGAGCCAGAAAAACACATGAAAATATGCATAAAAAATTCATGTGTTTCATAGAACACCAACACATAAATTACAGTACACTAAAAAGGCCAAAGCCCAACTCAGCAAACAAATTACAACCCAATACTACTAGTATTAGACAAGCCCAATAAAACAAACCAATAGCCCAATAACCTAACCCTACGTAGCATTACTTGCTTGTTACACAAGAAGCAAACCGTCGGGATCGGAGGTTTACCGTGCGGCGACGATTTCATCGCCGTGACTCCCCTGCGTAGACATTCTCTTCTCTACGTGGGGGAACAAACAGATCCCCCCGCGTAGACATCTCTTCTCTACGTGGGGGAACAAACAGATCTAGGAGCATGACATATCAGATGAACCACACAAAACAGAGCAGAGAAGATCAAACATGAACAAGTCTGATGCATGGGGTCAGGCAGAGAAGACAAATCACAACAGCAAAGAACAGATCCAGGAGAAAACACCCACCTCAACAGACAAGGTAAACTCAAATACAACTTCAATTCCTCTATCAAGTGCATCTGTGAACAACTATTACTCCAAGATTCATATTCATATGAATTCATGCACTCAATTTTTTGAAAAAACAAAAACATCTTATGTTACCACTTTCAGAATATCAACTCTAAGGATATACAAGACAAAAATAAAGATGATTTTAACAACAATGACTTGTATGAGGTAAAAGTACTTCAGATGTTTAATGCATACAAAGACATATATGTAAACTACTAAAATCTACTATTTACTGCAGCGTTCATTTGGATCACTGATGACTTTGCTACAATCACCAATCCAGTATGATCACATACTAGAGATTCAAACTTATTACATAGCTACCATGTTTCAATACATTGAATTATGAAAGCTCAAACGAAATCATTATCCATGTAAACTATTTTTTTACTAGCAGAACAGTATGTACATGACAACTAGTAGAACAGAAGATAATACAACATCAACAAACTCACATGGTACACATGCATTGAGCGGGACACAGCCAGCTCCATATCAAGTATTTGGAGGCTTAAATACTTCATCTCAGCTGTTCAATCCCTACACATATAAGAAGGTATTCAATGGATTCTTAATCAATTCAAACAAATATTCTATCCAGAATATAATTCTATATTCTATATGTAGGGAGGATACACTGAACTTATAATGGAACAGATAAACAAATCTTAAGATGACAGACATGCAAACAAGACTGCACAGGTACAATTTTCTCTGCAATTATTCATATATTGCATTAATGATACATAAAAATTACACACATTTGAACAGTATAAATTCAACAAATATTAAGTGCAATTATTTATTACCTATGCAGCTAAATGAAGAAATGCAAGGTTCAATACATACAAACAAAACAATGGGAGGATCATTAACTGAGATGGCACTAGGGAATAACATGTTTCAGATCAAAACATATTATACATCAATCTTTTGTATATTGTCATTATCATTATTATTTATCTCCTACTAATAGAAACATGGTTATCCAAAAAATTAAGAATATCAACCTTGATGACTATTATGCCATCTTTGGACCTCAATCTCAGTGGTCAATATCAGAGTTAGCAAACATATCTCAGGTAATTATAACAATCAGTACATAAATAAAGGACACATAGTATGTACTGGACATGAAGCATGATAAAACTTATTTTTTATACAAAAATAGGGTTGACATATTCAAAGTGTTGCTCATGAAGACAGAACAAGCACAAGCATTGCTGATGATGACATAACAAGTTTAGTGATAGCTGACGAAGATATATCTGAAACAAAAGAAGTTCATTGATGAGGTAAGTGAATTTTACAAAAAATCATGATTTACAACAATAATCACTTAAGCAAGGCCAAAAAATATAAATAAACTTACTGAATTCTCACAGGAAGACCATAGACATGAAGCCTTGACCGTCTGGGCACCAAAACATACAAGTCTAGACACTACATCAGCACTAACAACTAAAAATTAAGAAGTAGATGGAAGTCAACCACTCATTGAGAAAGAGATTGAAGATTTCATTCAGAATGAGCAGGAGGCAGCATCTAAAGGATATGCACCTATCAGTAGCGTGTATGCACCCCAGATAGGAATGCAATTCACGGATAGGGATGCAGCTCACCATTTCTTCAACTTTTATGCCTTCCTAGCTGGATTTGAGGTAGTCATAACACATACTACAAGGACAACGAGTAGAAAAAGAAACAATGAGATAGTCAAAGTGATAATGCGATGCAATCGATATGGAAAAGAGAAGGAACCAAAGACTGTAGAGCAAGAAGAAGCACAACTGGACAATGACATTGGAAACAAACCAAAAGCAAAAAAGGAAAACAAATATGCAGATCAAATTTGGTTGTCCATGTTTCATGACGGTGAAAGAAGAAAATGATTATTGGAAGGTAATCAAGCTTGACTTGGACCATAATCATGAGCTAAGTCCTGGACAGAGAGATCAACTGTTTTCTGGACACAAGTACATGACTGATATGGAAAAAGCATTGATAAGGACTCTCAATGACAATAACATACCAACCAGAAAGATGATATCTATCCTATCATATCTCAGAGGGGGGGTCACAGCACTACCTATGAAAAAGAAAGATATCAGCAACTACAGGACAAAGATCAACAGAGAGGTCAAAGGATCATATATGACTAAAGTGTTGAATTACTTCAGAGATAAACAGAATCAAGATCCTGGATTCTATTACAAGTTCAGCCTAAATGAAGACAAGAAAGTCAGTAACCTATTATGGACAGATTGCTCATCACTCAAATATTACAGAGATTATGGCGAATGTGTTAGTTTTGACACAACCTACATGACTAACAGATATAACTTACCGTTTGCCCCTTTCGTTGGAATAACTGGATATGGTCAAACCTACATATTTGCATGCGCCTTCCTTCATGATGAAAGAATCGAGACATTCAAGTGGGTGTTTCAAACTTTCCTAGAAGCAATGGGAGGGAAACACCCTAAAACTATCATTACAGACCAAGACAAAGCAATGAAAGCAGCTATTCAATAAGTGTTTATCAACACAAGACATAGAAACTATTTGTTCCACATAAAGAACAAGTGCTACAACAAGAACCTCAAGGTGTTCACATCAAATGTGGGACTCTATGAAGACTTTGAAGACACAGTCAACAATTCTCTAACAGTTGACAAATTCGAAGAACTATGGCAAAAAATGATACAAGACAAGCACCTACAAAGTAACAAGTACTTCTCAAAGATGTGGGACATGAGACAAATGTTCATACCAGTCTACTACAAGGATGATTTCTTTCCATTCATTCAAACCACATCTAGAAGTGAGAGCATGAATTCAAGATTCAAAGATAATGTTGGACCAACATACAACATCATTAGCTTTTTGAAAGAATACAGTCGAATAGTTGATAACATCAACAAAGAAGAAAAATTGGAGGATACATACAGCAACCAGAAGAGGCAGAAAGAATTACTTTTTGACTACACAATAGAGCAGGAAGCGGAGCAGATGTATAACATAAATATTTTCAGAAAGTTTCAGCTACAGATTAAACAAACATCAAGGCTAAACTATAAGGAAACAGAACCCGGGAAGAGATTTGAAGTTTGGCACAAAACACATAAGATTCGCAAGGTTCATAGACTCAGGACATACATAGTATAGGCTGACCTAACTGAAGGCAAGGAAGAATTTTCTTGCATTTGTGGAAAATTTAACAAAGATGGACTACTCTGCTCACATATCCTCAAAGTTATTACTAAAAAGGAAATGAAAACAATACCACAGAAGTACTACATTGACAGGTGGAGGAAAAAAAGATCAAGAAAAATATTGAAAGAGAAGATGTTTAAATAGTTGCAACTAATGCATTGCTCAGATACAACATTCTGTCTAGGAAGTCAGCAGTGTTGAATTCTAAAGCATCAACAAACGAGCAAGTCATGGAATTTATCATGGAACAGTTATCACAGTTGGAAATCAGTGTTGATGAAATGCTAACTGCTCAACCCATACCTGAACAAACTATCCTACAAGACATACAAGAGCCTGAAACCAGAGCTACAAAATCTGAATCATCACATGTTGAAATTGATGAACCAAACACTATTCAGAGGAAGGGAAGGCCACCAAAACCTAAGAGGATGAAGACATTAATAGAACAAGCCAAGAACAAGACACTGGCTGCAGAAAAGAAAAAGACAATGGCTGAACAAAGGAAGAAGAACAAGAAAACTCGGGACATAGGAACTAAAGGTTAATTCAAATTCAAATATACTTATGTTCACCACTTGTACACTCAATGAAATCAAAATTAATGGTTTCTAACTTATACCAACATAATATTTTTCTAGGATCCCCAGTGAAGCCAAGAAGGAAGAAGATGAAAGAATCAACAAATGCTAGCACTGCTGTAGATGGATAAAATACAGAATGAGAAGAAATTAACTCTTTTATTCTCCAATTAAATTATGTAATGACATGGATGTATCAGTACATTGAGCAGTATCAAATATTACATATCTCTAGAACTACAATTTCATATTTTAAGATCTATTATTTATTTTCTACTATTTAGCAATTATTCTTCATTACTCTAGTTTAGTGATAGATATGCTTTACATGTTACCAAATAACATGTAATGTCATCAACAACAAAAAACAGTAGGAGATGATTACAAAAAAATAAAAAATAACCTACCAAATTCTTTTTTCACAAGCCACTGCTTTTGGAAATAACACCTACTGAACATCTAGAACAAAAAGAAAATCATTAAACAAATCAATAAATATGAAACATTAAATTGAACTTCATAAAAAGACAAGTAAACAAACTTATCTTTCTTCATAAATAATTGCATGTTCTCTACATAGTGATGTACTTAAACATTTAGGTCTACAAGAGCAAAAAATAACTAATAATCACTGTTGTAACACAAGAGAACAAGAACATGATTAGTAGAATAGACTAAAAAAATAGTGCAAAAATTGCACCTTACAAATTCAACAAGCGCTTCCATCACTGCTATGATGGGGCACCAAGACTAAACAAGAAAAAATGTTAAATCAACAAAAGTTAATTAAAAACCCTCCTCCTTTTCCAGGGCTTGGGACCTGCTATGATGGGACACCATAGGTACCCCACCATAGGCGGAGTTAAAAACGTTTTAACATTTTTTTTACCTGTGGAAAATAACAAATCATGAAATAAATGACAAGAATATAAGAAATAGTGGCAGTAATATAAATTATTACAAACAGTAAAGAAATAGTAGCAGTACTATAAATTATTACAAACCACAGTCCAACCAAAAGTCTTGCATTAAATGATAAGAAACAACTAACATCTTGAGATAACACAAAGATAACCTCATCAAACTCAATAAAACATGCACTGCACTCTACCGGGTCTGAGGAAAAATTCTATCACACACAACGCTCTGATAGAAATCCTCTTCTGCAGCTCTAACAGATAAACTCAGAATGCGGTACAAACAAATTATTTGTCCATCAACCTTCCAGGAACGTCCAGCCATCATGTTAGCATCAGCTTCATCAATCACCAAAATATAGAAAGTCCCATTGGTTGAATCCAAAACAAACTTATAGGTGGACATGTAATGTTTGTCACGGTTCTGCCTGATAGCACGAGAAACTAGTTTCACACTGCCAACACCTTTAGCAGCAATTAAACGACTTTGGTCACCAGGAGCTAATCCAAAATACTCAACAACAAACAACGAAACCACTTCATTGGCTAATGTGAACGGAACTGCTGCATCAGGAGCAAGTGAATTCTTGGCAAGAACACCCTACCAAAATTAACAAAACTCAAATCACAGAAAATATATATTTAAATTGCATCAACTTTAATTTAAATTTACACTATTGAAGTATATGTAAAAATATTTAAATACTATGTATAAATCATTATACATAGATACAAAGAACATGAATATAACAAACAAAATACAAAAATAACAGCAGTTAACACAATAAAAACTTACATGCATTCTGTTTGGAATATCCCTAAATGATTGGATAGAGCCTTCCAGTATACCAATGCTTAAGACTTTATATAGATCAACACATACGAAACCAACCAAGACTCTCCAAGCACAAAGCTGAGAAGGAGTATCATTCTGATTAGCCAAAACATACACAACCTTATCTTCCTCATCAAGGCAGAACTTGAAACTCTGAAGAAACAAAGGACCACGAAGGTGTTTCAAAGCCCGAGCAATTATCATAACTCTGTCTTCAACAACACTAACCCTGTTAAATTTCACTGCCATTAAACAATTCTGATCACCTTCATTGACACCTAGAACTTCTAGCACATAACTAGAAACATTCCTCAGTGGCATGGTATACTTTGCCAACAAACAATTCATCTACAACAAAAAGAAAAAAGAATACTATCACAACTCTACTCTACTGCAACTCACTCTACTGCAACTTAAATAAAGGAATGCGAGTGGTCACAATTAATCGAAAATGGTCATAACATGCAACCAACAGAAAAACGGCCACAAAAGCAGGAATCCAAAATAGATAAATGAATGGTCAGGAGTAAAAGCTGCAGCAAAGAAAACAGAAAAAACCAGCAAGTACATCAATACTAAAAATGACCATTCAATAAGACCGACCAATTCAATGCCATGCATAACTACTAAACAGTTACACACAGTACAAAAAAATCACAAAGAAAAAACAACCCTCCTCCTTTACCAGGGCTTGGGACCTGCTACAATGACATACAATAAATATACCACTATAGGCGGAGTTAAAAACTTTGTTACATTTCCTATCTATGGAACCTGAACCTTAGATCAAGGACAGATCATAATTTATCTATGCAAAGACAGAAAACAGAATTTGAACTGCAAAACCACATTCACAATAAAAAATCACAAAACCACAAGGGACAAATTTTTTCTATAGAGGGACAAATCACAGATTATTAAGTGCAAATGAACAATCACAATCAAATAACAAAACTAACAATTCTATTTCTATAGAAATACAGATCATGGAATTTTAACTGGAAATGCACAAGCATAATCAATTAATAAAACTAACAATTCTTTTTCTATGGAAGGACAAATCACAGAAATTTAACTGCAAAAGCACAAGCACTATCAATTAACAAAACTAACAATTCTTTTTCTATGGAAGGACATATCACAGTAATTTAAATGGAAAAGCACAAGCACAATCAATTAACAAAACTAACAATTCTTTTTCTATGGAAGGACAGATCACAGAAATACAGTTCAAAATTAATATCATTTGCTTTAGTTTAACCTCAACATAGAACATTAATATAGAGTATCAAATAACCACCACCTGTTCAAATGAACCTATCTAATTCATTAGAAACTCCAGTACACTCATAGCATGAACCATAACAACTCTATAACAAGAAGCCTAAACAAAACTTGTAAAAAAATTACACAGATCATGCTCCCTGCTCCAACATGCCATAGACCTGACTACAGGAAAAAACATAATTAAAAAATTCAATGCATGAAGAAACATTAAAGAAAATGATATTGAAAAAATTATTACCTCCCTAACTTTAGATTAGCCATCAAAGGCAGAATTGAACTCATTGAAAATCATATCATTCACATACTTGATGCGAAGGTTCCCAATATCATCTTCACTATACTTTTCAGTCATGTTAACATTCACTTCAAAGTACTCTAGGTTCTTCATAGCATAGATACCACTATCATTCATTATGCTACATACAAAACAAAACAACATTTAGGCCATAACTAATATAACAACCATGAGATAAAATTAATAAAGAAAAGAAGTTGCTTAACAGATTTTAAAACACTTTCTACTTCACCTATTTTTTAGGCTGCTGAGGTACATCTGCAAAGAAAACAAGACATTCACGCAAACCAAAATCAATCTTCACAACTTCAGCTCAAACAGTGCACAAGTTCTCTATCTACAAATTTGATCAACGAAATAGATTATAGTACATTTCAATATTTCTCCTAATTCAGATAAAACTAGACATTACATTATAACAACTAATAAATCAAAAAAATATAATGCTCATACTTACAAATTCATCTTTCATAACTTTATAGAAAGTTGAGTCTCCTCCAAAGTGTAGTGTGCATGAATCCAAAATTATACACCATATCATACTAATATACACAACTACCACATACCAGTGATCATGGAATAGAATTGGAAAATATAGCTGAGGAAACCACAAACAAATAAAAAAACAATACATTGTTAAAGCAACTGACACCTGTGTGATAATAAAGAATAAAAAGTTCACTTACATAGTTGCTATGTGATAATGACCTTGCACGGTTAGCACCCTTGAAGCACCTAACAGCTGTGTCATATAGCTCTTTCTCTTTCTCATCATCACGACCATGATTTCCAATAAGATAATCCTTCAAAAACTAAATAATCAGTATTATTTTCAATATAACTTACAAAAAAATTAAACAAAAAAAATAAAAGAACACTCACACCAACTTTAGAAAAGAAATAGTGCTTGTAACAAGTTCTGGGGTGATTCCTATGGATTAACAATCTACAGAGAGCATTGACTACAAAATAGTGCACATTTCCTCCAGGTTTAAGAGATTGAGCAAGTGCACCTAACTTCACAACCACACTCTCATAATTGATTACTAAAACACTGAAACAATAAGGTTGTTAGGTCACCAATATATACATTACTTAACAAAATTGGTGCAGTAATAAAAAAAACTAAAGTTTCGACAACTTAATTAACTTACTCCAACTGCTCACTACTTTCTGCCAATTGTAGTACAGAACGATAGATATTAGCTTCATGTCTAGACACCTTAATCTTCACCTCTGACTTAGTGTAAGGGCTCATCTTCTACTTGCTTGGAACCACTAGTCGTCTAGGACGATGAATAGCAAGCTTTGCACTAGAAGACTGCAAACCACACTCACTAGACAAAGGAGTCCCATTGCTACCCATAGTCCTTGAAGGACAAGAATTACCACCAACCACTGAACCTTCTTGATGGAATGGAAGAGGCGCTTTAGTATGTGCTTGTAAAAATAAGAAAAATAAAAACATCAAATTGTTCGCAGAATCAAGAAATGAAACTGAAAAGCATTTGAAAAGAAAAACCAAAATAAAAAATGCAAATGTTCCATATACAAAGGTACACAACACTATCCACGCTAATTCAGCTACTTGTACTTAATATTATATGACCCTTATATAAACTCCATAAATGTTCCAAATGTTTCAAAATACTCCCAAACTTTCAACACAAATGATCCAAAACATAACAGTTATTTCATCCAGTTTACAATATCAATAGGGCCTCCAAACGGACTAATTGCGGCAATAGGAACAGGACAAGTTGGGTCTTCATCATGATCAGAATATTCACTAAAAGGAACAGACTCCATACAAATATAGTCCTAAATCCAAAATAAACACAACAATTTAGTCAAAATAAATAAATAAAAGAGAACTTACAACATATATAACAGACCCACTAACAAATTGGTATAATGGAACAAAGCAATACTTACAGTTCCAACATTCTCCTTTCTAACTGAACCATCATTTCCATTGCCTTCAGTTTTCTCATTGACATCAGCCTTGTCAACAAACACAAAGTTTTGAAATCCAGAGGTACATTTAAAGTTGAAAGCACACTTAGATTGAGCCTATCATAAAAAGAGAAGTAAATCAGGTACTACCACAGTCAAAAAAATAGACAACCAATACAAACCACTTTAACATACATTTGCACCAACACCTCCATGCCTCATTTTGTTGACCTGAATCAACAAACACAAAATTCAATTATACCAATCAATTAGCATGGCAAGAAAAACAAATATACAACGAATTTTTACCATAGATGCAGCCCTCACACTTGGACTAGATGTATCTGAAAATGTACCAATTGGACATCTCAGTTTAGGATCTACAACAAAATTTCCTAAATCATTCTGATCATCAAACAATCTGAATGAAGTTACACTAGGACTATAGAAGACCGGAGTATTCATCTTAACACAAGGGTCCTTTGCAGGTCCTTTCCCTGCTTTCAATTAACAATAAAAAAGTAAAAAAGCCTAAACCTTACATTCCATCAAAAATTGCACAATCAAAATAAAATAATTACAGAATCTCAAAACTATAACTTGCATGTACACATAATGCAATAAACACAGTATTAGCTCACCATTATTACGATCCAGAGCAGTAGTTGCATTTCCATCCATTCCAATTTCTTTTGAAGTGCAGGGGATAGTTTCCTCATTTCTGGCAATAGGAATACCACTTCCAGCAGCACAACTAGGTGTTTTCGCTTCCGGAACAATCAAATTCACAACTAACATGTCACTTCAATACTATATTTCTTTTACATCATAAGTGCCTTATACTATATAGCACAATAAGAAATAAGACCACACCATATATCACTAATACAAGTAACAACATTCAGCTTCAATGTCATCCATCAAAAATACAAGTACAAACATTACAGCAAAAAAACACATACTCACCTTTCAATTACGCTTCTCAAATTTACTTGCACTCTTTGAACTCTCCAAAGGGCTTCCTCAAGTACTATAGGATTTCCCTCTGAAGATTTCAATTCATTAATGCGACTAAGAGAAGATTTCCTAACCCTTGAAGATCTTTGTCGAATAGAAGAAGCAACACTGTCAGGAATCAAAGACTCTGAGTCTAGAGCTTTCCTTTTCCTCTTGCTATTCCTTGAAGATGATCCTGTACATCAAAATATATTTCAAAAGATATAAGATCATCAAAACAAAAATAAAAACTAACAATGATGAATCAAATATACAAAATGAGAATAAAATAAACAAAAAACACATACCACGAGCAGAAGAGTTATTCGAAGCCGGAATTTCTGTTTCCTGAGAAGGACGAACATCCTGACTATCATATCCATCATATAATCCATCAGATGCAACTTTGTCTGTCACAGATTCATCTACTACACAAGTTTCATTTGCATGATCAACACTTGCATCAACATTCACACCAGCACCATCAACACTTGCATCATCAGGCACTACATATTCATATACATCAACCATCACATCAACATCTTAATAAAACAACATTAACTTGACAAGGCAAACTACCTTTAGAGTTATTGGGAACTGCATCATCATGAACTTCTTGACCATAAGCAATGTACATATGCTTGAAAATTGATGTCACAAGGTCCCAAGGCCTCCTATAACCATGAAGTCTGTGGTGCTCTTCAAAGATAACAGATACACTTTCTCTAGCCTATTTATATGCAAAATACCAGATCTTAACATATAAACAAAAAACCAACCATTACAAATACAAAATACAGCCACACTCAATAAGCAACCTACCTCAGAAAGCATATTACCACACTCATTGTTCAAACACTCCTTCAACAACGAACAAGCATCTTCCAGCAAAAAAGACTCAACATAACAAGTCTCGTCTATTGATTTGATCTACAAATAATAAATAACATCCTTTCAGTCAACTAACTGAAAATCAATAAAACAAACAGCAAAATATAGAACACTATACAAACAAGAAACATATACTTACTAGTCGCTTGCCATATTTTCCTCTATAGACACAATCAAAGAAAGCATACTTATTGATCATGGAACCTTTCCAACATAATATTCTAGGCAAGGAAAGAGGTAGCTCTTGACTAGATCCATATTTTAGAAAGTCTAGATAGTAAGCCTAGAAAACAATACATAAGTTAACAGCAACAAAAGACAAACTAAAGAGGCAGTCAAATAAAGATACAAGCAATAGATACAATACTCACTGTAAAGAAGTATCTCCATCCTCCAATAGTGTTCCTTTTCTTCTTCCTGGATGTTGAAATAGAACTAAACAACCACTGAAATACAAACTTTGACCAATCCCAATCCTTTACAGTCTAAACATTGACCAAAGCACCCATATACTTCGGACTCGGAAAAGTACTCTAGTTTGGACACAGAAAACTTGACAGGGCAACCACCATAAAGAATCGAAAGATGCCATCATCAGACAAAGAGTTTCCTAGCAACTTGCTGGCATACCACTTGATATTCATATTGGTATTCTGATCAATCTCTTTCAAAAATCTAGACTTCCCAGATTCTAATCCTATGTCATCTTGCTGCTCACTGATGTCCACACCGCCAATTGGAAGCCCCAAAAACATATGAACAGATTGGGGAGAAAAAGGAACCACTTTACCTCCAACAGTTAGATCAAAACGGTTCAAATCAACCTTGTCAGCAAGCCATTGAACTAAATTCCTAGGAACTGAGCACCCATCATACTCAAGCAGCACACCAAACCCATGATCAATAATGATATTTCTCTTCCTCTCATCCAAATTACTAACTATCTTCCCAGAGAATTTATTATTGCATCTACTACCAGCAGTACTACTCTCACCAACAGTGCAATCTACTCTATCAGTCCCTTTTGGATCTCTCACATTCTGAAAACAAAAAATTATACACATTTGTAACTACCCAACATATTATACATTCACTAAAACAATAAGTCATAAACCAAACATCCAAATAAATTAACCTTTGCAGCATGCTTCCGAGCACCCAAGCCTCTGGAACTTCCTTTCTTCTCAAAAGACTTAGAAAACTGAAACAAATCAAATTCAGTAGATATCAGTTACAGATCAAGAACTACTAAAATCTACAGATGAAGAGAAATAAAAATTCCAACTAAGAACAAAAAAACAGATCAAGCACTACCAGACATATGAACAAGCACTACTGAAATCTACAAATCAACAGCAAATAAATAGAGTACATAAGAAAAATTAAAAGTAAGAAGCCATCAGCTCGTTTTGACTTCAGCAAAACAACTCAGCCAACTGATATGAAAATTAAAAAAATACAGATCTACAATTAAGTACATACCAGATTCATCTACTACACAAGTACATACCAGCTGGTATTTGTTATCAACAATTCAGTACATACCAGATAGATATTGCACATGCTAAATACTATAATTACAGTAATTTAAGTTTGTAATTTATTACTTATAAATGTGCAAAAAATTGATACTGAACAGAAATTTCTTGTACACTATATACTCACCACATACAAATACCAACAATGAATAGAACACAACTATACAAATTCAAAATAACAAATAAATAGCTTTTGTTTTACAGAGTACCCTATAAGTAGTACAAAAACACGTCTCTGTTCAGATTGCAAAACAACCCCCTGTTCCAAACCCAATCACGTCTTCTAAACCCTTTCAACTTAATACAACAAATCAACAAAAACCCACCACACTTCCATCCATTTTCCAGATCATAACAAGATAAAGCAATATTATCCACATCTTGGATAAAACAAACATGATCTGGAAATGCACATACTACATGTACCAACAGACATTATCCCTCACATATTATACTCATCAGATCCTAAACAAGTAAAAAGATTAGCCAGCAAAGACACATTTCAACATGATTGATAAACCCATTAACAAAACTATTTGATCAGGAAAGCAGCACTCACTCAATTACAAACATAACAGTGGTAATATGCCAGACCAACATATCAGCAGCACCGGTAGAGTACAAGAAATCAAACAGACAAAGAACTACTACCTCCCCTGTTCAACTACTACCTCCACTGTGGCTTGTGCAGTGCAAAGCCACCCAAACCAACAAAAGCATAAATAAGCATAGCAATTTTGAACACTTACTCCACTAAAAGCTCCTTTCAGATTCTTGAAAGCTTGCAAAACATTTGTAGGACCAATGTCATCATTGGAAGCATTAACATCCTAAAAAGAAAACAACAACCATGTTAAAACCAATAAATTAGCATTCGCATAACCAAACTTAATAAAAAAGCTACTTACCTCACCAATATTCAAGGAATCTGACTCATTCTCTTCTTCAGAAACAATCTCAAACTCATCTTCAGTACCAACTTCAGTAGATTGACCATCAGAAAACAAATCATCAACATCCATCAGTCTAAAACACAAAATTAATCATGTTATTCCAACTAGAACTTTTAAATAACCTGAAAGTAATAAACTACACTCACAAACATGATGCTTCATCTAAAACACAAACAAAACAACCTACATTGACAACAAGATCATGTTCACTGCATGCTTCTCAAGGAACAACTACAACACCAATGATAAACTACCAGAATATGAGAATTCATCTATAAACAAACCAAGTTACATACTATGACAACAATGCAGGTATACTAAACCCAAGTTAACTCAAACACATAACACCACAATCAGGTTTACTACATGCTTCTCATAAAACAACTACACCATCAAATACAATGAAGTACAGTACACTTATCTGAAACCATAACTCAAGTAAAACAACAATGCAATCTATGAAAAATTGAAGTACAGTACACTAATCTGAAACCCTAACTCGGGTAAAATAGCAATTCAATATATGAACAATGAACTACTGTAGACTAATCTAAAACCCTAACTTGGGTAAAATAGCAATGCAATCTATGAAAATTGAAGTACAGTAGACTAATCTGAAACCCTAACTCGGGTAAAATAGCAATGCAAAATATGAATAATGAACAACAGAAGACTAATCTGAAACCCTAACTCGCATAAAACAACAGTGCAATCTATAAACAATGAAGTACAATACACTAATCTGAAACACCAAATAGCCTCAAATCCAGAATCCTAATCAGAACTGGCAAATCTCAAACTCTTTCCCAAAACTTCTTTGCCAAACTTGGTTCAACCCCAAATCAGAACCCTATTCTCTGCCGCACAGTCCACAACTCTTCCCCATGCTCTCCACAGACCGAGAAGGAAAACATTGAAAACCATTTCGAAACAACAGATCCACTCACACTCAAACCAAAAAATCAACAAACTACAACCACCCCCAATAAACGCGAGATCCAAATAGAGATCCACCCACCCTCAATCCAAAATATTAACGAACTGCAACCACCCCCAACAAAATCGCGAGATCCAAACATAGCACATGTCACACCATCATGTCGCCAGATCCACAACCAGGACACCTAACCTCGTCAGATCCACCCACACAAATCCAAAAAAACCCACAAAAACCCAACAAAAAACCGAAACCAAACTCATCCTCTCCGCCCCATAGTGTCACCAAATCGAACAGACAAAGAACAGAGAAAGAGAGCGGGGAAGGAAGAAATGCGCAGCAGCTCTCCACTAACATCGCCCGTCGACTCCACCAGAGATTGAGATGGAGCGGAGAGACGGAATCGCCAGCGACGACGACGAGAGACGAGAGAGGCGAGAGACCAAGAGACCGAGAGAGGAAGCGGCAAATGAAAAGCCACCGGGCCGCGGAGAAGACGAAGCGGCGAACAAGACAAGGAGGCGCGCGTCCCAAAATTGAAACAGTAGCTTTCACAGACGTGGGACCCACTTGACAGAGAAACAAAGGAGGTGGGGAGCCGGAGCGTCCGATGCAGATCGTGTGGACACAATCCGTGTGCCACCATCCAACAAAACACACGGGTGAGCTGTTGCATTCCTCAAACCGAAACTATCATTCGGGGTAGCCAATGATACATTTTCATTTTCATATATATATTTTATCTCAATTTACACATAGACCAAAAAAAGATATGAAACAGTATGGTAGAGTAGTGACACTGTGAAGAGAATAACAAAAGGTAAATAAATAAATAGTGACAACAAAAATCATGTGAAACTGCTCGAAGGAGCGCCGGTGGAGAGGAGAAGCATTACAGATTAATTAATTTCAAGACTTCCTGCTGCCTATGCTTGACTTGGACTGGCTGTAATCGGAGCTGAAGTCCTGGCTGCCAAACGCCATCCTTTGGAACTGCCGGATGTCCGCCGTGTTGGCTACGTTGAACATCTGGCTCTTCCCCGGTTGCACGCCGTTGCTGAGATCGACGTCCGTCAGGCTGTCGAGGACCCTGACGATCTGGATGAAACCAGTGGAGGAAGCAACGAACAGGTCATGTAAAGAAGCCGTGCAGTATGCATAGCTATTGTACATTCAGTTTGTCAGAGATTTGCTACAGAGCAAGTCATGGTTTTGTCGGTGGTCAGTAGTATGTACCTGCCCCATCTTGGGCCTCCTGGCAGCTGAGTGCCGGATGCACGCCGCAGCCGCCTCAATCACCCGGAACATCTCGACGTCGTCGAAGTTCCCATCGAGCCGGGGGTCCACCAGCTCCTCAAACTCCTGATTCTCGATTGCGCGGTTCAGCAGTGGTCTCGACTGTATGTATATAAGATGCTATCACTATCGGTGCTTGGTACAGAAGTAGTGACTTTGCATAGCTGCAGAGGGTGTTGGACTGGTGGTAGTGCCACAGCAGGAGCTTACCCACTCCACAAGGCTCTCATCGCCTAGGGGACGCGACGAATCCACGGGCTTCCGGCCGGTGATGAGCTCCAGGAGCACGACTCCGAAGGAGAACACATCTGATTTCTCGGTCAGCTTCCCTGTGGACGCATACTCTGGAGCCAGGTACCTGTGTACATCGATCGGAGATGCATAGTCACAATTATTCCTTTTGTTTTATCTTTTTTTTTGCTGAGATTAGCATATATATTATATACATGCAAAAGATTGATTACCCGAATGTGCCCATCACACGAGTTGAAATATGTGTGACATCGTTCTCCGCTAGCCTCGCGAGCCCGAAATCAGCTACCTGACCATTGAAACCATTCAAGAATCATGAGGAGCTGAACTTGCAGGAGTACACATATCATCAGCGTTCAGAGATCTGAAATATTGAAATTTGGTGGGATAACAAATTGACCTGAGCCTCAAACTGGTCATCAAGCAAGATGTTTGACGACTTGATATCCCTGTGAATGATCCTTGGATGACCTACGTACGATAACCAAACATCAAGATTCTGAGTTCTGAACATCACATTTTGTAAAACCAAAGAAACCATCCATCTTACAATCCTCGTGCAGGTAGGCCAATCCACGCGCAGAGCCCGCCGCGATCTTGACCCTCGTCGGCCAGTCCATCACCGGCCTTCCCCTCCCTACACGATCGAGTGACAGTGACAGACAATGTACGTATGTAGCATTCAGTCATCACTAGAAACAAACTACTACGTACAATATAGTAAAAGATAGTTTTGTAACCATGGAGGTGGTGGTGCAGCGTGTCGTTGGAGACGTAGTCGTAGACCAGGAGGCGGTGGTCCTCGGCGATGCAGTACCCGACGAGCGAGACGAGGTGGCGGTGGTGGACGCGGCTGATGATCTCCACCTCCGCCTGGAACTCGCGCTCGCCCTGCCCACCGCCGCCCTTGAGCTGCTTCACGGCCACCACCTTACCGTCGCCGAGCGTGCCTTTGAACACGCACCCGAAACCGCCCTCGCCGAGCACGTTCTCGCGCGCAAACCCGGCAGTGATGTCGTACAGCTCGTCGAACGTGAACGCCTTGGTGTTGCCCACGCTCAGGTCGCCGGACGCCGACGTCGCCACGCTTCGCGCGGGGCCCTGGATCCCTGCCGTCGCGCTGCTGTAGTTGGCCGACGCGCCCCACGGCTGCTGACCGTATGTCTGGCTCATCGGCGTCGACATGCCAGGCCCAGGGCCGCCCATGCTGAAGTTCATCGACCCCGGCGCAGACGGCGCGCGCAGGAACGGCGCCTCGCCGGACAGGTGCTGCGGCGTGTAGGATGGCACGGCGAAGCCGGCGTAGTAACGGTCGGCCTGCTTCCGCCTTCGTCGCTTCGACAGGCAGACCAACACGCCGGCGAAGCCGAGGACGATGATCACCACTACAATCGCCACGCCGGCCGTCGCGCCAGAGCTCAGCGCGCTACTGCTGGACGGCGGCGGTGTGGTGGCACTACTATCAACTGCCGCAGGCGAGTGCTTTGCGGGGGTTGAGCTCGTCCGCGACGGCGGAGGAGAGGCGTAATCCACGGGGGAGTGGACTGGAGGCGGCGGCGTGGCGGCCACGAGAGACGGGATCGGCTGCGCTGCGGGTGGCGGAGGAGACGGGCTTGAAGAAGGCGGCGTGGCCGTGGCGTGGGACCGCCGCGGTGGAGGAGCGGAGGGCGGTGGCGACGTCTGCGTGGTGGAAGGCGGGGGCGCGGCAATGTCCGGTGGGGGCGGTGCGACGGCGGGCGGCGGCGGCGATGTGGCCGTGGGCACCGGCGCCGGTGGTTGGGGCAGCAATGTGGCTGGTGGTGGGGGAGGCAATGCGGCCGGTGGGGGCGGAGACGGAGGAGCACTGTCAACTGGTGAAGGAGGAGGTGGTTCGGCAGCCGGTGGTCTAGAAGGGGAAGGCGGTGTCGGAGTAGGAGAAGATGGGGAAGGTGGTGGTGGAGCAGAGGACTGTGACGACGGAGGAGTGGAAGAAGAGGACGTATCAGTAGGCGGCGGTGTGGAGCTGGTCCGCGTCGAAGGCGAGGAGGGAGGAGGGCCAGAGCCCGAGGTCGGCAAAATGTTTGGTACGCTGCCAACGGCGGCGCCGGCAGGAACCTGGAGCAGAGTTCTCATTCTGTCGTTAGTACAACTCCTGCAAGAGATGAGATTGTTCAAAGGCATAGGCATGCTTTTGTTCGAATGAGTTGGAAGTCAACTCCTAACTGATTTGTTGGCTCAAAGCCCGAAACAACAACACTGTTGTGGTGAACACAAGATTTGATTCTAAAGCAGTGCAGGAAAAGATGGTTCATATCTTTATTTATTTTTCCAAGAATTTCATTGATCCATACCTAATGGAACCATGTCGATCCTAGGGTTTACTCTCTCTGTCCCTGTCCCTATAAAAAACCAACCGTGTTTCCCTTATAGACACGCTTTTCAGATGATATAAAAAAGAGACGGAGGGAGTAATTCTCAATAAAGCACCATTTTCACGATGTCAACATCATGAGCGTGAGTCAGCGTATCAGTTTTTACACAGAAGGGGAGGAGGATTGCTCCTCTACCGTTGCTGCTCACGAACTCAGCGTATCATTTTTTTTTACAGAAGGGGAAAAAAAGATCAGCTCTGTTCTGCTACGCCTCTTCTCAGAAAGATTGAAATAGTAAGTAGAAGAGGGTGCATTGACCATCAGGGCGAAAATCAGTTGACTTATAGTTCGCAAGAACAGGGCGAAAATTTCCTTTCCTCCCGAGCATATTACGAGGGGCGCATTTGAAGATCCAAACAGGTATCCTGAACAATAATGCAGAATGCAGTTGAGAAGCAGACATAGAACCATACCTTGAATCAAAATCAGGAAGCAGGTACCACCTCCTAAAATCAGGCCAAGAACCAAACGGGCAGCACCAGAACCAGTGCGAGCCAATCGACCAGGAAATGCGGCTCAATTCCCATGCTGCATTTGCGCCAGAAGAGCAAGATAGGATATGAGAAGACGAAGAAGAGCAGAGGTACTCTGGTTTCTTTTGAAGAATGTGTTGTCATCGACCATCCCAGCATAGGGTTCGGGTTCTCTTTTCTCTCTCTGTCTCTCTCTTGCTGTTGGGGGAGCTCAAGAACGTGCCAACGACGACTCTCTGGGTTGTACGTGCTTCCTGGAACACGACGACCGGAATTTACAACTTTATATATCTGTATGTATGATTGTGTGAATAGAATAATGCATGGCTTATAAGATTTATATATATATACAAGGGCTAGTCGGGAGAAGGGTGGATAGAAGGGACAAGGAAGTAGTCGCCTCCCTGCCATTATCTACTACGCACTGCTTCGCTCCTCCTCCTTGAGTAAACGGCTTCCTTCTAAGCAAGAGAAGATTGAGCAGAAATGATGAGCTATTGGTGCTGCTCCAGCTACATTGTAGAGATGTACACGAACAAACTATCATGTACCTTGGAAAAAATATGCTGAAAAAGTATATGGCTAATAATAGAGCCCATCTATATTGTTACCATATCATTTAGAGCCAGCCTAGCCGATATCTAATATATAATGGTTACACACACTTATTTTTTTTATCTGAAACAAGAGGGGATTGACCCCTACTGTGCTTTATTGAATATCTTAAGAAACAAAAAAGAAAACAAGTTCGATTATTAGTTATATACTCTCTCCGTATCCTAATTAGATGACGTTTTGAACAGCTACACGGTCTCCCAAATACAACTTTGACTTCTTATTTTTATAAAAATAATTATGGAATAATGATATATGTATATACTTTTATGAAAATATTTTTCAAGACAAATCTATTCATATAATTTTCACATTTGTAATCTCAACAACTTAAAAGTTATTGATAATTTATATTCCCAATGTTTGACTCTAAGCTTGTTCAAAACGTCATCTAATTATGATACGGAGAGAGTATGCTTATTGTTTATTTTATCTGAAACAAGAGGGGGTTGACCTCTTTATTGAAAATAAAACAGGTCCAGTACAAGATCTCAAGAAACAAAAAAGCAAACAAGTTTGATTAGACATAAGCTTCTATCCATAAATCTAGAAGAGGCTGGTACTTTCCTTTTTGCTCTTAGCTTAACTAGAGCAAATTTTTGTTTGAAGATGGATTTACAGCGATGAACTGAAGCTGGTAGATTTCTGAAGATAACATCATTTTAAATTGTCCAGATGAACCAGCACATAGTGATTATAACTTCCATGAAAAATGAACACTAAGCTGAATTTTTGCAACAGATCCATTTGTGATGGTACGAAAAGCTATAAATTATTTCAGCAAGCGACAACAAAGGGGCAGTCTACTAGAAGATGAAACAACGTCTCTTCTATAGTATTGAGACACTGGACACCAGCTAATCATCTGGTAAAAGCATATTCCTTTGCTACAGTGAATTATGAGTACTGAGCCTGTCTTTTAGTACTAACCAGAAGAACTTACACTTGTTCTGGCAACATGATTTCCACATACATCAATATGATGGACAGGAGTATGACCAATCAAGATCTTGTAGGCTTTGCTTGAGGAGAAAGATGAACCCCATAAATAAGACCACAGATCAATCTACTGTTGGACAATAATGTTTTGGATCAAAAGCTGAACCTCTTTAAATGGGCCATATGCCTCCGCGGAAAGGGGCAAATGAAAGAGGGTATGTAATGCTTGTTAGAAATCTAGGCAAATTCACATTTAGTTTAAGAGAGTTTTCCCTGTTTACCATTAAAAAAGATGTTTGTTTCCTAGAGGCCATTAAAAAGTTCGGACTTACCGTGCCATGACACTTTATTTCTTTACCCCCAAGCCATTATGTCAGTTATCACTAGCAACAGTGTGTAACCGCGAGGAGAAAAGACCAAAGTGCCCTCAGTCCAGGGAGGATGAGTGAAATTGCCCACTCCGACCAAGCGTTTGGGCGCCAAGACGACTGATGTGGGCATGTTTTTTGGCACCAAAGGGGGGCACAACAGACGTCAAAGCCACAGGCAAATGGGAGGTGTGCACGGTGTCTGCTATGGCATGCTCGGCGACAACCTGCCGTGGCGCGGACGTGGTGCAGCTCTACAATTCCAACAACATCCAGGCCATGTGCATCTACTTCCCGGACTAGGCTGCCCTCGAGGCGCTACGCGGCATCGCCGTCATCCTCAACGTGGGCGTCGTGGACGCGGTGCGATCCCCCGCCAGCACCGCCTCGGCCGCCGCGGACTGGGTCCAGGCCAACGCGCGTGCAGGCGTACGGTACATCACCATCGGCAACGGGGTGGCCCCAGGCGACGGTGCCGTGGGGCTGCTCCTCCCAGGCATGTGCAAGGTGTTCACGGCACATTCCCGCTCTCCGGCGGCGCGTTCACGCAGCCCTACATGGCAGACGTCGCGTGGTTCCTGGCGTCCACCGGCGCGGCGCTGCTGGCCAACGTGTACTCGTACATCACCTACAGGGACGATCCGCGGAACATCAGCCTCGAGTTCGCGAGCTTCCAGCCAGGGGCGGCGACGCTGACAGACGGCGGCAACGGGCTGGAGTACATGAACCTGCTCGACGCCATGGTGGACGCCATCTAGCGGCGTTGGAGAAGGCCGGCGCGCCCGGTGTCACTGTCGTCGTGTCGGAGACCGGGTGGGCGTCGACCGACGGGTACGCGGCGAGCGTGGACAACGTGCGCCAGTACAACCAAGGGGCGATCGACCACGCTCGGCGGGGCACGCCCAGGAAGCCCGGGGTGTTGGAGACGTACGTCCTCGCTGCCGCAGCCGCCCGCGTGACCATGCTGGGCGGCTGGGACCCGTGCACCATTAAAGAAGATGACCGAGAAGAAGATGAACAACAGCGCCTTGCGTGGACACCAACGCCGTCGGAAAGGAGTGGAGGAGCGAGTAGTCGTGCCGCCGATGGACACTCCTCAAAAATATGATGACCGTCCTACACCCGAGCGGCCGAGCAGATGGACTCGATGAATGGAGATGTTCCAGAGGCTCTACTCTTCCAGAATCTATGCGCGCAAGCTTTGGAACGGAAAAGGCATGAGACAACGAGAACATTGGTTGTATATTAAAGTTAGCCTTTTATGAGTCGAGAGAGTTGAGTATATATAACCTCCTCATGGATGAGAGGATGAGCCAACTCAGAAAGATTAGAAGACAGCCCTCCTAGTGAAGAAAAACTCCCATATTAATATGCCATTTAAATAATAGATGGAGAAGGAAGTTTCTTTCGTAACTCATGCATTCAAGTGTGCTAATTGGCAAACTGAAAATGGTTCTGTTGACGCCAAAAATGGGGTCTTCTGGCGTCAACACTGCGTAAAGCCTGCGGAGACCGTGCAGCAGCAGAGCTTGATCTCCTAAACCTCTAAAGCAGCTTAGGCCACTTCGGTGATTGATCTTAGGCGTGCCAGTCAATTTGACCTGCAATTGACAAGGAGATGAAACGTCAAATTATGATACCTGCCAGTTGTTGCCATACAGTTCCATGAGTGTGCGACTCTCATATAGCCGATGAGTATAGGATATTGACTAAAGAGTCAACTCCGAGCAATGTGAAACATAATAATGATATACAAACGGCTGTCACAAGATATCAAATATAAAATACATAATTAGCCGATTATATGACAAGAATAAGGTAAAGATGCGACATGTGTAACATTATCGACATCAAACTACCAAATCTACCAAACATACCAGATAAAGATTAACCATCAACAGATATGTGTTCGCATGCAACCGTGATGACAATTAACCCGATAACCTGACCGATTTACTAGCATTAGGGTGTTTCCATGTAGCCATAAAAGTAAACCAGCTAAGCCACATCTAGTACATTCAATAGATCAAATAGATTAAAGCGATAAAGTACAAACATCGTATGATTGAAGCATAACTAGATAGGCTATGTTAGCCGATATGAGATCCATGAAGTTTGAACAAGATCCATACATTCAGCCTCGGACGGATCTAACTCTATACAGACATAACCCAACACGCATGGCAGTGGGGTCCGGTAGATGCAACCGTACCACGTATGTTGAACTAGATCCAACCACACTCAAACCAATCTAATAACCGAATACATGTCTCGAACCCGCAACATGTAACAACCACAACCAACGGATTAGCCGATATGATATTAGATCTATCGCCTCTCTAAGTATAAAAGTAGATGCATCGGAGGCAATAGATCTAGATAGAAAACAAATCACGGGCCAATCCATCAGATGCGATCGGGCATGATATTGTAGCAATAGATTGAACAAAGCATAACAGACAATATCGATAACTTAATGACTCTATTAGATCGCCAATCTAATAGAGCCGATAACTAGCTCGAAGCCACGATTCATGTGAGATTGAAGCAATGCAGCCCCATGAACAATAGATTCAAACCGATAACTAGCTCATACCAAGCTTGCATGAGTTACACAATACTATCGTACAAACGAGACATGAACCAAGGCTAGACTTACAAGCAAACCGGAGGTTGATCTAGTCGATGCAGCCCAATCCGTCGAAGATTCAATTAAATCTACTCTACTCCTACTCCTACTCCTAGGGGTGGCCGGAGGCTGGAAAATATGTATTAGTTGTGTATTTGATTGATTGGATGTCCTTTTACAACTCTCCTGACCTCGCTATTTATAGACCATAGTGTAACCCTAGCATGGAACCGGACGCTGGCCGAAATAAGGAAACCTAGATGTCTTGGGCCTCAATCCTTGGTGTAGCCCACCAAACGTATCTCAACAGTCGATACGCGTTATCTCCTCCGAGTCGGTTCCCTTAACCAACCTTCTGGGTCCACCTGTGCAGCATATTCCTCCATCTTCGGGACCCACCCGCATTTGCTTGGTCGTGCCAAAATGCGGTGTTAACACATGCCCCCCATTTTTGGGATGAAATTTATTTCATTCCTAAAACTACAGGTACCCTCTTCCTTTTAGTCGATCCAGCCGAGCTTAGGTATTCACTAAATTGCCATTCATCCTCCTCCCACTTGTATTCCAACCCTAACCCTTCAGACAACCCCAGCGCCACCATAGATCTGAATCCTGCTCGTCAGGATCAAGATGGCTTCACTAGATATCATTCCTGAGGTATGACTCTGTTGCGCTTTGCTCCACTATCCTCCTTACCTAATGTCTTTACTCCTGTTCTTGAATTGGATCAGGAGCTCAAGAACCATGTACTAATTCAGTTGGTCGACCAACCCAACTGTCACTTCCTCGGCCCCATGGGTAATCCAGACTCAACCCTTGTCATTGTGGCCGAGACCAATAGGATACCTTTTAAGCAGTCATCCATGGAGCCGGGCCAATGGGATAAGAAGACTTCATTCAGGAATTGGCCTTCCACTATCCTAGGTTGGAGAAATTGGTTCGTGAAGCTTTCCAACCATAGAAACACTTACTAGGGAAATATTGAGCAGTGCCTATCTCTTTCTCTATCCAATATGAGGAAGAACGAACCTTTGCTTCAGGCAGCCTGCTACTTTTGGTCCAACACTTACAATGCCTTCATCTTTGGTCATGGACAGATGACCCCCACTCTGGCCAACGTTCACATGTTGACCGGCCTTAACATCATAGGAGATATACACCCTCATCGCCTGGCCACCAAATCTTCAAATTCGGCGAAGAATTTCAAGACTGGAGGCTGGGGTCAATATATTAAGAATAGTGAATCTGTCCCAGTCACTGACAATTAGTGTATGCTCTTCCTGAATATGTGGCTAGACAGGTTCCTCTTTTGTGGACAATCATGCACGCCTACTGACAATTTCCTGTCTTTGGCCGAACATGTTAATTCCCAGAATGATATTCCTGTGGGCAAATACCTGCTCGGTGCCCTTTGTCACCTCTTGAACCAAGTGTATCGGCATTTGGTGAAGAATGAAACCATCCCAACTATCACAGGGCCATGGTGGTTTCTCCAGCTCTGGCTCAATTTGCAAATGCACAAAATTGTCAACTTAGTTCTAGTATCCTTGTTCTTCCCTTTGAAAACTTTCTTGGAAGAAGATGAGGAAGAGTTATTGGAGAAAGACAAATTTGGCCGATGCGTATCATTGGGTGAAGCAGCATCAGCCGTTATCATTTCCAAAACCGCTGGGGAATTCTTCAGACTATTCTACAAGGGATTCCCTACAGATATCTTAGAGTGGTTTGCTTACTCGGACATCTTAGCGTTCGAGCTTCCCTTCACTTTCAGATTCCATGAGCGTTATGCGGACCAACATTCTATGCTGGTCTTCAATGATCTAGTCAAACCTTGCCTATTGCCTACGGAAGTTCAACATGGTAGATAAAAACCACCCATCTTGTATGAGTTCTACAATCCTTCCGTTGCGGCAAGACAAATGGGATTCAGACAGTTGCCCCAAGTCTTTTCTTCGCAGACAAACTCCGCCCAAGGGAACCCATGCTCTCAGGATTAGAATTCAACCGGATTATCCAGATCGGATGATCTCTTCCTCCTATCCTTGTCAGAGATCACGTTTGTCAGGTCTTCACTTCTTCTTCATTCGTCACCTGGTGGCGTGAGTGGAGTCAGCACCTTTTCAGCGAAGCAGTGGCCACTTACTATTCATTGTTGGATCCAGATTTCTACCCCGCCCCTGAGGTATCGCCCATCATCTTGCAATGTTTTAGCCATTTCCATATTATTTCCTCAAACTCATCTTGCAGGACCTCGAAGGGCTTAGTCCTCCTCCGATGACCTATGATCAATGGTGTCCCAACCCCAGACTTGGTTGTGGGGCACCATCCCTGAGGGTGCTAATGAAGAGGAAGATAGACGAGCCATCTGATCACGAGCCTCTGAGCTCCTTTGTGAAAAATGTCGGCTCCCGGAACTCCGTAGGGTCCAAGAAGCCCCTAGAACTGCTAAAACCAAAGCCAGGGTGGTGACAGAACCAGTTGATGGTCGTTTGGGCATGCTAACCGATGCTGCTGCTGCAGATGTATGCTGTCTTTTGCTCGCCCCTTTTGTTGAAACCATAGCAGATGTTTCTCTGATTCTGCAGGACGAGGAAAGAACCAACCGTCTCCAGGCCGAACTCAGTGTAGATATGGGAACGATGTCCACATCAAATGACACAACATCCGATGTTGGCCAAGGTACCTTGTATCTTTAGCCGATAACCCTTTAATAGGATTATTTTACCAATCTGCATAGTCTTTAGGACACTTCCCTGAAGACCCATCGGTTGTTCCTACCCCAAAGGCTGCTTCACTTGATCAGGTACGATGCAAGACTCACTAGCCCACTACACAACCCATTGATAATGATTTTCCATGTATCGTTACAGGGACAGTCCTGTTATATCTCGGGCCCTTTTCCTCTGGATGACTATGTCCTTTCTGAAGGAGCCGATACCTCACAGTCGGCGCATGCTGTTTCGCTCCCCGACGACGTGAAGACCCAACTCAGATTATTGGTCCCCTTTTTGTCAGTGAATACCTCATCTTTAATATGTGATGCACAGGGAGCGTAGAAAATCTTTCACTCCATCGAAGATATTTTGCCACCCGACCTGTGGGACGCACTGACCACCATCGCTTACATAGAACAACGCAAACCGGCTTTCCTCCGGGCTCGATCCAGGCTCGCAGATCACGAGGCTCAAATTGGCCTGCCTGATGAAGTGCAATGCTGCCTTTCTGATATGCTGGAGGCAAAGAGTACGATAGATCAGCTGAGGGCCCTTCCTGACGGCATCAATCACACCTTGGAAAAACTGAGGGCCGAATGGGAGCAGCTATTATCTCGACTCAGAGTCGTTGACGACGCCATCACACGGAAGGAGAACGACTTGGCCAAGATTCCCGTTGACCTGCACGACCATCGGCAGAAGATGACGCTCCTTTCTTTGAGGCTCCAAACTCTCCGATCCAAGCAGCACCTGGTACCAGGTTCCGCAGAAGATGATCGTCGAGTACTGGCTGAGGTGGACCAATTCCTCCTAGATGCTCTAGAAGCTATCAAACTGGCCTTAAATCTGTAATCTTATCTTGAAACATTTGCACCTCGTGACTGTGGCGACCCCAAACAATTATTGACTGTTTCCGTAGTATCTATTCACCTACTCGTATCATCCACTTGAATCGCTGACTAACTGTTTAGTCATCTGCTCATGAATTCAATCGACTGTCTTAGCCGATTCACACTGTGGTGAACTTTACTCCAGTCCACCAGGCCACAACCCTTACGTCTGTTCGCACTAGTGCCTTTAAATAGAGATTGGGTTTCCCAAAATGATAGTCAGTGTGTCTTGTGTCCATCTTCTCCATCACTTTGCCAAACTGTCCCCTTGTCTACAGTAGAATTCCAATCCATGGCGGATCTTGGACATCACTCGGCGTTCAGCTCCGCCGATAGTGTCTCCCAGCCGCCGCGACGTCGACTCCCGAGGTAAATGGCCATAAGGCCCCCTCCTCCTTGCCTGGTTCGATCCGAGAATAAACCCTAACCAGTCCCTTTTAGTTCTTCCAGGGCAGCTGAGCCGAGTGTCAACTCACCGGCAGTCGATGATGGTCCGAGGGGTGCCTCCCATTTTGAGCGTCTCCTCTCAGAGGAACGCCGGGAATGCGCTCTCCTAGAGGAGGATTGGAGGCAACAAAGGCTTCTCTTCATCATGCCAAGATGTTTCTTGGGTCCTCTCTGGTCAAAGCTGATGGTACACTTCTCGATTCCAGATCTGATTGATTAGCCGATCAAACCTTCTTGTTTGTCTCGGCTACCTTGACTACTGCTCTACGATCTTCTCCTCTGCTGCTTGAACCTTTCATGTATGGCAGAGCTGGCGTCCGTCATTGCCGCAGTGGCAGACCTCCTTCATGCTCGGGGGTCAACGCCAGAGGAACGCCTGAATGACATGCCGATGCATATTTGGGAGCTGATCTCTCAGTCCATCTCCCATGGAGCCTCTTTCGCCTTGGATGCAGCGGAGGTCGCCGGCGTGGAGTTCTATGATGTGATAACTTCTCAATTCGTCAATGCCCATACCAGGGACATCTTCTCCAATGCTTTAGATAGTTTCGAGTCAATGGGGAAGGCGGTTGCCGAGGTGGTTCCTACAGACGAGCTGCTGGCCCGTCTATCTTTGGAGTAGGACGTGATCCGCTTGTAGATAGATTTGGCCTTGAACGATTTAGCCAACAACATTCCATATCTGGAAATGCCGTCTTCTTTTGTATTGTTCAGCCGTCTCTAATATATGCCAGTACTCAATGTTGTGCGCACGTATCCTTTTTCTTTTTATTATTTTTGCTCTAAAGGCGATGTGTGTTACATCGGCTATTGCCAACTGTTTGTAGGCTATTTTTTCTGCTAAAGGCGATGCGTATTACATGGGCTATTTGTTGCCACGTTCGTGGTGATACTAATTTACGCTCTCAGAGCCGATCACCTGAATTGGTTGTCGATCGTCTTCGTTCATCCTGAAGACGTCCCTGTCGTGTACCTTCCTAGAGAAGTACTCCATGTCCTCGAAGCTCCACCCATTTCGCCCTGCGTAGGCGATGCTGACCGACGAATCATCCGGCACTACCTCCACGGTGTCCCCGATCCATTGGATGAGGCTTTGATGCATGGTGGATGGAATGCAGCAGTTGGCGTGAATCCAATCCCTTCCGAGGAGTAGGTTGTACGTGCCCTTGGCGTCCACCACGAAGAAGGTAGTGAGCATGCTCTTGCTCCCGACGGTCAGCTCGACGCATATAACCCCCTTCATGGCTGATATGTTGCCGCTGAAATTTGTTAGCTCCATATCGGTGGGGCTCAAATCTTCCATTCTTCTCCCCAACTTTCTAAATGTCGAGTATGGCATGAGGTTGATGGTTGCTCCTCCGTCGACCAACATCTTGGTTAGGGGTTTCCCATCCACGAACCCCTTCATGTAGAGAGCTTTCAGAGGTTGATACTTTTCTGGCTTCTCGAAGGTAGCGTTGTCTGTCTGATAGATCCATTTGGCCACGACCACCTCCATCTCTTCACCGTCAGACCCTTCCTGTTGATGGTTGGGTCTGAATTCGTAAGGTAGCATGAATATGGCAGAGATGGACGCCGTCACCTTGCCCTTCTCCCCAGCTTGCTTGACTCAACACACCTTGGGCCTTTTCCCTTGTAACTCATCGTTTCATAGGCGTTGGACCCGACGCTTCTGGCTCTTGGTCATTCCTCCAGGTCACCATTGGCCCTCTTGCGGTGCATGTTTCTGACTCATGGCGTCTTCATCGGTCAATTCTTTCCCAGACCGATTGTGGAGGTCCTCCATTTTTTGGCGCCGATTCGTTGTAGTTCAACCTGTGATGTACGGATCGATAGTTGTCTCTCGACTGCCTGTACCCTCGATACTAATTGATGCACTTTGGACAGTCATTTGGGGAAGGAAGCCTGAGTCCAGTGTTCCAACAATGTACGAAGAAAGGACAATCCTAGTGATACCCATTTTCCTCTTGGATCCTCCTCTCCTCTTCTTGTTCGAGCAACTCCCAACGCTCTCTCTCCTGTTGCTCTTCTCGTTTCTCCTTTTGATGCTCCCATTTTTCAACAGGATCCTAATGGTGGGGCGTCGTCGGACGGGAAGGTCCTGCTTCGCCTTGTCTTTCTCATGCTCTTTAGCCACTTCACCTCCCTCGAGTGCCTTAGTTTTCATAGTGACCATGTTTACCAGAAAGGATAGTGCCACCATGTTCGCGAGGAATGGGTTACCGTCTATACCGTACCCATGGACCCCTTGTTCTTCTCCAGGCCAATCCTCCCTGAGGTGATGGCCTTCTAGATCATGTCCCAGAACACCCTGCAGTTGTTGGTGCTGTGGGTGTACGTGCCATGGAACTTGCAAAACCTCCTGGACTTGATTTCTTTGGCCGAGGGGATCTTGTATCCTCCAATTAATTTAATCTGCCCCTTGTCAAGCAGATAATCAAAGATCCTGTCGGCCTTCGTAACGTCGAAGCTGTATTTCTTTGCTCCTTCAACGGCTTTGGCCTTCGCCCACGGCATGTACTCTGAGTTCATCCAGGCCCATTCCACGGCAGCGATCTCATTGGACTCGTCGTCACTGTTGGCAGCTCCAATAACATCTTCCACTGTGATTAGCTCCACGCTGCCGGCTTTCTAAGCATTGCCGCTGTAACGTGGATACCGGTAGTTGGCCTCGATGTTAGTGATCTTGTTGGCCAACTCTGACAGGCTTGAGCAGTCCATCCCGATCTTCTCTCTGA